>CM023481.1:290809819-291409819 GCA_013339685.2 Hyalomma asiaticum
CGAATCATTTGCGGTGCGCGCGCAGCAGAGAGAGAGAAAGTGTGTGTGTTCTCTTTGCATCATGGGGCGATTTTGCGCTGGTATAATGTAAAACAGAATGTGCCGTATAATACCTTCCGCAGAGCGAATCTGGAGTGAGTGACTGAGCTGCAACTTGTAGTATGAGGCCCTCAAGAAGAAAAAAATCCATATTTGGCGTCGTGATACATGGAGTGCATGGTGACAGGATTTGTTTACGGGCGCTGAGCGATTACATGAGACGGCAGTGCAGTTCTCCTATGAATTTCGTGTATATATATATATATATATATATATATATATATATATATATATTATATATATATATATATATATATATATATATATATATATATATATATACACGAAGCAGAGAAAGACGAAGAGCAGAATAGAACAGCCGGCCTGAAGCTAAGGCGCTGTGTCTACGTCTCTTCCTTTATTACAATGGCGCAGTCGACAAAACACAGACGCTGAGGGCGTCCTCGCGGGTCATCGGCGCAGCAGGTGCTCCAGTCCAGGGACGCCGTCCAGGATTTCGCGACCATGGACCCCGCAACCCTTCTGCCGCCGGAAGCACCTATGGGACCCACGCCCACGCAGGGCCTCCTGTTACCACGGAATGGCGCTCACGCTTCCTGTGGTAACACCCCCTCGCCTCGACCTACTTCGGCACATGAGCCGCACAGGGACGCTGTACAGGGACGCTCTGACATGGACACCGCCGTCGGGAGGACAGAGCCCGCCGTATTTTCCGCGGCCGCCGACCCTGCTTACCCGAATGCCTCGGTCGGTCAACTCACCGACGTCATGCGGGCCATGTCGTTGCTCTTCGAGCAACTTAATGTCTTCGGCATGGTAACTCCCGGTGCGGCATCACCATCGCCGAGTGCATGTATGATCCCGGAGTTCCATGCTTTTGAGGACGACGCGATCCTCTGGATCGATAACCTCAACTATTTCGGCGCTCGCTATGGCTGGTCAGACCAGCAAAAATTGCAGGTGGCCCTCAGCCACCTTGGAGAACGTGCCGTGGCCTGGCATCGCTACCAAGGCGTGTGGCAGAGGTCCTGGCCGGAATGGACCTCGAAGTTCTTAGCTGCTTTCGGCCCGCTTCCCCGTGCCTGCGGCCGTGCCACCCATCTTTCGAACTTGGACGAGGCTCGCGAGGAACACCGCGATGACGCCGGAGGTGCGCCCGGCAGCCCCTCGACGGAGTCCATCGCTGACTGCCATGGTACAGACGCCAACAGCCAGTCTTGTACTCCTGTGTGCGTCTCGAGTTCTGCATTGGTGACTGGCGCTGGAGCAATATTGCCAACAACGCAGAGCACTTTCAATCTAACGCAACCGGATATGCCGTCGCCGAGCCTACCAGTGTTTGAGCACATGGACGCGCCGGCTCTTGTAGGGCTGCATGCTCCGCGGCTTCAGGCACCATCACTGTCCATCGACACCGAGAGCCACACTGACACCTGGCTACTTCAAGCACAAGGTACTCACGGGCAAAACCTCGGCGCTGAGGAGATCATTATTGTCGATGACTTGTCCGTACAGAATATCCTTCCTGCCGACGACGTGGCTTCGGTCTCTGTACTCAAAGAGAGAGGATTCAGAGAAGCCGCGCTGACCAACACGGCGATTCTAGTAGACGTGCCAGTGCAGCCAAAACCTCTCGATTACTCCAACCCAGACTTTAGTTCTTCTGACTTGCGCAGAAGTGCATTGTGCGATACTGTGCCTCGCACACACACTTCAAAACCTGTGCAAGACGCGCAGCGCTCGAGTGCGAGATCTTGGCAACAGCGCTACTCGAAAAAAACCGGTGACTAAACATGATCTCGGTTACAATACTATGCCGTCTGGTCCAGCCCACTTTCAAAAAAGTGCTACATCTCTCTCAAGGGACGGACAAGGCACGCGTGAAGGGCCTGCAAAACTGCGCCTTAGCAGCCCCTGCCGCCCGCTTCTGTCTTCAGGAGGTCACCCCGTTAAATCGCAGCGTGGCCGAAACCTGCAGCGACCACCACGAGCCAGCCAGTGTCGCCCACCCGAACTTGGTTTGGCGGCTCGACAGGGCTTGCTGCCTTGTGGACAAGAACGACCACGTCGACACAGTCAATGTCGCCCGCCGGAGCCATTGCTAGCAAGTTTCCGAGTGAGTGCTCGGCGTTTCCGGGACCGCCCGCCACGGGACAGTCAGTCCCGGCCACCAGAGGCTGTCTTCGCAGCTCTCAAAGCCAAGTCGGGGCTACGTCGAAGCCGTCCAGCGCGACACAGTCAGTGCCGCCCTCCAGAGACAGTTTCGCCCGTTACTGTCACTCGCAGTCGTGGCCGAGTGTGATGTATAAAAACAGAGAGCTCGCCGTGCCGAAGACGCTCGCGCTAGAGGAGCGCAGGGCAAGAGAAGCAGACGAAGAGAAAGACGAAGGGTCAGAATAGAACAGCCGGCCTGCAGCTAAGGCGCTGTGTCTACGTCTCTTCCTTTATTACTATATATATATATATATATATATATATATATATATATATATATATATATATATATATATATATATATATATATATATATATATTGTAAAGGGGCGTTTATTGAAGGCTGGCGTAAGGCCCGACCGGTAGCTTGTTCAACGGCTGAAAGCACGAGCCCCGAGAGCGAGCGGCGAGCACGAGCAGCGCGCGTTAGATCCAGACCCACTAGATCACACTGGAGAGCCTACCCACTATAGGGTTCGTTACTTTTCGCTACAATATATATATATATATATATATATATATATATATATATATATATATATATATAATATATATATATATATATATATATATATATATATATTCATTCTGACGAAGGCCGGCCCACCGGCCGAAACGTTAATAAAGCAAGAATTTTGAACGTGTCTCTTTTCAACCCTATATATATATATATATATATATATGTGTGTGTGTGTGTGTGTGTGTGTGTGTGACAAACATAGGATTTATTCTGACGTTTCGGCTGGAGGTATATATATATATATATATATATATATATATATATATATATATATATATATATATATATATATATATATATATATATATATATATATATATATAGGTTGGGTTGCCGCCAGTTTATAACAGAATTGACGATGCGCCTCTTAGAGAACGACGGTTTATTACATCAACGTTTCGGTCGGAGCCCGACCTTTTTCAAGACTTGAAAAAGGTCAGGCTCCGACCGAAACGTTGATGTAATAAACCATCGTTCTCCAAGAGGCGCATCGTCAATTCTGTTCATTTATGAGCGTTGTTCCTTTCACTATACCGAAAGCACCACTCCTGGCTCTATAACACGGTTGGTACACTAGAAACGAGTAAAAGGTAAATACGACGCGACCCTGACGTTCCCGCAATGATCTCGCTGTGACGTAACAAATATTGACGGCGTCTGCTTGGGACTGCGTATCTTTGGCGCTAGAAAATGACATTGCTTTCTAAGAGAGCCAGCAACCAAAATTATCATGTTTCGGCAAATTTAGTCGAGCCAGTTAGGCCAATGTACGAAAAGAAGACGGAGAAATGAAACAAAGGCCTTTGATATCCATGATGTTGCCCCGACGTTCAGGTGCTGAAGTATTGCAACTCAAAAATGAAACTTTGACCATCGTTCTCTCCTTCAATAAATTAGCGCCAGAAGAGCTTTTTACAGAACAGCTTATTGGTCTCAAGTGACTAAGTGTTTTACTTTAGCGTCCCTTTGACCAGCTAGTAGACAACATTCGCAACGTTGCACATTTCGTAATCTGGAACGTTTTGGTACCACGACCGTTGCCGCCTGATTGACGTGCCGCACTTGTTTCCTTGCAATGCCCAGCCTTATCCAAAACAGATTTAGCATGTAATAATAATAATAATAATAATAATAATAATAATAATAATAATAATAATAATAATAATAATAATAATAATAATAATAATCTCTCGGACCAGTTTGCGTGAATTTTATAACATTTGGAGTGAGAAACCTTATACTATAGTGTCTGTAGAAGCGAACATTTATCTAAGGCTTCTTGACTAATTACAGTATAAAAGGTTACGCTCAGATCGTTTGCGATAAGGCAACTCTGCATCAAAAGCAGTTATCGTAAATAGGCAGTCGTCTAAACTGTATCTGTTCGAGCACCTCAGGCGGCAGCAATCCCAACGCAAACTTTCAGCTTCTGTGAGATGGTTAGAGCGCTCATATAGTACTAGTCGCTAGTCACATATTTCAGAAAGGTGTATATATAATACAATAATACATGAATTTTGCCTGATTTAGACGTGGTATTATGTGCACTTCACCGACTTTCTTTTTTTTTAGCTGCCGAGTTCAACAGTAAACTTCATAACTGAGTGTAGTCCGCGCATCTGTGTCATCTTCCGACACTGAATCGATTCGAATAGCACCAGAAGGGAATCGAATGTTGAATAGTTTTCGAACAGTTTCGAATATTGAATTGCCGCTTTTAAAATCAATACAGAATGATATTCACATCCTATTATTTATAATTTTATAAGTGCAAGCCCAAGTGCAGCATATAAGCAGCTTCTTCACGTGCACAGCGATGTTCTATCAATGCGTACGAATGAGTTACATAGCCGTTATATAAGGTCTTGCTCTATGGGAAGAGCAACCTGATTCCTTATATAATCTATCATGTTCAATGCTGTAATCATGTCCCCAGGCATAAAATTTATCCAATACTCTTGAACCAATTTCTGCATTTATACGGGTGGACACTTGACGTTTTGTAACATTCTCATACGACTCGCAAAATGCCCGTGTTCGCAAATGTCGGTCGTTCGGTTCGACGACGGAATAAAGCAGGGTACTCTCCGATTCGATAGTGAAGATTTTTGTGTATTCGAGCGTCGCTAAATATCCGTGTATAACTGAATGCAGCTCGGTCCATTATTATCGCCTCCTTATTTATAAGAGCTTAGGTATACCGTCAAGTCGTTCCTGTGGTGCTCTTCCCTAACTTCCTCTATCTTTTACCTTTTTTTTTATTCTTTTTGAAGCAATGAATAATGAAGGAAAGCCCGTCGAATTTATGGCCGGAAAGCATTGTATTGATTCCTAAACACTATGTCGAATAATGCAGAATTTCTGCGTAGTACAGTAGTATTTCTTTTTGGTACAAGCTTCGTGATGAGGAATTCGTGGGAACACGATCTCCGCCGCGCTGATGAGAGGGAGGGAGTCGCATAACACGTGTCATGCACTCTTGCTGAAAACCAGTTAGATTTAGTACACCCTGTAAAATAATACTTGGCAACCTTCTGTACTGCTCAACACAGCAGAGACAGACAGAGAGAGAGAGAGAGAGAGAGAGATGATTGATTGTTTTATGGGGTTTAACGTCCCAAACCAGCTCTGATTATGAGAGACGCCGTAGTGGAGGCCTCCGGAAATTTCGACCACCTGGGGTTCGTTAACGTGCATTGACATCGCACAGCACACGGGCCTCAACGTTTCGCCTCCATTGAAATGCAGCCGCCGCGCACGGAATTAGATCCCGCGACCCTCGGATCAGCAGCCGAGTACCATAACCACTAGATCACCGTGGCGGGGCAGAGAGAGAGAGAGAGAAAGAAAGAGAGAGTTGAATACGTTGAACTGCAGCTGAAACCTTTAATGCAGCGGGAAGCTTACGGTGGCATTTTCATTCATATATTCCGCACGCTTTTTGTATATTGTGTAGCCTAGTTTATGTCTATAGTTGGTTTTAATAACCGTTTGCAGGCCCGCCACGATGGTCCAGTGGCTATGGCGCTCGGCTGGTGATCCGAAGGTCGCGGGATCGAATCTCGACCGCGGAGGCAGCATTTCTATGGAGGGGAAATATTGAGGCCCGCGTACTGTGCGATGTCAGTGCACGTTAAAGAACCCCAGGTGGTCGAAATTTCCGGAGCCCTCCACGATGGCGTCTCTCATAATATCATCTGGTTTTGGGACGTAAGACTATGTTCTTTTTTTTTGTTGTTTTATGTACAGGTGCTGAAATCACCATTCGGTGGTTTTAGCAGGGTGGTACAAGAAAGTCTTGAACAAATGGCAAGTACACGGACATATACAGGTTATACCATGTGCATAGGGCAGATACCAACTTCCACGGGCAAGAAGATACAACAACGGATAGAAGATTACAATTATAAAAGCATGTGCAGTAGTATGTAATACAATTCAACTGGTACAATTCAACTGTTGGTGGCACGTTAAAAAATGTGTTGCAGGGATCCTTTAAGGGAAAGCTTGGGATAGGTAATTGCTATTACCGAAAACTGTTATAAGTGGTCTGGCCTTGCATTATACGGGAGGCGAAAAAAAAAAAAAAAGTCATTACCGCAGAGGAAATACCGGGTTACGTGCGCAAGACAGCTCCGAAGACGCATTATCGATGACACAGTTTGCTTACTGAAATTGCGCTGTTCACTTCTACGACCGAATAAGTAAATTCTAACAGACACCTCTTTGGAAGTCAGGAACACAGTGTCGTATCCTACGTACAACGATAATTACCTAGTTTTATGCAGTACATGGGCTACACACCATTTCTATAGAGCCAACAAAGATTGAAAATTTTATATATTGTCCACAGCAAAGCGGTAAAGACTTACACGAAGCAGATAGCTATATGTCGGGCAGGTATAGCTCGTGCGCGTTGTACTTATTACTCTTTGTCCTTTTCGTGTCTAGCTTTGTTTGCCTGACGTGAAAGAGTGTTTTTCGTGAACGTAAGATGACATTACGTTTTGATTAGAGAAGCTACTAAAGAAAAGCGTAAAAGAACTGTACATCGGTACAGTTCTTTTCTTTATGTTTACGGGGCAAGGCTGACTAAAACACCGGCATGAAGTGATGTGAAGATCAATAAATACGTGGGAGACGTGTGCAATCGAGGCGCGGACTAGGTCGATCAAATATTGCGCCTCTCCAAAAGCTATATAGTGAGAGTGTGAGACTAAAATACAACGTGCGCCGAATATTAAAGCGTTTCTTTCAGTAAGCTGGCTCTGTAGGAGGAGTTGTTGTTGTTGTTGTTGTTGTTTTGTGGGGTTTTACGTCCCAAAACCAGTTCTGATTATGAGAGACGCCGTAGTGGAGGGCTCCGGAAATTTCGACCACCTGGGGTTCTTTAACGTGCACTGACATCGCACAGCACACGGGCCTCAACATTTCGCCTCCATCGAAATGCAGCCGCCGCGGCCGGGATTCGATCCCGCGACCCTCGGATCAGCAGCCGAGTACCTTAGCCACTAGACCACCGTGGCGGGGCTGTAGGAGGAGTGAGCGCCTTGGTAATGTAAAGGCCATTCTAGCTGTAACAAATGGATGAATGTGACAAATACTGGGACATTATTCCGATGCGTCTGGTACTACGACCCTCACGAACGTCCCGACGGAAACGTCGATATGCCCTTACCACTATAGCTCATGAATCCACATACCTGTTCAGGTGAGGCGCATTTGTGCCACTCTGCGAAGCGAATTCGCGCCCCTTCGCAACTGGCAAACTTCGCAACTTTGCGCCCCTGCGCAAATGTCTACAGCATGTACAATGTGCGCGAGACTTCGGTAAGCGAAACGCGCACACGTAAGCACACACGCGCATATATGTATGAGCACGCATTTGCATTTACACCATGCAGTTTAAGGCTGATGACATGGTTGGCCGGAAGGCCGGACCGCTGAAATGAGATGCGCAGTAGAACATGCTCCCATAGTGCGCGTATAGTGATATGGGGTATTTTGTTGGTAATTGCAGAAGTAATGACGGATCGATGCTTTATAAAGAGAAGTTGGAATTCAGCGCAGTATTCCAGTGGCCAAACGTGATATAGCGTGCGGGGTGGCAATGTTGTCTTGCAGCGTCTAGTATTTTGTCAAGTGTATAAGGAGCGTCGACGATCCATCATGCATGGGTACACGGGACATCGTCATCGACAAGTTGTCTACTAACGATTGGACCCGGCAGCCACTGAAAAAAAAAAAAAAAGCATCATGTCAAAAATGCCCATAGCAGCGTAACGTCAAATTCCATTTACATGGGACGCCGCTTGGTAAAAATTTCCACGTTACAAGCTTCGCACACCTTGAAGGCTGCCTCCGGATCGCAGGATGTTGCCCACATTCTCGACGGCTCTGATTTATTATGTTCCATTGTAGCCTAAAGAACAGGCATTTCGGAACTCGCAGGGATGTTGTAGCGTGCCAAGTAGCTCACATCTTGAACTTGGTGCGGACTGATCGACATGGGATAACACAGGCGCCCGACGAGTTTCCGCGGAGACCTAACCGTCCGTGTAAACACGGCTTCGGCTGGCGAAAGCTCTTACGTAATCTGATATCCGCAGAGGATATAGCTATAGCCTCTTTCGCAAATCCTGAGTCTGAAAGATTTACGAGAGGATTTTTCAACCAACGCAAAGGTTATGGCGTTATCATTTCGGCTGACCATTGCACAACGTCTGGTACGGGATAGATGGTACTGTGCAAGAAAGTTCGCGACGCATTACACAACGCCATAATAGAGCGCTTCTTAGGCGTAACTATATAGCTGCACTGGAAAGTACTGCCTTGGGCCTTCTTTTTCTGGCAAGCTATCTAGGTGGGCTGGGCCTACACTCCGTATACGCGGCGAACATGCGCCCTGATTGCGTATATGCCTCCACTGCTTTTTTTTTTTTTTTTTTTTTTTGACAGTATAAAAACCGCCTGACCCCGACGACCACTTACGGGCCGTCCAGCAGGCCCGGGAGACGGCGGAGAGGTGTCGACGTTCCAACGTCGGAAATTTAGGCCCGGTCAGTGCAAGCACTGCAAGCAGGACTCTCAATAAGGTTGTTACCAACCGACCAAGTACTATTGCTACAATCGAAGCACACCGCAGTAGCCACAGACTTGTTCGAAAGGACTGGCATGGAATGCTCTGTAGGACACGGATGTTATACTTTTGCCGGAGTTGGACAGAATTAACTGGAATTCTACATCGCAAGTATCCAAGGAAAAGCGTCGTGTGCGAACAATGACTTTCTGTTACCTTAAAGCTGGGTGCTGAGGGTAGCACTTATGACACCGGCACGCGTACACCTTGTTGCTGTCTGATTGATTTCTGAGGTTCAACGTCCCAATACCGCGATATTATTACGAGAAACGCCGTAGTGGAGGGTGCTGGGAATTTCGACCACCTGGGGTTCCTTAACGTGCACTGACAGCGCACAGCATACATGTCGCCTCCATCGAAATGCAGCCTTCGCGGCGGGGATTCGATGCCGCGACCTTTGGAACAGCAGTCGAGTGCCTATAACCACTATACCACCGTGGCGGAGCCTCCCGGTTGTGTTTATACAACACCACGTATATTCTCAAGAATGACCACCTGATACGTAATGTCGCAATAGTTCGGGTGCCCACAAAGAATCCCAGAAACTCAACTCCCGGAAGAAGTGCATTAGATTTTTCGAGTATATGAAAGAAAGAAAGAAAGAAAGAAAAAAGGATGTAGCTTGCACGAAGAAGCAAACGCTCGCTTCCGCAGTGCCATTATACCGGGTGCGCGAGATACAAAATATTGCCTTCAGGCAGAGCAGAATATATCCAGCAAAAATTGACATATTTTCACCAAACACTTCTCTTACCGTTTATTTCGACGATTACCTAATTAATCCGCCATATGCAGCAACAACCGATTCAATTCGGCTTCGCAAACGGCTGCATGCACAGATCAGGTGCTCTTTAGAGATGTTGGTCATTGCTTCAGCAATGGCTGCCTTCAACGAGTCTTTTGTATTATGTGGCGTCTCTCATAATCAGAGCTGGTTTTAGGACGTTAAACCCCACAAATCAATCTTTTGTATTATGTGGCATTTGATTCGCTTCTCTCTTTCAATGACGCCCCAGACAGACATAACGTTCGGATGGATTTAAATCTGGAGAACTAGAAGGTCACAAGTTGGAAGAGTGACGCGTTCGTAGAAGTTGTCAGCCAGCCACTCTTATAGGTGACGCAGGGCGGGATCTTGCTGAAAAACATAAGGTCTTCCTTTCGAAACACTGTGTATGCAGGGCTTTTCAACAATGCCAAGCACATCTACGTACGCGGCAGCATTACCGCAGGGTCCTACAGGGAAGTGAGGCGGCATGACGTCCCCCTCGTTGCTGGCGATGGCTAACGCCATCACAGACGATGCCCCGCCACGGTGGTCTAGCGGCTATGGCACTCTGGTGCTGATACGAAGGTCGCGGGATCGACTCCCCACAGTGGCAGCTGCATTTAGATGAAGACGAATTGTTGAGGCCCTTGTACTGTGGTATGTCAGCGCACGTTAAAAAACCCCATGTGGTCGAAATTTCCGGAACCCTCCTACACGGTGTCTCATAATCGTATCGTCGTTTTGGGACCTAAAAACTCCAGAAATCAATCAATCATCATCACAGACGATGGAAAATTTGTGTACATCACTGCAGGCACCTCATCAGCGCTTGCGCAAAGCCACCTGCCACTACGGCGGTTAACATTTTGGTTTTCGTCAAAGATTTCGTACGACAAAGAAACAAAAAAGCTAGAGCATTCCAGCCACTTCAGGTCTCTTCAGGTTGCTTGGCAAGCGCTTACACAGGAGCAGTCGATTCTCCTGAGTGTTATCGGGCATGAATTGATCCGTCTTCGTGACACAGGAATGGCACCTCAAGTCCTCGTGCGCACCCAGCCTGACATTCGTCTCTGCGACTCGGAGCTCCGTTGCAATGGACCGAATCGTCTTTCCTGGGCCGCCACTCACGATGACCTGCAGCCGCCGGAGAAAATCTGGGGTTTCGACGACGTCTGACCGCTGACTGTGCGTCTTCCTTTTCGCCACAGAAGCCACGTCACGGCCAGAACACATCAGTTCTGTACGCATGCACCCCTTAAACAAAACGCTTCGCCACGTTCAGAAGGCTGGCAATTTCCAAGTCGCTGTGATGCTCTGAGAGGGCGAAAAAGCCTGCGAGGCGTTTTATTTCCTGCGTCAACAGTTATGCTCCCATCTTTGAACAAACTGAGCAGTTTGAGTGATGAGGGGTCCACCAACGAGAAGGCGAACGCCCATACGTAATTAGCCTGCTGGTGTCTGTGGCGACAAGGAATAGTGTTCTCAAATACTTCGAGCACCCGGCATATTCCAGCAGGGCGTTCAGCTCATGGCCGGTGAGGTGGACGTTTGTGTTTCCTTCAGGCACCCACCATTTTCTTTTTGAGCTATCATCTAGTGATTATTCATTTCTTGCTCTTCTCATTATAAAAACGTACAGACCGCACCTTTTGATACGTTGATACATCGTGCGCGCCTGTACGCAGCCCACACACGCTTTGCATCCTTCACAACCTAATAGTTACAAAGTTCACTGATATCATATACACAGCTTACGCCCATTTCTGCACGACGCATGCCTCTTATGGTCAATGAGTTCTCACAATAACAGCCACCTTCGATAAGCAAAACTGCGCAGCCACTTGAAGTGGTGGGATAGGCGTCCCTCATCAGTGATCAAGGACCTCGGTCGTTGGTCGTTCACCGGACAGATAAAGAGAAACGACAATTCGTGTCTTCGTGTTGTAGATAGTGGATAAGTTTATACCGGTCCCTTATCCCAAGGTAAAGCGACTTGACGGCGAAGCCATTCCTCGTTGTCACAAAGATTATATGACGTGTGTTACATAAATTTTATTTCTAAATTTCATCGAATCACGTGAGTGTAATTTATAATGTAATTTATCATAGTCCGTAAGCGTTAGCGTCTAGTAACGTGTGGCGCATATCCCTGGCCGAGGAATGCGGGTACGCGCCATGTGAAATTTCATTATCGTTAAAGAAGGAAGTTATCGTTACAAAGAGGTTAACCAGTGAAGGCCAACCATAATGGTACCCTCCAGAGGGGGTAGAGATTGAAAGGAAGCACATCGCACAATGTCAGAGTCGGTCGCTCCCGTAGGGTATGCGACATGCCAGTCGCCTATGAAAGTCCGTCGTTTTCAGGAACTTTAGCACTGCCTTAGTCGTCTGCAGCTGCGATTATCGTTAATTGTGATGCAAATGACAAGCATATCATGTTATTGATGTCACAACCTATCAGTCATGTTAGTCACGCATTCGTACCGTACCATGCCAATTTTGGTGTATACTGTATACCAAGTGATCAAGACGAGAGTTTCCATTTTAACAGCGAAGCGGTTAGTCAGATCATAAAAACGGCATTGACGAAAAAAAAACTATCATCATCATTAGTTCTGGTCCCCAAAAGTGCTTGTGCGCTTCTTCTATGCAATGCCCAATGTACGGCGTTCGCACGCGCGCTTCTCTTGCGCTCATGCCCTCAGCCGTACTACACTGGCAAGACTGCGGCTGGTGGGCGCGCGTGTTGTACTCGTAGGTACGTACAAGCAGAAGACAAGGACAGTGTACATCGATTTGTCCGGTGCACAGCGCAAAGATGTGCGTTTGTGCATATATCTTCGCACCGCGAGAGCAAGAGTCCTCTCGTGCCGTCCAAGTATAGATCATGGGCAGGCGTATAGGCATGCATGTATAACAAAGGGGTGAGGAGGCGTCACGCCGAGGCCACGCGTGCCGCATCTATCACCGTCTCTGGTTCGGTGCGGACGTCTTAACTCTGAGCTCGGTACGAAACTTGAGAAGCGTTCGCTGGGTCTCGCACCGCTTCACGAGGCGTTTCTCGAAGCCTCGGACCACAACGAAATGCACGTGTGCCGGGGACAAGCTCGGACCATCCAAGTGCCCATCAGCTTCACTAGCCTTGGGCTACTAGTGCAAGTTTCGCTAATCTTTTTTCGGTATCACATGTATTGGCGACGCTGGACGGTCATATTTTTTTTTTGTTTTGAATTGCACAAGGCTTATGGCTACCGCCGTACTAAATGGTAGTGCACCGCCCTTATAATACCGAGGGTGAATGAGTACCCCTGCTGCCTAGCCTTTCCTATTTATTCGAGATGCATGCAGTTGTCGGTACGGGTTTATTTAATTTTTATTTCATCATCATCATCATCATCATATTTTAGGTCCACTGCAGGACCAAGGCCTCTCCCAACAATTTACAATCCACCCTATCCTGAGCGAGTTGGTTCCACATTATGCCTGGGAACTTCTTAATTTCATCGCTCCATCTAACCTTTTGCCTGCCTCTGTTGCGTTTGTCTTTTCTTGCTATCCATTCCGTCGCCCTTGCTGTCGATCTGCTATCTTTCCTCCTCATGACATGTCCTGCCCATGTCCACTTCTTTCGTTTAATTGATATAATAATATCAGCTACTCCTGTCTGTTCCCTGATCCATTCCGCTCGTTTCTTTCTTTGTTTTTTTTTTTTTAATCTCTTAGCGTTACACCTATCATTTTTCTTTCCATTGCACGGTGCGTGCTCCTTAATTTCATCTATAGTTTTCTCGTTATCCTTTACGTTTCTGCACCATACGATAGTACTGGGAGAATGCAGTGTTTGAATATTTTTCGCTTTAGTGACAGCGGCAAGTTTCCATCATGATTTCGGAATGCCTTCTGAATGCGCTCCAGCCCATCCTTATTCTAGGGAGAATTTCTTTTTCATGGGTAGGTGTTCCTGTTAGTAACTGTCCCAGGTATACGCATTCGTTCACACACTCTAAGGGTTCACAGTTAATTTTAAATTCCTCTTCTTTAGCTAGGCTATTGAGCATAACTTTGGTCTTTTATCTATTCATTTTTAGTCTAATTTTAATACTTTCCCGGTTTAGGTCATCAATCATGTTTTGTAGTTCGTCTCCGTCATTGCTAAAGAGCACAATGTCTTCTGCAAATCTTAAATTCCTGAGATATTCTCCGTCTATTCGAATTCCCTTTTCTTCCCAGTCTCGTTTAAACACTTCCTCTAAACATGAAGTGAATAGAATTGGGGAGATCGTATCTCCTTGTCTGACACCTCTCCCGATCGGGATTTCTCTGCTTCTCTCATGTAGGAGTAGTGTGGCTGTGCAATCTGTGTATATGTTGTTTATGGTTTGCACGTATACGTCAGGTACCCCTCGTCGACGTAAAGCTTCTAGAACTGCTTGTATTTCTATTTATTTCTATTTATTTTTATTTAGTGCTTCCACTACTGTGTGTTCCTATGCGTGCACATACCTGTCATTATTTTCGCCACTGTTTCTATATTGTGCGATACACCTAGCGTGTCATTTTTTTTTTATGTGGTCTAGTGGCTACGGTACTCGGCTGCTGATCCGAGGGTCGCGGGATCGAATCCCGGCCGCGGCGGCTGCATTTCGATGGAGGCGAAATGTTGAGGCCCGTGTGCTGTGCGATGTCAGTGCACGTTAAAGAACCCCAGGTGGTCGAAATTTCCGGAGACCTCCACTACGGCGTCTCTCATAATCAGAGCTGGTTTTGGGACGTTAAACCCCACAAATCAATCATTTTTTTTAATTTTTATTGCGCAGATTCATTCTTGCACTGACCAAGGGTTCTCTACTGCATCGTTTGAGTTTGTTTTTTGCATGTTTTACTTACATAAGTGTTCATATCATAAACAACTTGCGTTAGTTACTCATTTGCATGCATACGCTTTGCAATAATTTGTTACCTCAGTAATACTTGTATGCCCACTCCTGTATAAGCCTTTCATGGCTTAGAGTATTGATAAATAAAAAGAAAATATTTTGATTTATCGTGTGCGGTTCGCTGGCTTCATTATGTTCTTCTTTTTCTGTGGTGTATTGACTGCACAAATGTTATGGCGCTGTAACTGGACATTTTCGCGCTGTCAATATAATAACATATAGCATACTCTGCTCGAATTATGCAATGTTTAGATATTCGCATAGTTATTGATAGACGTGGCATACCAAGGGGCAGTGGTTTGAGGTTAGGAAAGAAGCTTATTTCCGCTAATCACAAGGGACATCGAAGCAGCTTCGAACGGAGATGTATGCACCGACATGTATGCGCGTGTATGATTCCATAGCGCATCGTTCTTTCTATAACGAAGCCATAATGTGCAATTGCTGCCAACACGTGCGTTTCCACGGTTCTAAACTGACACTCGTTGATTAGGACCGTTACGAGCGAACGTGTGAAGCCGTCATAAACATCAACAAACAGCCTTTTGTCTGATATTACGTGCCCAAGCCTTTGTTCAGCCACGATGAAAAGCGTAAGAGTACCTGTAATTTTTATGAAAAGCCGCTGCGATACGCTATTTCACTGCAAATGCTGGTTTGCGCGAGCAGCGTATGGTGGTTATGGTGACTAGATGTACATGGTTTACTGTTTCGCTGTGGAGCGTAGAGCGAGGGGTCTTGATACACGATGTCAAGACACCAGATTACTATCGAGCCCGCGCGCGTGTGTGCGTGCGTGCGTGCGTGCGTGCGTGCGTGTGTGTGTGTGTGTGTGTGTGTGTGTGTGTGTGTGTGTGTGTGTGTGTGTGTGTGTGTGTGTGTGTGTGTGTGTGTGTGTGTCCCGTTGTACTTGCGGCCAGGTCAGGTGGGAGAGAGTTTTCTCATGGAAGTAATCGCTCAAACAAATGATTTGCATTTGAAAATAAACGCAGTTTTGTACGACCGTTTATACATGCAAAGCCCACATGTGTTCACCGTTCTGAACACCACCGGCTAAAATTACGCCACCTTTTTTTTGCTTGCTTTCGTAACACCACTCATCACGTTGCGATACGCGTCGGCACGCGTGGGCAAAATGTGGAAGCGTAATTGTCTTTCATTGAGCCTCTAATTTTTCTTTGCTATTTCATCTCCCGCAACGCTGCATTGTCTTGCTCGACAGCCGGCCAATCTGCATGCTTCAGGTGCACTTCCCTAAACTAATTAACTGGCTTTTAGGGCTACACAAAAGAGCACAGCGGCTCCAGAGGTATACATGAAAATGCTCCCGAAGCATCGTCATAAGATATATTGCGGGTGTTTTATATCTCCCCACACAAAAGCAATAAATAAACAGACATGTCTTTCGAGATATGTGTACAATTATGCAGGGACACAATAAAGCAGCCTTGCGAAACACCGTCTCGGCGGCTCGTATTTGAGTAGAGGAGAGGAAAATGAATGAAAGAGAGACACAGAAACACCTGGATTTATCTCGAGCAGCCTGTCTGTCGTCCAGTATACTGTAGTGCCGGTGATATATGGAACCGATCTTTACGTTGCCCGTGTAAACAGCTCATCAGCTAGGGTGATATAGCTGACTCCGCATCTTCTTTCCACTGTGGTTTCCCTTGTACAATAATGGCGCTGCTCGTCCATATGCGTAAAGTCTGATATGAGTAAAGCCCGCCACGCTCGTCTAGTGGCTATGGCACTCGGCTGCTGATCCTAATGTCTCGGGATCGAATCCCGCCCGTGGCGGCTGTGTATCGATAGAGGTGAAATGTTGAGGCCCGTGTACTGTCCGATGTCAGTGCGCGTTAGAGAACCCTTGGTGTTCGAAATTTCCGAAGCCCTCCACTACGGCGTCTCTGACAATAATATCGCGGTTTTTCGGAGGTAAAACCCCACACATAAATCAATCAATTTGATATAAGTTTCGGCGCATGTAGCCAATATGTCCGACTTAGCCGAGAATTCCAAGAAACCTCGTCTGGTCCGGTAGATGACACGTTGCATTAATGGATATCACAATCGCTGTCCTATTAACAACATTCTAAGATCGAGCCCACGATTACGTTCAATGACCAATAATTTCTGGTTTGGACATTGACCGTAATTTTTATTAACATCTGATTTAAGCAGCGGTAAGCATACGATAAGAAACGTTGCGTGGTCAAAGAGCTATAACAGCATTAGTAAAGCATACATGAAGCGTAGGTTCGAGCCTTGAAATTGACGAGAAGTCGGCGCCGCACAAGGAATGTTGCTGAAACGGGAGTTTCGAAGCTATTACGTTGCCCAACCTTGGTGTGGTGGTTGAGTACATAAAAGGGTTGCTAAGAAAATCAGCATGCTTTCTTAACGAAGACAGGTCCATTTGCCAAAACGTAAGCTCCAGCTACCTTCATTTGCATATTTAATTCATTGGTCCAACGCCGCGTCAATAAATCTGCAGTAGGACAACCTGAAGCGGCTGGAACAGAAAAGGACGGTTTGCCCACAGAGGGCGTTGGGAATTTCTCGTTTACATAGTAGCTAAATCATTAAAAATACTACAGTTCTCATACGAAACGGTGACAAATATCCCCATGAATAAGCGAATCTTTAGCGATCGCTTCTCCAATGCCTAGCGAGTTTACCTAGGAGGTTTGTCAGTTGAGACTGGTGCTCTTCGACACCAAGAAGTGCTCGGTCTCAACGGTGACTGTTTACCGCAATCAGTTTTCCGCGTATGGATGGCGACGCGGGATAGCCCGGCGCGAGTACACTACATTCGTTGACCCCAGGAGAAAGAACGTTTGGCTTAAATCTGCGTTGCTCTCCATTAGTACCGCGAATTACAGATTTCTGCAACCGTAAATGACCGTGTGTCAATGGCTCTCCACCTCGATAAGTCCGCAAAACAATTTACGCATCCCCAGCGAAAGCATTTGGATGTGAGTGGCCGTTCTGCTAATTAATGGATCAATGGACTCGGGCGTATATATGGGGCACCCTTCCATGTCCTCTTTTTTCTTTTTTCATTTTGTTATGTCCTCACTTACACCAACCAGAGCGGCACTTACTCTTGCCTTGATATTAGTTCAGCTGCCATTTGCACTGTTCACTCTCTGCGCTGTTGCAGTCTCACGGGCTGTGTACCCTTCGGGGGTTTCCCCGGGAATTGAAATTAGGGTGGGTCTCAACGTCAAGTAGGGGGTGTGAAAGGTAGCTATTTACAATTTGTCACAAATGTTTACAAGTTAAGGAGGTGCCTTCTGATGCCTACTGAATTAAAGGGGGGGGGGGGGGGGTGTACCCCCTTCCAGGGCTATTGTTTCGTTTTTCCGCTCCTACTGCACAACGAACGGATAAGTGACGATTGGACACGTGCGCCGACGCGAAAAAAATCGTACCCCTATTTTTATACCCTCAACGGCGCCGTTTTCTTTAGGTCTCCACAGCGGTCATAACAAAGCTGCGGCTATATTCGCTTCGTTAGTGCGTATGTGAGCACACACAGAGCTCGAGCCCACCCGTACTCGCCCGCACGCGTACAGCGTCGTCGATCGATGGCGACCTTTCTGAGACAGGCCGTTGGCTGGAGCACTCAAACTGTAAACACGCGGCTCGCTCGCTTCCGGCCCGCGCGCCGCTCGATATCGGGCGTTGGCTCTCTCCGGCGGACAGCAGCCCCGGAGTCGCTCCTTTTGGATGCACTGCCGAGCGCCAATTGCGCGCGCGCGCGCCGCGATCGCAACCCGTTCAGCTCGTCGACCACGTGACGTCTGGCCTTTCTCGTGCGCAAACACAAAAGGTATCCCGACGTCGCTGTGACCCCGCGACTAATCTTGGCAGCGCCTTGGGGCCACAGCGCGTCTTTCTTTCCTGCCGCTGGAGTGGTAGACACGAAACGACGCGCGTGAGGTACGGCGAATCTGGCAACAAAATGCGTGCCGGCGACCATTACTAACCAGTTATAGAGGCTGCCTGCACTGTCTAGTCGAAAAATCTGGGTGCGGGCCTCAGCCTGGAAAGTTTAGCAAACAGAAGTTGGGGAAAGCGGCTATGGGTGTAAACAACTCCGTGCCAGTGAATGTACGTACCCATGTGTGTGTGTGTGTGTATGTATGTTTGTGTATGTATGTATGTATGTATGTATGTATGTATGTATGTATGTATGTATGTATGTATGTATGTATGTATGTATGTATGTATGGTCATGGGAAGACTTTAGTGGTGAGAAGCAGCAACATAATATCGTTACGCAAGAACGGAAACTGTAGAACATTCTGGATGTTCAGGTCAGCCCCAAACAAAGGAAAAACAACCGATCTCAGTCCCGGCTGATTTTCGCCGCACTTGCGTGGTGACAATGAAACTGAAGAACAGGAAGAAGAAAAACGAAAGTTTCGACAGCGCAGCAAGCACTCACCGTGACGCTGAATATCCCGAAGAACGGCAGCATTAATCCGAACAGCCACGGTAGCCGGTGAAGCAGCAGCGTTCATAGCGAGCAGCGCACCAGCGTAGGGGACGCCCAACTGCTGCAGTCCGGGGTCGGTCGCCGCACGGTTTGGCAACAACACCTCTCCCCCTCTGCTTCGCCTGCAAGGCGCGCCCTCGCCCCGCGTTCCCCCCACGCCCCGGATCATCGTTGCACCACCCGCCTGGGGAAGCGGGCACCGAGTTCTCCCTAGGAACACGATGGTGGAAGGCCGGGCCCCCTCCGCGGACCCCACCACTGTCGCTTTTGGCGCACATGGCCCGGACAGTGGGCCCTCTATTGATCGCCTACAGTCGGATTCGCTCTCTCGCCCATCTGCTGCCGCCGCTGACGTCGCGAGCACAAACAGAGGAACGCGCGTCGGTGCGTGTCAAGGTTCCTCTCCTCCTCGGCGTCGTTTCCGCTCGCCCCGGCACACCATCCTGCGTCTCTCGCTCGAGGACGTTCCCTCTGTCCGACTGCGAAGCTGTGTTTTTCCCTAGGCTGCAGCAACCCACCTCTAACTGGCAACTTGTCCTTGCAGACTGCACCCCCCGTGACGTCGCGAAAACTGCTGCAGGAAAGGTCAACGTGGCGGAAAGTAATACTTTCACTCGCTCACGCACCGGCAGAATCCGCCAATGCCGAAAACACGCTGACTGGGCTTGCGCTTTATATATATATATATATATATATATATATATATATATATATATATATATATATATATATATATATATATATATATATATATATATATATATATATATATATATATATATATATATATATATATATATATCCAGCGAGTTGTGGCGGATCATATTCGGCGCTGATCCAATGTCGCTCTTTGTTCGCATATACCCATTCCCTGCAGGGCCGCTAACGCGGTCGTCTTCCCACCGTTACGTTCGTGCACGTGCTAGCGCCTCGCATGTCTGCCCAGTTTGATGACAAAGAATTCTCTTTGATCCCGGCCACAGCGGCCCGATTGCGATGGGGGCGAAATGTAGAAAACGCCCGTGCACTCGGATTTACATACACGTTAAAGAACCCCGGGTGGTCACAATTACTCCGGAGCCCTCCACTGCGGAGTGTGACTCATAATCACAGCTGGTTGTGGCTCTTAAAATCGAATCAGTTATTAAGAATTCTTTCTGAAAATAAAAATAACTCAGAGTCTGTATTTTTTCGTGCCAAAAATACGATATTATTGTGAAGTATGGGCAGTAATGGGCTCGAATAATTTTGACTGTGTGGTTCTTCGACGTGCCCCTAAAGAGAGGCTGAAAGTTGGGTGAGTCGGTAGAACATCACGTGAAATTTTTACAGCGCGCGAACTAACACACAGTAGGAAGAAGAGACAGTAGGAAAGAGACACAACATAAGCGTTGTGTTGTGTCTTCCTCCTCCAGTCTCGTTAGTTTGCGCGCGGTAAAAACTTGCCCTAGTGCCTCTAAATTTAAGCAATACAGTGTCCTTTTGCATTCCGTCCATCGAAATCCGTCCTCCGGGACCAGGAATCGAACCCCCTCTTAGCAAGGCAGCACTCTAGCCAATAGCTGTCACAGTAGGTAAACCAAAACAAAAACAAGGACAAGGCACCGTACTAAAATACTTCTGCTTTAGCTATAGATTAATCCAATAATCTCCCTTTACCTCCACCCGGCAAACTTTACAATAATCTGCACCACAGTTATAACCAGTATGAAGTTTACAAAGAAAAAACTGATATGAATCTATGATTATTATGTAATTTCTACCTGTTCATATCACAATGAAGTGTTGCGGAAAAACGCGGCAGTGAAAGTTCGCAAGATCTACAATAGCATGAATCAATTTATTAGAACAAATTTAGAAGGCCGCGGAACACTAAATCCGCTTAGAATGGTAATGGATTGCTCGAGAACATAAGGCGCGTTTATTTTAGGGGGACGAAAAGAATAACAATTATGAAAAAAAAAATGATAGCAAGGCTTTCCTCTTTCGAAACTCACATGGCCTTATTTGCCATGCCGAGAACTGCACGATGGGTGCCACGAAACCTGTCTGCATAATAGATCTGTTCATACCACCACTTGGATTTATCAAGGAAGCTTTTCGAGGCTACACTTATGGCGAACCAGATGATTTCCACGCTTGGTAACGGCACGTGGCTTTACCACTGAAACACTTAAACGCCCCCCTCCCTATTTTCGCCTCCGAGAAAACAAAACAAAATATTCGAGATCTGGCTTGAGAAGAAAGAAGATGGTAATTGTATCCTGGAGGGCAAAGAGGATCTCACTGATTGGTTACTGGAAATACAGCGCGAAAGCGATACAGAATATCACGGCAAGGTTACCATCGCTTTCAATTCGCATTGCATTTTGTCGGTTCCGGCGAATACATCGAAACGAACCCTCAAAAGTTACTCTCTCCTTGAAGGCAGAGTGACATGAACTGCGAAATCACTTTTACTGAAGTGGCGTTAGCAGTTCATGCAGTCGCCGTGTGCAAGTTATCAGAATAACTATCAGTGTTAACAAAACTCAGCTTATAAGGTCTTCAGCGGTATATTGCCTTTTGAAGCGTCAACAGCGAGCACTTCAAAGCGAAAAGAATGAACGCTTATTATGCGATAACGCCATCGACATCATGACTGCCGGCCCGCGTGAGCTCATCGCCGGCTAAACATACTTCACCAAGTGCTTATCACGCAAGCTTAAGGCTACTGGAATAAGGCACAACCTAAACTGACGCCGCTAGACGAGCGGAATTTGTGTAGCCAGCGGTTGTTTTTGGTAGTTGTACCGGTTTGGTAGCAGTAACGGTTTCGAGAAGGCAGGTACTGAGAGCGGAAGTGTTTGTCCCACCGGTCAGCTAGCTTCGTTTCCACCTTTGCTGGCCAGATCAAGGGCATCATGAAAACTATTTGCATATATGAACGTGTGACGTGGGTACAAATGTTAACTGAGTTGACGACCGATGACGAACTCGCGCTGAACGGCAAACTGCATCGGTCGCGGGCAGCGGGATCGCTATCGATGGCCGTCAGTGGAGCTGCCGGCAGTAATGACGTGTATGTCGCTCGCAAACGTATGGTCTCATTCACTATGCCAGTGTTTATCGAAGCAGCGTTGTCCACAAAATGTTTTTGTTTAACTTTTCGATGCGGGTACCAAGACTCCAGAGAGTGCATGCCAGAACGCCGAACGTCGGATCGGCCGCATCGCACCGCGAATCTGGAATCAGCGGCGATACCGCTTTCAGCCTATGTCGTGGAATGACAGCTGGTAATAAGAGAGAGAGAAAGAGAGAGAAAACGCTTTAATGATTCAGGAGATGTTAGCTTAGCTTGAGGCATGGCTCACTACTCCAGGTGTTCAGCGCTGATTATAGTATGTACAATGATCACATGTTAACACAACGCGTACAGTCACACTTACACACACACACATATATACGTATAAATACGTATGTATACACAAAGACGCAGTTTACAGATTTTTTATTGAGGCATGTTGCCCATAGAAATGTTAGATATGTTTAGGCGCTGCGTATACCTTTGCGACAAGTGCGGAGTAGAAAACCCACGAGAAAACCATGAGTGCCATCCAATAGTGCGCAACTGCTACCTTGCCACAGGCCGAGGAGGTGGCGCAGCTCCAAGCTGGAACCGCGTCGTGGACGAAGCGATGCTTTCAGTCTTTCGCTCGGAATCGTAGCGCGGACAATAGCAGAGGGCGTGTTAAAGGTGTTCTTGTGTGTTGTGCGTGGAAGACATCGCGAAGTTTGACTGTTGAATCTTGCCCTTGAAGCGTCTTGTGTACTCTGCGTGAAGTATGAGGCCTCGGTTTGGACGACGTTTATTCTCAGTAGCTCGGCAGGTCGCTCGATGATGCCAACGCGCTGGGCGCAAAACACTATGATGATGATCACCCACCAGCGATGAAGAAGATACGCAGAACGCATGGTGATGATGATAAAATACAGATGATGAAGACGTGCTTAATAAACGCCCACACTATTCCCCCCCCCCCCCCCCCCCCCCAGGTGGAAGCGGCCATCCTGGACGCGATTCAATACATTGATGAACGCCGCGTGAAGAGTTTCATTCGGGACACGTGCACAACCTCCGTGTTGCGGCAACGGCCGTCTGTTGGGGCGTCAAGGGGAGTGAGACGATAATTAACAGGTGAAGTTTGTTCGATGACTGTGTATGGTCCGATGAACCGTGGCTGAAATTTGGCGCACAGACCAGAAGTACGAGGAGGAGTCAGGAGAAGTACTTCATCACCAGGTCGGAAAGAAACGACGCGGTGGCATTCATCATATACAGCTTTTCGGTCGTGTTGTCTGGCTTCTGTGTTGAGGCGCGCACGCTTGCGACACTGGGCTAGTCGTGAAACGTACTCTTCGCACGAGGAAGGGGATGAAAGAGCTCTAGAGCCGAAGAAGGAGACGTCCAGAGCGAAGGTGGGGGAACGTCCATATACGAGGTAAAACGGCGAGTAGCGAGTTGTTCGCTGCGCGGCCGTGTTATAGGCAAAGGTGACGAATGGCAAAAGGACATCCCAATTTCTATGGTCTGGTTGAATGTAGACGGCGATCATGTCTGCTAAAGTGCGATGAAAGCGCTCGGTCAAGCCGTTAGTCTGAGGGTGGTAGCTTGAGGATGTCTTGTGGATAGTGCCGGACGCTCGGAGAACTTCTCTGAGGACTTACGAAATGAATGCCTTTCCACGGTCGCTCAGCAGTACACGAGGAGCACCATGTCGCAGAATGATGGATTGTAAGACGAAGTTAGCAACCTCTGAAGCAGAGCCGCTAAACACTGAAGCTGTCTCAGCGTAGCGCGTCAGGTGGTCGACGGCAGTCACGATCCACCGGTTGCCAGAAGCAGTGATCGGAAGGGGCCCGTAGAGGTCGATACCGACAACATCGAATGGTGCTGTGGGGCACGGAAGTGGTTGCAGTGGGCCAGCGGGAGCAGACGTTGGGAGTTTCCGACGCTGACAGGCAAAGCAGGAACCGACGTACCTCGCGACGCTTGAAGAAAGGCCAGGCCAATAGTATCGCCTCCGAATTCGGTCATAGGTTTTATGGAATCCAAGATGACCAGCTGTCAAGTCATCGTGAAAGGCATTGAGGACAGTAAGACGAAGGGATCGTGGGAGAACTGGTACCCAGCGTTGTCCGTCAGCATGGTAAACGCGGCGATACAATACTCCATCGTCCAGCTTAAAGTGCGCGAGTTGCCGGCGGAGGCGCGCGTTAGGTGGAGGAGAAGCCCCAGATAGATGTTCTATGAAACGTCGACAGTACGGGTCTGCCATCTGATGAGATGCGAACGGCTGGTCGTCGTCCGAAGGCACTTGGTGTATGGAGGCTAGCGACGAAGCGGTACCGGGGTCGTTCGAAGAGGTAACGCGCGAAGCGGTTGTTGCCGAAGCGTCGAGCGAAGACGTGGGAAGTGGGCAGCGAGACAGAGCATCGGCATCTTGGTGTTTTTTGCCGGACTTGTAAATGATGTCGAAATCATACTCTTGCAGCCGTAAAATCCAGCGACCCAGACGTCCAGTCAAATTCTTCAGTGTGGAAAGCCAGCACAAGGCGTGGTGGTCTGTGACTATCGTGAAATGACGGCCGTCCAGATAAGGGCGAAACTTCTGTATGGACCAGACAACGGCGAGACATTCTTGTTCCGTGATGGTATAATTCCTTTCTGAAGTGGTGAGTACACGGCTGGCGTACGCTATGACCCTTTCGCGCGAAGAGTTGTCGCGTTGCAGTAGGACAGCACCGATACCGTGGCCGCTAGCATCCGTGTGCAAGAGAGTCGGTGCGGCCTCATCAAAATGGCAAAGCACCGGTTCAGACGTAAGGGCGCCCTTCAGTCGTGTAAATGCCGATTCGCATTCTTCAGACCATACAAACTGCACACCACTAGAGAGTAGGCTGTGTAATGGGGCTGCTATGGAGGCGAAATTCCGTATAAAACGGCGGAAATAAGAGGCAAGGCCGAGGAAGCTGCGCAAGTCTTTCGGTCTTTCAGGGCGCGGAAACTGAAGCACCGCAGCAATCTTGTCAGGGTCCGGTCGAATTCCGTCCTTGCTTACGACGTGGCCCAGGATCTTAATGGTTTTGCTGGCGAACCGGCACTTTTTTGTGTTTAGCTGAAGACCTGCGCGGGCGAGGAATGTCAAAACTTCATCTAAGCGTCGGATATGCTCAGAAAACGTTGATGAAAAAATGACAATGTCGTCCAAGTAGCAAAGGCAGGTCTTCCATTTTAGTCCACGCAGCACGGTGTCGATCATTCGTTCAAAAGTTGCAGGCGCGTTGCATAGCCCGAAAGGCATTACGTTAAATTCATATAGCCCATCAGGTGTTGCGAATGCCGTTTTTTCTTTGTCATGTTCGTGCATAGGGATCTGCCAGTAGCCAGAGCGGAGATCGAGGCTCGAAAAGTATTCCGCGCCTTGGAGGGAATCAAGGGCGTCGTCAATGCGCGGCATGGGGTATACGTCTTTTCGAGTGATCTTATTCAGCGCCCGATAATCGACGCAAAAGCGCACGGAACCGTCTTTCTTGCGGACCAAAACAACAGGAGACGACCACGAACTTGACGAGGGACGAATTATCTTGCGTTCCGACATATCAGCGACGTTGTCTTCAATGATTTTCCGCTCGGCTAGAGAGACACGATACGGGCGGCGGCGCACGATACATGTGTCATCTGTTATAATGCGGTGCTCGGCGACGGTAGTTTGGCCCAGTGTTGTGGAGTAGATGTCGAAAGAATTAGCGTGCTTTTTTAACAAATCAAGCAACTGTTGCGTCTGCGCAGCTGTCAGATCAGTGCTGATGATCGCTTTAAGGGCGGTGGCAGAAGAATATGCGTCAGGAGAATGGTCCGCAGGAGAGACTGGTCGAAGCGGCAAGGCGTATACAGGCACCATATCGGCCACGAGCGCTACTGCAGTGTCTTGCGGAAGTAAAATTTTCTCTGGGGTTTCGTTGGTAACAGTGACTAGGGCAGATCCGCGGTGGAACCGAACAATACCTGGCGAAAATGTTATGCCTTTACTAATGCAGTAGGAGGACGGGAACACCAAGACATCGCCATGGTCGATGTCAATGGACTTGAGGGCAACAATGTGGTGTCGTCCGGGGGTCAGTTCCGTATCCTGGGAAGCGATCAGGCGGGAGGGCTTGTGGAGTTCTTCACCAAGCATGTGGTCGGTTTCACTGAGATGTACCACACGCTGTCCACAACAAATGGCGGCAGACGCAGAGGATAGAAAATCCCATCCCAAAATTAGGTGGTGGGAGCACTCGGACAGCACAGCTAATTCTATATGATGAACGATGTCGTTGATGAGTACGCGCGCTGTACACATAGCCAAAGGCCGAATAGGGCTCCCTTGGGCCGCAACCAACGTGGGACCATTGTAAGGCGTCATAACTTTCTTGAGACGGAAACACAAATTAGCCTGAATGACAGAAAATGTCGCCCCAGTGTCCAACAAAGCATCGACGTGCACCCCTTCGACAAATACAGAAATCATGTTGGCGGGGCGCATCGGAGGAATTTCAGTCCAGTTCGTGCATGCAGTTCTTCCTCCGAAAACTGCATCGACTAGTTTTCCGAACTGACGTTAGAAGTGAGTCTGGCCGGCCGAAGTGGCGACGAGGACCGGCGGAAGGGCGACGGTGATCGGCGTCTGGACGAACGGTAACTAGTGCCTGGTGTTTCAGTAGACGCAGGTGGCGATGGAGAGCGGCGCGGAGGTGAACGGTAACGCCGGCCTTGGTAATAAGGCCCGTTGGCGCCAGCAGGAAAATCGCGCTCACCAGTATCGTAGCCACGACGTTCGTCCTGCTGGCGTTTGCGGCAAAAACGCGATATGTGTCCACGATAGCCGCAATAATAGCATGTAGGCCGAAGTGGACGCCACGGCATGGTGTAAACAGGTTGCGGCGTACTATAGAGATAGCGCGGTCACATAGGCCGATGAACTTTCAGGCGGCATGGACTGAAGAGTGACCGGGGGCGCAGTAGCAACCGGCGAGTAAGTTGTGATTGGCAACGCAGAAGTGGCGTTGCCAAGAGGCTTGGCAGCGATTTGCGCGTACGTGGCTACGGCGTGGTTGACGGGGGTGTGCACTTGCGCAGGGCTCGTCAAAGATGCCAGTTCTTCTCGGATTACGTCACGCAATGATGCACCGCAAGGCTGAGTGGGATACGCGGAAGGCGACTGCAAGCCCATCGCGTGCAGCTCTTCGCGTATGAGCGTGCGTATGAGTGCCCGCAGATCCTGGTCTACTGCAGGACGAACTTCGTCGATGTCAGGCGGTAGGCGAACAGACTCCAGCTCGTCGAGGCGCTGACAAGTGGTAACGACGTCAGCGACGGTAGTCGGATTCTTGGCGGCGAGGGAATTGAAGGCGACGGGTCCAATGCCTTTTAGGATGTGGCGCACCCTGTCCGACTCCGACATTGAGGAATTGACACGTCGGCAGAGCGCAAGGACATCCTCGATGTACGATGTATAGGACTCACCCAGGTGTTGCTTGCGAGCTTCGAGACTCTTCTTGGCCAGAGTCGACCGGACGGCCGGTGGGCCGAACACCTGGCGAAGCTGCTGTTTGAAGCGGTCCCAGTCAGTGAAATCAACCTCGTGGTTGTAAACCACGTCTTCGCCACACCGGTGAGGTAGAAGGAGACATGGCCGAGCTTGAGAGGATTATCCCACCGATTCGCGGAACTTTCTCGTAATCGTCGAGCCAGTCTTCGACATCCTCGCCTCGCATACCAGCGAAGAGATGGGGGTCGCGGTGGTGGCTGTTGATAATCAAGGAGGGAAGGGCTTGCGATCGCGGGGCGGCGGCCGGAAAGGCGCCAGGCTGCTGGTCCTGCGACATAGTGGCTGACAGCGGGCGCAAGCGGCGACCGGAACGAAGCTCCAGCGAGAAGACATTGCGAGTAGAGGACAGGGGATCGTAGATTCACCTCCACCACGTAGGAGGCCTCGGTTTGGACGACGTTTATTCTCAGTAGCTCGGCAGGTCGCTCGATGATGCCAACGCGCTGGGCGCAAAACACTATGATGATGATCACCCACCAGCGATGAAGAAGATACGCAGAACGCATGGTGATGATGATAAAATACAGATGATGAAGACGTGCTTAATAAACGCCCACAGAAGTCTTATTCAGAGAAGACACGATTCATTAGAAATCGCTAATGAAAACGACGACCTTAAATATCATGCGGTTTGATATCAACAAGTCCGTGTACTTGAGAGGTCCCTAAGGTCTATCAGGTCTTTACACATGTTCTATGAAAATTTATTTTTTATTTGCTTAGAGCAGAGCTGTTCCCGCCGGTAATACACGGGAAGTCGTGACATCATGATATATGCACTGGTTACTGATGTGCATGGTCGTCCCGGTCCGTAGCGGGAGCGCTGGTTGTGTTAAGTGTTACTGTAATGTATAGACAGCCTGACCCACTCGGAAAGACAGCCGAGTGGACCGGGGAACAGACAGGGGCAGCCAACATAATAATCGGAGTTAAGAAGAAAAGATGGACATGGGCAGGCCACGTGACGAGAAGGCTAGACAACCGATGGACAGTTAGAACGACGGAATGGAGAGAGAGTAAGCGTAGCCGTGGACGAGAGAGAGTAAAAGGGAGTGATGAAATCAAGAAATTCGCAGGCATCAGCTGGAATGAGCTCGCGGAGGACAGGAAAGGACAGAGAGCATTGGAAGAGGCCTTCGTCCAGCAGTGGACATAAGATGGGATGATGATGATGATGATGATGATGATGATGATGATGATGATGATGATGTATAAAGGGTGTTCCTGAAAATGTGTCCAAATATCTTATGAATATAGGAAAAAAGTTTACGTACTTTTTGTGGGATGGTTTTGTTTACAGCGGCACGCACAGTAAAAAAGTAGGTGGGAAAAATTGAACATCAGTTAAAAAATTCTACTAATTAATTTTCAAGCCAGAACAGCCCACCGCTCAAACCTAAAGGAAGAATGGAAGTCATCAAGACATCGATGAAATCCGGCTAATTTCATTCAAGAAACCGAAACTTAATTGTTAAAGGAAGCAGGTGCCGCGACTTTTGATATTACCAAGTATGACAAAGTTGTTGACCTCCCGTAGCGGGGGGTGTATCAGCAATCGTCGTTATCAAGGTGCTATTCTGGCAAGCGTGATCACACAGAGCAACTGAACAAGAAATATTGCCGCTTGATAACGACGCTTGCTCTTCCTTCCTCGGCAATGCGACGGGAGCAACTGCGTCACACCACGCTACCGAAGGTCGCGGCGACTGCGTTTTGGCGATTTACTTTCGGTTTCATGAGTTAAATTCGCTGAATTCCGGCGAACTGTAGAAATTATCAGCATCGCCCTTTTGGAAATCTTACAGCGGATAATAGGCGCTTTTTTTTTCTATAAATTACTTCCATTCTTACATTATTTTTGAGCGCCAGGCTGTTGCGGTTTAAAAGTTAGTCTAGTTTTCTTAATTACTGTCCAAATTTTCAGCCGTGTACAAATTTTGAGGCGTATATGTGCAATCTATTCCACAGGTATGTTCTGCTGACACAGTTTCAAAAGCATGATCAAAAGCTCGGCCATGTCTTTTTTATTTACGTTAGTCCGAGAAAGAAGAGTGCTTCAACTCTCCGAGGGAGCTCACGCGTACTCTGTGAATTAGCCACAGCTCTACAACCGGAAGAGCGCTTGGATCACCCACAGAGAGTGTATGTTCGCCCTTTCAGAAGAGTCACTTCACTCTTGCGACGGAGTTCATTTCCTCCCTTTCAGATAAGGCGACAAAGTGCGAGAAATTGTGCGCACTCTGTGCTTCCGAGTTCCTAGCCCTTCCGAGAAAATGACACATGGGACAAGCATATACTCCCGCCAAGAGAGTTTCCAGCAATCCATCACACACGAGCAATCCATTATATACGTTGTGAAAAAATGCAACTGTTTACAGTTACTATTTCTTAATTTGCTTAACGGCATATGAATGCATCACTTCATAGAAAAGTAGTCGCTTATTTTTTCCCCGTAATTTGAAGATGAAATAAATACGTTTTGTTATAGAATTACATGCCAGGTCGTGGTGCGTCAGCAAAATCAGGAAATGAATGGTAAGACAGAATAACGGGTGTCACTGCGATACAGCCAAAATTCTACAAGAATATTAACCAGCTAACAAGATTAACAATTCAGCACGACGTCTTGCGGGGCCCGCGCCCTCACTTTCTCTGCATGCGTTTGAACTGCTTCCGACTAGACCTCTGTAGCACTGAATGGTACTAATGCCGAGAAATTCGGCAGTCTGATATCCAAAGTATACGCCCAAGTGCTACAGGAACAGTGCTTGGCTGTTTCGTCCACACGTCGCTGATGTGCTTTGTTCTCCTCCTCTTTTTTTCTATCGGGAATGATAGATCCGTTTGTTTTGTATTGCTTTTTTTTCTAAAGGCAGTGTCCTTTCTACCCCTGGACATCGTCCCCCTGTGTGTTTGCCTTGTGCTGGGCAATTGGAGGCCTATGGTTAAGCTAGAAGTTTAAAGTGACGTGGCCTGAAGCGCTTCGGAGCTTTTTTTTTTTTGTAAGCAGCCCAACCACCTATAGGAATACGAACAATTAGCAGCCGTCCTTTTTCGTACTGTTATCCAAGATTGCGCTCCAGCATACTGGCGATGACGGACTACAGCTGTCGATCATCACCGGGGTCTGATTGATCGAACTACCACGATCAATCAGACCCCGGTCGATGTTACGACCGGGGACTGATATATATATATATATATATATATATATATATATATATATATATATATATATATATATATATATATATATATATATATATATATATATAGAGAGAGAGAGAGAGAGAGAGAGAGAGTAGACCCTCGGAATTGGCAACAAAAATGCGGAAAGCGTTTATTCAACGTTTCAGCCGGAGACCGGCCTTCATCAGGAATGCCTATGGTTGTACTCCCGCTTCTATTTATACCTATCTGAGAGAGATTTTCATAAAAGAAAGAGGAAGGAAGAAAAACAAGAAAAACATGAAAAAATATTAACATGACCATACAACCATAGGCATTCCTGATGAAGGCCGGTCTCCGGCTGAAACGTTGAATAAACGCTTTCCGCATTTTTGTTGCCAATTCCGAGGGTCTACTACTCATCTCTGCCTTCACGCCTCCGTCCTGTTCACCACCATGACTGCTATATATATATATATATATGTGTGTGTGTGTGTGTGTGTGTGTGTGTGTGTGTGTGTGTGTGTGTGTGTGTGTGTGTGTGTGTGTGTGCACGCGGCGAATCGTGCAAGAAACGTACGCCGTGTTTGAGAATCCTTGCTACATAATGCAGATATAAAATGGCGAGCCACATTGGTCGGCTTATCAGTGCAGCGCTCACGGACTGAAGCACGACATGCGAACAAAATGCACTATTGCTGATAATAACCGCATTATGTCGCGGCGAATCTAACCACCAAAGGTTATATTCGCTGTACGAGCTAAAATGAAGCTGATGGGACACATAACTGAGGACGGCATGAACAAATGTACACGTATTACTTAGCCCTAAACTATTGCGTTTAGATCCGTGAGTACTGCACATTATTTTAGGTTCTATTACAGGCGGGATTAGCCGAGTGCTCAGGTGTTCAGCAGATAGCTCCTTGCGAAATTGTGCTCTCTGATAAAAAGAATAACTCCCTTTCAGAAGCAACGAAAGGGAAAGGGTCAAGGCCTCGTTCTTTATCTGTTAGAAACAACTTAATGAGCAAACAGACAATGAAGGCCAGGAAAGCATAGGGGAAGTAGAAAGGAATTAAAGTGGATGAAAAGACAAACCTGCCTTCGGTGGGAACCGAACCCACGGCCTTCGGATGAGGCGTCGATGCTCTACCGCTGAGCTGCAAAGGCGGTCGTCCTCCCGTCCACTTTACTGGGTATTTATGTACATCGTATCCTGGGAGTGTTAGGCAGCGTCAATCGTAGCCATAGCGGCGTGTGTGGAACACACTTTTTTTTTTTTTTTTTTTGTCAGGAGGCGGCCCTTTCAGAACGCCGTTCAAATCGTGGAGGCTCTCAAGACGGGTGTTTTCTGCTATTAACAGCACAGCTGGTAAACTCAGCAAAAGTCCTTGGAGCGTTCGCAAAAACTACCATGATAATGACATCAATGCGTGCGCACTTTTTCTATGCAATGCCTGTTGTGCGGTATTTGCACGCGCACGTCTTTCTTCTCTTGCGCTCATGCCCTCAGCCCACTGCTTCATGAAGGCGGATAAGCGGCACGGAAAGTGGGTGTGTACCAACAGCTCCTAGCATAGCACAGAGATGCACAGTATATAGTATAGCAAGGGCGTGGGGAAGGGAAGTGAGGAGGTGTGATGTGAGGGTGAGGAGGAAGGAAAGGAGAAGATGAGAGGGTAGAGCATGGAATAGCCGTGTATAGTATACTTTATGCGCCATGGAAGGTGGGTGTGTGCCAAGTACTTCTTAGCATAGCATATCAAAGTGGCGGGGAAGAAAAGTGGGGATTAAGAGGTGCGCTGTGAGGGTAGGGATGAAAGAAGGGGGGCGACAGTTCAACATACAAATAGATAAAGAAAGAAGAAAGAAAGAAGAAGGAGCATATGTGGAAAGAGATAAAGAAAGACAGCTAGATATATGAAAGAAAGAAGAACATGAAGAAAGAACTCAAAATCCTCCTTTTTTTTCTATCTGTTCCTTTCAATCATTTCAAATCAAAACGTAATTATCAAATGACTCTTGGTCAGTCCCCTTCTCGTGGCTAAGTGCCGTAGGTCTACAGGATCATCATCATCATTATCATCATCTGCGCTCGCGAGGTGGTGGCGCTTGCTTGCCAGGTATACGCTTCTTACACAGATTTCGCAGGCGTGAAGCCGCGTGCAACTGGCTTGATTTCATTAAAAGCTAGCGACCAAGATATCGATTGTCTATACTCCGCATCAAATGCACAGCAATCATGGCCCATTTCCGCATTACGCTTGAAGCCGGCAACATCGTCCTCCAAAAGTTCAGAATAGCGCTTGCAAATATATGTTAAACCGGCTATCCGGTTTAACCGCAGGGAAGTGAATCCGGTCCCGAAAACGGGTTATCAGTTTATTCGGCTTTCAGTAAATTGATATCTAGGATATCCGATTTCCACCACCGGTTTTCAGGATATTCGAATTTGCGGCTTGAATATTTGGTGTCCCTAATATTTAATTCAAAGAGGACGCCATGACGTAGCCTAGTGAGCTCCCATTTAGTGTATTTGTGCAATGAGAGCAAAAGTTCGAACGCAAATAATAGACAATGGATTACCACTATATGCAGTTCCACAAAACATTTATGAGGCCGTAATTGTTGACCGCATCCTTCCTGTGTATCAAGTCGTATTTTACCATACAGCGCAAGTCTGTCACAGCGCGAATTTGCGAGTGAGATTATCTGAAATAGAGCCGCAATAAAGTCAAATTGAGAAACAAGAAACGCAAGGACAATAACGACGCGAACATCATGTTTGTAGAAGCACTCGGAAAGGTGACTAGAAATACAAGAATTCGAGACAAGACAGAGAAAGCGTCAATTACGGCGCCAGTACTGCAGTATATAATATTCGGCTATTCGAACATCCGAACATAGGGATACTAGAAACCGAATAACCAGTCTGTCCGGCTATCCGGTTTTCCTGTTCGAATAACTGGGGAATCCAATAATCGAAGAACCAGTTTCGCCCCAAAACCAGTGTGATGTTGCGGCACTACTGCACAATCAGTAGATGACCATGGCGGGGTATGTATAATATATATATGTTACGTGTGATCCTGCTCAACATCCGCAAAATCTATGCGTGTGATTTGTGCAGGAAACAACAGCGTATCATACAATTTGCGGATAACAAGTTGTGTCAAGCTGCAAGAGTTGCACGCAGTAACTGGCGGTAGTATCTTGTCGCACCTCAATCCTGTTAATTATTTTCCCACTCTCACCTCTAACCCTTTGAGTTCAGTTGTGGAGTTGTGGAGTTGTGGGTTAAAGCAAGCATCCGACGTCTCCACTTTTCCTATAACTAAATTTCTCTCTCTATACTTATTGAATACGAGGTTTACTATATTGAAAAAAAAAAAAAAGACGAAATCGAGTGAGATAACCAGTTCTCGGTAATACTTTGCGATCACCACGTTGATTTCGCCCCCCCCCCCCCCCCCCTCAAAGTGAATATTAACCAATCTTTATACTTGGCTCATTTTCATAGTCTTTTAATTCCAGTATTTTTTCACGCGATCCTAAGTCTTACTTTACAGCCTAAAACTCGTTTGGGCTTTCAGATCCGTGACTACCATTTAATGCAACAGTAACGCAACTGTGGATTCGAAAGTTGCGGCAATATCGGAATCCGCGGGCGTACAAGACCGCTTTATTGCCAACATCGAAGTGAGGCAACCGTGGAGGTCGGCGTGTCGAAACCGTACAGAAGCGCGGCAGATTTAGTGATGATAAAGAGGCAGCGTTGAGCAACGCTAGTTTTTTTTTTTTTTCTTGTTTAAATGTGGGAACAAGGGAATGTAGGCTGCGTGAGAGCCGGCTATCGCATCATCATAATACTGAAGCGGAGAAGAACAATAAACACACATACTAAAAAAAAAAAACGCCACAGGGAAGGACAAGAGCATAAGAAAAGAAAAAAAAAGAGTATGTACAAACTATGTACATGCATGGTGAATAGCATATAAAGGACACCTCTAAGTTCAATGCGTGCAAAGTGGACACACACAACACCGTCGACACAGTCCCTACAAACATTTCCATGGGCCGGCCTAGAAAACGTCTGTGCGACACGCCAACTCACAATATGAAGAGGTAACAATGTCATTCACAAACAGTTCATGAGGTTTGTGTCCATTAAGAAGTCCCGAAGAGCGCTAACTGCACGACTTGGTTTTCAGGGTTTGGCCACGGTCCAAGTACTTTACTTATTGTGAGAGGTCGTCGATCGAGTCTATGCAACCTATCTCTCAGTTGAACGCGCTGTTCTTTGTACTGAGGGCACTCCAGGATGGCATGCTTCACTGATGCATCCTAGTGATCGCACTGCGGGGACTTTCTTCGTTTGATTCTGCACAAGAAGTGGGGCGTGTATGCAACGTCCAATCGTAAACGATGCAGGAGTGTGTCGAGCGTGCGATCGATCTTCTGATTCGATGTAAACCTCAGAAGTGGATCCACTTCTATTGCTGGGAAACCAGGTAGCGCTGAATGTTACTGAGAAAAATTCCCACTTCTTGTGGTAGCTGCTTCTGAGAGAACACTCTGACGCAACACCTTCTTTAACAACAACAACAACAACAACAACAACAACAACAACAACAACAACAACAACACAACAACAACAACAACAACAACAACAACAACAACAACAATTGTTGAGTCTCCCGTAGTGCAGCAACAGCGCGAAAGGCCATGCGTCGCATCAGACAACGGAAGCAGATGCGCACGGCCGCGCGGCTCGTGGGCGGGCGCGAGAACAAATGCGGGCAGCTTGCACTCGTGGTGCAAGGATAGACTGAGCGGAGCTTGTGGCGGACCTATAGCATCTTCTGGCTCCTGCAAGGTCAGCTAAGTCACTTCACGTGATTTGTCACGCGACTAGCTGTTTACAAGGTGACGTGGCTAACGTCATGCTACGTGATTTCGGTCACGGTTCCAATTGGCTTGGCGTGCAATGTCCAGTTTTGGCGTCCTCCTATTTCCTTCGTCACCCTACCGTAATTCCTCATCAGCATGACCTCCCTTCCCCACTCCTTGCTGTGCTGTACTGTATATGCCTACAGCCTACACTATGCTTCACCCTCACCCCTCCTCCTATCTATCCTCCTCACCCCATTGTTATGCTATACTATACAAGGCTATGGTATACTCTACTCTGTCCCCTCTTCCTCACCCTCACTTGCCTCTCCCACCAACTTTCTATACTGTACTAATCCATGTTTGCTATGAAACCCATCCGCCTTTATGTAGTAGTGGGCTGAGGGCATGTGCACAAGAGAAGAAAGAGGTACGCGCGCAAATGCCGCACATTTCATAGGAGATGTGCACCCGTACATATTTCACATATTTCACGACGATGATTTATGTTTGTCCAGACTGGACAGATTACGCTCCGCATAAAGAGCCCCGCTCCTAATAAAAGAAATGTATTCGACCAGGCCAACGCGGGTGTCGGTCTCTTCTCTGCCGCTATATTACTGACCCGTGAGAAGGCCGACATCGATCGCACCGATAGCGTATGCCACCGCAACTATACGCGGCATCGAGGATGGACGAGTTGCATCGGCATCGAGATGTCCTTCGGGTGTCCACTACTCGACTCCTCTCCGAGGCTAGGCAGGTTCCCCTGCAAGACCCTCAACCGTCATCCACCGACCTGCAGGAGATGATCGACGGGCTTATCAACGAGGACTTAACTGTCGTCGAGCTTGAAAAACTAATCGCCGACCGCCTTGACAGTGAGGCGGTCGGCGATCGAACGCATGATACGAAAAGCGTTCAAGAGGGCGACCGGCGTTCCAATCAACGCGAGTACATACCGACAAGTTTCTAGATCTCGGCCTTCATGATGCACTCGATGAATTAATCGAGGGGCACAACGTTGCGCAATACGAAAGGTTATCCAGTCGAAGTCAGGTCGACACGTCCTCGTGTCCCTCGGAATTACGTATCACACTCAGCATGGAGAAAAGACAGCGGTTCCGGCCTCGCTCCGAGACTGCCTAATCGTCCCGCCGCTTTCAAAGAACGTGCAACCGACGCACCACGTCGGGCGACTCAACAAACGTTCTGGGGACCTTCAAACGAAGCTTGGAAATAATAACGAGGTTGTGTGCGTAGACGCCGCGCGATATGGAGGAGGGAAAAGCGCACACGCGATGGCGGTTGTTGACCGCTCGGGCAAATGCCTCGCGAGCACCACGGTGACCACGGGACACACGGCGGATGCTGAAGGAGCCGGCAAGCCAAAAATGCCGCCTCAGTCCAAGGACTTGGAGCCGCCACCTGAGGTCACCAACAGCCGGATTGTACTAATAAAGTTTGCTTCTATCAGGGCAACGCTGGTGTCGGTCTCTTCTCTGCCGCTAATAATAATAATAATAATAATAATAATAATAATAATAATAATAATAATAATAATAATAATAATAATAATAATAATAATAATAATAATAATAAATTTATTTAAACGTGCCCAGAAACAACCGAGACGTCTTGGTGTTGGCAATGGAATGGTGATACTACACAATGAAATCGAGGAAATATACGCAAGTACAAAAGAATGTAAAGAGAAAAACTTAAGATATTTTCACGACAGGGATAAGTACAAGACTAGACCTATAGAGGGACAAGAAACAGATTCAGAAGAACATACAGGAAAAATAGAGGGGAAACATGCAAGAAAAGAACAAAGAAAAGTCGGGTTGACACGACAAGCTACGAGAGGAAAAATAGAGATAGACAATGATAAAAGCAACTCACATCAAGGCATCATGGAACATCAGGTTCACATAAAGAAAAGCACAAGGGGCGATATTATTTTATAACAGCGCAAATCTCAGATGAAAACCATGATAGGGAGTCTTGAAAAATATCAAGGTTTACAAAATAGGTATTACAGAGACTCTGTATTCCATGGATGGTTGAGTGTTGGCATATGTAGGCGGGTACATGAAAAGGCCTTTGCTCTCTAGTTGTCTTGCGCTAAATTCGAAAACTGACGCACTGGAGCAGTTCAGGGCAGGTTATAGAACCGTGCAAAAGTTTAAAAAGGAATAGCAGATGAGCAAGATTTCGGCGACAGTGAAGAGATGGCAGTGACAATAAACCAGCGCTGTTTGAGCAAGATCCAGAGCCGTTTCGAGGAAAGCGATGATTGTATATGCTAAGGAATTTTTTCTGGACCTGCTCGATGGTGTCACTGCTGGATCCAGAGATTCCATATCGCAGAAGCACATTCAAGTTGGAGTAGACGTATCTCGGTGTGCAATTTAAAGAAGGGTATTGGAGAGTTGAATTCTCTTGACATCCTGCAAATATAGAAACGCGCTTAGTCTGAGCAGAAAGGTGTAAAGTTGTGTCAAAGAGAACACCTAGGTCATTTATCTCACATATCTTGCATAGCGCTAGAGAATTAACAGAGTATGGAAATGATACGCACGCAGTTTTCCGAGAGAAGGTCATGAGTTTGGTCCTATTGGTGTGTAATGAGAAGTCATTGTTCTTGCACCATTTTGAAAAAGAAAGCAAATCTGGCTGCAGAATGCGACAGTCATTAATAGCATGAATTTCCTTAAATATATTGATGTTATCTGAATAAATAAGGAAAGAAGAATTTCGAATGGTGGTAGAGATGTCGTTTACAAAAATGAAAAAGAGTGGGCCAAACACGGACCATTGAGGTAACCCGCTGGTTGCCTTGTATAAGAAAGGCGTTTGTCCGTTTATGGAAACATAGCAGGACCTATCGAAAAGATAGCTGGGAGGAGTTCGACAACCGAGGAGTCGACGTCAATGTGACCAAGTTTACCCAAAAGCAGTGAGTGGCAGACTAAGCCTTACTGAGGTCCCAGTAAATGGTGTCAACCTGCCCTCTCTGAAGTAGTAGAAGAAATCCGCGTCATGAAAGGAGCAAGGTTTGTGACAGTCGAGCGACCAGAAATAAACCCGTGTTCATTCAGAATCAGTGAGTTTTGGACAATAGATGACAATATCTTATGAAGTGCAAGCTCAAAAAACCTTTGGCGTGGTACACAGTAGAGAAATCGGGCGCTAGTTCGAGACGTCCGTTTTGCAGCCAGACTTAAACGCTGAGAAAACACGAACAGTTTTCCGCATACTAGGGAAAGTGGAAGTGTTCAGACATTTATTAAGTATATATGTTAGTACAGGCACAAATACAGTGCCATAATCTTTTAGAATGGCGGAGGGGGTGCCATTGGGGCCACTGGATAAGGATGGCTTCAAGCGCCTGAGACATTCACTGATGAACTCTTCGTCAAGTGAGACAGTAATAGTTGTAGGAACTGTGCTGAAATAGTTCTCTGGTACAAGTGTTGGAGCGCGAGGCTTGGTATAAGGAAGAGAAATGTGCTGCAAAACAGTCAGCGACTGATTCAACTTCTGTTCCGCTTGAGTCCAAGTAGTCTAGCACACTCTCCTCGTCTGCCAGTGCGTTTGTGCATGTATATTCCCAAAACTCCGCCGGCCGGTCAGAGGCGCTTTTTCCTAAGAAATTCACGTATGAAACGTGATCGCGTTTCTGTAGGCGTTTGCAGAGACTTCGAAAGTAGCTGAATTCATCCTTCTACTCGGTAGACAGTGAGCTTTTAGACTTCCTATGTGCACGATCTTCATGCTTTAGTGCACATATCAGTTCATATGAGAACCCATGGGGATATTTACGCTGTTTAGGTATGTACTGTTGAATGTAATTGCATCTGCTTTCCAAAACTAGCCTCGTGAACTGATAAACTTGCTCGTACGGTGGTTTTGTACTACTACTACTACTACTACTACTACTACTACTACTACTACTACTACTACTACTACTACTACTAATAATAATAATAATAATAATAATAATAATAATAATAATAATAATAATAATAATAATAATAATGCATAGGTAGAAGGCCCTCTTCCGGGTACTCACGGTGATTCACTCTTTTTCTCACTTCGCTGTAAGTCTGGCCTTGTGATGAAAGCGCTTAATGATGTGCAGGTTAACGAAAGGAGTGCCCGCGTAATGTCAGAAACTTGCCGCACTGTGAACGCGGTTCGATAAATGTTGCTCGGCAAAAGCTATAAAATGACACGGGCGCTTGTCAGGACTGTGTTACGTGTTGCCATCTTTCCGATGGGGGTAATATGCAGTTTAGCACAAGGTAGGTTTGTGCTATAGCAAGATAAAAGGAACCTGTCAGAACAAGGGGTACTGCAGCTCTACATTTGTAAGTCGATTTTAAGTTAAGTAGCATTCATAACACCCAACATATAATGCAACCAAAAAAGCATAAAATAATGTTTATCTTGATTATACAACACACCGTGTGGTCGTATATGCCAATGAATTTGAGTTTTTCGAAATATATTTTTCAACCGAACTATGTAATAGTCGTAAAATGCACGATGAAAAGTTCGAAGACGAGCCTAATCCTTCACTTAGGTCTCTCTTCGTGGCCCTCGCACGACGCGCAAGTGGTCTGCGCTTTGCGATTTCCGCGCTCTTCTTCAATTTTCATTAATTACCCTGACAGTTTAATGCCTTTTTAGCACAGAATACCTAGGCTGTGATGACATATCTATCATATACAACTCTTAACCTGTCCTCTTTCGTATAGTTAACGTTTTTTTGTTTTATTTCATAACGCTTTTCTTTTACTTGGAGGCGAAAGGGAATTCATTTGCGTTAGTTATCCTGATGGCTAAGTGCCTCCTTAGCGTAAAACACCCATTCGCTGACATTGTCTATTATATACAACTCTTAATATGTCCTCTTTCGTAGGGTTTATAATTTTTTTTTTTTTTTTTACGTTTTCACTTCGTAACGCGTTTCGTAACGCTCTTGAAAGTCGCAAGCGAACGGGAGGCACTGCGCAAGGAACAAGGACACTTAGCTTTACATAAACGCATTTCCTCATACGGAGCTTTCATAAGCCGTACACGCCTTCACTACAATGAGGCGACGCTGGGCTTCCGCAACCATCGTGCAGGACAACACTCGGGCAAGCTTCAGGTCGCCCGCTTATTTACTGCGCTCTTGTGAGTTATTTTGTGCTGTTTCTCCATTGTTTCTCCACCGCCATGCGAGCGCTCTGGCTATGTAAACAATTCGGACCTCAAGGCCTGAAGAGTGTGCAACATCACGTCCAGCATTCAGTGCGACGCAGTCGCGTGTGAGCTCAGCCCGTGCCGACTATACGACGTATTTCGCGCTGATAAGTTCGGTGCAGCAACGTCGTTTCGCCAGTCGCTCAGAGTGTTTGCAGGAATATAAAGTATCCGGTAAAAATTTCTCAGACCACGGTCTGTGCGAACACGTTGATTTACAAGCAGGTGACTGGAATCCTGCACGGCTCTTGGCGGTCTGAAGCAGCGGATGGTGAGAAACGTTCTCCCTTTTCCGTCTTCAGACCCTTGGTGAGCTCTCCAATCCAACAGGTCCTTATTGTCGGCTGTTTTCTCAGCGTAAACAGATAGCACTTGCCAGTGCCACGCAACGTTTTGTTGCCTTGGGAGTCACCGCGTGGCCTCCGCGGTGGTTGTTAGCGCTAAACCCTATATACTATTTAACCTGGCAGGTAGGATGCGCGTGAGAAAGACTGTTTCCTGAAGCTGACGTTCTCGCATGAACTTTTGAACTAAAGGTTGACCAGCTCACATTGTTTTGTGCTCAAAATGAAGAAGCGCACCAGTCGTTAATGAAATCATTCTGTTAACTGAGCTTTCCTGTGGCTAGTAACCACTGTCCGCGCAGGATATTTTCGTCCGCGTCACTTTTAACCCCAGCCCAGAAATAAAATGTGTAACTGTCCACTAAATTAATCAAACTGTTTATAAGGCACTACAATTTCGCGATTATTCTTCTTACGAAAAGCGAAGTTCCTAGAACAACAACCAAACTATAGAAAAGAAAAGAAAAAGGATAAGAAAACCGATGACCAGATATTACACATTTACTCCCAGGATTAAATGTACAGAAGAACCCAGAAGGTCGTATATTCGGTGCCTACAAACGGCAGGTGTTTTTTCGTCCATTTTTATTCATTTACAATTATGTCATAATCACTACGCTACAGTAAAAAATCCTACAGATCCCACGCATTGTTGGAATCGGTGGCAAGTGAAGCAGTCGACAAGCGAACTCCCTTTGATGAATTGTTTGGCATTCAGCCAAATGTTAAAAGTAGGATCAAGGTTTTTGTGCAAACTACATAAGGTGTGTGCTTAACGTGGGCAAACCAGGAACGGCAGCACCATGGCGACTGAATGGTAGCTCTTAGCACGGCGTGACGTCGGCACTCCTCACAATAGCGCACAGCACATACGTCTATTTTGCCGAAGAAAAATTTGCGCTAAGGCACGCTGATGCGTGTATCAGTGTCGTTCGTTGAAGTGTTCCTACAGGATCGAGCAAAGTCGGACAAAGACATGCCGAGTAATCGCAGAACATGTATGTTGTTTACTACATTGTATGATAGCGCTGCACAAACATTAGAAGCGCGGCTGATGTTACATAAGCACTGTAATGATAACTGCTGCTGCGATGGGTTTTTTCGATATATGCACCGTGGGGGAGGAGCAGCCGTAGCCGTGCTTGCTTGGTGCCTCGGGGGCGCGAGTTCGACACCCCCCTCCCCAATTGTCTGTGTGTGTCTGTGTGCTTGTTGTGTCTGCAATTCGCAAGGTACGACAAAAGGCATGTCTTTCTAGTTTTGAGCGTATTAATGATGTGTTAAATGTCCATCTATTGGGTCTTCCATCCGGATACGCTGTATAAAATTCTAACACCTGTGGCGCATACCCGCGTACCATGGAGCGAGCATTACGTGTATGAGCCGTAATGCTCGCGCCATGGTAAGCCGGTATGCGCCACACGTGATTGTAATATAGTTGATTGGGACGTACACGACGAGTACATCATGTTAGCGATGTAAAGATTAGTGATTCATGTTCGTCATACATTTACGCCCTACCATGCCAATTTTGAGATATACCAGATGAATGAGACGACAAGGAGGACATCGACACGTAGGCGGCTAGATAGATAGATAGATAGATAGATAGATAGATAGATAGATAGATAGATAGATAGATAGATAGATAGATAGATAGATAGATAGATAGATAGATAGATACGGTCAAAGTTGTTCAAGTTCGCCAAGAAATGCTTCGCATTTAAAACTACAAGCAATGTAAGTCAATGTGCCCTATGCCTTCCTTGGCTTCGTTCTCTTCAGGATGAGTAAGAAATTGCTTAGGCTCTGTAAATATTTTTCACATTCCCGAAAACTTAAAGCCCCATTTCCCGAAGCTCACTGAGACTTACACTCACGTATGAAGTATGGGTACAGCTGTTGAGCAGTTAATATAATAGATCACTTTAAAAATTTCGAAGATTACAATTTCGCCACGCTTTCGCCAGGTTCATAGAGTTTGCTATAGGAATACTGGAGTGAACTGTGGCGTATAGTGTCTACGGGAGCAGCAACGTCGTTCAGCCACCAAGGGAATGATGGGTACATGGATTTGCCTGTAGTCTTCGATATGATGGTTTCATGCGGCTTTGCGAGAAGGAAGGGCCACTTACGACAAAAATATTGCGTTATAAACGCAACAATTTGCAAATATTATGCACGCGCACACTTAGTCGTTGCCTTTTTGAGGTTAGAAAAATACGAATTCTCACAAATTCATGCATATGATTTCATAATGGCAGCGCTGCCTCCTCTACTCGTGCCTAGATTTTGTAGCATCTATAAATATCTAAGTACCAGATATAACCCTGTTGGAATTCAAAGTCAACACTTCTTTTTCTTTTTTTCACTCGTAGGTGACGTGCAATAGATCGTTTTCAAGTACGTAAAAAAATGTGGTGCGTCTTCTAAATGTACATAAATTGGCAATCGCTCCATTCTGTCGTTGCAGGGTGAGTGCTCCATTATGTTTTTTTTTTCTTTCATTTTTTCTTTTTTGTAGAAACTACACAGTTCAAGCCGCTACGGAGCTGTAGCGGCTTGCAAAATTGCGCAAATGACTTTCTAGTTCCGTACGCTGCTTGGTGTACCATCAGTGTAATCATTCGAAGAAGGAAAGGGACATTGGGTTTTACTGCCCTTTCGTATGACCACGTTAACTTGAACTCGAACTATCGATTCACTGGCTAAGTTTCATATTGCAAGTGCAGGCTACTGCAGGCATCGCAAGGCGCGTTAGGCCGCTAGCAATTAATGGAGCGTTTTCTATCGCATAGGGAAGATTTTTTTTAATGTACTCTAAAGTGGTGCTACGCAAACAAGAATTAGAGATCCATCATTATATATATATATATATATATATATATATATATATATATATATATATATATATATATATATATATATATAGAGAGAGAGAGAGAGAGAGAGAGAGAGAGAGAGAGAGAGAGCACTCAACTTCTTTGGGGGCAGGGACGTTAACCACACGACAACAAGGGGAATACCCAATTTCCTACCCTCCATTGGGGAAGCAGTAAAGGGAGAAATAAAGGTAAGAAAGAAAAAAGAAGAGGGAGATAGCAAAGCGCGCCCACACACGCACACAAACACGGCAGTATCAGAGTCCTTCAACGAGGCCCGTAGCTCAACTTGAGCAACGCCTTCGTCGATTTCTTTTGCGAAACTCGACGTTCCGGCATTCCAGTATTGTCTGCTGAGACAGCGGTCGATCATCGAGGCACGCGAATTCTACGGGACTGCTGCTGGGTGGAGTACCGAGGACATTCAGAGAGGACTTGAGCGATCGTTTCTGCGCTGACGCACTGATAGGCAGCACTGCATGCCATTCCAATATGATAAGCTAGGCTGCTAGTAAATGACGAGGAAAAGGAGGAAAGAAAAGGGAAAAACAGAAAGGCAGGGAGGTTAGGGAGGTTAACAGAAAGGCGTCCGGTTGGCTACCCTGCACTGGGGAAATGGGAAGGGGGAATAGAAAGACGGGAGAGAGAGGAGGAAGGGGACTAACGAAAGAGACGTTACAGGATGACTCCATCAGTCAGAGGCGTTCGCTCAAACCGGTCGTCTTCAAGAAGCACAAAAGTGCTACGAGCGATGAGGGCAGTGTTCAAGTAGCATCTGTACGGAAAGTGGCCGATCGTCGAGTTGTCGCAGCGTCTGAACAAGTGTTTCCCTTTCCGCGTCGAATCGCGGACAGTGGCACAGCAAATGGTCCAGGGTTTCGTCGGTGTCGCACACCTCGCATGCTGCACTGTCGGTCACTCCAATTAATGCGGTGTATGCCTTTGTGAAGGCAACTCCTAGCCAATCTTGACAAAGAAGCGAGGCCTCATGTCGAGGAAGTCCTGATGGAGGGCGGAGATGCAGGAAAGGGTTTAGTTGGTACAATCGCGTTCGTCTGATATTTGGCGAGTTCCACTCAGCCAGTGAGATAATGCGTGTCAGGTGCCGAAGCTGCATTGCAGCATCTGTCCTTGAGAGCGGAATCGAAACAATGCGAGCAACGCTATCTACGGAATCATTGCCGCTGATTCCGTAGTGACTGGGCACCTACTAAATTTTCTTTCAGAGGTGGTGGTGAAGCACGATTATATCGTACGTTAGCTACTCGTGGCATCCGCGCCTAACAACTGACCGTATGCACTGTAACGCCGCCTTCGAGACCGAAACCGAGACTCTCAGTATTAATGAATTCTAGTGCACGACGCAGAGCCGTGAGTTCTGCCACCGTGGACGTCGCGACATGAGACTTCTTTAGTCGAGGCGTTATCCCCCGCGTTGGTACGGCCGCGCTCCGCCAGAACTGGAGGACATAGTTGATCTATCGGTGTATACGTGTACGCGGTTACCGTACTGTTCGTACCACAGGTGTAAGCTCAGTTGCTTTCTCGCAGGTACTGGTAGATCTGACAGTAAATGACGAAATTTATAAAGTTTCATTACATGGTACCTTCTGTGCGAGGTATACGATGGCAACGTAATATATTTTTCTCTGTCAACGCCCGTTTTAGAGTGCTAAGCACTACGAAAGGGTCCGAGTCTGGGGCCCGTCCTTTTCTCGTTTAAATCTTGTGTAGAGTGTTCTTCATCGTATCATGAAAGACTCTGTTACCATCTTTAGCCTCACAACGAAAATTTTCTCGGTTACGCCTATTCCACTTTTTTAACCATCGCCCCAGTGTACGCGATGGCTTCGTATATCAGCCGTCTTTCATCTCTCCCAGGCTGGATCATTGTCGCAAAGTGCGTATAGCTTGATTTCAGACACAGTTTTGTTCACAGTCCTCCATTCCGCGTACACCAGTAGAGTAGGGCCACATTCCTGGATCGGCAGCTGGCATCCGAGACAACCTGCGTTTCCACAACAGTCTAGCTGACATTGCGTATTAGGGTACGCTAAACCGTGTGTGTCCTTTCCCTGTTATCGTTTTCGTATTTTAACTTGCAAGTGCTTAGCACATTAGATATGATTGTGTGACCAGGAAAATAACGTTTGTGGCCTACTGTTTTTGTTGTTTCCTTCGCATTTTTCCATTCCCCTCTGTAATGCCCTCGGCCTAGAGGGTAACGATAAATTACTTAATTAATAAAAACTCCTGTCATTGTAGGGCTGTCTCGTTTTCAGTGGTACTGAGGACTTTGTCGTGATTTCCCCAAAACAAAACAAACCACCCTATTCGGAATTTTTTTCAAGTAAGTGGACTACCTTACAGGTATAAGGATCCGAGATGGCACACGTACTCAAGTACAGGACGTATGTGAGTGAAATATAACCGTTATTTCAACCTACTGCATTAACTCGACAAAATTTCGACGTAGGAAGACCAACTTACGTGCCACCTTTCTTCTTATCTCCTAAATGTGCCTGTTCCACCCGACGTAAATAAAACATATAAGTATTTACGTTCCGTAACCCTGCGTAGAGTAACGCTATTTATGATAAAATTCGTAGCGCGCACAGGGAACATAAACACTGAGAAGAGAGAGGCAAACGTACTCTCTGGGTTTCTGGTCCCTGTGCGCGCTAAGAATTTCATCATGAACACCTACCAACTCGCCCAAGTATTAGTTTTACTGTAACGCTATTCAGTTTGTACTCATATATGATTTATGCGAATGTTTCCTGGTGAAGGAGTTGTTCAAACGTTTTAACACGTTTATGGCCATTTCCCGCTTCGCGCACGACACTTCAAGTGCTTTGCAAAATTCTAGAAAGACGCAATCAATTATGCGCCTTTTTTAGATTGCTAGGGCCAAATAGTGTGTGAATTTTACAAGCTAAGTAGTACAAGAAAAAACCGGCAGATCCTACTCACTGTGGGAATCTGCCACTTTGTGAAAATCTGAAGTGGTGTCTTGATGAATTATTAAATGCGAAGCATTTCTTGGCAAACTTGTCCCGTGGCAAGTCCTGCATGAGACAAACATGCCATTGCATAAGCGTCCGACCAACAGAACATCCGGGAACAGTTAGGAATTAAAAAGGTGCGCACTTGCAGCATATTGCAATGCTCGCAGATGCGAACGACGCTTTGAGACATAGAAAGCATCGGATCAAACAAGAACCCCGTTGCCAGAGACATTTTAGAATTGTACCACATCAAGAAAAACGGTGACGGCAGTATCAGCGAACCTTCGGTATCTTTGTACTCGTCAGAATGTGCCTTGCTCTATCATGCGATTTCAAAATGAAAACCATTATCTCTACCTCTTGTTTTTTTTAGTTTTTTTTTCTGTGGTTGCGATTCTGCGCATGCCACACTTGTCATGTGGACATGTAGGCCGAGATCAATAAAGCAGTTCGTAGTGACAGTCGTCCTGTTGTCTTACTTTCGTGGAGTCTTAATTTGCCCCTTTCCTTTCTAGGTGCTTCATTAACTAGCCCTTCAGGAAGTGCTTGTCCAGTTCACCTGAAAGCTGTTGAGGACAGCCTTTGTCACCTTCTGCATGAGTGCTCAGAGTACGCCAAAGAAACAAGAACTTTACCGATAAGAACTAACGCATTTGGGCGCCTCTTGCAATATGAAAATACGTTGAATCGTGGCCAGCAAACAGACTCCGGAACGTTTGTGTGTTTGTGTGTGTGTGTGGGGGGGGTGTTGGAGGGGGGCAAATATTGTTGTTTTTCTATGTTTGTTTATTATTTTTCTCAGTATTTGTCAATTATTATTTCTTTACATTACGTTTTATTATTTCATAATCGATATAGTAGTAATTACCCCAACTATAATATTTTAATTCCTTTTAGCAGTTTTACATTTTACGTATTTGCCTCCTCACTTATTCTGCATTGCTACACACTTTAAAAATGGGAAATGGTTGCAAGTTTCAGAAGTTCTCAAAGGCTGTTAAGCTCGCGCAGAGGACAAAAGGGGTTCTAATGCTGCGAAAAATCACATTCGCTCCCGCAGTGAAGCAAATGCCATCTGACATAAACAAAAAAAAAAAAAAATGCGGCAGGCACTAGGTGCAAAGTCAGTATGTTTCCGTTCTGACAGGTTTCCGTTCAGTAGCGTTACCGAAGGCTAGGTGTCGTGGAGCCCTGCCGCCTCCGAAAAAATGTTAGAGCCCTCCGCCCTCGGTTTCGGAGCCCCTGCCAACAAGTCATCTGCGGCAGAAGGCTAGGGGAGCGTAAGCACACTCTTGTTTTGCGAAAGGCACCCTGTTAATTTGTAGAAATTCGTGACAAATTCAAAATATCTGCCCCTTGACCGCAACCCTAAAAGTGCTTCTTTACGCTACTCTTATACGATCGAAACTAGAATACGCACGCTCTATTTAAGATACTCCTATCGACAAGTGATCGTTCATTGGAACTCGTCGAAGGTAATCCCGTACGCTTCACCTTGTTTGTGACTGCAATAGCAAGGGAAGTGAGCCTGCCATGCAAACCAGTCTTACACTAACGCCACTCTCCTCTCGTCGCAAAATTGCACGTTTAGCTCTTTTTTGCAAACTCGTTTTATCATTCAACACTCCGCAACGACCTCAATTTTCCCCCACTGTACGTATCGCCCCGTGTCGACCATCGTTACAGGGTTGGACTTTGTCACACTAAACTTTCTTCCAGTCGTTTATTCTTCGTTCATCCACGGAATGGAACCACCTTCCCACAGATATCGTATTAGTCCGGATAACCGCTTATTTCGAGTAGCTTTAGCTAACATCGTATAATCGAACCCATTCTGCAATCCAAGCCTTATTTTCTCACATATTCGTTCCTTAGCGCATTGTGTTTAATCGCTTTTCTTGTTATTAGTTTTTGACATTTTATTATTAGCTATATAAAGGTATAGTCAGATGCCTTTGTACTGTAACGTTCCGTTTTTCTGCTATAACCACTCCCCTCTTTAATGCCTTTGGCGCTGAGGGCTTTTATAAATAAATAAATAAATAAATAAATAAATAAATAAATAAATAAATAAATAAATAGAACCCCGCAGCCTCTTCCTTCCCCCTTGACATTGAGAACTTGAGACACGCTCCCCAATTCCAATTTCTGGGGAAACCCCTGAGTCTGCCGATGTGTAGGTTGATTAGTGAGGACTCAGAAGGGAGCTAATACGTACTTACATTGCTTACATACGCATCGCACGTCAACACTCTCATAACCTGTTCATTCAGCGAAATAGCTGTTTGATATTCATCTGAGTATGTCCTATCCTATAAATCAGGAAGGGAGAAATGATTCCTTTGGGTGCTGTTGATCCCGCCAGGCCTACAAGAGCGAATTGACATAAGTCATGACGTATTTATTTGAAACAAAAAAGCTGGCGTACGCCGCCAAGACATGGGCAATTATGAATTGCAATTGTTTTTTCAGAATGTTTCTTTCATTCTCGTTGTAGCTGAATTCAATCGGCAAATCAAGAAGTTCATGTGTCTTCTTTTTTTCATATTTATGCTCGAGCTTGAAGATAATTACACCTTAAACTTCGTTTGTCGCCAACTTTTACCTTCAACTCATTCGTTCATCCCATTCTTGTTTCCCACTGAACTCATAAAGATTAACAAGCGCGAAGCGAAGATAAGGAGCGAGGTAGGAAGTCCCGTTTATCAGCGCCTAGCTCCGTACTCGTCTGTACTTCGCACTCATTAGTCTACGCCAGCACAGCATGAAGCAAGGAGTCTAGTAAACATCAATCTTATAGCGTCCCATCAACTCCAATTGGTGTGCAGGCCGAAGGAAAAGTCACGCTTCTTCCACGAAGTCTTGAACAGCTCGCATCCTTCGTTTCTTGCGCGCACGTTGGCCAGCGCCATCGGGTGGTTATTCAGGAAAGTCAAATTCGCGGTAACGCGGAACGCCGCTGCACCTCCGCTGGCGCTGGCGGACGCGCTGCGCGCTGCGCTCAACGCCGCACACTCCGCCGTGCGCGCTCAGAACGCGGCAGAGAAGCCGCCGCGCCGGCAAGCTGTGTGGCTGCGAAGCCGCTCCTTCCACTGTGCGGCGATCATAAAATCGGTGTAATAAAGAAGAAAATGCAAAGAGCGCGAGAGGAATGTAGGAGCGAACAATTGAACTATGTAGAATGCCGACAGGAAAAACATCTTCCCAACTGCCTCTTTTATTATTATCCTTATTTTTAATCTCGAAACGTCAAATGGACGTCTTAACACACAAGTACTTGAGTGAAGCAACTATCACCGAAACCTGAAAAAAAAAAAAAAATGAAAACAGAAATAAAACTGGTCTGTGTTGAATTTCGGGTGGCACATACCGGGTATTCTGCGCGTATGTAATGAAATCACCTGCTATGTTCAAGTAATGTTGTGCGACACATTGGCAATACGTATGGTATGCGGCACTTTCTAAGCGCCTCTGTTCAACCTCTATAGGCCTGTACACACGTATGTTGTGAGTACGTTAACGTATATCGTTAACTCCGCGTGTACGGCCATCTCCTTCATGTTTACGTTCAAACATTTCTGTTGCTCTCGCTGCCCTTTCTCTGAGTCATTTGGAACGGCGTGTTTAAAAATACCATAACACTTCAACAATTCTAACATGACATACATCAACATTCTCGTAGTTCTAGATGGCAAACACTTAAAAGAACAGCTTGAATTACTTGTCTATTCTCTTTCTCTTATTTAAATGTTTAAGCGTGCTGCCGGAAGGAATATCGCCAAACAAACGTGGAGGGAAACTTGAAAAGTTTTGTCCTGATACAGCTGTCTTTCTGCGCTTTGAAAACTCGCTTTAAAAAAATATAAAGAAAGCGAGAACACGTAGCAGGAACTGGGAAACAGCCCAAAAGGTCAGCATCTGCGGCTGCCAGCGCGCAAAAAGCGAACGATGCAGTACTCGCCGTAGCGTCCTTGCATTACACCACTTTACGCACTCCGCATGACGATGCAGCCACTTGTACTGCGTGTTTGTAGTGTGTGATAATACGCGTCACGTACTCCTCGCTCCCTCCACGTGTTTGAATCGCCAGATAATCGGATACGGGCGCTAAGAATACACGCGATGTGGCCCACAGAGCGCCCCTATGTTTGACTGGCGATATAGGGGATGCTTAACGTTGGCTAGATAAGCTGGACACGCGCGTTGTGATATATCGCGCCACGTCAAACCCTACAGAAATGGGGAAGAAACGAAGAAATAAACCTTGCGCGGGAGACAAGATTATCAGATAGTTCGAGATAACAAAAGTTGGCTGCATGCCTTCACCTCGGAGAGCTCGCGGTGCTTTTCTCTTGCCTCTTCCAAAAGTCGGCACTGCGTGCCGTTATACAAAATAAAATTCAAGGATTTTACGAGTAAATGTCACGTTGCAGTTATGAGGAACATGCTGCGAGGGTCTCTAGGGGACCCCGAACATCTTTTAAACCCGCGAGGTTCTTTGACGGGCACCTAAATTTAAATATACAAGGATTGGCCTCTCATTTCGTGCCCATCGCATTTGCACCTGCCATGGCGGGGAATCAAACGCGTGTATCCACAGCATAACAACCTTAGTACTTAGTCTCTAAGATACCGCGGCGGGTGCACCGTTAGCCACGACGTTTGTGCCGCGCAGTTACAAAATAGAAGTAGTTTCCCAAATTGCTTCCCTCTCCCCATCTCTTGAAGAAAGAAATTATATTAAATTTTCATTATTCTTTTTACAGCTGATAAGTATGAGGCGCACTTCGTATATTGTACTTTGCGGTGAACTTGATTTAAAAATATCATATTCAATCAAATAATAACTTGCAGAATTCCACAGTTTTACGCGCCGAAATCATCCATGGGGTGGGTGGTGACAACATGCGTGAAGCGCGCCAAGCTTGCCAAATAATTTTGACCGCGTACATAAGTGTATGGGCACGAGCGTTTCCTTAACTATATCATATATGAGAAAATGAGAGAAACCAACGTGAGAAAACGTGTGGTATAGATGCTTTTGAATTAGTAAGAAGTCGGTGTGAATAAGTTCACTATCAATTGGTTATTTGACCCGACTGAATTTGTCCAACTAGCAATCCCGCTTAATGCACGAGTACGTCGTTCTTTCTATATAGCAAACAGTACATTCCACAGAGCACGAAAACGAAAGAACTTAGCCTTATTGGTTCGAATATACGACTCGGGAAGTGGATACACTGCGTCCTCTGTAGCACTAACTGCGGGTAAGTGAAGCTTGCAATCGTGGATAGAAACAGCGTTAGTTACCGCGCTGTTAACGGCTCTAGCAAAGGAAACTCCTTGCGTCTACCAACGTGTAGCAAGATATATTGTGGCGCGCGGCACCGTGTGTGTGTGTGTGTGTGTGTGTGTGTGTGTGTGTGTGTGTGTGTGTGTGTGTGTGTGTGTGTGTGTGTGTGTGTGTGTGTGTGTGTGTGTGTGTGTGTGTGTGTGTGTGTGTGTGTGTGTGTGTGTGTGTGTGTGCGTGCGCAAATATGAAAGAACACTACGCGAGAGACGCATCGCGGGCAAAGCGTCAAAAGCAGCTGCAACATTGCGCAGCGGTAGAAGCATAGTCTACGTGCGAGCTTCGATAAATGTCTGTCGTGTGGTGCAATCAAGAAAATGCAACAAGGTAAGCATACGCCGTAGCTCCGGTCTGTAGCTGGCAACCCCGACGCCCCATTATTGTAGGCAGGCGGTAGGGGAAACTGCACTATATTATACTGGAGGAGCCGGGAGCAGTTAAATAACAAAATACATTCGTCGGCATGATTTCTGTTCGGTACGTGGTGCTTCCTCAGCAGGTGGTTGAATTGCATCCAGCTGACTGTTAAGGTTGTTGTAGTTGTAAGTTTTTTTTAATGTGAGTTGTTTTATAGAAGTTAAAGTAGAAATGCAAGAACACCATATAAATAGTTGCTACGAAAGTCTCTTGCCCCACAAAATGCTTTATTCTAGTGTTCCTTATGCGTCTGAGACTGAAGGTGCGAAATGTTACAAGGCAAACAGAGCGGAAGGCAGAATTCACTGTAGTTGGATTAGGGCTGCTTAGTAAAGGATGGTTAGACACAGCTAAGGCCTGTCGCGAAACTACCAAGCTACAGTCATGTAACGGCATGTCTAATATCTTTTATATATTAACTCCTGAGTAGTGGTCGTCACACCTAATTCGTCTTTCCTGATATTACAAAAATTCCGGAATAACAAGGACCTCGCTAAAATTAGTCGCTCATGGGCCACATTTAAGCCAGCTACGAACGCTTCAGTTGTTTTAATATAACGCGAAGCGTTTACAGCGACACGACTGAAACACATAACTACCATATGATTGAAACGGCTGTGGCGAATGGAAAAGGAGCAAAGATCATGCATGGCGCGCCTGGGACAGGCACGTATCATCGCACGAAGGCGACAAACAGAAGGGACGACTCTCAAGGACAAAATATCAAGCGCAATCCCAGCACTTACGAATGGTCTCTCGTTTGCTACAACCGCGGAACAAACAGATTTAAAGTCTTCCAGTCCACTACGTGCATGTGCGCGGAACACGTAGTACATACATGTGAGGTAGTTGCACTAGAAGTATGCACCAGCAAGGTTGCTCGAGCTCGTATGTCGACGTATATTTTAACAAAAAAAGCGAGAGAGACCGAAACCACATTCTGAACACGGGGGCTGCCGTAGTAGATGTCTTCCAGTTAGTTTTTATCTATTGACCTTCCTGAATATGCCACTGAATTTAAGTACAGAAGCTTGTTTTTCTTTCTCTTTATTTTTTTTTATTCATCCGCCACCTATATGTGGTAGCAGTGCCTGGAATCGAATCCGCACCTTACATGCGCAATGCCCTGGTCTGCGAGCTGCCGTAGCGTGTGTTTCGCGAGAGTTCTATTGAAAAAGCAATGTGTGAACTCGCTTATGCACGGCAGATTTTTGGCGAGCAGTAATCTTCGCCTTCGAGACATGGATGGATTCCACTCTGGCCGAGGAAGAAATGCTGACGGAAAAGCGTAGTGCCGACCGAGGTACGAATGTCAATATTCAAAAGCCCTCCCTCCCCCCCCCCCCCCCTTCTATTTTTTTCTTTCCCCTTATATTTAGGTACGCCTTTTAAATTAAAACACTGCTACCTTGGCCGGTGGTGTGTTTTCTTTCGTTCGTAATTATTACGTTAAAAAAAAAAATACTTGGATATCAGCTCCACGGTGAAGTCATTTATGAGTTGTAGCCACCGGCAATGCCAACATCTGCTTTAATACGCATATATTTCAGCGATAGTATGCACGCAAAAGTTTCAATGCTATACATTCTCGCTTTTATTTTCTATCCCTTTGTGTGTCCCACCATCTCTTCCCTTTCGCTTTCTTTTAATATTTTATTCTGCGCTTTGGCACCCACAATCAGTCGCTGATCGTTCTGCAGCGCTTGAGCCCGCTGCGCCCGAGCAGCCGGGTGCAGCCGGGAGGGCTCGCATGGCAACCGGGCCGCACCACGTGGAGCCGAGTGTGAAGGTCTCGTCCAGGAGGCGCTAGCTGTCCGGCTACGGCTCAAGCGCTCGCCGAATCGACGGGTGCACGATTTTTTTTTTTCGGAACCCAGGGCGCGGCATGTTCGATCAATGCAGACGCCAGGCTGCCTCCTGCAGGCCCCCTTTCCACTCAACAGCGTGGGCGCTACACGGCGCCGCTGGCGCAGAACACTATGTGTTACAATGTCACCGGGGCGCATGGCCAGAAAGAAAGAGAAAAATGACAGAAAAACGGAGCTGGGGCCTGCGGGATGTGGTGAGCGCGCCGCAGCGCCGAACATCTTCGAGAAGATTGAAATTAGTGGGTTCCATACCGAGTCCGTGTGTCTCTTGGTGTTGGTCCTAAGGCGAGACAATCGCGTCGATGCGTTCTCCACAGCCATTCGCGTGTAATTATTACAAATAATAAAAATTCTTTCTGTCGTGGAACCTTTTGAAGTAAGATGGGAGTGAAAGTTACTGCGCATCATTGCTATTTACGCTTTGAGGGGTGACATTTCTATGAAAGCGTCTCCTAGCTACTCTGGAGTGCCACCGACGCACGTACCGCATAGGAGCAGTGTGGTGGCAACGCGTCCGGGTGGGGCTCAAGGTCTGCGGACAAAAACATCACAACTTTATGGAAGTAACGTACTAGTACTAGTTCTGGTGACACGAGGTGATGGTGGCCCCAAATTTTTCGCATTCTTTCGTACTCTCCTTGTGTTAATCTGTTGTCCTGCCTGTTGTCTGGTTGTGTGTGTGTGTGGGGGGGGGGTCTTGTGGTCCCACTGAAACTCCGTATATCTTCAGTGAATGCGCGCGTGCGCGCGTCTGTTGAAATATGAGTTGATACGTGCTGTGAGAACGATGTATACCATGAGATGGAAGGTCCCCACATATGCCATGGACACAGCGTAGCTCCGTCACATTCGTTTTCCCCACCAACGTGTTTTTATTGCAGTTTGACACGTGTGCCGCGTTACACGGTGATCTTCAGTCGATGAACATGGCATAACGAAGTTGAATATCTTAAGCTATCGAGCACATTCCAATACTAGAATAGTTCTAAGCCGTCGATGTCACTGACAGCCCCATGAAGTGAATGATCTCGTCTGTTTCTGAGATATTATCAAAACCATCAAGTAACACAAGCGTCTTGAAACTCCGGGAGGTAGTAAGAGCATGATTTAAAACAATATGAACCTGGAAAGGGTAGACGACCAACAAAATTTCAGTTAGAAAAAGAAAATCGGATGGTCCTGCTTCAAAAGGCCAGAAAAAGGCGTATTTGTGGCTGGCTACTTTATGCGAGAGACTCATACTTGTGAAGAGAAACCAACCGCATATTCAGTTCACAACAACAAACAAAACCGTACTTTTCGCTGTGTTCGTGTTCCGTTTGCGTATCCCTCGCTCACAAGTGAACACTGTCCAATGTTCCAAGAAAACTCGGTGTTAGGAGGTCGAAATGAGACAAGCGCTCGCCTAATGTTCGTGAGAAAAGAAAACATATCGACGTTTCACACTAAACACGCTATTCTTAGTACCTACAACAGTGCGCGTAAAAGTCACATGCAGAAGCAAGGGGCAAAAGTACGCACACAGCGCAAGCGTGTGCCCCACAAACAACGTATACCAGCGGCACAGTGTCATATACCCAAGTTGTTCGAGCCGAACTTAGTTTGGTGCATCATTGGGACCGATTTGTTCAACCGCCAAAGCACGAAAATGCCTCGCAGTCAACTCGCCGTGCCAGTGACGTCAAAGAAAATGCTCCTTAACATCTACAGTTAGCATATATTGAACGATCATGTGCTTAAGAGTGCGTGGTGTTTAGTAGTACTCGGAAGAAGCGATGCTCGAGACATATAATGTAGAAGCGACGCAGCTTGTACGTGTTTATGTGTCAGGGCGCAAACAATCTACTAGAGGTAACAAAACTTGTGAAATTGTGTCTTCTGTTGCTCCTTACGTAAAACCCACGGTCTAACTTATTCAAGAAGGGAACTCGTTTTTATTGTCCACAGTGTTTTTCTCTTTTAACGCTGTTACTGGAGGCTAGATGGCCTCATTGGGGAATAGTGGATTCACGTGAAGCACTTAGGGCACTTGTAATAGTTTTCAATGCTGAACAGATGTGTACACGCGTGCCCACACTTCTTCAAGTGTGAGCCCGAAAAAGTACTCCTTGCAAGTAGTTGCGCGTTTCTGCTGCTTCCGCACTGTACGCAAGCGCACGGTGTCGTCAGTCGCTCGCGAATCGCGGCGAAACTCGGCGTGATGCAAGAACGGGAAAAGTCCGCGTTTCCTCGGCGCTTCCCTATGTCTTCTCGCGTAGCGAGTTGCGCTCGAATTCTCCGCGAAACCGAGACCGGGAGCGCGTCCCCCGCTGAGGGGACTGCGGTTTCTGTCGCGCGACAGCGCCCTTTGCGATCCCCATGGCGGCACCTGGGCTGCAAAGGGTTGCAGCGCCAGCGCCGAGCGCTTCCTCTGCCGCTTCCTGCATTGCACGGCATTCCTGCGGCGCGCTGTCGCAAGCGTGCGCGCGAGCGGCGGGCGCGGAGCCGCGGCGCGGCCCTGACATTGGCCGACATTGGGAGCGACCGGCCTTGAACCGGGCTAGCGCCCCGAGCTGCTTCTTTTGGTGCGATTTACTTTGCAGGAGCGGCGAGGCTGCCCTCCTTTTCCCGCACTCCCTAAAGGGGAATGACGGTGCGGCGCTGCGAGCGGCGGCGATCGACTCGCGCCACGTGACCACCGCCAAGAGCAATACGGGCCAGACGTCTGCGCCAGGGCACCCCACCAGCAGACGACCCCTCCTCCGCTGGTGCCCCAGTCCCCGCATGGGGGGGAATCCTAACCCGGTCTGCCAGACTGATCAATACCACACACGCGCCAAGTGGCCCAAAAACTGCCGCCGTTCGTTGCTCCGGCGGTGGGTGGCGCGCCCGATTCGACCGTCTGGCGAGAGATGGCGGCACAAAAACGAGCCGGCCACGGCAGCAACAGCAACGCGCCGCGTCGTCTGCTCCCCAAACAACGTCTGTTTTCCCCCGGCCCGTCCCGTAACTTGCTTTTTCGTCCCTGACACCCTCAGGATGATGCCTAACGATAGGAAAACTTGCTTCCCCAGAGGTCAACCGATCAGATAAATGAAGCACGACGTCAAACCCACCGACGCGCCCCAGACAGGAACGAAAAGCCGCCCGTTGTTTTCACGTGAACGAGTCGGCCGTTCACCGTCGGCGCTGTCTGCCGGGCTACGTTGTAAACAGAACTTTCTCTTACTGGCCGGCTGCCGTATTTCTCTTCCTGGCGGGCCTGGCAGCGCGACTGGCGGGCTTTTGCTTCTGGGTCGCGGTCACAGCCAGACGATGCGAGAAGGCAGGCAACTACGTGCGAGAGAAACCCATCACGGGAAAGGACAAACCATTGGCTGTCATATGGTGCCTACTTTAGCCAAGAGTTTCACCATGTTTACAAGGATTTGTCGCTATTTTTTTTTTTTTTGTCTGCTTGGATCCCTCATGCTATTTTTCTCGCCTGCCGAAGGATACATATATACCTTTATACTGTATTCTGAGGACGTGAGGCTCACTCAGTGGTATTTATCTTTCTATAAATGAATTTTCTAATGGCAGAGTTCCAGCACATCATACGGTACGCTCTAGACGCTGCCTTTGTTTCATCACTGAGTGCTCGCTGCGTCACGCTTTTAATGGGCTGACATTTGCCTGGCGTTTAGACTGTGGCTCGTTCGTTTTAATCCTCTGGTACTTTTTTTTTTTTTTTGCTACTTGAATATTCTTTTCTCCGACAATGACTATCAGCGTTCCTATAGTCAGGAAAACAACCTTTCATTATTACCGATGGCTAAATAATAATCGTTACAATGGGAGCATTCCTGCCCGTCGCACAGCTTAATATTAAATGCAATATTGGTTTAGCTTTCAAACAAAAGGCGAAGGTCGCTGCCGCACTCTTACGCATTAACCTAATATAATAGACAGTTTGCATTGAGAAGACGCTTACTTAAACATAATTATCCACATCACTGACTTTGTGGCTACCACATCACGCCACTTGGCGGTGAAATTTCAGGTTGCAGAGCTTCATTTCTGTGGTAGTTTCTAACGCTTGTTCGCATCGTGCTTCGGACGTATGTTAAGGAAAAAAATGCACAAAATTAATATTAAGTCCTCTAAAACGCCTTTTTCGAACGACAACGCCTTAAGAAGGTAAGGACTACTGATTAATCTATCAATCTTTCATTTTCTTGTGTCTCCTTCAATTGTTCCTCCACCGAATTTTCTACGTTTAAGTCAAGCGTAACAATAAACTTTCCCTATACCAACCCTGACTCAACTGTCCGTTTAACTTCAGGTCGAAGCGATTAACAACAACAATATACTATATCATTCCTCTAGAAGCCCCTTCGTTTCGTTCACACATAGAGTACTAGACACCATCTTCTAGCGAACAACATGAACTGGAATATTGAAAACAGAAATTCTAGTGAAAGTAACGAATATTTTGTTGTAAAGGCATCCATGGGGACATACATTTATGTTCAACTTTTGAAGCGACACTTTACTTATTCCGATTGCGGTTACGCCTTTCTGTTTTCGATTATTGCAGTGTTTTATGTCAAGAAAGCGCGATAATTGGTGCAATTCAAGTTCTAACTATTTCGCAGTTTTCCGCAACCTGTTAACTAGATTTTCACAATGCCATCGGTGTTTCGGTAGGTGACTCTCTGAAGTCGCTCGAGCACTATTCCTGTAGCAATCACGTGTGTTCTGGCACACGGATGACTACTTGGAATTTTTCTTTTCTTGCCATAGAACTCTAACGCTTCCAAATCCAAGGGAGAGAGAGAAAGAGAGATCGTTTCCAGTTTCTTTAACTACTTAGGCGATGTATAAAATCCCGGTGTTTCTCCCACGTATGCGGGCAAGTATGAGCTTTTTTTGGACCAAGTGTGCTGCTTATATGCGCAATACTTTTGTACCCGTACAGTTGGCATAAAGCGCACGAACTGCTGAGAAAGCGCTTCACATTTTTGTAGTGAATGCAAAAGCTATCTGTTACTGCGTACGGCATTCTATCCATTCCAGCTTTTTTTTTTTTTAACTTGCTCTGAAGTACCGGGAAAACGGTTACGCAGGAGTGGGTAGTATCGAAAGCGTGTACCAACGACATATTACTATTAACAAAACCAAAGCGAGAAAACAACGGGGGGCAAGAAATGTAGAAAATACAACACATGACGTAAGGAAAGTATGAATAAACACGAAAAGGACAGAATGTACAAATGTGCAAGTTTACAAAACGCAAGCGCTTTGTTGATTCTTCGTTTATTTACATTTTTTATTCGTCGATACATAGGCTTTCTTCACATGTGACAGCCATATAACCGACACATAGCCAGTACTTTGATCTTAAAAAATAAGGAATACAACTGCGATACCTAGCGCGTACTCTTTAATTGTGTCCACCCAATGTTTTAAATTTTGCTTCACTACAGTCGATGACACTACTTTGAACGAAGAGAGGGAAATAAAGAAGAAGATTTTTAAAGAAGAATATTGTTATTGTCTGAAAGCAAATATTCATCCTCCATGACCAATTTATGGGGCAATGACACCATTATGAGGAAGATTTAACGCGCCAAATACACGATGTGATAATGAGATACACCGTCGTGGGTATTCTAGATTAATTTTCACCACCTAGGGCTTTTAACGTCCACTTAAATCTGAGTACACAGGTATCCCTGCATATCGTCTTCATCGAAATGCGGCTGCCATGGGCGAAAATCGAACGAGCGCCCACAAGTGGGTGCTGTCTGGAAGAATCAAATCCAGGAGGCGCTGGAGTAAAGGCCGCGTACTTTAAGCTGAGAACGAGGAGTTGAGATTTGCCCCCAATCACTCTTCTGCTGGCAAAAAGAAAAAAGAAAAGCTAAGAAAAGAAACCGAACATCCTTACGGATGACAAATGATCGCAGTACCAGGTGGCGCTGTTTTAATTATAGCAGTACTCGCAGTGCGCGTTTACTAATGTGCTTCGATCGTACCTTGTGCCACGCTGAAAATTTTGAACACATACGAGGCGGTCAAAGGACGAAGAAAACGAAATGACAGGCTATAAACGAAAAGTAAGTAATGCTTTTATTCCACGAACGACTGTTGACTCGCAAACGCTGCATTAGTCTCTTTCTTTTCGTTTATTTTTAGTTTCTTCACCAATTGTTACTGGTGTGACACTGGTAGATTGGAAGGAAGGAGAAAAGGAACCGCATATATATATATATATATATATATATATATATATATATATATATATATATATATATATATATATATATATATATATATATATATATATATATATATATATATATATATATATTGGCTCAACATCGCATTTCACCCAGTAATTTTTATATTGCTTAAACGTTGGTGCTAAGCACAATTTAAACATCCACCAAGGGTAAAGCTCACAAAAAAAAAAAAAAACGCAATAGTAACTTCACGACTATGGCATTCATGCCATTGAAAGTAAAGAAACAAATGAACAAGTTTTCACAGGTGCGCTTCGGCACTTATTTTATTCGGCAGCAAACTTGACACTGAAATGCGAGCCACCGCGAACGTTCCGCTTTACGCTGCGCAACAAAAAGATGCGGTGAAGCACGCTTGCGGGTGTGAATGCACGTGTTTATTATTCTTTCCTGTCCGAGGTAACAGCATTGAGGAACATCAGGAAAATATTGACACTTCTACGCACGCCCGTGTTCCCGCTGAGCCGCCGATTAACGTACGGCACAGTAAAGAGATGCGGTGCTGAGAAAACATCACCGCGTTCACGCGATTGTTTTGATGGCCTACATATACATGTATTATTTTTCGCCCGTGTAGCAAACCGGATGCCAGCTTCTGGTTGGTTGACCTCCCTGCCTTGCTTCTTATCTCTCTCTCTCCATTGTTCGTCTCTTGCTCGTGCCTATTTCAGCACGGTATTGTCATTGATTCTGATTTTTTTTTTTTTTTTTTGAAACGCTTCTTCGCATTTTTTATGTGTGGCGCTAGTTGTTCGCATCTCTGACATAATACCGCGACGAAAACAACGGACAGGGATTCAGACAACACAATCACTGTGTTGTTGGGGCACCTCGCTGTCCATTGTTTGAACTGAGGTGTTACTTTTTAATTCACTGTGGAAAGAAAAGACGAGAAAAACCCGGACACAGGGGAAGACAACACGAACGCCGTTCACTCCTCTTGTGTCCGTGTTTCGCACGCCTTTTTCTTTTCATAATGAATCCTTACCAACTGGCTCAGCTTTATGTCTGTTTAAGCTTTACTCAGTTTCAAAGTTGTTCGCCCAGCCTGCTGTCTTAAAAAAGTTTCTTTTTTTATTTTCTTCTTTTCTGGCGTTGTTGCGGAGTCACGACGCTCTCGTAACAGTTTATTTCCTAGCCGACGATAAACAAGACTTATTTTTTGGTCTTTATCTGAACATGAGAGGTAATTAATTTTTGAAATGATCGTACGCTCGTCGATTTACGCTGCAAAAAATATAAGCGATGCGTGAAATGCAGTTATACCGTGGGCGATGCCGTTACGCTTACCTTGAGCCTTGAATGCCGATACTCTGTATGAATACTTGATGTGGTGTTGTCATTGGAGTTGCTGGTACACTGTCATGTTGCGGTTAAATAGGAATAAGGTACGCGCAAGCGCAATTGACAATATTGGCAGGGCAATCGCCTCTCGTTAGTATCAACTGAAGTTCTTAAAATGAAACCAACAGACAATTAAGCCAAGGAATGTGGCGTATAGGCACATTACCTTTGGGAAATTAAAAACTTCTGTAAGACGTGGGCATGGCGCCTATCTGCGACCAGTTGTATTTTCGCCCACTTTCATTACATTCTTTTCTTGCTTATTATTTCTGCGTGTCAAGCACAGATAGCGAATAATTTACCCTGTAGTTTCCTTGGCTTCGCTATCCGTTGTCTTTATTACGCGATCATGCGTCTAACAGAACTTCTGTGCTTCGGTCCACTAATACTAATTGCTGGGGTTTCACGTGCCAAAACCGCCATATGATTATGTGGCACACCGTAATGGGAGACTCGAGATTAATTTTGACCTCCTGAGGTTATTTAACTTGCAACACACAGTGCACGGGCCTTCTGCATATTAGAGTCCCTCGGTTGTACAGCCACGGTGGCCTAGTGGCTATGGCACTCGGCTGCTGATCCGAAAGTCGCTGGATCGAATCTCTGCCGCGGCGTCTGCGTTTCGATGGAGGCGAAATGTTGAGGCCCGTCTACTGTGCGATATCAGTGCACGTTAAACAACGCCAGGTGGTCGAAATTTCCGGAGACCTCCACTACGGTGTCTCTCATAATCAGAGCTGGTTTTGGGACGTAAAAACCTAGAAATTAGTTGGTTCCCTCGGTTTGCGTCCTTCTTATACGTAATAAGCGCTTGCCCTGTTTTTGTAATATCTTGTGTCTGGTTTTTATTTCAAGGTGGGTTTGAATATGAAAAGCAGTGCATATATGTAACATCCGGAGAGATTGGAGCAGCTGAGCATGTGAAGTCGCCGAAACAACGGTGAATTGCTGTTAGAACAGAATTAGTGCTGCCGACCCGTTTTGCCGGAGTGAGTGCTTTCTTTTTATTCGGTTTTTCAAGATTTCTCATTAGTGGCAAGTTTATTACACGTATCCTTCCAATAGCGATAAGTCTGTTGGAGACTACGCATGACCGGACTTCATATTAAGTGTTTCGGCAGTTCTCGCAAATGGTGTTTATACATGCGATTAGCACTTAAATTCTGCGAATGTAGCTATTAATTCAATTTTGGAGTTTTCTGACGCCTGAAAATCACGATCTAGTTGTGCAGCATGCCATATATACAGCAGTGATAACGCAGAAACGATGTAGCGTTGAGATGGTGGGCGCGTTTCCCAGAACGCTGCTGGTTTCCTCAAGAATTTCCTTCGTTTAAACCAGCGCGTTGAGGCGTTGACGGATCACCGTCGTGACACCGTTATGCCGTTGTCATTGACAATACATACATACATACATACATACATACATACATACATACATACATACATACATACATACATACATACATACATACATACATACATACATACATACATACATACATACATATTCAGGAGCACGCATGTGTGTGATTGAACGATTCGGGGAAAGCTTCTTGCGCTTACTTCTGCCACCGAATGTCGGCATGGGCTGCAGGTGTTTCCAGCCGGACACCCCGCAGGCAGAGAACACGAAAAAGAGCGTGCATACATATAAAAGCGTGAGAAACAGCACTGAACGTTGCTGAAATACTTAATGCGTTTTATTGCGTTGTCCGATGGAGAACCGTGGAGGAACGGCAAACAAGGAGACCAGATGAATGCTTGGCTAACGAAATGCCAAATTCATGCGGTCGGCAGAACAATTAAGCTCCAATAATTCGTACTGTGGGCAGAATCGAGGCTCGCAAAAATAAAGGAATAAAGAAAACAAAGAAGTTCCAGTGGATAATTTTAGTTTGAGGGTTGTATGATTTGAAGTTCACTCTATAGTTATAATTTTCACGAAAATTAATATCACGCTTCTGGGGTGTGGCTGAAGTTCTGGAAAGAACTTGGAGGAAAGAACCTGTCGAGGCACTCTCACGTCGACGAGCTCGCGATATTGCGAATTTATTTGCGAGTTTGCTGCCTCTGGCTCGGGAGAACCACCGCAGCTGTGCTGGACGAGTTAATGAACACCGTCAGGCTTGTTCGATTCCCTCTTGCGTAAGATGCATATTAATTTGTACGAACGCGAAAATAAATTAACACTTGTTCAAATCTCTCGTAGCGCATTACATATCTTTTGGTGGTAAAGCCTAATCCGTAGCGCACCTTTACAAAGGCCTTCACAGCGAGATTGTTGCTTTTGGAGGTAAGTTTAGTTCAATTCAGTTAGGCCGACGGAGCGCTAAAGCATCGCTAGTAGTAAGGCGGAGAAGAAAGGATGGCTGTTGAGGCACCGGAAAAGTTTATTTACTATCGGTCGTGAATGGCGGGCCCACCAAAGCGAGCTCAAATTTATGCACGCCCCGACGCACGCCACTCTCTAGCTTTTCTCGCCGAACTGTCGATCTCGAGGCATGAGCCACGCAGAAGTGCTCGTGAAAGCACACGAGTGCTAAAGGGGCTCCCTTTGTGTTCGGCACGGTCACTTTGTTTCCGATTTTCGCCGCAGGGGGAAGGGGGGGGAGCGGCCTTCGAGGGAACGGCGCTGTGAACACAACGTTTTGTCAAAACGCTACGTAACTCTATAGTCTGTACTAGCTGTATCGTCCTGCTAATAAACACGTAAACAGAGATGCGGGGAAGAAAGATGAGCAAGAGGATAATATGGGCCGTCATATACTTTACTCTTTGTTGCGCGCCATTGATGTGGTCTTTGTTGTGGTTTCACCCTCGGACTTATACACCCACCAACGCCAAAACTCGGTTGGACTATATGAATGAATGCAGGAATTAACATTGTTTCCAAAACACTGACAATTTCAGTGACACACGGTTTATTGCTAGTCGTTCAACAATAAATCTCACGGAGTCACTTTCGTGAACGCACAAACATCGAGAGGCCCGGCTGCTCGCAATGCTGGGAGCCTGCGACAGACTTAAGTGCTCGTCCATGCTGCACGATGCACGCAAATCACTGAAACTGCTGCTTTATATACACATAGTGTTTAAATCGTATACAAAATGGAGGCGAATGTTTCACATTCACTGCTACGTCTATATATAGTAGCAACATTCCCTGGACCCCACGTACATACATACCCAATAAAGTGGACGACGAAACGGCCGCCATCGTAGGCAAATCGATAGGACACGTCGGGGGGTTCGTTCCCCACCGATGGCAAGTTGTTTGCTTGTTCATGGAAACTCACTTCTACTTAAGTCATGATCACAACACTGCAGTTAAAAAACTAGAATGGACCCCATTCTTTCCTTGGCTTCATTTGTTAGGTAAGGAACAAAATATGTTATTTTTGTATACTAGTGACACTAAAACCCGGTGATCTTTTCTTCAATATACATTAACCCACTAACCCACTTTCGAATCTATGAGCTCTGCCTTGCTCACTAAACTTGACACCATAATGCTGATATACACCTCATGGCAGCATTATTTTGCCTTGTTCCTGTAACTAAGAAAGAAGTTTTCCTTCTCTTCCGCTCTAACGTCTTACAATAGTCTGCCCTGAGCACTCAAGCTCACGCCATCCTTGCATCAATTTAAATGTCAGCTTATATATTATTTTCAATTTAATTAAGTGCACATTATAAAGACTTTCTATCTGATTACTTCTATGAACGTAACTTTGATTTTTCGTGTCGTATTTTATTTCATGTGATCAATGCATTTACACTGTCACGCAAATCTGCCTGTGGTTATTCATAACTTGATTTAGTTAGCTGTTGTTCTGTTCCGTTAAAAAAAAAAGCGAATAAGCAGTAGACCCGGCAAGGTCTTGGGCTTCGGGGCCCTTGACTACATATTCATTTCCAAGTAACGAACTGGAGTCTCCTGTATGTAAGAATTCGAACGTGAATCTAACAGGTGCAGGAAAACAAATGACGCATGATGAATTGAAGTGTCTTACAATGTCATTAACACGTTAATCTGATTTCATTGACCCGAGTCGTATGGAACCACTTATACTTTCCCGTACGACGATGCAAACATCCGTGTTACTGTATTTGGGCGTCGAAGCTCCAAATGAAAGGGTAACATTGTATTCGTGTTTATTACAACTGTCTGTTATTACTCATTGCTTTCGTTAGCAGGGTAAGAATCTGCCGATACATGACATGTTGCGTGTGCAAATATTGGCGTATATAAGTTCACTCGGCTGTCTATTCCACACAAGATCATACTTATCTTTCAACTTCGAAAGAAAGAAAGAATAAACGAAGTAGAGGGAAATCTAAGCTAGAGAAAAAGAAAGGAAATGTTAGCTCTTCAAATCAACTCCGTACCTGGAAGCCGCGAAGCATTGAGTGCCACGCAAATTTTCCGTGTGCTGGCTGACGTTACTGCATTCGCGCTATATTGGCGCGCTTCAACGCTCCTCGCCCACACGTCGGCCCGTTAGAGAGAAAAGAAAACGAAAAGCCCTATTTGCACAGAGCTTCATGTTTGCGCAGTTCAGCGGGGTTATATACTTTGGCATTTCCCAGATCATTAGACAGTCTGCGTCCTTCGCTATATTGTCTTTCTTTCCTGCTGCTTTTGGGGTTCTTATTACGTCAACGAAATTCCTCTCTAATCGGAAAGAAACAGGACAGGATCACCTTTTTTTTTCTCTCTCTCTCTAATGAAATGTTCCGAATAGAAAAAGGAATTATATTGTAACGTGACGAGGTGGCTCATACCCGATCTCTTCTGAGCGCAATACTCGACTCAAACGGAAACTTCAGCCTTTATACCGCTTTGATTAAAGCAGCGCACGCATCAAGTCAAGTTTATTTGTTTTATCATGTACAAAAAAAAAAAAACGGGTTACATAATACGAACAGCATCAGGAGGTCCCAAAGTAAGAAACTGTCAGGGGGACCTCCTATAATTAGTGGGGTACATGAAAAGTAAATAACAGCAGCAAGAAACTAAAGAGTGCGAGAAAAAAAAAATAGAAGCAGTTATTACATAAAAATATATAGTAAAAATAGAAAAGTTACGTATTCATCATAACAGCGTTACACAATATTAAAACGAAATAATGCACATAAGGGATACAAAGGAATCAAGTGATGAAAAAAATATTACTAAAGAACAAAAGGTTCGTCTAAGAGCATGTTCTTAATTTTGGATTTAAAGGATGGCAATGAACGGGATGACTTAGCATGAAAAGGTACATGATTCCAGAGATGAACACCATAGAAACGCGCTGTGAATCTGCCATAGTTAGATTTGATTTTAGGTAAGAGAAGGTTGTTACGCTCCGAAAACCTGGTATTATTGTTGTTGATAAGGATATGAAAAGGAATACAGTCTAATGTTATTTCGCGATGAATGAGACGGTATGTGATGACCAACAATCTGTGATAAAACAACTTTTGAATGGGCAAGATGCGAAGATGTTGATAGATAGGTAGAGAATGGGAACGGAATGGGCTAAAGGTCATTAATTTTATCGCTTGGTTTTGAAGACTTTGAAGTGGTTTGAGATGAACGGCATATGTGTTACCCCAAGATGACAAGCAGTATGATAAATGGCTGTTAATGTAAGCATGATAAAGTGAGATGAGAACATGAGGTTGAAAAAATGCACGTGTTATAATGATAATGCGGATACCAAATGAAACCTTTTTTATTAGCGAATTGACGTGACTGTTGTATTTAAGATGTTTGTCAAGAGTAACACCCAGGAATTTAGCATTATCAGATGCCGTTATAACATAGTTATTCAATGAGACCGTTATGGATGAAGCAATCACAGTATGTGGGCTCTGAAATAGTACAAGAGTTGTTTTACTCGGATTAATCTGAAGTCGATTATTTGTGCACCATGAATGAACCTTGTTAAGATCATGGTAAAGTATAAAACAGCCAGGGCGAAGACAAACATGGACGAAAGGAAGAAACAGGACACCATGGCGCTATCTTCGAACCCACTTACTCGAGCTCAGCAGCGCGGTACCTTAGCCCCTAAGCTACCACAGCGAGTGTAAGCTCATGCGCATTGCAAACAAGCTATGGTCGTAGGCTGCGTGTCGGTGGTTGGGCATGCGCTCGACTAACACATTTCCCACGAGCAATGTTTTCTTTCTTTTTTCTTTTTTCGTTGCCGGCATCGATTCGGGCTTATGAGGGCCGATGCTACTTGAAATACCACGAATTGTGACGTACTTGCTTTTACCTAACATCAATAAAAAATAATATTGAAGAGACTCCTTCCCTCCTCTAATTTCCTCGCTATATTCCATACTCCCGCACCACACAGATTGTTAGGCATGCAAATGTAAATGTTTCTATTTGCGTACAAGCATTTGGAGTTCGAATTGTGTATATCGTAAAACTAACGCGCTATACTCCTTCTCCCGCTTCGTATTTCCTTGCGCCCAGCCCAATTCTTGCCATTCTGCTTTCCCTTTCCCCGGTATTTTCTAAGCTCTATGGGCTATGTTGTTTGTCAGCAAAGCCTGGAGATTTTATATTCTATAGATTTCACTGGCGCTCATGCATTCATGGCTTCCCTAGCAGCCGACAGCGACTCGATCACACTTACCAACAATAAATATGAAAGCAATATCTTGCATCATGTTCTTTAACTGAGAGACGCTGAAAAATGTTAAGGGCCATCGCATTCGTCATTCTGCGGTGCGGTTGCATTGTGTGTGTGCGTGCGTGTGTATATGTGAATAGTTTCGGATTCGGCAAATGTGTGGCGTATAGGCAGCGAAGTTACTGAGCCTTGTATCGTGCCAATAGAACGTTGTTACAAACAGTGCTAAGAAAAGCCTAGATGGAATTTCGTGGAATAGAAAAAGACATAAACGGCTGAGTGGGGCACTACTGCGGAGAACTCTTGCTATGAAATAAGGATTTATGGAATTTCTAAGGACAAAAAATATAATCACGGGTGCAACATCAACAAAGGAACATTTCTTGCGGAATTGAAACGACTTAGCACGACATTTTGTCGTAGTCAAAAGTAGTCTCGGCATCCATCGTTCGCGCGTCATACTTCTCTTTCAATCGTACATGTTAAGACTTGACATGTACGATGTTACATGTAAGACTTAACATGTACGTTACAGTGCAAAACTTAAGCTTACATAGCAAACTGCATGGTGCATACCTGAACCTTTCTTTCCGATACGTTACCCACTATCCTTTCTTTCTTTCTTTTTTTTTCTTTTTCTTTGGGGGAGGGGGGTTGGAGGGGAGGGGGAGGGGTGTGCTGGAGTGGGTGTGAGCAATGAGTGATATCTAACCACTTGACTCGTCGCTTTGCATGGAATGGAGTGCAGACACTGAACACAACAGCGGGGACGCCAACACCACGACGATCTCTTACTGACAATACGACGACACTATACACCGACATACACCTACGACAGCGAAGAGCGACTTTTTGTCTCTGGAAACGCTGAGAATGTACACTGTAAACAAAAATTACCCGAGATGGGAGCTTTTACCAGCGCGTCAACCGAAAAAACTCCCATGCCCCAACCATTTACTCCGTCATAGCGGAGTGAATTCGGCGCATGACATCATTTTACCACCATTGCTAAGTGACGGAGTATAAAAACGACATGACCTTATTATACTACCCACACGGAGTTTCAGTTCACGTGGTCCCAACCCCCACATGGGAGTTTTTAACAGCCGTCTTCGGTTGCGACGCTCTTGCGGCGGTGTGATGTGTGTGTGTATGCGCGCTTGAGCTCGCGCGTCTGTTTAGTGCTTCCGTGTGATGCTCCAGTGCATTGCTTGGTTCGACGAATCGTCGGTGGGATTTGTATCTGTGCGTGCTCGCACGTGTGCTTAGTGCGTCCAAGTGAAGCGCGACTTCGTTTTTTTAAACGAGTCTTGAGTGCGCAGTGAGTTTGCAACGGCCGATCAGTGTTCTGTGTAAACGTGTCAACGCTCTTTCCACTGGTGACCGCTCTGCTCCTCCAGCCATACGCCGAATGCCGCGCATCGACCAGACCACCACAGTGATGCGCGAATCGAAAATATTTTGTTACGAAGTGGCTGGGGCACCACCGCCCAGCGAGTGTTGACGTGGTTTTAGGCTTCCGAAATTATCAAGATTGTATGCGGACAAGCCAGGATTATCGGAAAGCAAACGTCAAGGCTATCGACCGGAAGGAGAAAGGACCAAAAGGATACCAAATTTACCCAGGTAGATCGAATATTAATAAAATTATGCAAGAAATTGTCCCGGACCACGCCTAGGCTTAGCTGGCTTCAGCAAAAGCTCACACATTGATGTAAACATAAACTCCCATATAGGTACCCGCAAGAGCTCCGCGATGGATGTAAACAAATACTCCCATAGCTACCCGCAAAAGCTCCTCGATGGATGTAAATACAGCTGCGGTCAAGCGGAGTAAATCTTTTACTCCGCATGACCGGAGTATATTAAGCTCTCATCAGGGAATGCGCTAGAGGACAGGTCCATTTACTCCCATCTCGGGTAATTTTTGTTTACAGTGTACGACGCACTGACAGACATGCGAACGCTGCGAACGACCACGCTTGCTTGACTACAGTTGTCATTGTTTCTATCTCCTATAGTTGTCATTGCTTGACTATAGTTGTCATGACATTAATTATAGATACATGCCGCTTACCTGGCAGCCTCGAAAAAATGACAAAGTTATCTCAGAATCATCTATACCACAAACGCTGATTCTCCTATATCTTTTTATCACCTTCAGCTTATACTGCAGAGAGCAATATCGACCGTGCTGTTAGAGCGCTATGCTGAAGTAGTTTTTAGGTACTAAATATGACTCAGCTAATTACCCGACGATTTCGAAACTTCTTGTCAGATCTTATTGATCGGTTATCCTAAGCCGGCATTGCCAAATCGTATGTGCCTTTACCTCACTGTTAGCCTGCCCTATGAAAATACGAACGTCATGTAGACAGCACAAGTTAGATGTGCATGAAAAAGAAATAAAGGCAGAACTGGAATGTTCCGTTGTCTCTCTTGGAGAGGTGCGTGACGCCGACGCTGTGAATTAGATCAATTAGATCGATGCTGTGAATTAGGTCCTTTGACGACGATACGCGTTTCAAGGACGCACGAAGGTCAGAGATATGTTTCACTAAATGAAAATCAATTGCCGCTTCATCAGCAGAAAGACAGAGCAACAGAGCAAGCACCGATAAAAATGAGGAATGCCTTACATGGTGCTGTGAACTCTACACACGGAAACCATATTAAAACTCAAGTGTTCGAATTTATTTGTTGGTGTTGAGGAGGGAATTAAGGGGAAAGTAGAAGTAACGTTTGAACCGTTCTTTTTGTTTTGTTTTCATTCCTATAACTCCTAGCGAAATTATCTCATTATTTCTCCGCAGTTCTGTATAACGGCGCGGCGACTGTTTTCGCGTTTGCAGGCTAGCTGTCATCGGCATCTGAGTGGGGCCTCAACAGTCAAAGTGCGCGTTTCTAAGGCACCGAGAGCGCCATAGTTTTCACTATGAACGCTAACGGCGCCACCTAGCACCCTTAAGGCAAGATCGCACATCCACTCAAGCACACAACACATCCGCATCCACGCAAGAACATCCACGCATACACGCAAGCACACAAGTTGAGGAGGGCGCAACCACCGCCGGAGCGCAGCACACTTGATAGAGCGATGCGAGGAAACGCTGTTTCAATAACTCTCCTTCCTCTTTGGTACAAATGTAAATGAGAACACGAAATGTTGCTCGCATTCGCTTTTTTGAAAGTAAGGCTAGTAAAGCAAAAGACGAAGTATCCGTACGTAGTTTCCTTAAATTAAGCGTTTGTCGAGTTCTTTGGGAGTTGTGCAGTTGGGTCACTTATGTATGGATGAGCGAACCGAAATGAGCTTCCGCTTGGATAAGGAGCAAAGTGACAGTAAGTATATGCAGCGATACAATCCGGCGTCGTCACCATGGCGGCAGGAGAAATGCCACTGGGTCACCGAGTGATTCAGCAGTGTCGGCGGTATAGTAAACCATACTTTGAAACATTTCTTTTTTCTTTCCTCTTTCTCGTACCCGCATTCAGCCACGGCGAGACAAGAAGCACTGGGCCGCCACAGCGGACAACGCCCTGAGTAGTTGCCATGGCAACGGGTAGTCTGCCGTCGGGAGAGCGCGCCCGAGAAACCCAGAGAGGAAGGACAGCCGGGACGAACCTCGGGCGAGGAAAGGGAGCAGCGGCAGCCCACAGCGCGCCATCCTCATTAGCGGGGCGGCGTAAAGCGACCTGGCAAAGTGTTTGACTCGGTCACAAGTTGCAACTTCCATTAGGACCCTTCTCACATGGCGTGCCACACACACACACACACACACACACACACACACACACACACACACACACACACACACACACACACACACACACACACACACACACACACACACACACACACACACACACACACACTTCGGGCCGACAAAGAGGGGTTGCACTATTTGCCTACGCTGCAAGTTGGAAGATTATAAACAAATAAATAAAGCTACGGTGAGAGAGGTACGATACCATTGTGTCCTTCTTTCTCGTTCTTTTCCAGAGAGTCTTTGAGAGTTGAAGGTCACAGAGTATAATAGCACTTTCAGTCGTCCGGCACGTTCTTTCACCGTCGCATGCGTTGCTAAGAGGTGGTTAAGGTGGTTAACGTGTAAGGCGGGTACGCATTTTGGCTTATTGGTTCGTGATTACGATAAGATGAAACAACGCTGAACAACGGGGCGAAGGAAGAGCTCCTACGCTTACAGCCATATTTGCCTATCACATCCATAGTAGCGGAGAGGCATGTGTAAGCCTCTCCGCTACTGCTGTGCAGAACAGTGTCTGCGCAGCAGCCACTGCTCTGTTCTATACGTGCCATCGAGGCGTTCCTTTAGAACGCTCCTATAACCTAGATGTAAAACCCCTCCAACGTACACACATCATACGGCCTACGGAGTACGCTTACCTCGGTTGACTTGACGGGCTTCGCATCAGGCGATTTGTGTGAGTGATGATCTGAAAATGTCACGCTGAGGTGAGAATCGAGGCCGTATCTATGGTAAGGGAATCATAATCGTCCTTACAGATGTTGCAACACGTGAATGTGCTGACGTTATAATATATATATATATATATATATATATATATATATATATATATATATATATATATATATATATATATATATATATATATATATATATATATATATATATATATATCGGCTTTGTCACGTTGTTTTTGAATAATGTAAGAATGCTTTTTCAAAGTTATCCATAGATCCCTTTATCTTTTTTTTATATTGCGCGTATGAGAAACGTATTATCGAGAAACAGTAATTCGCACGCACGTAGCCGTCGCAACCATTGCATTGTTTTCTGGATAACCTGAGATACAACTGAAGAGTCATTCCCAATGGACCATGAAGTTAACTAGGCAGTGCACGTCCTTCGCACCATGCTTGTGCTGTATCAAACCGGAAGCCATATAGTAGCTGTTAATCCCATGCCCAAGATATATCGGACTATGCGTGTCTTAGGCCACAACTTTCTCTGCCGTGCACTTCTGAAAATAAATTAATCTCTTCTCATTTTTTTATCGACCGTTGTCCGCTGTTCTCTGCTTTTGCCGTTCAGCGCAAAAAAATAACAACTGCGGGCAATTGCATCCGAAACCTCTCTGCGGCATAACAATCAATGGAAAAGACCGCGCGTGTGCCGCTAACTGTTCAACGAGTCACGTGAACGAAATGCAAAGCTCGCGGGCTGATTTATGCCGAGGCAGACGCATTGCTCCGTGAGGGGCACGGCCACAGCGCATGTAAATCTGACCGCAACACGACCGTCATGCCAAACAAGCGCGTGCATGCCACGCAGGTCCAAACAACGTTTGCATTCCAGGGCACGAGCTGCCGCGGGTTGTTCGTCACCGCGCAGCTGCCCCGGCCCTCAGTAGTCAATCCGCCGGGCCGCACGCGCCGTCTATTCCTGCGTCGGCGTTCAAAATATTTTGCACGAAGTCAGTTACCCCCAGCATCCCCCCCTCCCCGCGTTTCGTATCCGCGCACTTGTTTCACTCTCCAAGCTTCCCGCAATGCGTGGGCCGGTCTCTCGGAGAAGAAGGGACCGGAGAAGGAAGGTGAGGCAGTAGATGACCAGCCCTTTCTGCCAGCGGCTGCTGCTTTCTGAAGAATAACATCCAGCGCCAAGTGGCCAGCGTAGCCTATACGTTCTGTTTGTAGCAGAAATGCTTCCCCCGCCGCAAAGTGCAGAGGTCACCTTTCCACCCATTCTCTCCTTGTATTAGCATTAGGAGCATTTACGTGAATGGGTCATTTGCGCATGGCGACTCTCTTTGGACATCATACGTTAATGCGATTCGGTGGCGCGACATTGTAGTAATGTTAATTTCCGTTGCCTGGCGGGGGCTAGAGCGCATGTAGTGTGTGTGTGTGTGTGTGTGTGTGTGTGTGTGTGTGTGTGTGTGTGTGTGTGTGTGTGTGTGTGTGTCGAAGCCTCGACAAGCTTTTTAAAGTGTACGCTTATGTAGCTGACAGGGGAACGTCTCATTCGCGGGGTTGCATGCAAATGTGTCTTCCCAGAAGTGCGCAAGGATGAACGGTATACAAAAAAAAAATCGTTTGGTTGCAGCGAACAGCCCTACGGCGCTTTTAGTGGATCCTCAGTGAAGACCTGTTCAGTCCCAGGTAAGTAAATCTAACAAGCGGTTCCGTTAGCGAAACGATAGACGTAACCGATGGACAGTTAGAACGACGGAATGGATACCAAGAGAGCACAGCCGTGGGCGGCAGAGAGTAAGATGGGGGGACGAAATTAAGAAATATGCAGGCGTCAAATGAAATCAGCTCGCGCAGGACAGGCAAGGATGGCGAGGGTTGGGAGGGGCCTTCGTCCTGCAGTGGACATATGATGATGATGATGATGATGATGATGATGGCCCCGTAAACCGTCTATCGCTCGCGTCTCGAAATGCACATTCAGTGTTGTATTTAAGGTTGGTGCACAGCAGTATGCGTTGCGTGCAGTTTAATCGTAGCGAATACGCTACAATGCGGCTCACTTGGATAGCTCGGATGAATTCAATATCAGAAATAAAGTGCGCATAGTGCGGATAATGGACGTCGCTGTTCTCCACCCAACGCCGCAAAATGCGCTAAGTCAGGAACACCGAGATCACACCGCATTGTATGCATATATACCGCTATCAATTGTTATCTCGTGACACAATATGTATAACTGCACCCAATTTCAATATATGCATATTGTTTTATCCTGAGGATGTAAATTTAATGTCATGTGCTGCGTCATCTTGAACGTAAAGGTAAGCCACGATGAACGAGAGCAAAAGGAAGAGGGAAAGAAGGAGGCGGAGGAGGGGAAAAAAGAAAGAATAACTGCGCAATGGGCACGTATACGAGAGAAAAGACAGGCTTTTGTTCACCGTCTTGCGGAACGGCTTTATAATTCCCATTCGCTTCGTTTTCGGCTCCCTTTGAATTCGCGTCCTCTGCTCCGCTCTGCCCTCACCGGCAAAGCGGCTGAAAAAAATCGATACTGGGCCGGCTACTTTGTAGCGCGGAACGCGAGAGCCGCGCTTTTAGTTTTGCGCCTGATGGCGAGGATAGGAAAGGGGCAATCAGAATTGCTTAGAGGAAAAAAAGAAAGTCAAAACGCGGAGACGGTCGCGACAGGTACAGAGGCGCGCTTTTGATGATGGATATATACTCTGTGGCAATCGTGAAAAGGTGAGAAACGAAACAGTTCAGCCAGGTCTCTTCAGCGCTCTGATTTTTGTGTGTGCGCGCGTATGTGTGCGTAGAATAACTTGGCAAAATCTCAGAAGCTGACCATGCGTCCACTGTTAAGTTCACGCATATGCGTGTACTCTATGTAAGGTGTACCTCTTCTCCGATATTATTGTACTTTTGTAGGTTTCGCGAACAAAATCAATACTATGGTTGTGGAGACAGGCTTTCCATAATATGTGGTGCTTCAGGACCTTGATGATGCACGATTTTTGTGGAAACATGCCCTCCTTGAGGATAACCATTAAAACCAACCCTCCGGCTCTCTACAGAGCATAGAAGCACCCGACTTCCCCCCTCTCCCCGTCTTCTTCGTATAGTTTCGCATTTACATACGACACAGAAGTGCGCAGCTTCACACAATTTGTAAGCGTGCATACAAATAAGTAGCCAAAACTATTCAAAAATACACTTTAGTGCTTTTTTGTTGCGCTGTTGCTGGTTTTGCCCGCCTGTTCTGGTGGATCGAACAATATATAGAAAAGCACAAATTTACCAGCTCAATTATACGCAGCATAATTAGCACAATAGACATTAGTAGGGATGTAAATCTTCACAGTTTAAGAAAATAATATCACTTTACGGAGTAAGATAATTATCAAAGAGTGAAATGAACGTGAGAGGTAGGAAGGCCCGACCTAATTAGGCTGTGCATGTATCCTTCTATGCAATTAAGGATGCATTGTCGATGTAAAAGAAGATTTAGTGAAGAAATAACTTGCAATACGGATAGCTGAAAGCATGCTTGTTTTGGCAAGTGCAACTAAAGAAGCACGCATACTGCGCCTGTGTGTATATCAGCTGGCATACCATTCAGATTATGAAACATACCACGCACACACAAAGAAAACAATAAAAAAAAACAGGACTTATAGTTCTGGGAAGCCTGATTTGACAGGCGGGGATTTTGAAATATCGTTGTCCGGAGGAGTGACACATACCTGTAACTATAACAGACGTGAGCGTTAGAGAACGCTGTCGCAGGGGTCTCAAAGAAAAACATGTTCGCTTTAATTTATTGCTTCGCCGGGGTCTTTCTGTGATAAAAATGCGACATGATGAACGTAACAAAAACCTTGCACCTAAACGAGTGAATTATACTGGGCCAAGCCTTTCGTATGCGTTTATTTCACAAAGACAATCGCTCATAGCTCCCGACGCACTAATACGGTTTGCGTACCGATATATATATATATATATATCTCGAACGGCAACGGGAACGTGAAGCCAGACTTCCCGTTCCTGAAAAACGCTGGCAGTTAAGCGTAGAACTTGGCAGCACGAAACTTGTCTTCAATCTGTAGCGACGCTCCTCTGGCGTCACTGTATCGTTCTGAGGTTCTGCAGTAACACGGCGCCGACCGGAATACAAGGGGTGGTTCGGGTGTGCCTAACTTTTGATGAGCGTCCAGGAGCTGATGCCGGCCGCGGAAGGCGAGCGGGTTCGGTTAGTCTGATGAGCCTGGTGTGCCGCCGGCAGCCACATCCATGTGCCTGCTCGGCGCCAGTTAGGCTGGGACCCGGGGCGCGCCGCCCGAGCGCCAATTCCGTTCACGTGACCCTGCGAGACGGGGCTTGGCACCGAGGCCCTCCCCCAGCGACACGGCGCGCGACACTCTCAAGGACGTCCGAAGCGCGGACCCTTCTTTTTTTAATCCCGGTGGAAAAAAAAAAGACCGGCCAGCTAGCACCACCACCTTTTTCTTTCTTGTAACCCCCACCCTCACTATCCTCGCAGTCCGAGCCATATTCTTCGTGGATGGCAGTGTGGGGCCTCGTATACTTTATGGTATTCCGTAGCGGGTGCATTTAAAATAATGGCGCGGCGCGATTGCGTCAGCGGGCGGCTCTTTCTGCTGCCGCAGAGCCCGGGGCAGCGACCGTCTGGCTGGCCCAAGGTCGTGCCGGCCCTGGGTTCGATTTTTCGGGGAACAAGGGCGCATCGTGGCCTCCCTCCCCCTCGGCGGCCTTTTTTTAGCCACGGTGCTTCCCTCTTCGCGCTTCCGCCGGCGGCACCGAGCAGTCGGCCACTAGGGCGATGCGCCACCCGCAGCCACCGAAAGTAGGGAGCCGCAACAGCCGCCACCTGCACCGGTGCGGGACGCCGCGCTCGAGCAACGCACTACGCCGGAGTATGACGTTCGGTTACGTCAAGATTCCTGTCTGGGACGCTAACACGCGTCAGCGTCATCCTCGATACGAGAATCTGAGTATTCGTCACCTCGCTTCGGGCACACTCCGGAGCATATAGGGAGCGGTGTGCGCACGACTTGCTCATGTCTAACCGCATGCATTTCGCGGTTTCGCTCTCAAGAACTCGGGGCTCTAAAGAAAAAAAAATCATAGAAGAATACTGATTTTCCGTCGCCTTACGCGCACAACCTCAAGTGGCACGCGTGTACACGCGCGCTAAGCACGTCCCGAAACCTTTTGTAGCATGGGGTTAATATTGGTGCTGCGGGTGGGGGGCTGCCACTCCGATAGTTGTCGATGGCGCCCCGTAGTTTTCCGCACCGTGGCAGTGCGGCGTCGTGTGGTGCAGAAGGTAACGAGTTCGTTGAAGCTTTTTTTTTTTTTTTTTATCGTGCGAGATCTGTGCTACCGTTCATTTCTTTCTCTCTGACCTATCCGCCAGTGCAGGGTGGCAAACCTTGTTCGTGTCCGCTTGACCACTCAGCCTTTCCTTTCAGAAAAAAGATAACTGACTAGCTACAGAGCACTCAAAATGTTTCGATAGCACCCTGAACAGACTACAGCATTTGAGCAGGGTGGAGCTCTCGTTTGGAAATTAGTATCCACGGCCGATATAGGCAGCGTGTTTGCCGGTTTTGCTCCAATGCGTGGTAGCCGCCGTTGCCAAGCTACCATGCATAGTTAATTGCTCCAGCAGACGTTAGCGTGACAAAGTCTCTTCGATGTCTCGCCGGCACACGAAAAAGACTTCTTTTCATGTTGTCCATATGGAGACGTGTAATCAAAAGCCTTGACCGTTGCTCCTTAATACAGTATCTACCTAACAGACGGGCAGTCTAACTACAGACCAACTCAAGTATAAGGGCGTGAGAATCTCCTAATACGATCCGAATATTCGTCGCTGTTCGATTTGCGTTCGATTCGAGAATTCGCCGCTCGAAGCTGTCGAACGTAAGATATTGTGCCCAGAAAATTTTATTGCATCACAGATGACCAAAAGCATATTGACTAACATTTCGGTGTCCCACTACAATACGTACAGTGACGTCCACAGATAAAAAGAACACCGGAACGCGTGGCGCCTCCTCGACGCCACCTGGCGGCTTACGACTGCAAAGCGTTTCGCGCATTCGCAGCGAGAGCCGTGGGCGGTGCCCTTTCGTCGTCTTCTACCGGCTGATGCCACGCTTAAAATCGTCGCGAAGCAAACCATTCACGCGTTTCTTAAGTAGAGGCGAGATCGAACATCGTTTTTTGCGAACGCGGGCTGTCCTGTTCGCTTTTCGCTGCATGTAATTGACCGTGGTTAGTCTTGCCTCGTAAGCAGCGGGGCGCGGCCATGTTTTTACATGACCACATTTTCTCTGTACGTTACGCATTTACTCTCACACACACAAAAAAAAAGTCATCCGACTCATAAAACAATCTTACTCACTTGAAATCGAAAAACATCTAGTTTTGTATTATAAGATCATCATTTTGAAAAACGCCTTTGATACAGTAAAACATGACGTTCTAATATCCAAGTTGCATGATTATGGAGTAAGGGGCGTGCCAGCTAAACTAATTAAAAGTTATCTCACCGCTACGTAAGGACTCCTAGCGGGAGGCTAGGGAGTCCTTACGTAGCTCCTCAGGATTAATTAAAGTTCATTGTCTGTCTGTCTGTCTGTCTGTCACCGCAACAAAACAGTTTGTAAAGGTTGGTAACATTGTTTCCCCAATAAAAACAGTCAGAAATGGTGTACCGCAGCGTTCAATCCTTGGACCGTTACTATTTATAACTTATATTAATGATCTGTGTGATATTCCACGTTCCACAAAATTAATTATTTACGCGGATGACACAAACATTTTTTACAGGTAGAATACTGATGCACCTTGAAGCTGAGGTAAATGAATATTTAGTCCAATTAGAAAAATGGCTTCATCAAAATAAGCTCATGCTTAATATATCAAAGAGTAAGTACATCATATTCCAGCCTATCAACAAGCCCTACGAGGACGCCATTAACATCTTGTTCAAAAACCAAAGGCTCGAGCAGGCTAAATCACAAAAATTCCTCGGAGTGTGGTTCCAAGAAGATTTGTCTTGGAATACCAATGTTGACAGCCTCGCGTCCGAACTAAGCAAGACTGTTGGGTGCATATTCAAACTAAACCCACTTATGCCGCTTTGGCTGAAAAAGAAGATATACTACGCTCTTTTTTATTAGCGTTTGAATTATAGCATGCTTGTATGGGGCACTACAAGTGAGAAGAACTTAAACAAATTGGAAGTGTTGCAGAAAAAAAGTGCTCCGTCTATTTGAAGATTATTGTGGCGACCCAATGAAAATGTCTAGCAGTCCACTATTTATCAAATACGGCATACTTAAGCAAGGCAGGTCTATGAATACATATTATTACTTTACATTTATAAAAACAAACTTCATACTACGGCAACACACGAAAGCGCACTCAAATACTCGCTCCGTAGACGACGAATTCACGTTCCTGTTACAAGGACTGGGTATGGTAGAGCCCTAACTACATATCGCGCGCCGCTGCTGCTAAATCGTTTAGGTGAACATATAAACTTTAACCTATCATTAACCCAGTTCAAACATCACATCAAGGATCTACTCGTGAATGGCTTAGTGCAAATATAATTTCTCCACCAAATTACCGGCTAGGTTCCTCACTTATTACCCACCTCTATGTAACAAACCCATGTGTATGCAGATGTATGTATGTATGTATGTATGTATGTATGTATGTATGTATGTATGTATGTATGTATGTATGTATGTATGTATGTATGTATGTATGTATGTATGTATGTATAGATGTGTGTATGAGCATATGCGTGTATGAATATATAATGCGACAATTTCATTTGTGTGTTCTGTGTATTTATTTTTATACTATGAAAAAAGCCACGGTGTCTGATTTTGTATGTATATGTAGCTTATGTTGCGAATTTCCATGCTATTGTATTATGGTTATTATTTACTGCTCCGTATAATTTGACAGTTATTACATGGTGTAGCACTGTTTGCTGCATGTTTAATCTTGTACATTTCATGTAACGAAGCCACGTCAGGCCGAATGGCCTCTAGCTTCGCTTCGTTTTTCTGTATGTTTTTCAGAAATAAAATGTGTTCATTCATTCATTCATTCATTCAAAAAAGAAGACACCAAAATTCTCGTCACCTTTTGGGATGTACGCCGCTTGTCCATTGGTTGCGCTCACTCTCCCCTTCTAGCATATTTTCTGGATCCCCTTATCATAAAACTGTACTTGCTCAAACAAAGTAAGGTGACCAATCCTGGAAGCCTGCGCTGCACTCAGTCGAGCAAATCCGCAGCGCGCACAACGAGAACCGTGCCCCCAGTTCGTGACGTTGCAGCGAGCTAACGCGATGTGTTCCGAACAAAGATCTCGAGATCGCGCCCTAGGTCGCAAACTGCAGGCATCTTATCGACAGCCAGACGTTGTAGATATGAAAGAAATTTCGAAGAGCCAAAGTGTAACCTTGGAGACATTCTGCTATTTAACCGGCAGGATATTTTTCCAGACGTCGGCTTGCGGCACAGCAATATCAGAAAACGCTGAATGCGGGAGCTTTTTTCTGTCCAAGCAACGAGAAATCGGACCGTGCTTCCATAATTTTGGACTAATCGCTATTAGGAATAAACTGCAATAAAGAAAAAGGAAAATCCTGTTGGCTATGCTGGGCTTCGAGCTTGCGACCGCACTCATACACTCAGCTATCGACCCACGCTTGTAGGATTAAGCATATTCTAACCATATAAACGCGTTGCACTGGTGGCACAAAATCAATGTGAAATGAGAAGACTTCATAGAATGCAAGCCCTCTCTAGAAGAACTCGTGAAGACAACATTTACCATGTTTGTGAATTCTGAAGATTCACAACTTGCAAGTGTTCTGAAGGTGAAAGTTTAAGCAAACATAAACGGTTTCCTTGTGAGAAGGGTAGCCGTTTCCGGACTCCGAATGAAACGAATTTACTTTTTTAAGGTTCAAAGAAAAGTCATCATCATCAGGATCATAATCCCCATCATCATCATCAGCAGCAGCAGCAGCCTGTCCCGTAGGAAGAAAAGTTCCTGCTTTCAGATACAAAAAGAGCTACGGTTGCTGTCCAGACGAATTAATGTGCCCAGATGACCGCTTCTGAGCAATAGTTTCCATGTGTTAAGTGATTAAATGTCGCCTGAATTCCACACAAGGGCTTGTGCTGTCTTACCTCCTGTCTTACTGTCTCAAGTTAGAGCTATTGCTTCGTCATTACATCAAAACAGCCCACGCTTCTCTCGCGAAGTTCTCTAAAGTTAGGCAGATAATTCCCCTATTACGCCAATTTGATCAAGCTTGCAATCCTTCAAAAGAACAGGTGGTGCTGTAGCATTTCCATTAGCCCCTTGTACAAGCACTCCTGCCTGCTAAGTGTATCTGGTAATGTGCGTTCACTTTGCTTCATAGAAGTAGTTCTTCTGCCCGGGTACGTTCAATTACTCCCTTCTGATTGACGAGCTTGTCTATCGAGCAGCATCCATTAATGAAAGGCGTTAGGTATACAAGTCAACGTATAGATATACGAGCCTGCCATTCTCAGAGGAGGTTCATGCAACCCTTACATTTCTCTTTGTTTAACTGTTGAAAGTAATCCGTATCCGATCTTCTCAGGCCATCTTTCTTTTATATTTGCATTTCCTTTGCTTCCAAAGTTTTGGTATTCGAACGCAGCTTGTTACAACCACGGAAATAACCTCACTAAAGGAGTGCGCGGTTTTCCTGAAGAACTTCAAAGAAATATTCGTCAAGTAACTAGCAGTGCTTTGGAAAACTAACCACAGGAGTGTTCACCGGAAGAAAAGCTCGTGGGGATCATGTTAACGGCGTGCCGCTCATACATGAAGCGAAAAAAAAATATTATAGAAATTATGCGCTAATAAGCAGCTCAAACTTGTAGTTTTGCGTTTTCCGAAGCACATGAGCATTCTCGGGGTTGCGTGCTTCGCAGTAATCTCACGCAATGCGTGACAGCTCGCGTAAAACCACGATGACCGAATATGCGCAACTCGACACTTCGCACTATCCGCACTGGAGCATCCTCAAGTGCTTTGGGGCGTTGGTTAAGCTTTCACATCGTACAGAAACGTGAGACCAAGTCGCCGACACGCCATTTCTCGCTCAGATGGTGCGAATCTAAGAGAACAATGTCTATTTAGCCTTGTTTAAATTGTATTCCGAAATTCAAGTTGCTTTTGTGATGCAAATGTGTCATCGCGCAGTTCGTTTTTTTTTTTTTTTCCTTGTTTGTCTAGGGGTGACGCAACGGGCAGCACATCGAGTGCGTGTGTGGCGAAAGCAAGTGTCTATTTCGGAAATGTTTCTTTTGTAAGTAAGAAATCCAGGTTTTTACACGTTATAACATGATCTGCCATTATGTTGATTGATTTGTGGCGTTTTACGTCCCAAAACCAGTTCTGATTATGAGAGACGCCGTAGTGGAGGGCTCCGGAAATTTCGACCACCTGGGGTTCTTTAACGTGCACTGACATCGCACAGCACACGGGCCTCAACATTTCGCCTCCATCGAAATGCAGCCGCCGCGGCCGGGATTCGATCCCGCGACCCTCGGATCAGCAGCCGAGTACCTTAGCCACTAGACCACCGTGGCGGGGCCTGCCATTATGTTAATCGCGCACGAAACATTATACGGAATGGTCGGCCTAGGGAGTGCTATAACACGTCCCAGAGACTAATTAAACATAAATGTATGGATGCTCAGTTTAGTGGAATGGAGCTGCTTCCCTAAATGGTGGACGGCTGCAATTTAACGGTGGACCGCTTGTTTGCTGGCACTTTGCGATCAAGCTTCCCTTAATTGCTTCAGCTTGGCGGAATATATATATATATATATATATATATATATATATATATATATATATATATATATATAGCAAACAACCTAATGAAACAAGAAACTTTGAAGCCTAGGGAAGCATAGGGGAAGTTATTCCAATTCGTAATTATGATTAGAGTGAGTTTGGGGCAAGTAAGTAGAAAGGAATTAAAGTGGACGAAAAGACAAACCTGCCTCCGGTGGGAACCGAACCCACGACCTTCGGATATTGCGTCCGATGCTCTACCGCTGAGCTACGAAGGCGGTCGTCCCTCCGTCCACTTTTATTGGGTATTTATGTATATGGAATCCTGGGAGTGTTAGGCAGCGCCACTCGTAGCCATGGCAGCGAGTGTAGCACACTCTTACTGCCGGGGGGCGTCACGTAGAACGTGATCTTATGGCGAGGTGGCGGCTGCCCAATAAACCCTCATATGCCACCTAAGGCACCAAGTCTGCCGCAGCGAGGCCCCAGCTATAAAATAACGAAAGGGAAGGGGGGGTGGCGCTGCCTAACACTCCCAGGATTCCATATACATAAATACCCAATAAAGTGGACGGAGGGACGACCGCCTTCGTAGCTCAGCGGTAGAGCGTCGGACGCGATATCCGAAGGTCGTGGGTTCGGTTCCCACCGAAGGCAGGTTTGTCTTTTCGTCCACTTTAATTCCTTTCTACTTACTTACCCCAAAATCACTCTAATCATAATTACGAATTGGAATAACTTCCCCTATGCTTTCCTAGGCTTCAATGTTTATTGTTTCATTAAGTTGTTTGCAACAAATAAAAAACGAGCCCTTGACCCCCCTTCCCTTCCTGAAGAGATATAGCATGAAACTAAATAAAACTCTTGCAGCTTTTCAGTTCCTTCCTCGTCAAGTAAAAACCGAATCAGCCGGCGAATACGTTCACGTGAGGTGTCATCTTGCATGGGCTCTTTTCTACGTCGCCAAAACATTGTGGTTGGCCTTACTGCTGCAGACATAACGGCAGCACTCACTTCCAAAATGAACCTTCACTGTATTCCCAGTAAATCAGAATTACGCCTCCTTACAACCCGCCGTCGAAATAAACGTGCTCCTATGGTCGAGTTTCATTGAACGGTGATCCAACCCCACAGTTTCATGCATTCGTGTACTAGGTCTATTTATTCAAAACAACCGACTTAATACGCACACACTCAACACTTTACGCCCTACCGTCGAAAACACGCTAAGACTAATTGGGAGAACCTCAGGCAGAAAAGGAGGGCTCCGGGAGTGGGAGGTACTGCGTCTCGTACAGGCTTTCATAACAGGTAAAATCACTTTTACCCTCCCCTACCTTCACCTTACACCGACAGAGAAGGATGTAGTGAACGTCCTCCTCCGCCGAGTTTACAAATATGTGTTAGGAATTGCATAAACCGCCCCTAACGCACGACTACGCCAGACTGGTGTCATAAATACCTTGTCGGAAATTATCGAAGCTCAACTAACAGCCCAATACGCTAGACTCGCGACTACTAGTACAGGCCGTCACATCTTAGCTTCTACCCGCATAAATTTTACTTCTCTAATCAAATCCAAGTACGACATTCCGCGTCACATACACAACCAATTACACATACCTCCCTTTCCAAAGAACATGCAGCCCAATCGACGAATCCAAAGGGCAAAAGCCCTTCAGAAAAGATTACAAGTAGCGAGAGACGTGCTCTATGTCAATGCAACAGAATACCCATCTTCCCCCTCCTATGTCCTTTCAGCTGTAGATTCCAATGGCAAGGCAATCACAATGGCATCCATCACTGACGCTTCTTCAGAGCAAGCATAGGAGGCTGCCATTGCATTAGCATTATCCATCCCCGATATCACTATGATTATTAGTGATTCTAAAATTGCCATACGTAACTTCAGTGCCGGTCGTATCTCGGAAACTGCCCTTTCAATTCTTAATAAGCATCCCCCCACGCAGGACATCACTCTCATATGGACGCCCGCGCATGAGGGAATGACTGGCAATGAGGCGGCTCATGCCTGTGCCCGAGGAATGACGGTTCGAGCGCAGGCTACTGGCGCCGCCTCAGGACACACAGTCCCATTCAGTGCGCGGGATCGTCTTTTGGCCTTCCATGGCATAACAAGCCACTACCGCCTTCAACGCACCGTATACCCCCCTTACACCGTGGAGCTGACCATCAATGCGAGATTTTGTGGCACCAGTTGCAAACTCGCACGTTGCCTACGCCCTCTTTCCGTCGTCTTATACACCCTGCTGTATATCCCTCCCCCTCATGCATTTTCTGCACTCAAAAAGTCAATCTCGACCACGTCATGTGGCGGTGTGCTCGACACCCCCCACCTAAACCACTTAATCATAAGGAGCAGTGGGAGGCTCCTATGTGCAGCTCGGCGCCCGAGGTCCAGGACCACGTCCTGGACTGGGCCAAGAAGGTAGCGGATACCTACCCAGGGTAGGTTTCTCCGCTGCCTCCGCCGCTGCCCCTTTCCCTCCAGGGGTATATTTACCCTCCTCCTCCTCCTTATTGTTTCGCGCATTTTTGTTTCTCTAGTCGAGCCGTACTGCAGGACTCCGGCATAAAACGGCGAAATAGTCTGTCAGGCAAACTTTATATGCATATATGTGGCCAAGCCATCACTGGTCTGTTTTAGCACGTGCAAGTGATGATAACATTATGCTTTCGTGGGATTGGCGGCTTAGCCCGACGTTTACTTTAATTGAATGGTTCCTGAAACGGGCTTTTTAATGGGTGTAAGAGGTTGAAACACGACAGTATCAGATCATTAGCATTGTAATTTAATCGAGGCACCTTGCGTCGTGGGAGGTATGGCCAATTAAAAGTTCGTTCCTACGATTTGGAGATATCTGCACTTAAAGCCATCTCTCACGTACACTTGACGCAGTCGACAAAAGCTAAGAAGCTTGCGGACTATTTAAAACCTTTGGCAACGATCACAGGCTTCCGGAGTGAAGCGGCGACCATCAACCCGCGAATCCTGGCGCCGATCGGATGCATACCGTTACTCAGCGTATAGACAGTATAGACGCGCTGCAGTAATTCCATTTGCAAGATGCCTTGCAGAGGCGCACGATGTCGCAGTTTTTCATGTCACCAATCACTGTAGGTTTATAGTCCGCAACACAATGAGGGCGACTCGTGGCGCTAGGGAAAAGAAACATCGAGATCAACACTGATCTCACGTCACCGTGGACCACTCTGTAACATTGTAATCCAGGCCACCCAGGCACACTATCCTTGTCCACCGGAAGTTCCACAGTGCAGCAGCGAATTGTGTCTATACATTCTATTTTAAAGAGTAAGCTGTTATCGGCTTGATACGTTGGTCAATGTTGGTGGCGATGGTGTCACCGTCGCCGCCAACAAGCCCCCAGGCCTGCGCAGAGGACGCAGCACGTACAGTGGCAGCGTATAAGCTAGATTTTGCTACGTGCTCTCTCATTATTCTCTTTCGGTATTATTTTATTCCTGCTTCTCCTCCCTCACTTTTTCTTCTTTCACTGTCTTCTTCTTCTTCTTGTTAGTCGAGTTCTTTGTCCTCGTCCTCTCTTCCACTTTCTTCGCCGTCTTCTCCCTCGTTTCATCGTAGTCGTTGTGTTCTTCCTCCTTTTCTTCGTTGACGTCCTCTGCGCCTTCCTCTTCTTATTCATCGTCGTAAGCTCATTTCTCTTCAAACATATGTATCTTTAAACACCATTCTTATCATTCAAAGTCGTGGCTGAGAATACGAGATGCTTAACCAAGTGGTGAGAGTCAGTCAGGGATGTAGTGGCGCCGCTCCCATTGAAGTGGGTTCGAATTCGCACATGCATGGATTTTCTTTTTTCTCACTGAACTTGATGGCGGTTACGGGCACCGGAGGTGGCGGACACCCTCATTTCCCTTTCCCACCACTTACTATACTATACTGCACATGCATCTGCTATGCTTCACCCTCTCCCTTCCTCCTCACCATCACTTCCCGTTCCCACACCCTTCCTACACAAGGCTATGCTGTTCTTTGTCGTCCTCCCTCCTCCTCACCCTCACATCACTCCTAATCACCGTCGCTTCCCTTTCCCAATCTCTTGCTGTACTACACGATACAAGGCTATGCTTTGCTTCACTCTGCCCCTCCTCATTTCCCTCCTCCTCACCCTCACTTCCCGTTTCCATCCCCTTTACCATACAAGACTAGGCTATGCTTTCTTGCACTCTTTCTGTTTCTATCTCTTTCGTTCTCTCTCTCTCTCTCAGTGTTTCTATCTCTTTTTCTCGTTCTCTCGCCCATAGCAACGCAATCAGATGGTCCTCTTTTTCTCGTTTTCTCGCACATAGGAGAGCAATCATATAATTCCCGTAAATGCTCGTTCTGCTAGCTTGCCTGGATAGCCAAGTAATAAAGAAAAGGAAAAATATACCTGCATAGCCGAGTGTTTACGACGCTCGCCTTTGGACTGTAGATACGCGGGGTAGAACCGCGCTTCGCAAAGATATTTTATACTATTTTAACAGCGAAGCTGTTCGTTCTTTCGTCCGTATCACACATATGACCTCTAAATGACCTTGCCTAACAACCAAGCGACGCTATATCTACCAGCATAACCCTGTATGGCCTCGACATGATGTTACATCACGTAACGTGACGTCACAACGACACGTGACCATAAGGAGATGAGGAAGAAGAAGAACAACAACAACAGCATGAAGAAATAGATGATGACGACGACGATGAAGAAGAAGGAGAAGAAGAAGCTTATGATGATGACGAGGTGTAAGATGGAGGAGATGAAGAAGAAAAAGAACATTGTGGTGGTGGTGGTGGTGATGATGATGATGAAGAAGACGATGACGAAGAAGAAGATGATGATCCGGGTAACCAAGTGCCGATCAGCTTCACTACTTCGCTAGCCTCACGCCATAGTGTAAGCTGCTCAATTTTTTTATTTATTCTCCCTCTTCCTTTCCCCATCACTCCTACTTTCGTTCCTCCCACGCGTTGCTAGGCGACGCGGCAGCGGCATAGCTGGACTGAGCTTTTAACAGCTCCGCTGTTTAAAAAATCCGCCAGATTCTATATGCATTGTGGAAATCCGTGTTATGCAAAGGAGTCAGCGAAGAAATTGCCTATGCTGAACTGTTTGGCATTTAGCCAAGTGAATAAGTTCCGTCATCATCTTTGTGTAAAGTGGTTGGTAGTGCGTTTGACATGGGCTTACCATGCACGTCGACAGCACTGTGGTATCTGTGCGAGTTAGCGCACGGACGACTGTTTTGTCGAGAAGAAATGCATGCTGCGCTGCGCTGTTGTTCGTATCATAAGCGTCATTTGTTGGAACATTCCTACGGTGCTGAACAAAGCTGGACAAAAGCATGCTAAGGGAAAGTAGTAAATATGCATTGTTTCTTACGTAGCTATAACAGCGGCCAGCACAAACCACAGCAGCAGTTGATGTTAAACACCGGAATCACAACTGCTGGCACAATAAGCTCATTTATAATATGTACCGCGTGGGGAGAGCCACCATGAACCAGTGGCACCGTGCTTACTTGGCACCTCGTTGATCGAGGTGAGATTCTTACCTGGCCACTGCAGCATGTTTGTATCTGCCTGCTTGTTACGTCTCCATTTAAGTCGCAAGCTACAACTAACGTTGTGCCAGTCGCTTGTTTAACCAAAGCAAAGCGTGTTCTCGTCCAATCTTAAGGGTCTATTTCTCTTGGTCCTTGATTGACATAGGCTGCAACGTTAAAATTCATTCAGCTGAGGCCCATATCTTCATTCCCCAGACCCAGCACTAACGTTTATGAGGCACACGTGATGTTATCATTGGTCCTTGTGACCTGTATGACAGGTATATCACGTTAGGGATGTCAAGATTAATCAGTCATGTTCGTCACACGCGCATGCCCTACCATGAGAATTTTAGTGTACATCACATGAACGTGACCACTGTTGCGACTTAAGCCGGCGACAGCCAGACGGCCCAGTGTTTAAGATGAGAATAGGACACGCCGCGCGAAGAAAACTGACCATGGACGTACAGAGGTTTCCCTACACATCTCCTAGGGAGGGTGTATACACCCGCTTCTTTGTCTAAGGGATCCCTTAATTTGTGAAAATTCGGAATAAAATTAATACACGTGTCGCTTCACCTCAAACCGCAGCCAGGCAAGCTGCGATTTTTGCGTTCAGAGGGGCTTCGTTGCCTCTGGAAGTTTTCGTTTCCTTGTGGGAAACAACACTGACTTGGTGGTCAGGTCAAGTGGATGTCCTCACGGGAAATCTAATAAGGGCACTCCTGATTTTTTACCTGCTCCCATTTTAGCTGCGTATGGTGGTGTGCCAGCATCCGTAAGTTTAGCAAATAGGGTATTGCGCTGCAAAGTTCGAGGACACGGCTCCGATTCCCAGCTGGTGGCTGCAATTCCATGACGGTGATGTAAAAAAATAATAAAGGAGAAGAAGAATAAGAAGAAAGGCGCTCCCTTATATATCAGCGCACGCTAAAGAACCACGGCACAGGTGGAAGAAATTATGCCGGAGTCCCTTACTATAATACGGCGTGCGTTATAATTATATCATGGTTTTGGCACGTAAAACCCCATGATTAAAATTTTTAGGGCAGTACATTGATGAATATTGCGTCTAACGCTCCCGCTTGACGAATGGCACCTTATTTTCGGGAACGTGTTCTCTTAGAAGGCAACGGTGGCGCTCACGAGGGATTCGGTGGGATACATTCTCTATGGCGTAAATGCCAAGCAGTAAAGGTACAATCATTAACGGGCGTTAGAGCTCGTGCGCCCACGCATTGCAGTCTTGAAAACAGCACAGCATCTGGCTTAAAAGAGTGTCATACAAAACCACACCGCACTTGCACTTTGCGCGCGCATGCTTCAGTATACTGTTCGCGTAAGACGCACATACTGAAAGCGGTTTATTTCTGCCTAGGAGTCCTGGAAGTTAGCAAGCAGACTGGCGCATCTGCACAATTCCCTTTGAGGCGAACATTCGGCGTAACTGTCACTGCAGGCAATCTTAGGTTGTGACTGATTGCAGGACACCACGCTGCCCATAGTTCTTCTGTTGGACGTGCTTGAAACGATTGGTTGACACGGATAGGATGTCGCAAGCAAGTGATGTTAACACCATCAACAGTATGTTGTTTCCAATTCCAAGAGGGGTTTTTACCTTGGGTTATTACAAATATTTGTTATTCTTCAAAAGCGTCTAAGGGCCACTCTTGTTTACCCGCCAGCAGGAGCAGAAAATTACCGCTCATCCGTAGCTCAGTAATGAATATCATGCAGAATACTTGTTTTCAAGATGCGTTATCGTCAGCCGGCCTCTAACTATTAAAACAACGACGTGCGCACATGCATTTAAGTCGGGAAGGTGACGACACGTTCCCGAAGACAGAGCTTCTCGAACGTGTTTTGCAGTCGCAGCACCAACAAGGTGGCGCTCGCGGCGAGCGTGCTCGGCCCTGGTCCGTGTTTACGCGGCCGCACGTGGTCAGCGTGCGTGCGACGTCCGGCACTCGCGCGGGGTGCTGACCGCATGAACGTTTTTGAAGGCGGCACTTTCCTGTTGTTCCCACTGCAGAAGGCCCCACAGGAAAAAAAAAGAAAGAAATGGGGAGTGAGCCTGTGAAAACCATCAACAAAGAAGGGCGCTCTGACGACTCGCAGCGTAGCTGCGTCGGCGGATGTGAGCAGCGGCATGCATTCCGAGAACGGCATCTCGACTAACCACTTCTAACTGTTGGGTAACCAGCAGCGCCTTTACCTGGGTCGCTGCGCTGCGCAGCTGCCCGCCCACTGTCTCAAGGCCTTGGCTGCTGGTCGAGTAAGCCAACCTAACCAGTCGACGTTGGGAAACTGTTTTGACTGGCTGAGGTTCTTGAACGTCTTGGGGTGCGCCTCCTCGCTCGTCGGCATATTTTGCGCCGCCGCACGTCGTCGTCGTCGGATGCGGTGCCTGCGTGTCTCGGCGCCGTCCTGTTGCCACCAGGGCCCAGCCTGAGTCATTGTTTTCGTCGCACCAGGCGGCACGCGGTGAAGCCATGGCGGACTTAGGGACATGGAACTCTTCGGAGCCGCAAAACAGCCACGTCTCCAAAGATGGCCGCGGGGCCGGCGCGCGGCGGCACTGCGCCATCGGCTATGACGTGCGCGAATTGGAAGCACAAGCAAAACGCTTGAAGTTTGCTGTCAACGGTGGCAGGCACACAGGCAGCGAGTCTTGGCCATTGCTATATGCAGTGGGCGGTTGTTTAAACCTAAAGACCACTGAAAAGAGCAGGGACATACGCTCGAAAGCTTTGTGAGGATGGGAGGAACTGTGCGTCCCTTTATCCCGCTCCTAAGTCCTTTTTGGATCGCTTGAGCATAACTTGTTTGTTCAGTTTCCGAGACGACGTGCAAATATGTGCTGCGAAGCAACGACACCTTGATGGGTGGACATAAGCTTCAACGACTGTCATGTCCTTCCGTTGCCATAACAACTTAAAAAAAAAAGGTCATGCGTGAGGAACGGGCAAACATGGCTCCTAAAACATATGGAAGCACTCTCACCATCACCTTTGCGTGGCAGCAGAAGCATTTTTCCAGCTGGACTGCCGGTTACATTGAGCTCATTGTGCAAGTGTCGCGCTACTGCTCCTATAAGCCTTTATAGACCGCTGTGGCTTACGGGCAAAAATTTTAGTTGTTACTAATCGGTCTTGAGCTGTCGTGTAAGCTTATTGGCCTTACACCAAATATCAGTCAGTTGGCATCAATTGTTGTGCACATTGAGGGCGAGTTCGAAGTTTAGCGCACGTATCTCCTTCTAAAGAAAAATCTCATGTCTTTATGCGACCTAGTGTCCCCCCCCCCCTTTCTCTCTCTCTCTCTCTCTCTGTATCTTTCTTTTTTTTTTTCTTACTGTGTGCCTTTGATCTGTTGTTAAGTGTTACTTGTCGTGAGGTTCCGTGTAGCCAACTCACATTGAGAATATGCATGGAACATACCGAAACGACAGGAATATGGCAACAACTCTAAAATTAGCATTATTTTATCCCTATACATTGCTGATCCAAAAGTGTTGTTGATGTCTCACTGCTGTTCTATATTTGCTTATGGCATTGCATAATGTCGCTATCTTCTTAAATAAAATGTTTGAACCTTGCTTCATCCCTTTGTCTCGAACCATACAGCTTAGGTTTGCCGACCGCAAGCGCAATGGCATCTTGTACCGTACTTGTGCAAGCGCACCGCGTCTTTGCAGAACACTGCCAGTCTTGAAGTCACCAGAGCCAGAATGAATTGTTTCATGGTTTTTCGAACCATCCACGGTGCTTAATATGTGGTGTCGACACAGGAAGCACAGACAGGCTAGCAGCTTTCAAGAACGAGGACCCCGACTGCTTGACATATCGAAGGCCATCAGCAGGCGACGAAATGGTGAGAACCAGGGATCATGCGTGACCTCCAAAGCGATCAGGACAGATTCCGTTAATCTGTTCGGGGCACTTCTACAGGAAGAAAGACAGAATGCCCGCTGTATATAGTACACGTGAAGTGCGCCCACTAGCGGCGCTGTCCTCCCAGGGACAAAAGCTTGAGAGACGTGGGCTCCGCGGTAAATGTCAATTCGTGATCCACGGTGCTTCTAATTTGACCGTTAACTGCGTAGGACGTAAGAACTACAACGCCGTCTTTTAATTAGAGGTTATGTTTTTGTGCTAAGCTGATGGTGTTCGCCAATCTCGTGTCTCGTACATTTTTTCTATGTTCAGTACGAATTTCTATGTTCAACATCCGAAAAGAACTGTCTGCTCATGTTCCATAAAAAAGCTAAGCTCTCGTTTTCGGACTCATGTCCATCCAAGAGGCAACAAATATATTGCTAAGGAACTTATTAAAATAATATTTGTTTGTTTTTGTCGAATGCCCTCATTATTTGCGCATTACGGAGTTCCATTGAAAAATGCATATTTCAGTTGTTCGTTTATTAACTAAATTCTCCAACAAATGAAATGTGATGATGGAAGTTGTAACACCCATTATGCGGACCTTGGCGTGCATTTCATGGTGCCGTCTTAGAGTTGCGCTTCGCAGTCTTCTCCCAAGTGACAACGATGATGTGTTGCAGGGCCGTTCCGGCGGCAAGGAGCGCTCCACTTACGTAATGTTCATAAGAAGGAACTGCGTATGAAGCATCACAGACAAAGAAACGTGGCAGCAGGCGTGATCATATGGTATTTCAATAAATCATACTTCGGCTTAAAATATACGTTATAAGAAATTTCGTGGAAGAGATTGCGGATATTTATTGGAGGGCACCTTGCGTATATCCCAAAAACAGATTCCAGGCGTCATTTCGAATGCTGTATTTGCGGCACAAATGTATGTGTGTGTGTGTGTGTGTGTGTGCGTACGAGAGAGTATGTGTGTGTGTGTGTGCGGCTCTATCGGTCCCAGAGAGTCAAATTAAAAGAGGTTACTTTAAAAAGCAAATGACTGCGGCCCGTCACATTTGCTGAACGCATGTTTACGTTACGACTAGCTCTGCATCTGTACTTACTAGCTAATACAGCCTATGGATCTAATAGCGCGTTATGATCGCAAGCGTTAGAAAATTCCCTCTGGATTGCACTAGGACATTCAATGCAAATGATGATGGCCCCAACAATGATTAAATTTAAGAAGTCATAATTATAGCTGTGCAGTTGCGTTTTTCTTTAAAAATATGGGGCGTATGAAAGGTGCTTAATAATTTACACAAAGCGGAAAGCTTAAACGCATCCGAGCTGTCACACATACCGGTTGTTTGGAGACACCGGTTGTTTAGAGTGTGGTGTTCTGAAGCAGGCAGCTTGACATCGGATTGATTCATGCCCCACGCCAAGGGGCTCTAAGTGACAGCTGAAGCTATGTTGCTATTTTTTTTAAACGTCATGAGAAATTTCCCACGCTTCCCGAGTAGTCAGAGGGTGGGGGGGTGGGGGGGCATGGCACCCTTGCCTCCCCCCCCCTCTCCTCCGTGTGCACGCGTATGGCTGTTATAGTCTAACTCGGCTAGGTTGATATTGCACCAACCTTTACAATCGAAAGCGTGTACAAAAAACTATGTATTTGCAATTTATAACAGTAAGTAGCGTTACTTTTGTGACATACCCTCGTGCATAAGGCAGCGCTCTTCCTCATTACACAAAATCAGTCGACAATTTTGATTTCTTTAGAGCTCATAAATGCAGTGTAACGTTAACCAGCGAAAGAGAGAGAAAGAGGCCTTTCTTAAAACATATTTCGCTAGGATGCTTGAAGCGTCTTACTAGGCGCTAAGAATGACGAAGAGCTGTTAATGCAACAATCTATATTTAACTTGTGCTGCCACAAAAGAAATTTTTTTGCAACATCATAGCAAGTTTCGAAGAGAGGCGAAACTCTCTCCAACTATGAGCATGGCGTTGTTGAAAGGGCATGCGGTGAGACAGACCACGTTAGGATGCTTTCAATTGGCATATGTTGTTGCCCAGTTTCGTGGCCGTTTGTATAGTGCCACATGTGCGGAGCAGCGTCCGCTTTGTCGGATCGTCAATTGAGGCATATGCAACTTACATCGGACGTCTCCCATTGCAAGATACCTTCGCAAGGCCACAGACACACCAGGACAGCGGAGAAAGCAAAGTTCCGTACAAGGAAAAGGGGAAAAAATCTAACCACATTGAAAAAAGACAAGGCGGACATTGACATTGGATCAATGCCCATTAGTATGCTGCCTAACAGGTCGTCGGAGCGTGTTAACGCGTCAGCAAGTTAGGTTTCAAAGTATATGTAGATGAAAGAGCAGAAAATTAAGCCGTGAAGAACAAGAGAAAGTGGTGTGTTATTATGACAGAACTGCTGAAATACCGTCGTTGAGGGCTTTAATGCAAATAATATTTGTATTTTTCACTAAGGAAAGGGCAAAACTTATAACACGACGAAATACGGCTACTGCTGCGTGGGGCAGCACACATAGAATAAAACACCCTATTTAATCAACGCGCGCTGGCACTCTTGCTTCTCATTCGCGCACCATTGCATAACCACAAAAATCTTATAGTCTGTTTCAGGAGTTCCGTGCAGCACGGTGGAAGCTACAGGCCCCTTCTACGCGTGCTAAGCGTATCCCTCCGCGCAATGGCATCTGCCAGTCGCGAACCGTGCAGTGGCAGGAGACACCTTGGAAAGGGCAGGGCGAGGACGGAGTGAGGCCCCTATTGGCAGGAGTGGCTCGCAAGTGCGTGTCCGAACAATGACATTTCGTCTCGCCTCGGAAGAATTCGGTGCTCGATGGCCTCGTGGCTTTTGCTCTGCTGCGCGGAACTCCTGAAACAGACTATAGTTCCCTGAAACTCTGTTTTTATTTGATTTCATCCAAGGGACATTTTTTGAAAACGTTCTTCCCTCCGTCTCGGCCGTTTAGCACCACAGCACCCCTTAGACGAGATCACCGCAGGAAACTTTTATCGGGCTGTCGGTATAGTGACGAATATGGCTAAACCCTTTGTGTTGTTCTTGCGCTCGTTGTCGTACGTGATTTCTGTGCCTGAGAAACTCTCAGTTAACGTATAGTGCTACAGGTCATTCAATAACCGGGTCTATGCTGAATAACGAGTCGAACAGCATTTCAGCTTCGGCTCTAAATGTCACTTCCGCAGAAACCCTTCCGTCAGCGACTTTAGTCTGAAAGCGGTGATGTGAACGCGCTGCAACTTTCCGTGAAAAGACGTGTTTTTGCCCTTTGCTAGTAGACAGACGCTTCGTGCCTCGCGTGTGCCGACAACAGCACGAGAAGTGTTCAATCAACAGAAGCTTCACTGCGTCCAGTTACCAATGCAGGGTCACAGAAAAAAAAAGGAAGAAGAAAAAAAAAAGAAGCGTCTGCCTGTACCGCAACTATCTTTCCAGGCCCTACACTGCAAATGCCTCTCGCCCCGCGGATGGGGGCGTCGCCAGGTGTGGGCGGCCGCCTCATCTTTTCCCTGGCTTCCTTTCTGCAGTCGACCCGGTTCTCGGACGCTCAAGGACGAACTGCAGACTGTGCTTTCCGACTCTCTGTCCGTGCCCATGGAGACAGGACGTCAGCGGCACGAAGCTGCACACCTGATTAATGTGAACCCCGATGCCTTAACCTGAGACTATCACTCCCGGTAACACTGTAACTTTGGCGGCGTTTCATGGGAGTATAAATTTGCTCTGGTAGCTCCCTGCAGCACCGTGGAAGCTACAGGTACCTTAATTATTTCTTGTGTTTTGGGTCCCAAAACTACAATATGATTACGAGACACACCGTAGTAGAATAGTACTGAAGTGATGAAGCAGCGCACAGAGGACATGTTCACGCACGCACATATGTGTGTTCTCTTCTATGCGTGCGCGAACGTGTCTTTTGTGCGCTGCTTGATCATTTCAGTGGCCCACCCTTCGCTATCAGTATATATTAAACAGAGGAGGGGCTTCGGAAATTTCGACCGCCTGTGGATTTCAACGTGCACTGACACCGCACAGTACGCGGAACTTTTGCATTTCGCCTCTGTGGAAACGCGACGCCGCGATCAGGATTGAACCTGCGTCTTTCGGGTCAGAAGCAGACAACAGCAACCGCCGTACCACCGCGGCGGCCTCTTCAGAAGGGCGAATACACCTTAAAAGTGTATATACATGCCATGTCGCCGACTATAGCGGCGAACGCTGCATGCAGTGGAAGACAGCAGGCACCTGCTCCGTAAAGAGCCTGTGCTCGGTGGTCGCGTAGCCTTGGCTCTGCTGGACGGAAATGGTGAAACAATGTATAGTGCCGGATACGTTTCGCCGTCTACTGGTCACATAAGTTTGACAATGATACCAAACGTGCTAAGATGGCATGCAGTGGAAGCACTGCAGCTCGCAGACACCGACGAGCTAGACACATTGGACGCATCTCGTGAAATCTCGAGAAAGTGGCAGGGTGACTGGAAGTGATCGTTTCAGACTACAACCGCTGGTGAAGTCTGAGATGACCTAGAAGTGTCTCCGGAACACTTGAACCGCGCAAGCGCAGTGTGACGAGATATTGTGTAGCCACATATCAACCCAAATTCTATGGTCATGAACACGATGCATGATCCCAGGCGATTCTCTTAGTACCTTTTACCTGATTATTATCACATATATGAGGACTACAACCAGGAGCCCTCTATAGCTGTCACGACCGTAAATATTGGTTTGAGCTTGCTCCGGAGAGAACGTAGCTTTTCAAAGAATGTAATCCATTTGTGGACACAAGCTCAAATTCTGCGATACTCATGGTGTGGTTGTGATGGCTGAAAGCACGAGTTATGTACGTGTGCTTCACAGAATGTGCCTGCACGTTGCCGTGTGTGTCAAAAGCAGTGATATGTTTGAGGCATGAAAACTACAGTGTGAGCCCGTGGCAAAAAAAAGCGAAGCCTTTTTTTTTAAATACCGGAGTGAACATCACTTGTTGACATAGTATTGTCGTCGGTAGCTGTGCAGAACCCCCCCTTTCCCTCTACATGCATGCTTTCTTGCGGAAGATATTGATTGCCGCTCAAATCTATGCAGTTTCTTCACAACCCCAGAAAATTGTACGTGCATCCATTACTGCCGTTCCCGAATTCGATAGACATTCTTGACAGGCCGTAGAGCGGGCGATACAGCATGGTTTCTTTCCATCCTGGCTTTCTTTTCATCCACCACTTTTTTCCTGTCTCCTGTCCAGTGTTGTTCACTGCACGCTTACAAAAAAAACTCGTCAGCCTAAAATGAGGAGTACAAAGTCCTCGGCTCGCACCAACAGCGAACGACATTAGGCTAAAATCGTGAGGTGCTGGGGGTCCAGACTGAAACGTTTACTCAAGGTATTCTACAGTAAAGACAAAAGTACCAGTTTAATTTTCGAAGACTCACTAATAGCGAGGATAGGATAAAGAAAGAACCCGACAAGAAGCTGAGAACCGCGGCGCCGGGATGATGCAACGACTAATGCTATAAGTGTAACGTTTCGCAAAAGATATAGGGCAATCTGGTTTAGAAGTAAAAGAGACATGGCTGATATCATAGTTGAGATTAGGTAGGCGGGGCTGCTCTGGTTATGTAACCAGTAGGACAGATAACCGGCACGCTATTAGAGTAAACGGGTGCCTGTCTTGTGAAGGAAAAGGCAGTCAAGGGCGGATTAGGCAGTGTGATGAGATTGGGAAATTTGCGGGCACCGAATGAGAGTCTGCTTACGTAAGATACGGGCAAGTTGGGATTTCTAGAAGCCCGTGCTTCAGAGTGCAGAAAGTGGGCTGCTGATGTGAAATCGTATAACCTATATATACCTCTCAAGAGGCGCTCGTAAGTGCAGCAAGGAACGTGCTAAACAGCTGGAAAGAACGCTTTTAGTGGTCCGTATATACGTAGCGTTACTATACATATAGTAAACAAGATCTGTCTTTGATCTCTCTTCCTTACACCCCTCCCCCCCTTTTTTTTTTTGACAAATATACGTGGATATTTGTTCACCTCTTGCAGTTCGAACCTGCTGTGCCGAGATGCCGAATTGTTTTTTAACCTGAACTGTCCTGCAGCTGGCGTCGACGACTAGCATGGAATCCGACGGAATCCATCATGGAATCTGATTACTGCATCGAATCTCAACTGAAGAAACAAAGGAAAAAGTTACCGAGGAATGGACTGAAGGCCAGCATGCATACACGTACGATCCTGTACCCTAGAATACTGAAGACTTCAAATTATATATGCACATGATGCCTACCGGTTTACTCGGCATTATACCCCGGATTGCCACATACACCATGGCCGAGTTACCTACAAAAAAAAAAAAAGAGGAAGAAGCAGGGCAATTTACTTTTCTTTTTCTATTTGTCGCCTTGACTGAGAGGGAAAATGACCTTCAAGTGTTCTTACGTTCTTCCCGTGACGAAAACAAATCCCCCCCCCCCCCCAAAAAAAAAATTGCTGTATTATTTCAGCTAATGAGATAAGTTCGACAAAATACTTCTCTGCTGATCGCTAACCAGCTGTCTTTTCCACTCGAGGTTTGCGTAGGTTGCAACGATTTTGTAAAAGGAAACTGGAGGCAAGTAAAAGCGCCAATAAACAAATAAAAAAGAAACGAAAAACAGCGGCCGAGGAAACGCGCGCGGCGCGGAGCTCGTATATGCAGATATTTGTCTGCATGTAAGACTGAACGCGAGCTCTGAAGCAGGCGAGCGCTCTTGAATGTCGGCGCGTCGCCGAGTCAAGGACACGTCGCGCGAGACCCGACTGTCTGGGACATCTGCGAGGGAAATGGGCTGCAGCTGATCATTCGGCCCAGCTCGTGCCCCAAAGAAAACGCGCAGGAAAAAGCGCGCATCTTAAGTGGCATCGCGAGCGCGTGGAGGTGTGTCGTCACCGCAGCCGCGTGCAACGAACGGCATCGTGTGTAAACCGTGAAGATCAGTTCTATTAGTTTAGCGTACGAGGTAAATGGACAGAATAAGTGGCTCGCGGCAAAAACACGCTGAATGCCACCGGTTAACGTTTAGCGGGGCGATCATGACGCAATGGTGCCGTGCTTATAGAAATAGAACTTGCGAGCAAGGAACGCCCCGAACCATTAAACGGAGAAAAAAAAAAAAAATACGTGCGCCGATAAGGCCTGGTTCTCGAAACAAAATCCAATCGGTAGGAGCTGCTACGTTGCGGATGGTTTATGTATCGGTTTACCTGCACAGCTGCGTGGAGAGACCCATTTATTGGCAAATGTTCTTTGATGTATATAGCTTTGCAAAGAGAGCAAATGTAACGCAATGTAGCATCATGTAAACGCCTCGGTGTACCGCGTCACGAAATTGTGGAGGTGCCGACACTACTGCCGAGATGCTTAAGGATACTGATGTCATGATACACTTGACTGACTTTGTGCCTCTTTCGGACTTCGGAGTGCGAGTGCGGGATGCTTTCATATTTATATGATCCCTTCATAATATATGATCCCTTGTAAGGGATCATATATTATGCGCGCGTTATACATTTGCACCATTTACGCATACACCACGGGTTTCTCATTTCGTTGTTTCTTTTTATCTTATTTCTCCTGCATGAGCTCGAATTGGTGCAGTATTGTCACATTTTAAATAAGTGGTAATTTCTTAACTGAATACCGCTTTACATAAGGTAATGAAATGTAGGCGGCCCTGAAGCCATCAAATGTGTCATCGCGACGGGAATTAAAACTGCCGAAATATTGTATAATTGTGCTAGCGAGATAGAGAGAAAGAGATTGGTGATTGATTTGATTTGTGGGGCTTAACGTCCCAAAATCAGCTCCGATTATGGGAGGCGCCGTAGTGGAGAGCTCCGGAAATTTCGACCGCCTGGAGTTCTTTAACGTGCACTGACATCGCACAGCACACGGGCCTCAACATTTCGCCTCCATCGAGAGAGAAAGAGAGCTGTAAAACACATGGGTCGACATAAGCCTTCCTGAAATGCTGTTCCTCCAACACAGAGCATAGACATTCACAATTTACTTACTTAACTCCTCACTACCATAGTTCAGCCTTTTCAAATATGTCCGTCTGTACTGTATAATCAAGATGTGTTAAGTCAGACATTCTTTTGTGTTCTATTAAACCAATTGGTTCATGGCACTATACATTGACAAAACTTCTGATCACACAAAACTTCGCGTACTGCAAAAAAAAAAAAATAAAAAAGAAAGGTTTCTTTGTTTTCCTCCTCGTTTTTTTTTTTTTTTATAGCAGTCGCTGCCAAATGGCTGTACTTCCAGTAGAAAGAAAACTGTATCATGTTGTGTCTGTAATGACATTGCATCGAAGGATTCGTAAACGCGTTCTGCAAAAAGAAAGAAAGAAAAACTAAATACTATCGTCGCCTGTTTGACGCCTCGCCATCTTTTTCACGTTTGTTTCTCCTGTCTCTCATTGTCTACTGCGTTTGTATTTTAAATGCACTAGTAAGAGGATTTCTTTCGTTTTTGTTTTGTTTGCTGTCCCTCGGTGCTATTATATAGACGTCGTTATTTATTTATTTATTTATTTATTTATTTATTTATTTATTTATTTATTTATTTATTTATTTTATCATAGGTTATGGCTTCCTCTCTTTCCCTTTTAAGTGCAACCGTTCTTGGGAAACTAACAATGCAAACAGTTCATCCCAGAATATCCTAAAAAAGTGCGGCATATGCAAACCCTGTTAACCCATTCGAGGCGCATGCAGAACTTCGAATATGCACTTGCTTGCGTTGTTATGCCAAAATACTCTTCCCCCCCCCCCCCCCCCCTTTTTTTTTTCTATAATGCCGCGGCAAAAGAAGTTTCTCACGACATACCTTTTCTTTTAACCGTAAAGCTCTTTTACCGGTATCAATAAAGGGGTTGAAAGAAAGCAAAGAATAAACATTGTATACATAGCCCTGTTACTATAAAAAGAAATGTTCCCTACTTGCAAGGTTCACATTTTTGGAACAAAGACTTCGCTGTAAAAACAATGAATCAACATAACCCTTCCAGATATGTTGTTCCTCCCGCACGGTCAATTACAGCATAGAGGGCATAGACATTCCTCATTTGCTTACTGAACTCCTCACTTTCCTCTCCTGTTTTTACCGGGACAGCAAAGTTTGTGCAGCTTAAAGGACTCCTGAGAAAAGTTAAATGTAAGAAATGTTATTCATACGAAGCTCACTTTTATTTATGTTTATGTGAGCACTGCGCTTGTCTGGAGCATTTTACGTACGCCCAGTTCGAGGATTTAAGGCTCAACTTGAAGGGAACAAAAATAGCCATTAAAGAACAGGCAAATCTGGACATAGGGCAGAAACGGGCGAACTTAGGATTGCCGTCGGGAACAAAGACAATCCTTTAGAACAAGAACAAAATGACGACACATGGGATGCGAACGCAACTGTAACTGATCTGCGAAGTAGAAGTAGAAGTTGGAGGCAAAGCACAAAAGCAAGTAAGCTCTCTCTCTTAAATCACAAACTACCGAATAAGGAAACGGCAACATATGAACGCTGCTACCTAATAGATAAAATGGAACTGGCTTGACAATCAAAGCTTATCATCGAGAAGAAACTCAGTAACGTACGGAATTATACCTCAAAGAACTAGAGGCAGCAGTAAAAAAAATATTAAACAAATAAAATGCTGCAACATCTAAAGAGTTGAAAGGAAACATCACATAGGAAGGACAAAATACACGCAGTGAAGGAGAATGTCACACGTACCTTCAGTGATGATAATGAAGTTGGTAGAAGGATTGTATTGCGAACTCAAAGAGTTTCCAGGCATCGTCAACCTTGAGGTACATCATTAAGGCGCAACCACACTCATCATACCTTGCTTGACGAGCCCGCAACACTTTATTAAATTTGGGCAACTGCAGCGTGCATGAACAAATAGGTTAGGCAAGATATCAGGCGTAAAAATGGCATCGTTAACACGTAGAAATCAAGATAGCGGATAAATTTCACGTAGCTCACAATACTTACAACAAAACATGACAACGTTGCTAGAGCGGAGTGAATACAGGTGCAAGGTACAGCCACTGCCTGGTTGAATTGTGACGAGCTGCACGCAAGGCTTTTATTCTCTTTTCGGTTAATGAAGTATATCCTATTTTGATCGCGCCTGATGTATGAAATCAGGCACATTTTGTAGTGTCGGCAGTTTAAACTTCACACAGGGACGATATCTGTGTAAGTTATACATATTGGAAATCTAGAACTTTTGAAAAGGTACAATAATAAAAAATCAAGCCAAGTGAATTCCTTCGAGAAACTGACGGCAGGCAGCAGCCGGACCCCGAAAAGTAGGCACAAATGCTAAGTAATATTCACTTTCAAAGGTTAGCTAATTAAGTTCTTAATCACCTTTCCAGGTATTGAGATTTATACCATTCTAGATCTTACAACGCGACCTCACAACAATTACGCGAGTATTTCTCTCTTCCTACTCCGAAATATTAATCTCGAGATGTATCTAAAGACAAAGACTTGGTTCTTAATTTTGTCCAGACGTGCTTTATTAATGTTCGGAGCTAATTAAACTCCTGCGGCCTGATATCGCAAATTCATTGCGCGTTTTTCTAACGTCTGCTCAACACTAAGCGAAGAAAAACGATTCTATTTTGGTCTCTTCTTTTACATCGCAAATACAAATCGTTCAGCGACGTCCCTATTCAAAAAAGTATTCCTTAATTAGTCTCGCAATTTAGAGTGCACTCGACAGAAAGTAACAGATTTTGTTTTGTGCGGTATCGATTGCTATTCCGAAAATTGCTGCATTTCGAAACATGACAATGTAAAACGTGTCTGCGAAATTTCTATTGTAGTGTCCGAAGAGAAAGAAATGCAGTGGAAAATGCAAAGGTCATCTGACTAAGGCATGGTTTCGAGTGTTCCAGTACAATCAAGTCGCAACGGGGGCGGTCGCAAGTAGTCGTAAATGCTCGATTTTTGGTAGAAAAAACGACTATTTTGGCTCGCTACTAGAATTTCTATATATAGTCGCACGACTGCAACAATATCAGGCAGCGAGCGACTGACGCGAAACAGGTGCTTTTAGAACCAAAAGCCACCATTTTCACGACTCATTGCGACGACTTCAATGTCTGAGAACACTTACGACCTCCTTGGTCACGTGACCTCGGAAGTCCCTCGGTTCGAATGAACCCTATATGCGGCTGACATTAGCGCATTGGCCCCATACAGCACGCTGTCCGGGACCGCTTTGCCGTTGGAGCCTTTTAACGCGGGTATATAAACAGCGCTTCATGATACAAACACACCAGTGGAAGCGAAACGCGGATGAGCTGTCCGCGAGGAAAAACTCGTTTAGGCAAGAAAACGGGCGCATAAACAAAAACACGACCGCCTAGTCACTGCGGAGCGGCGCACGCAAGGGAAGCTGCAGCATAAAAACAAAATTTTAAGGATCGCCACGGGGCCGAATTCTCTCTAGTATTATTTGAACCACCAAGTGCAAAAACGAACATTAGCGGATAACGGTGAAATTTCGACCACTGCGTCGTCTCTGGCACGTTTGTGAACCCACTAAGATGAAGTTAACTTAAAGACAAACGTTCGAGAAGCACCCACCACTATAGGGTGTAGCGGGTGTAATGAAAAAAAAAAAAAAAAACAAGCGATAAGGGGTTGAACACAAGGAATAATTCAGCAAATGTGTTCGACGGAAGGTGGAGTAACGATCAGGAACGGGAAATGTAGCATCCACACGTTTATAGCACGAAACTACAAGAAAATCTGTGTGTACATCCCTGAACCTTCGTGCTATATACAAACAGGCGCTTGCTAAGTTTCCTTACAAAGAATAATTTATTCGGACAAATCAACTATTGTGAATAATAGTAAGATGACAATGAAGTTGTAACAAAAAAGTATATGCAGAAATAAATAGCGTACATCGGATACATGCTGCTTTACGTAGTATACATATATGATGTGGTCTCTGGCTTATATCGCGACTTGCTCAATTTCTCACACCTATTCCACAAACAGGGAAGAGCAGAAAGGTAAGCACGCACGCTTCACGTCGCCTTCGAAATTCTCTTCTTGGCCAAAAATCATCGACGTAAACACGAACATCGCCAAAATATTTCTCGCGTGTCTCTTTTAATAATTCTCTCATTTCCGGCGTGTTCCCACGTTACACATAGGGATTCCAGGAACCTGTGACACCAGCCTCCGGGTTGTAAGGCGCTATTCCTAGCAGCGCATTGTCGTTACTGCCGCCTGCAGGAATGCCTCGGTATGCCGCACATTTCATAAGCACCCGTAGACTTGGGCACCCTGCCACTATACCCATTTCATAACAAGCGGATAAAAACGCACGTTTGTTGTTCTTCAGCGTTGTGTATAAAGCGCGCGGCTGACGCAACAATAGCGAAGCGGTGCCACGCGCGGGCACGTTTGGTGTAGGAAAATATTTGCGAGCCGGAAGTGCACCAAGGCCGTTGATCTTTGGTTTAACCGATTTACCAACCACGATGAGTCTGTGAATGCTTTTGATCATTCTTCTTCTTCTTCTTTTATGGCTCTAACGACATTACGTTTCCTGCTAAGCATCTCCGATTCACCTCCCGATGGGGGTTGTTGCGAAAATTAAAAAAAAAAAAAAAAAAGATCTGCACGTGTAGAATCATATAGCATCAAGTTTACAGTTGTGCGAGGTAGATGTGATATCACACCATCAAGTTAGCGCAAATATGAGTAATTTATTCTGAAGGGTAATTAGTCATAATTAGTTAAATGGGTGTAAGTGTGTACCACATTTCGTATGCGGGTATGAGCAACACGTAAGAAAGAAAGAGAGAGAGAGAGATCTGTCGTACATGTAGCCATGCAGGGCAACCATGTAATGGTCAACCATCTTCATGAATATCCTCCTTTTTCTCTGTTATCTTTTGGTTAGGACCAAGAATTTGGGAGGCCGTATAAGTCGCTAATTTGTTATTCACTAAATCTGGCGTGATGCACTCGTTCCGCACCCATCAAGCAGTCTTGCTGAGCTCGGTGAATATACAGTATGTATACTGGAACTGCCACGTATGTGTATCTATAGTACTGAATGTTTAGGATAAATTACGATGATCGATTTCCCTTGCGGAATAAAATGAAGCACCTAGTTCAGTCGACGTTGAAAGCAATCTTTTGAAGTTCAGGCAGCTGTGAACCGGCTGGCTTGAGATGTCACCAATCGATGCTTTTTTTTTTTTTTTTGCTTTATGCTGTCTCGCTCAGTGCTTGCACATTTTACTACATTCTTATCTTGGATGTTTTCCAGAGGTATACCTTTTTTTCTGATCATGTGGAAATCTCTCTGAAAAGGTTTACCTCCCTTTCTGAGAAATATCAAGTGCTGTGCATATACATCGCTGTCCATGTGCACTCATGTGGCAGCATTTCGGGTTATTGTTTCTCTATACGATTCACTGACAATGAAGACACTAGCACGTCCGTCACGCAGTAGCTGCTCATGCAGAATTACTAATTAAATGAACAGTCAATTTATACGTACTTTTACTCGTAAAAGTTTCATACACAGAAATTCTATTTGCGTACCTGCGCGCACATTTGTGTTTTAAAGGGATACTGTTGGTATTTGCAAGTCATGTGAGTATGGCATGTTGGCAACTTTTTTTTCTGTAACCTAGCTTTTGCGAGTCGCAACGCTCTTCAAACTCGTCACATCGCTGGTTCACGGAGCGCGGCGCCCGCACCACGACATTTCGCGTGCAGGGTTGCGTATGCAGTGCTTATCCGTTCGCGTCAACTTAAATTATGGTGTTTGATGTGCTAACATCACGATATCATTATAAAGCTCTGGATTAATTTTAAACACCTCGGTTTCTTTAGCGGTGCCATAAATGTAAGTGCAGAGGCGTTTCTACATTCAGCCTTCATCGAGAAGCGACCGCCATGGCCGGGAATGAAGACGCGGTCGGGTTCTTTGGTGGTCAAGTGTTGGCAAACGCGTTCTGTATAGGGTCGACAAGTAACAGGTTTTAACAAATGTGTGAACTTGTGGAATTAGACATAAAAAAAAAAGAAAAAGCTTGTAGGAGCTTCACGACCCCTTGCGTAAGACTGAATAGTACACACATGACCAGGTGGATTTCTACTTTTCTGGTAGCAGGGCTGCACTTTATTTAGCTTCACTATTGTAAAATAACGGTGGCAATGGGCATGCAGTGTGTATGGGAAGAGCAATAGTACGACCGCATGCAGGTGAGGAGAGAGGCAATCCTCCCGTCCACAATAGTGACCCCTCGTGATGACGAGAAGTAGTAAGAGGAAACTGATGATTTGATTGTTTCATTAAGTCCCATAAGATGGCGATCACGTAGTGGGCTTCGTGAGGAGCGGCTTATACCCCTTGTTGTGTGGGGTTTTACGTCCCAAAACCAGTTCTGATTATGAGAGACGCCGTAGTGGAGGGCTCCGGAAATTTCGACCACCTGGGGTTCTTTAACGTGCACTGACATCGCATAGCACACGGGCCTCAACATTTCGCCTCCATCGAAATGCAGCCGCCGCGGTCGGGATTCGATACCGCGACCCTAGGATCAGCAGCCGAGTACCTTAGCCACTATATAGACCACCGTGGCGGGGCAGGCTTATACCCCTGTCACATGGCACGTGTAATGACATTCGCAGCGAATGCGATTATGTAACGTCATTTTTGTCACTACTACACGGGCATAGTGAATGACATTCACAGCTAATGGCATTCGGCTACTGAATGCGTTCGCCGAACTCATGCAGTCGCGGCATGTGTAATCTCGACGACAGCGGCTTCTCAATAAAATGCCATATTGCTAAGGAAAAGCAAAATGTACACAACGCTACCGTTCTTATTTCCTCTTGTGGCCCTTCAATAACTTTTTGACGTACAGCACGATAGTTGATGCAGTCTGTGCAACTATACTCTTGTTCTCAGATTCCGAGTTTACTCCAATGCTTCCTGTCGGCCATGTTTACAAACGCGCGTCTGTTGCTTGAGCCGCTTCAGCCGGTTTCGGTGCTTTTTTGTGAACACCTGGAGAGCAGTTAATGTTCGTTAGCACTCACAATCGTCCACGACGGTGACAGGAACCCAGGCACAGTCCACGACACCGCAGAATACCCGTAAGCAATCGAAGCGGCTTTGGGCTAGTCTTGCTTTGGATACTTACGCGGATTTCTTGCCTATCAATGCTGCCGTATCGTATTGTGATATACTTTCACATAGCCTGCCAATGTTTACTACTGTGTTTCAAACAATAAAAGAAAGATGTGTAAATAAAATACGTAATTTGTAACATTTTGTTATCCTAGTATCCGGCGGGTTAAACATCGACATCACTGGCGAATGTCGTTTTGTGTAACCGTGTAGACGAGGAAAACCACAGTGACATTGGTTATAAATGTCGTTTGCCGTGAATTACGTTTACAAGCTTCGTGCGACAAAGGTATTATGCTTATGCATGTAGGCCGTTGGTATCTTGGATACTGTCGCCGCATTTGCATGGTTTCATCGGCTACGCAAGTCGATAGCGCGCGTAATTAATCATTGGCTTCACATTCTTGCTGGCAGGAGGGATATATGTTATGGCCAAAATATTCGGTTACCGGTGCTGCAATCTCTTTAATAGTGTTTTACCAACCCTTTATTTCGTGATGTGTCCGCGAAGAACCGTCCATTATTTTTCTCAACTGCAAACAAGGCCGCTAGACAAGCGCGGAGGTGGCTCGGGATGCAAGTGTCCTTTCCAAAGCGAAAGCGTACAATATGTGTCTTTTAGGCAGTGAAAATGGCAGCTATGGTGCTCCCGCTTATGTGCTACGTGACGTTCGACGTGTTGCTCCGTATGAGCCACGTTCGCAAAGCACACGTAGCACAGGAGAAAGCTGCCATTTGCATCTGTAGAAGGAAGTCTTGTCACACAGGCAAGGTAATGGCTCACTCGGTGCGAGCTGAGATCCACTGAAATAAATACTGTGCGACTAGCGCGAGGCGAACAGCGCATGTGTGGCCCTGTAGAAGCCGGAACGCGTCCGGCCGAGGCATGTCCCGCGCGTACGAGTACACTGGCAGAGGTTGCAGGTCAATTGCAACGCTCGCGGCGCGAACATTCTTTTCTGCTTCCACGAATGGACGCCCATGACGCGCCGCCGAGTCAGCGCCGTGGCGTCGGGGAAAGGGGCCGAGCCGAGCGAAAGCGCGGCAGTGTTAAGAGCGAGCTGCCGAAGCCAGCCCAGGGCTTCGTCTCGCACGATCGCGAGAAATGAGCCCCGTCCCAGGGGGGCCCATGGCAAGCGATGGTTCGCAATAAAGCCTCCTCCATAAAACAAAAGACGTTCTCGAGCGGGCTCCCCGAGGAGTTAGTTCTCGAGCAAAGACGCTGAGTCACGGGCGTTCTACGGTTCGGTTCGGAAATTTCCGCGCCACTGCGACGGCGTAGCGATCGCGGGCTACAAAGTAGCAGAACCGGCAGCGTTGGAGCGGCTCCAAGTAGCGGTACTGGCGCGCATGCGGCCGGCGCAATTGGCCTGACGGGCCGTCGACGTCACGCGCGCGGCTTCGAACGGCCCGCGCGCTGTCTCCGGGCGAGCGGCTGTCCTCCGACGAATCCGCTGACGTCAGCGTCACGTGGCGGCCACTTTTTTCAAGGTCGCGCAGGTCTGGGGCGCTCGCGCGCGCGTTCGCCGGTGGGCGCTCGCGGATGTTACTTTTTTCCAGCCCACTTTTATGGAGCGACAGGGCCTGAAAGGGAAGTGTGGCTTCTGTCCGTTTTATTGCGCTTATTGTGATGGGCCTGCTTGGCCGACTGGGCGCGTTCGTCACTCAGCGGCACGAGACGGGCGGCTCCCCGCTCGTCCGACGTGCGTCTTGGGAAGCACCCGCTTGAAGCGCGTCGCACCAGCCGCTGGCTTTCCTTCCCTCGTCAGTGTGGGCTGTGCACCCGCTGGCCGTGCAGTGGAAAACTGTGGAGAGGGGAGGACGACGCTTAGATTCACCCTTCAACGAACAGAAAGCACCGAAAGAGAAAAGTAATAACGGCAGTACAGGATCGCAATACCATCGCTAGCTGTATACATAGAAATAGAACAAATAGTGGAGAGGGTAAGGCAGAGAGATTAACCAGTTACCGATAACCTGTTTGCTACCCTACACATGGGAGCGGGATCGGGGAGATTTAAAGATGGGGAGAAAACAGAGAGAAAGGTGTATGTAAGTACACAGAGGACAACGCTGGCTGGGAGGTCTTTATACATATACATAAAAACAATTGACCTTACTTGTTAACTGTGCGCGCATAACGTCAGTACGAGCGTTAATTTCCACCGAGGTTGTCATAAGCGGGCTTTCAATTGACCCTCAGATGTGTTTAGCTATACGTTGGTTTCGCAGACGACTGGCTGCTGGTGTTGCGTGCACTTGCTGCAGTATACACGAGGCGACAAACAAACAAACAAACAAACAAACAACTGCCGCAGAAAGCTTAAAAGAACATATCGCTGCAACAAGTCGATGTTGACAAACACTTCCCATATTCGCCCTGTTGCAGCATTTTTGGGACCAACATTTTAAATGTAAATGATAACAATAAGCAAGACCATGCGGCTTCCGTACTGACGAGCTGTAGGGTCCGAGCTCACATGCTCCCAGAACCTCTTGAACCTCTTGAACCACTTGAAACATATTCGTCTCGCGACAAAAGGACGGGCAGGATCGAATGCATCGATAGTTTCGATTCGATCGTATTACGGTCGATTTCGTCGATTATACCATTATCCCAGTACGTCAAGGATCTGCGAATACTGGAACTTGTTTTGCGGACAATAGGCCTGCGTATAGCGGCTCTCCATAGCGGACGGTTGGAGTCAGTGCCAACTCAAACAGAAATATATTCCTTTTGGCAGCAATCACTTTTCGTACCCTAATGTTATCTCGTACAGCGGAGACATAGCCGCAGATTCTTGCAGGATAGAACATGCCGTGTGAACATATTCACTTTTATCTATTTTTCTGTTTCGCTTGATAGCCTCCAACGACATTCGCACGAACCTGGGCTGCCCTCAGCTATAAATATCTTGGCTCAGGCGAAACGCTGCTCCGATTGGTGTAACTCTCCGTGCTTTCGCGATTAACGTGGGAAATTAAGTATTCAGTCACACAGTTTTGTTTTTTCTTGAATGATAGCGAAGTCACCTTCAAGCCTATGTGATACGTCAGAAACAGTCACCTGGTTTTCGTTCACAAAACCATACATGACGTAAAAAAAGTAAAAACATTGCTCCTTGCTGGCTCACCTGCAAGCTCGCAAGCTCTCACATACACGAACAAACTAGTCATGGTATAGCTTGAATATATATATATATATATATATATATATATATATATATATATATATATATATATATATATATATATATATATATATATATATATATTCGTTCATGGCTAGGCGCAAGCATTAAACGACATGCTTACAGCTAGGGTTGTTGTTCTCCTCAAACTTGCAGTGCCAATGTAAACCTGCGACGGAGGAGAGAAGCAAAGTTAATGCAGAATGTTAAATGTTCAACTTGGCACACGACGAGAGCACGATTAACGCATGCACGCGCCAACATTTTCGGCGATAATGGCTGTAGCGAGTCCCTGCATCGCATTTAGTAGCACGCAGCGCTTTGTTCAAGTTCTCGCGGAAAAAATGTAAGGCTGGTCTTCGCTACGTAAGTTACATTTTTTTTTGTTTTTTTTTTGGGGGGGGGGGGTGAGGGGGTCAACTTGTAGCGCAAAATGAGACACACAAGACGTATTGTTTCTCATGCGAGGTAAAACACCAGCTTTTGCCGCAAATTGATAGACAGCTAAGTGGGTCAGGGGTAGCCGACGTAATAACCCGACGTTACGGGGGAAAAAATGGACATGGGCCGGCCACGTGATGAGAAGGCCAGATTACCGATTACCGATAGTCAGTTAGATCAGGAGAGGAAGCGTAGCCGTGGACGGCCGAGAGAGTAAGATGGGTGACGAAATTATGAAATTCGCAGGCATGAAATGAAATCAGCTTGCTCAGTACGGGAGAGGAGCATTGGGAGAGGCCTTCACCCTGCATTGGACATAAGATAGGCTTATGATGATGATGATGATGATGATGATGATGACAGAAAAAATAGCAAGGAATACGCGACCATGAAAGCTTGCGTGTGTAACGCTCGGCACGCGCGAGAAAGGCAACACTCTCTCGCGGTTCCCCTCCTACTTCCCAAAAAAAGAATATTGCTGTACATTTAATTGATCGACTGATAAATATCCTAATAAACAAATCAGTCAGACAATTAATGAATCGTTTATTTAGTTTACGAGTTAATTCAATACAACCATCTATAAAACGTAGCGAAACCATGCCTTGAGCAATTTGGCACTTCAGCTCCTTTTGTCATCGTATTCCGGCCGCGGCGGCTGCATTTCGATGGAGGCGAAATGTTGAGGCCCGTGTGCTATGCGTGGTCAGCGCGCGTTAAAGAACCCCAGGTGGTGGAAATTCCCGGATCCCTCCACTACGGCGTCTCTCATAACTATATCGTGGTTTTGGGACGTTAAACCCCACAAATAAATCAATCAACCTTTTGTCATCGTGTTGCGTTGGAAGCATTGTAGACTGAGCCTTTCTTGTCGATAAAAATCAAGGCGTCATACTGTCTCTGATTTTTCTGCTGTAAAAACGTGAAATAAACTTCCCTCAGTTTCTTTTTATCTCTACCTTCCTGCCACCCAGTTAGCCTGTAACTGCGTAGGCAGCCGTGTACAAAGAATAAATAACAAAACGCTGAGCTGGCGATGAATGCTTGTCGAGTCTTATTCACACGCAGGTGGCTTTTTATATGCAGCATGCTGAATATTCAGCCACGGGAAATTGCCGTGCGAGGGCACGATAAGCATTGCGGCAACTGTGGCGGTGCATCCTGAGACCATAACCGTGGCACAAATTAAGTAGCACGCTTTTGCGATCGCAACTACGCGCGATAGTGTTACTTATTCCCAGTGTGCCATGTTTTGGAGAAGTTCGGTTTGTGACCGATATAAGGTAACACCGGGGGATACGCGGTGTTCAGTAATAATGGGTGAGTATGGTGATACGGAACGCAAATTATTGGCCATCGTCATTCGTGCTAGAGGCCGACAAGGCGCAACATTTGCGCCTGTCCTTTCGGCACATATGGCTCGTATGGGTGTCGCGTAGGGGTATACCTTTAACGAAGCAACAGTCACTGCAGTACTCGTTAAGCGAGGCCCAACTACGCGCTTATGCAACATTTCTAAACAGCCGGCTCTCTCTCGTTGCACCCTTTGTCTGCTCTACTCCGACGCTAAGAGACGTCGCCTAGTCCAGGCCCTCAGCGCGGTGACTCCGTCCACCAGCCGCAGTGTGTGCTGTCTAGCGGCCGCGAGAGTTCCATTAAATGTTCACCTGTGGAACGTCGATCTCTCGCGTTCCTCCAGAGCTGCGCTCGGGTCACACTGTGGGCCGTAATTAATGCGTCGGGAGACAAAGACGCGACTCGTTAATTAGACGAGCGTCGCTGCCGGCGCTACACAGAAGGAGTGCATTTTGACGCATAATTAAACCAGCGCACGGCTCGGACAGTAGGCGGCGTCTGATGCTGCGAAGAAAGTTGGACTCCTCTCCAGGGCGGCCCAACTCGGAGGACCGAACAGCCGACCGGCGATGTAAAGGGAACCCCCTCCGGCAAGTGGCGCCCTCGCTACCATGCGGTGAGGTCCCCAACCAAGCGCACCCCCCCCCCTCCCCCCCTACCAGCCTCTCGCAGCCGGCTCTCGCCTTGCCCCGCCACCACCACCGCCAGCGCCGACAACGCCAGCAGCGCTGATCCGGTTCACGTCGTCACACGATGGAACGTACCCGCTGACTGCGGCTCTCCAAGAAGGAAAAAATGAAGAAGCAGAAGAAAAAAAAAAGACAAAACAGCTCCTCCGATGACGTTTCGCGTTGTACCTTTCGCTTTCCTGCATCCTATACGCCGGAAGAAAATGACTCACCAGTCTAAAACAAAGATGACATAATCGAAAGTGGTTTTACACTCGCGCACTCTAACCTCATTTGAACTGAGATTCCGGAGCTTGGCTGGTTGCCAATCGGTGCCAGACACTTGCTCCACGGATATGCGGCATTTGTACGGCTTTGCTCAACGCAGACGAAAAAAAAAAAAAAAAGGTCGTCTCTAATCTCATAGAAACAAGACACTGGCACGGCCGATGCTGCGGGCCTGTGGTCCACCGTATAGTGTTCATTTTTGTGCTGCTTATCTTTATGTCCACATACAAGAGCTCCGTGCTATCACGCATCAAGATCCTGATCGGGCTGGGGCTTCGTAGCGACGGCACGGGGATAAACTTTGATTGCCTTGAAATTTAGATAAGTGAATTAATTAATTAATCAATTACCTAACCGTCGTCGCGAGTACGATTTGTTTCACAGACGGTTGAAAGCGAGGATTTAAAAACAAAAACGAAAGTGAAACGAACTTGCGGGTCCCGCACTTCCTCAGTGCAGTGAAAAGGAAGGACAAAAAGTCGTAAAGACAACAGCAGTGCCGCATGCATAGTTGGACGCGGTGAAGCGTAGCGGCCACTGAGACGGAAGCGAATGGTGCATCTTCGAAATTTTCCTGCTTCGTTATCTCGCGGGCTCACCATCAACGGCTAAGAAAACCAGGGTACAGAGAAAATGAATAAGCTGTTGCGTTAACTGTGTGCTTATAGTGCTTAAACTCGGCTGAGAAAGTAACCTTAAGTAAAAATAAATAAATAAAAATAAGATATAGACAAAGGACGACCAGACAGAGTCGATCGGTCTAAAGGAAACGACGCGCTCAAGAGCGCGTAATGAAACGGTGGAGCAGATGTACTACGCAATGGGGTGTGATGCGTGATTGCTACCGCATTGCATCAGTGCTGCCGTCGGTTGGTGACACGGTGCCCGGTAAAACTGCACGAACCTCAACTGTGGGACCGATGTGGCGGGGCACTTTTATCAACGACTAGCGCTATCAAGATTCTCCAGCGATACTGGTTGAGATCACGAGATTGCTCTCGAAAGGTCCTTTAAGAACACGAAAACGATAGAATGATGCGCGCCCGGGTACACACGACCTCCACGCACACAGGTGTGGAGTTTTATTTTTTATTTATTCAGTATAATACTGTCAATCCCGTCAGGGATTTTTACAGGAGTGGGTTAAAGGGTACAGATATTGTGGTACAAAATTATACAATAGTTAGGTAGGGCAACAAAATCATAATAAACCTATGTTATTAACAATCATAATGAACCTACGTTATTAAAAAAAGATACAAAAAAAATAAAGAAGGTGGGCACATAAGTTATCAAGTTGACAACAATTACCAACATTTCATGTCACAAATTGCGAATGTACAGAAGAAAAGGACAAAATATGTACAACACCAGTAACGCTTCTAACGTATTGCTGATAACACGCTCTCACCAGCAAGTTCAACAAATTTGTCGATAGTGGACTGCGCGACCACCGTCTCAGCTAAAGTGTTCCATTCCCGAACAGCCCGCGGGAAGAAGGAAAAACTATTTCCTTGCCAGCTTGGGCCAGCTGCTGCGCATGGGGGTGTGGACGCCAATGGACAACGGACATAATAGGGAGTTTGAGAATTGGGGCCCCAAGGAAGACCCAATTCTCAAACTCCCTAATAAATGTTTTGTTGGCGCAAAAGTATTCCTGGAGTGTAAGGTTGTGCTTATGACAGGTTTCTCTGGTAGTGTTGTAAGAAATGTAGGTGGTTGGTTCCAATTTAACAATTGCTATGTATGATGAGGTACATAAATTTGAGGCGGGATAACATCGCACGACTGGCTAACGTGTGAAGACCGATCTCTGATAGCATTTGCATGCGTGGGCGAGTCAGTGCGCCTATATCTGTTACAGATAAAACACGCGGCTTTGCGCTGGACAGCCTCAATAGTACCTATGTGGTTTTGGGTGTACGGAAACCATGCCACGTTCGCATATTCTAAGACAGGGCGTATGACTGTCACATAGGCCAGAAGCTTGGCTTCCCTTGTAGAGTATCGCGGCGACCGCTTTAAGAACATAAGCTTTCGCATCGCTTTGCTTGTGACGTGTTCCACATGTGCCGACCATCCTAAATCTGACGACATGACGACGCCCAAGTATACTTGTACTGAGTGACGGCATTAAGAATGATGCTATTGTAGCTGTACGGAAAGGAAAATGTGGATTTCTTTCTGGTTACTGTCATTGCCACTGTTCTATCGAAATTGACGGCCATTTGCCAGTTTTCACACCACTGTGCTAACAAGCCAAAATCATTGTTAAGGCTAAGCTGGTCTTGCCGGCTTAGTACTTCTCTATACAGGACGCAGTTGTCTGCAAATAGCTTAATTTTGGATTGGACTTGGCAAGTTAGGTCATTTATAGACAAAAGAAACAGGATAGGGGCCAAAACGGAACCCTGCGGTACTCCAGAAAGGACTGGCATAATTTCAGAAGTGCTGGCTCCCAGCTGAACAAGTTGGCGACGGTCAGTTAAATAGCCGCTCCAGCTATGATATTTCACGGTACTCACTGTTCTGTTCCAGTTGCGTTTCTTTTCGAAACAAATGCCTGCCTCCGGGACAGGCAGGATATTCCTACGGCGCACGTCACCGAGCGTGCCGATCGTGCGGAGTCGAAGGAAGGAGGATAAAAAAAAAAAATGTGTTACTCGAGAAACGTTAACCTGCTACTTTTGCGCGTCTCGCTTCTTGTGCCTCGCTTCTTGGAAGGGAGAACGTATTCGAGAGCCTCCAGAGCACGTTTCTCAAACTCCGGGCTCGTCTCTCCGGGAGGCGCTTATACGAGTAAGGTTCCCAAGCCTCTGGCTGGCTTCTCTCGGCTTCATCGGTTGCGCACGCCTCCGCCGCGGGAGCCGATTTTTGTGCGGCTTCCAGACTCCAAGGTCTGCACAATGCCTGCAAAAAAGCCTCGGCGGTGGTCTCCGCCGAGCACTCGCAAGAGACGCATGCGCCCGCACAAAAGGATAAGCAGCAAAGGCGTCGAGCATACGCAGCTCAAGTGGCCGGCGCGATGGCGGGGGTGGGCACCGTCGCGGGGCGTGTTGCTGTGACAGGCTGAACTCCACCTTAAGGGGGCACTAAATTTTAAAAAAAGAAAGCTTTTCTCGTGTCATTACATTAGCCTTTCACAATAGCAACTACACCACTCCCGCGGCAGGAAGACGTTTGATAAGCGGAGGAGAAAAAAAAAAAAAAGAACGCTAAGTAAAATACACATGGTGACGCCACCTTGAGCTTCCCGCACTCACTCGCCCTGACGTCATAGATATTGACGGTGTCTGTTGCGGGCCTGCATAATTACCTTGCGGTGGAATTATGTCTTCCAAGGAATGCTCCCTGGGGTTTTACGTCCCAAAACCACGATATAATTTCCAAAACCACGAGACGCCGTAGTGGAGGGCTCCACAAACTTTGACCACTTAGGATTCTTTAACGTGCACTGACATCGCACAGCAGCACATGGGCCTCAACATTTCGCCTCCATCGAAATGCAGCCGCCCCGGCCATGATTCGATCCCGCGATCCACGGATCCGCAGCCGAGTACCATATCCACTAGACCACCGTGGCAGGGCTGCCTTCCAAGGAAGGCAGAAACTTCACACACCAGCTTTTAGTGAGCTCGTATTGAGCCAATGTGGCGAAATTACGATAGGCAGGTTTGTAATCCCAGGACGCCACACCAACGTCCGGAGGCTGGAATTCCTCTCACCATTTAGGCCTATATTCATAACGTTATAGCTTCATATCAGTTGCCCTGAAGCAGGCTACTTTTCTCTATTTGCATGAGGCGGACAATGTACGCATCCACGTCTATACCAATGGCTCAGTAGCGGCTAAAAACTCAACTGCGGCAGTAGTAATTCTAGCAAGATCCATCACAATAAAACTCAGGCTGTTTCAAGCTATACCTCAAGTATACAAGTGCTGAGCTCGTGGCCTCCGTGTAGCTCTTCAATTCATTATAAGAGCCGCCTAATCCATGGTCTATGCTGTGTGATAGCGAAGGTGTCCTTGATTGTTTACTGTTCGCCCTACGTCACGGCCCACATGAGCAACTCGTTGCGGAGATCTGGCAGATGCACAATCATGCTGTACTGGCAGGACACACAGTAATACTCCAGCAGCTACCTAATTACACCGGCGTCCTGGGAAATGACCAAGCGGACGCGACTGCCCCGTCTGCTAACGACGGCGTCAGTTGTGTGGCCATTTCGCTTTCCAATGTCTGACGCAGCCGAACAACTTCGCGAACTACCACATCTACTAACGCTCGACATGTGAAACTCGCCTGCATATTCAAGCGGAAGGCTTCATGCATTGGACGCTAACATGGAACTACGCATCACAACCGACATCTCATGCCATGACTCTACCCTCCTTGTCCGTCTGTGGGTCAGGGTAGGTTTCCTCAACGCGTATTCGTTTACGATTGGAATGGATGATAGCCCCTTCTGTGAACATTGTGGGTGCAGAGAAAATATCGCACACCTCTGCGAATGTACCCGTTCCAACGCCGAAAGAGCATCCCTTCCAGCCACGCGTGGTCAGTTGGTCAACCAACCGCCCGTTTACCGAAGGCAAGATCCTAGGGCACTGGACTACAAAGTCTTCAAGGCGAGTCGCTGTCAGAGCACTGCTGCGATTTCTCCGAAAAACAGGACTTGGTGACCGATTGAGACAGTGCCTGACAAGTGACAATGATGTTGGCGTGTCCCTAAAACCTGTTCTTTTCTTTCACTCTTTCATTCTCCCTTCTCCAGTACAGGGTAGCCAACCGGAGATCTTCTCTGGCTAACCTCCCTGTCTTTCCTTTGCCTTTCTCTCTATCTCCATATCTATATCTACCAGACAATCTTTATTGCGCATCTATTTTTTTTTTCGTATTTAGTATATTCCCGAAGAGCCAGGACGGGACAACAAGTGAAGAGAGAGGGGTACGGCAAATGATGTAAGACCGAAGCAAGCGTCTTCATTAAAGCTGCCTTAGTGCTTGAAAAGTAATTTCAAAGCACATAATCTATTTATTGTCCATCGAGCAATGAGCTGAATGAGTGCGTCTGCTATACGCTGAACGACGGCAGCTACGCTGATCGGACCATTAATGTAGCAACATATTGCACTAAGCCAGGAAGAACAAGTCGCGCTAGCGTAACGGGCCCATCTTAAACAACGATGCCGCATAAAACGAGTACACAGTGAAACCAAGAGAAGAAAACAATACATTAATTTTCTTTTTATTATTCAGTTCGTCACAAGTTTAACGCTCGTCCATAATTCTGTGGTGTAGTGGCTGTGGTACTCGGCTCCTGATCCGAAGGTCGCGGGATCGAATCCTGGCCGCGGCGGCTGCATTTCGATGGAGGCGAAAAGTTGAGGCCCGTGTGCTGTGCGATGTCAGTGCACGTTAAAGAACCCCAGGTGGTCGAAATTTCCGGAGACCTCCACTACGGCGTCTCTCATAATCAGAGCTGGTTTTGGGACGTTAAACCCCACAAATCCATCAATCAATCATAATTCGATGTACAGTTCGATAAAGAGGAACACATGCAATGTTTTTATGCTCTCCTTGGATTCATTGTGCGCTCGCTTTATACGGGTGCAATGTCAACGCAGTAAGGAAGAAGAGGAGCGGGTGTTTGACAACGCACAGCACGGGGCCTCTTATACGCGTGTGATAAGAGAACATTAAAGAGACGACCAGGGAGGTTATATATGCCCTCGTATTTACATATACGCGACAAGATAACCTATCCTGGAATGGCAACAGCTGCAGTCGCAATAGAGCTGTTTTGGAAGCGAGGTCTTTGACAAGGGTTCTCGACTCAGTCGCACTCTCTGTGCGGCCTCCACGCGCGAGCGGTCTTTTCGCCATTCAAATGTAGGTTAGCATGTTCGCCATGGGGCGCGCATTTCTTTTCTCGATCTCTACTCCTTCTTGCTGTTTCTTTTTTTTTTCCCCTGTGGACTACTGCATCTGTTCTTTTTTTTTTTTTTTTTGTCTACTGCATAAAGGCTCTAGGACCAGGCATATACGCGGCCTTTCATCGATCGCAAATTTCGTTGTTTCTCGAACAGTATTGATGTACTACGCGTTCTTTGCGCCTATTACTCTCCAATGAGGATGCATGAACGCCTAGGAGCACGTGCATCCGTTACTTGTGCACCTGCCTAGTGGCGCGCCACCTGCACTGAAGGGGACGTACTCGAGACGTGCTTAGTTTTATTTCGCGGACACACGCTGTCATTGCCGGGCGGGGTGCTGCGCCAGCGGTGGTGCGCCCGACTGATCGGTGTGCGCACGCCGTCTTCCGGGCGGCCGGCCGGGGCGTGCCATTTGTAAGATGGAACGCACGCGCCCTCAAGGTCGGGGCTCACAGCGTGGCCTTGGGGGAAGTCCTCCTCGGGCGGCGCGACGCCGTCCGGACGGCTGCGGAGCGAGCTGCAGCCTCTGCCGCCGCGTGGGACGCGCCCCCTGCGGCAGCGCAGCGCCTTCCGTTCGACACCCGTACGCGGCCACGTCGACGCGGCGCACGCAGCACAAAAGGCTTGCGCCGCGGCATAGAGATGCGCCGAACGGTATCCAGCCGCCTCGCGTCACAACTGCGAGCAAGCCCGATACGTGCGGCCATGCCCGGCAGCTGATAGAACGCGTACACGATGCGACGTGCACGATTCGCATATCTGATTTTCAAGGGATAAAACCAAACCGCTCTAGCCAAGGGCGATAGTGTGAGTGTGCGTTCTAATCAACAGATGTTATCCTTCATGCGCTGCTATAAAGCGTGGAGTGGGCTCTTCGTATATGTGTGCGAATGTCCCTGAAACCAGGAATATAAAAGGGAGTTCTCGACACCATCTTTGAAGAAACCAATTCATTAGCATATCCTGCTGGTGCTGTTAGCGTGTCCTGGCCGAAGAAAAGCGTTTAAGTAGCCTTCCCTCCCGATGATACAGTCTTTCAGCGGAAAATGCCTATGTTTCGTTCCTCCCATTAACTCGCGCTAACCATCGGCAGGTTATCTAGGGGTGACAAGAACACTTAATTCTTGGCGCTGCGCCTTCGCGTGCCACCCTCGCTCGCTCGCTCCGCTGGGCACGGCGTGACTTCGCATGACGTTGTTCCATGCCAAGTTCTCGCAACGGTGCGTTATTGTCACAGAAAGATGGTAGAGACAGAAAAAAAAAAAAAGATTGTTTAGTGAGATCGCTGAGTTTGTGCTGAATGCGATTAAAAAGATCCGACATTGTTTTGTGGTTTAGCAGTGGAATTCCTCTGGACAGGTTTTTACCGATTGTTGGATAGTAGTTGCGTGTGGCTGCTGCTATAAACGGTAAAACCTGCTTTCATGTAGCAGGCGGATCTCTCCAGTGTCTTGCTTAATTGGTCTCATAAGCTGCTGTAATTTTCGACTGAAGCTAGCTTTCTGGCTAGCTTGCTTCGCTTATTTCTGCTAGTAGGAAACCAATTTTTATTAGAAGCTAGGCATTTGCCTGAAGATATTGAGTCTGGCGCAGCCTCCTGGACTTGCGCCGACCTCCTAACTACAGCGTCACATGCTCAGACACAGTCGCTCAGAGAACTACGTCACCTTATAGGTGCAACAGATCGCGCCTTATGTATACGCTCCTAGCAGAGTGCATCCCGCTATACCCGTGGCTTCGACGAGACGGAGGGATGCATCGGGTGGCGGGAATAGTGCCGCTGAAAAGCTGTGCGAAGAGCGAGAGCGTGTCCATGACGCATCGATTCGCAGGCGCGCCAGCCGTACTGGTCTGGCGGTGGTGGTACCCTTCGCGGGGCACCCCGATCGAACGGCTCGGGTTCGAGGTCGCCGCAGTTTCGGGGGACCACCTCTGACGTCACAATGACGTCACGTGTCCGTCACGGGACCCTTGGCCCAGCGCCCTTCCGCAGAGCGCGGCCAAATTCCGGCGGCGCCGAGGTGCGCCTCCCGCTAAGAAAACGAAGCGCTGATGAATAGCACGCTATTTCGGTGCATACGAGCGGCTCCGGCCGCCTTTTCCTCTTTGGCTCACTTCGATACGAGACTTTTGGAACGTCGCGAAGGTCACACGTCCGGGACGCTCATATCGGAGACAAATGTCGGCCCGGCCGAATACAGCGCCAACGGTCGTGGGTGACCGGTTTATGACGAACCCGACCGCGAAAGGCGCCGCCTGGGCTAAGGTGGCGGCGCGAAGAGCACCCCCGCCCCCTTCCTCTTCTTTGCCCCCTAGAAGCCCCGGCGCTGCCAAGTGCGCAGTTGCCGCCGCCGTTCGCAGCTTCGCGCTGTGCCACGCGCTGGTCGTCTTTAGCGCCACTTTCGCACCCAGAAAAGAGTAGTCGCCCCCTATAGAGGAGCCACCGTCGCTGCACGCGCTTTGAGAACGCGCCTGTTGGAAAACTTCCGCGCGCGCTTTGGAACAGCCCCACCGCAAAGCGAACGAATGGGTTGGCTTCCGCTTGACGTGAAGGCCTGCGCATGTGCTGGATGCGAAGGCAATAATAGACTGAACAAAAGTGGCACAGCCAACTGTACTCATCTAGAATAAGCCTGAAGTTGACGTCGAGCTCAGCTTGCGATGTAGAGATCAAAATAAATAAATAAATAAATAAATAAATAAATAAATAAATAAATAAAACATCCATGGTATACCTGGTTCGATGAAAGAGCGTCAGTACTCTCGGACTGGAGTAACACATCCGTCTGAAGGTCAACTAAGCAGGCACCAGATACGAGGAACGGCAATAAAGAGGGCGAATAGGTGACAGCTTCGGTGACCTGCACAACACAGCAATGCGATGGGCTCATTTCAATCAAGAAGCGCGCGAGAAAAGCGCCAAGTTCGAGAAGAGAAAACGTGCATGCGATTGATGCGAGACAGCCCGTGCCACATTTCTCGGAGCTACAGCTCGACACGAAAAAGCCACTCGAGATGGAAGTGCGCAATTACGGGGAAGAGCTAATAGAACCTCAAAGCGTCAACTATGTGAGAAGACTAACGTTAGTCACCACGGGCCATGGCCTTCTGTAAGACCAGGATGCCACGTCGAGCTGAATGGACACGCACCATTCGAAGAGCGTGTCCATGAAATTAATAATGATGGTGATATACGATTTTTATTGGCGCAAGGTCCAAGTGCGGCCAAAGAGCACCATTATGAAATCGAGAAGACATGTGTCTTTTAAGATTCCAAGAAACATGCGTCCAGAGTACGACAGGGTGGGCTGGCTAACAAGATCTGGGGCACTACACAAAATAATGGAGCGATAAGAGAAGGTCGAAAGCATCAAAAATAACCATGCCACGAAACACTAGGGGCAACATCTACGCAATGAGAGTAACTGACGATGACGAAAGTTAAAATCACGGGAGCAACAGCGCAAGCGCGATACACCCGTAGAGCGGAAGAAACGGCGATAGGTTTGGCGATCTCCGCGTTTAAAAGGGCTACTATGGCGACAGACTCTCAAGGAGTCTGCAGAGAGGAAGAATCAGGCACACGGCCCTCGATCTATTACAAAGCAAGGCCACGCCAGACATCCGCGGACCGTGCACACCGGGCCTCTCGACCCGCAAGGGAACCTCGCGGCACACGGCGCAGCCCGAGAACATGCACACCTAGTCGTGTGGCTTCTAGATTTCAATCGCCTCACAGCAACGGTGAAAAGTGATACACTCAGTTGAAGTATGTATACTATATTAAACATCTGTTGCCGTCCGCCGCGGTGGTACTGTTGTTCTGGTGCTCGACTGCTGGCTCCGAAGGACACGGGTACGATCACGGCTGCGGCGGTCGAATTTTCGAATGAGGCGAGAATGCCAGAGGCCCGCGTGCTGTTCGCCTCCAGAGCACGTCGAAGAACCACACGTGGTTAAAATTTCCGGAGACCTACTCTACGGCGTGCCTCATAATCATATTGTGGTTTCGGCACTTTAAACACCAGGAACTATTAAACATCCGACTCGCACTTGGCTGCCACAGCTTAATACACTTGGGCGCGTGGTATATTGACAACCAAGCGTACAAGCAACTCTTACGAGCACTGTATGTCTTCTAACACTTTTATATTAAACACTGCAGCTTCATGAGGTGCTACATTTGTGACATTACGAAAAATGAAGTGCTTTTAGGACGCCAAAGGTCGATTTAAAGGCGCTAAAATATTTACAGATTTCCAAAGCTGGTGTCTACACACACACACACACACACACACACACACACACACACACACACACGCCCCGCCACGGTGGTCTAGTGGTTATGGCACTCGGCTGCAGATCCGAAGGTCGCGGGATCGATTCCCGGCCGCGGCGGCTGCATTTCGATGGAGGCGAAATGTTGAGGCCCGTGTGCTGTGCGATGTCAGTGCACGTTAAAGAACCCCAGGTGGTCGAAATTTCCGGAGCCCTCCACTACGGCGTCTCTCATAATCAGAGCTGGTTTTGGGACGTTAAACCCCATAAATCCATCCACACACACACACACGCACGCACACACACACACACATGCAGATAGAGAGAGAGAGAAAGAAAGAATTGAAGCACTAAGTTGAAAAATCTGTAACTGCGCACCAGAGACACATGTTGCCAATTTTATAAGCAGCACCCATTTGAAGCAGCATCCGGTTGAAACCCTGGACTATGCGAGAAATTTCTTCACCGGTATGTAAGCCCATGCGCCGTTTTTCAAACAAACTTCAGCAGTCGACTATCTCGTCACCCCACTGCACTCAGGCACCGTCCGCGTAGCACAGAAACTCGTTCACGTACCTCCCGCCTGAAGCATTTTATTCGCCGGTCAGCCCATCTGCAGAATGCGGCCAGGTTGGCACCTTCGAAGAGGGAGTGCAAGCACTCTTAATGCACTTCATCCTTCTCACCTGTACATAGCCATAACCATCCCATGTTCTTCTTCTTCTTGCTCGAGGCTGGCGAGTGTCTTCAGATTAAAGGGGTCGTGAAACGTTTTCTGAACATTTTGTACTAAGTGCGTATTCGGGATCCTGACCCTCCAATCAACAATATGCATTGTTCCGTTGCACCGTGTGCGTTGATTTAGAGCGATAAAAAGCGCGGTTTCGGTTTCGCTGCGCGCGTTCCCCTCAACTCTGCAGATGACGTCATCTTAGTAGCCACCAGACCTCCGAGATTGCCGCGCCCTCGGAGGCCACGGGAAAACAAACCGTGCTGCCGCTTTTCTTCCGAATGGTGGCACCGCACGGTTTCCAAGTATTTTCTTCCTTTCTAGCTTTCAAGTAAATAGATTCCTTTAGAGCAAACGCAAGTTCACTGTGCCTTTGAACTTAAAAATATCTTAACTCAACGTCACCAAATAGTACCAGGCCGGCCGGTAGTGTCGCATAGTCGTTTCGGGAGCGCAAGAAAGCTGAGATTTAAAACGGGCGTTGTTAAATGTGCACTCAATATTTCGCCGAAATATTTCGGAATCGGCTTGTCGAATGCGTATGGAAGCAGTGAAAATTACAAACCGGCATCTCCAAATTCTTTTCACGACCCCTTTAAACGAGTCTGCTGGCTTTTCTGGTCCGGTCTTCCTCGGTCTCTCAATATCCAAAGAGAGAAAGAGAGAGAGAAAAATAAGTGGGAGGACTCCCAAGTTTCGTTTTTAACAGCGGAACGCTACAGCGCCATCGGGCCCCGTCCACATTGATTTCTCCTAGAATATTGATCAAAATTAGTGCCTTCTCTGTGTAAAGCTGGAATTGAGTTTCCTTGTAACAGAATTGCATTTTCTCGTACGTTCAAATTACGGTCCGAGTTCTCATGTGTGTACGTGTTAGTTAAGCCGTAGTTTGCGATTTTATTTTGTTTAGTGATTTTACTTCAAGAAATCGAATTTTGTTCATTAACGCACCTGTGACATGGCGCAGGGCTTGCGTGGTTCTGGCGTTTCGGCGAAACATGGCGGCAGAGCCCCGGGTGATTATTTCCTCCGTGGACGCCTACGCCGACACCGGATTTTTGGCGACGGAAGCCCCTTGAATAAAGGGCAACTCCGGTAATTTTTCAGTGTCCACTGATCTCAATGAAATTTTCGATACATATTCTCGTTGGTACAGTAATAATATATGCCAAGCCAGGCGGTTGCAAGTTAATTAGTTTTCGTGGAAATGAATTTTAAAGATTTTTTTTAGCAGATTCCCACGCGGGCCACCCTGTGTTTTCGTCGTCATTGCCTTCAACGCTGCCATACACGAGCAGGCGGGCCGTCAAAAGCAAAACGGCCATACTTCAGCGTTCGTAAATCGTCGCTGTCAAGTTCAGAAAAGCTGTCGTGATTCGATACATCGTCGGGTAACCTCGCCACTGTCATTTTTCAGTGCCAGCTCCACAATTCTGATGGCGGAGATGCTGTGACGTCATCGCATACGCTGCACGAAGCGTCTACCTGTTTCGGTTTCGGTTTGAACACGCCTCTCAGTTGGGTATTTAAGGTTATTGGTGCGTTTCCGAGCAAAGTGGACCACTTTCGCTGCTACAGGAGTGTCAGTACCGTTGGAAAACATCGATATGACAACATGCCGAAAAAGCCGCCGGAGTTGGCCCTTAATGCTGTTGCGTTAAGAAATGTGGTGTATGGGTTTTCCGCTTGCGTGAAATCTGTACAGGGCTCACGAAGGTTTTGCAATGGTCACAAGTTCTATTTATCTTTGACTGTTGTGTATGGTTATTAATTTAGTTCACATGAGATGGATTTTCAGGTGCAGACTACAAAGTATATGCGATGATTTTTCATCACTGAGTTACAAAGTTGAACACTTGATAGAAGAGTTTTCTAAAGTTAAGAAAGTTTCAAGAACAAATTTCTAATTGATGGCCTCAATAAGAACATTCCTGTAGTCAAGGGGACTAAATGTATACAATAAGCCTCATCAATTTACTGCAGCGGTCGCTGGTTTTATCCATTGCAATTCTCGTGTTTCTTCTGTTCGCAGTGATTGATGTCTGGGGTTTTACGTCCCATAACCACGATATGATTATCAGAGACGTCCTACAGGGGACTTTAACGTGCACCGACGTCGCACAGTACACGGGCCTCAACATTTCGCCTCTATCAAAATGCAGCCACCGTGGGCGGGATTCAATCGCGCGACCTTCTGATCAGCAGCCGAGTACAATAGCCACTAGACCACCGCGGCGGGTCGTTTTCAGTGCCCGAACCTACAGATCAAACACGAGTAAATTGTCAGGAAGCCCTTTGTGCCTTTATCCGCACCTTCCCTCGACATGCAATGTGTTGAAAATAATACAATCAAATGAAATCAAATTTAGCGTCCATGCTGATAGCCGTGCTCTCTCCACAGCCGCTATAGCGCTGCCTTTAGCGCTGTCGGGGGCTTGAGTAGTGAGCGGTGTTTCGCTGCAGCAGCTCGGTTCGCACGTTCCGGCACCGCTTTTCAGTCTCGCCTGATGATGTAGGCGATGTCGATGTGCGCGACTCAACTCGCATATAGTGGCGCCATTCCTATCATGCGCCATCTCGTGGATCACGTGCCAGGCAGCGCGCAACGACGTGAGCAGCCCCGACGGCATTCCCCACTATTCCTTGCTGCAACGGTGCTGCAATGGAGCTGCGGGGCGAAATCTTGTAACGGTTCCATAAGTGGAATGGTTCATCTGGCCTCACGTGATTAGTCAGAATCGATCATTTGCTGACACGAGCGCCACTCTGTCCAATCACGTGATGGCAAGTGGACCGGTCCACCTTTGGAACCTTTATAAGATATCGCCCCTGGAGCGGTGGTTCGCACGCTCAGCTACGGAGCGACAGTTGTGGCTGTGCGGGAAAGGATCGATCCGGGCTACAGTTGCCACAACATCGTTTTCTTAGCTCGATAAAAACAACGTAATTGGTGCGCTGTTTTGGGTACCAAGTAATGCTTCCGAATTAAAGAAAAACCTTGAAAATTCGTGTGGTAAAAGGGGGAATCGAACGGATTTCATATATATTCAGACAATGTGCGGATTTCCTGACGGTGCCGCCAGATGGCAACCGCGTACAGTCTAGACGGAAGCGCGAGAGAGAAGCGTGGCTGTAGTAAACACCTCACGCATGACGTATTTGGGTACTGGCAATACAGTGCGTCACCAATAGAAGTTGTTGCTGTACTGGAAGGTTCATTCTGTCATTGACCATGAAGTTATGCTCGATCGGCGCAAAAACTGAAGAAGGGACGGGGTCAAAGAGAACGCCAACTACGGCTTGTCACTACAGTGTGTCACTGTCGTGTTTCAACACACTATAGCTGCATGAACGTCGATAGAGATCATGAGATGGCTTCTGCTGGTGCTCTCCTTGTCTGCCCTTCTGTGTGCGGCATCAACAGGACGTTGTTGAGTAGGGCTAGGAGCACGGGTCACACGACACAACAGACGAGTTGCCGGATTAGTTGGTTCGTACTTGCAGAGTTGAGAATCGCTTTGATTGATTTGTGGGGTTTAACGTCCCAAAACCAGCTCTGATTATGAGAGACGCCGTAGTGGAGGTCTCCGGAAATTTCGACCACCTGGGGTTCTTTAACGTGCACTGACATCGCACAGCACACGGGCCTCAACATTTCGCATCCATCGAAATGCAGCCGCCGCGGCCGGGATTCGATCCCGCGACCTTCGAATCTGCAGCCGAGTGCCATACATCCACTAGACCACCGTGGCAGGGGAGAATCGCTTGCCGTGCAAGTATTCATCATCCCGTCCCCCATAGTTATGTGCTTCTCAACTCTTCGTGAGTGTGTATCAAGTTGCGCCGCTCTTCTGAAACATGGCTGCGCTGTAAAGGTGGCAAACGCGCCCCATGCACATGGCACAGCCTCAAATTGTAAGCCGGAAAAATGGAAAATCTGATGGTGTGTCACAGCCATCCGTCCTAGGGCGCAACTGCAGCCATTTCATCAAACAGCGGTGGAGCGTGACGCTGAAAGAATTAACGCTGCAGTGTTTTTATAATGGTCTGGGAATCATGTTACACTTATGAAGCTAATCCCGGCCCTAGCGCTACAGTTCTTTAATGCTTCGACGTGAGTGCGCGTTTCTTTTTTTTTTTTCTTTATACATTTCTCTTACGTCCTTTTCTTTTTCACTTCCTTCAGTAAAGCAGAAACAACCTCGTTCTCCACAGTCCTATTCTCTTTCTCCCTCTCTTGTGAGCTAGCAGGTCGCAAACAAAATATTGTTTGCGAGCTGGCGTCATAGATCCGATTCATGAACAGAGCTATCGCATAACCCCGAAAGGCCACGCGACGCTGTGGTTTTATTGCTCAGTGTTTCCCTGCTCGAACGTGACCTCAATGCGGCCTCAATGTGACCGATCCTGAGCTAGAAGATAGGGTGGTAAAGATACACTGATCAGTCGTTGACAATCAATTTTAGGGTTGCAGTGCTCACGGAATGAAACGAGACACTATCAAAACTTCTTGTTGGGCAAGTTGGTTCATTACTGAAACTTATAGGTAACAGCGCAAACAGACGATCACAAGAAGGGAGACACAGACACACAGGCGCTGACTAAGAATTGACTGTATTTGGAAGAATGACGTGCTTTATAACTGTCAGAGTGAAGCATGGGAAATGAAGGGAAATGTGACAATGAGGTGTTTATTTATTTGGTATGGGAACAAGAACGCAAGAGCAAAACAGCCAGATAAGCGGGGAAAAAAAAAAACGCAGTCAGTAATTTTTCTTCGCAATGTGACCCCAGATAGCCGCATCGAGAAGATCAAATTCCACTTAAAAAACAACGAGAGAAGGGGTGCTAATGCACTTACTACAAAGTTTTCTTATGTCTTCTAAACTTAGACGGCGCAATCTTGTCACTGCCCTTTCCTAGATTCGTCGTCTCCTTCAAACGGGCCACACAATCTGTACACTTGATGACATATGCGCAACTGAATATGCGTACTTTTCGTGCAGTTTGTTCAAATTGAGAGCGTGTTCCCCCAATCGGTCATTGACGCAGCGACCAGTTTCGCCGACGTAAAACATCCCACATGACATGGGAAGGCAATACACCACTCCAGCGGAACATTTAACTAAAGGCGGTTGGTGGCTCTTCTGGCATCCACGTTTATTGGCGTTGCAGTTAAATGAATGCAACTTTCCCAGCTCATTTGGGGCAGAGAAATGAATTAGTACACCGTGCCTGTTCGCCACCTTCTTGCAGTTATGAGAAAGCTTGTGGATGTAGTGTACAACCTCAGGCCTAGGGGCTTCCGGTGAACATCGGCCCTAGTGCTTCCCGTTCTAGGCTTGAATTTTTGAGGGGGAGCCCTGCAGCCAAAAGACGGCTTACCTGATTATCAAAACCGGGCTTAATTTGATGTCGGCACGATTTTTCGAGAATGATTCCATGGAAAATCAATGAAATTCCTCTCTTAATTATCTTGGAATGTGCTGAATCAAACGGTAACTGCTTTGTCTTAGCCCTTGGGTAGTACGTGTCCATCGCAGAACTTGATTTTGAGCTCTAAAAACTGTCAAATAGAAGAGTCCAGAATTTCATGGGTGAAGCGTAACCCAAGTCCATGTTTGCTAAAAATAATAAAACTTCACCTGCTGTAGAAGGGCACAGGTGAAGGCGGGCAGCATTTTTTTTTAGCACTAAGAAATCGCCAATACATCTAAAAATTGCTAAAACCGGCCCCCCATTTGCGCTCTAAATTTGAAATAACTACACGACAAGTACGAACATTTAGTTGCGCATGTCATCAAGTGTGCAGATTGTGTGGCCCACCGGTTGAAAGAGACGAGGAAAGAGCAGTGACAAGATTGCGCATCTAAGTTTAGAAGACGCCAGAAAGCTTTGTAGCAAGTGCATTAGTACCCCTTCTCTAGTTCCTTTTTAAGTGGAATTTGATCTTCTCGATGCGGCTATCGGGGGTCACATTACAAAGAAAAAATTACTGACTGCGTTTTTTTGCGCTTTCGTTGTTGACATGTTTCCACCCTCATTATCAAATTCCCTTTCATTTCCCATGCCTCACACTGCCATTTATAAAGCACGCCATTCTTCCAAATAAAGTCAGTTTAGCGCCTGTGTGTCTGTGTCCCCCTTCTGGTGGTCGTCTGTTTGCGCTGTTACTTGAAGTTTCAAGAAATGGGACATGTGAATATTGAATTAAACCCGCTAAAATGAGCAATTACTCGTTATAACGGCGTCATGTAGCTGCGAATCTGGATTATAAAGGTGGCGTTTATTCTTGCGTAAGTGTAGAAACCAATATAACACCAATGGTATACATGAATTTAAGATGGTAAAAAGGAAAGTATGTGCATTACTTAGTCCTAAATTTTCGCGTTTCAACCCATGACTACTGTACATGTTGCGGCCAGTACATGCTGCTGCATTCCATAGGGAAAAAAAAAAAAAATCTTGGGGTATTGCGTGCTGAAATCTCGATCATGAAGCATGCTGCAAAAATAATTTTGACCACCTGGATTTCCCCAACACGTGACCAATGCGCGGTGTACGAGAGGTGTTTTTGCATTTTGGCTCCATCGAAATGAGGCCTCCACGACCGGAACTTATGGTCGATCACAGTCTGTTCCTGAGTTTCTATAACGTGAGAGACAACCTATGAGAGACAATTTAACGCCGTTGTATTGGGCGGTGCGAGCAGCAAAGAACTCCTTGTTTCGAGTAAAATACTTTTTCGGAGTCCAAGGAAGCATCTTTTAGTTAAAGACGTAAAGCTAGTCGCTAGAAAGCAGGCTTCTCGGATGCGCATGACATCTGAAGCGCAGTTCAGTTTACCTGATCGGCTGACAATCGAGGAAAAAAAAAAAAAAGTACCGGCGTGCATAACGCTTCGCTTGTTGCCTCAAGTTTCGCTCAAGCATCCGAGCACGTGCGTATACGAATTTCGCTTTTGATAAAACACAGCATCAGCACATAACGTTGCGGTCAAGTGTCCAATGAGGCGAGAACAGAAAAAAAAAAAGAAATAGAGAGACAGAGCGTTGCTTATGTCGGAGGCCCCTATGGCAGTTGTTTTTTTTTTTTTTTCGAATCCTATAGCGACCGCTAGGCATCCCACTTAACCACATTAAGAGGCGATCCTCACGCACTGGCATGTTAAAAAAAAGCGGAAAGGAAAAGCGCACACTTAATGGCAATGACCTCCTTCTTCTCTCCGACGGGTGATATGTTGCGTAACAAAACGCGAGATGAATTGAGCCGCGAAGTATACACGGGCGTCCGGTCCATCGTGGCGGCGGTCAGTCCGGTGCTCGCTCGTTCCTTGCTGTTCATCCGTCTCACTCTGGCAGTCGCGGGCCGCACAAGGCGCTGGGACCCCGCCTCTCGCGCATAGGTGCGAGCGAGCAGCGTTCAGTGCCAGCGAGGACGAGCGGGCGGGACGTTTAAATTTAGAGCGCCCGGAGTAGAGCTGCTTCAATAAATAGTTGCCCGAGGGTCGCCCCACGACTTCAGCCCCGGCCAGCTGGCCCCTCGCGCTGCCCGCCCCGTGGCCGGTCGACGAGGCCGCTCGGCCACGGCGGCCGCTCCAAAAGAGCCGCACACGCCGCTTTCTCTCGAATGGAGGCGAGTGGACGCGCGAATTTAAATTCCAAGCGAGTAAAGAAAAAAAAAGTATTCGATGGTCCAGTATGGAGACAGTAATGAATGACGCTATCACTAGCGTCTCTTCTCTATCTCCGGATATCTCCGAAGCGATTGCACTTGAAGTAAAATTGAAGAGAATTTGTTCATCTTTGTTTCCGGCTACATGAAAAAGTAAAAAGAAGTAATATAAAGAAACCATGATTGTGTGTGTGTGTGTGTGTGTGTGTGTGTGTGTGTGTGTGTGTGTGTGTGTGTGTGTGTGTGTGTGTGTGTGTGTGTGTGTGTGTTAAATTTGTCCCCCTGGTATGGAAAAAAAATTAAAATAAAGTGGGGGTAGCCCGCGCCACCAGAAGGTATATCGGGCTTAAAGCCAATCGCACCATAAAGAAATAAGGGGAAGTGTTCCCAAAAAGAAAATTTTGTGGAAAAAGCCAATTAAAAAAAATGTATGTATTCGGAAGCAAGGCCTGCAGGGCTTTTCCTTCTATAACAAAGGCAGGAGATGAAGACCGTGATAATGTTAGTGCCAAGTAATACGTAGCAGTGAGAGCTTCCAGCAGCAAGAGTGTGTGTGTGTGTGTGTGTGTGTGTGTGTGTGTGTGTGTGTGTGTGTGTGTGTGTGTGTGTGTGTGTGTGTGTGTGTGTGTGTGTGTGTGTGTGTGTGTGTGTGTGTGTGTGTGTGTAACGACGCAGTCATCTGCAATGACTAATTCAGTAATCGGTTTCCTCGAATGCGGAACGCTGAAAGAAACTGGCTCCAGCACATCAGAGCACGTTGCTATGGACGGTCTGTTAACACCCCCCCGTTTAGGCCAGAGTTACGAGCTGTAGCTTGCAGGTAAACAGAAGCGTGGAAATATGATAGTGTTAGCCCATGGATGCCTCATTTTTGGCCTAAATATCTTAATAGCATAGTTCAAAGTATCCCATTTCTTCGTTAAGTGTTAATTGTTAATTTCATTATTCCCATTACTAGGCTACCATTAATGCTTCTACAGGTTTTGTGTATTATTATTATTATTATTATTATTATTATTATTATTATTATTATTATTATTATTATTATTATTATTATTTGCAATTTTGTTCTTGCTAAAGCCTGATCCTTGACCTGTCCTTCGTCATGTGCTGTGCCATTTGAAGTCGAGCCCACCAACCAATTATGCAGTGCGCAAACTATAAACGCAGACACCTGCATTGTTTCTACTACCTGCAAACCGAGAGCGATTCCTTACACTTTCATTTGAAAGAACATTACTGAATAAAAGGGCTATAATATCGGATTTCAGAACGAGAAGAGGGCGGTCGAGAAATCAACGAGTTCGAGAAACGTCCGATGAAGACGCAGGAGTAATTCCACTTCGTTAATCTAAAGGAAGGAGATTCACTCACAGAAAGAAAGAAAGAAAGAAAGAAAGAAAGAAAGAAAGAAAGAAAGAAAGAAAGAAAGAAAGAAAGAAAGAAAGAAAAACAACAATACCCCTGCGTTACAAACATAAACATCCCGGCCGCGGCGGCTGCATTTCGATGGAGGCGAAATGTTGAGGCCCGTGTACTGTGCGATGTCAGTGCACGTTAAAGAACCCCAGGTGGTCGAAATTTCCGGAGCCCTCCACTACGGCGTCTCTCATAATCAGATCGTGGTTTTGGGACGTTAAACCCCACTAATCAATCAATCATTTCGTGGCAGTGCAACATCCACGGCAGGTAAAGACAGGAGGCATGTTTACGTGAAGAAGGCATAGGCGCGGGGAAGGGCGAGACCAAGAAACGAGAAGCGCAAGGTCGTTGAAATTTTCTTATGAACATTTTCCTTAAAGGCGGAGGAGAATCTGGTATGACAGCTGGAAGAGGGTTTTACATTGTCTTCGTACGCTTGAATTTATACCAATTAAGTCGTGTGCAAGAGGTGGGAATATTTCCATTGTGAATACAAAGAACGCGTTGCGAAAAAGAAAAAAAGTTCCGCACATCGATGTTACTAGATAGAAGCACGGTGCTGGAATTGCTGAAACACGGCGCGATTTTAAAGAATCTCGTTTTTAATTACCTTTTGCGAATTGTTTTAATCTTTCTTTGCCCGGTTGCGTTTGTTTCTTCCGCAGACCCTCTCAGCCGTTTAGAAACTCGGAGCCCGGAAGCCTCCAGGGAATGCCCATCGAAATAGCCAAAACAAGCCTGTAAGCTTGGGGTGCCTTAGAGGGAGAAGAAGAATGCAACATATCGTAGAGGAGCACAATTAAGATCCTCATATGTTAAGAAGAAAGCTTTTTCTTGAAAGCTGGCCTCAATTTGGTAAACTTATTTGTCCGTAAATTGCAAGAGAAAAAAATAGCGTTATACGAACATCTGCTGCATTTCCTAAGAGTATGTAATTGTCGCTTCTCGATGTCCTGATGTCTTTGGCTCTACAACTGTTGATTTTCACATGTTTACAATTTTTTTTTGTTTTAATTCGTGATCTCCTTACAAAGTTTATTCTTTCTTTCCTTCTTTCTTTCTTTCTTTCTTTCTTTCTTTCTTTCTTTCTTTCTTTCTTTCTTTCTTTCTTTCTTTCTTTCTTTCTTTCTTTCTTTCTATTCCGGTTGTACTAAAAGACGTCTTTTCCCCAGTGCCTGTTAAACGCTTCAAAAGAAAGAGCTTATATGGGGCGTCGCTCTGCTACGCAACAATAATCGTCATCTGACTTGTTCTCGTTTCCTGTCTAGAAAAGTGTGTGCTCGCGAGTTTCCTATGAAAAATGTCATGCCACACTGATAGTGCGCATAAGGTGCGTGACTCGAAGGTACCGGGAATTCACCGATAACGCAAGGAAGGGTACACAAGGTAGATCGATTACCGCTGCGTATCACATAGACGTGTCCAATACGCCCCCCCCTTCCCCCCCCCTTTTTTTTTAGTAGTGCACTATATTGTTATGTGGTCTATAACCTTCTAATTTCATACGCGTTAAAAAGCGCAATATTACCTTATCCTTGATTACTTTTCAGTGTTCTTCCATAGAAGCCTGTGGAGTCATTTGTCCTTGCGCCTATTCTCTCATTTGCCATGCATTATCGTATGACTCCAAATAAGATATAGTTGGCGCATTGTCTCGTCTGTTTCATCCTTCCTGTCACCTGCGCTGTTTCGCCACAATGGAAGCGAATTAACTATAGTGTTGCTGATAATCCTGGTACATATGGTCCGACTTGTACACGCTAGAGAGATATTACCGATTACAGCCACGCCATTAAATAGCGCAACTGCTTACAGTCGCTAGTTGCTGCCCCGCTAAAGCACTTTGGCAGTTATTAAAATGTCATCGATTAACTTTTATTACTTTATTTCTAACCTTTGTCGACATTGCATAAACAACGTAGATATATCGAGCAGTAAGCAGATCCATCAGCGCACCTTGAACAGCCCTCCACGGATCGTTCTGAGAAAAATGTTCGATGCGCGTTCTACAAGAATGGAGGTGGTGTATAACATAAGATCGCCTTGCGCGCAAGATTAATGTTACTGAATATCATTTATAATTCCTTCGAGATCCTCTACAGAGCGCTACGCTGCGTTCTTGTTGGGGCTCAGAGAGGCCGCTCGCGTATGTCATATACTGCGCGTACAGCGACAGAGATGCATATTCGTCATAGCTACTGGATATTAACAGACGGTTTGTTCGCCCGGAATAGTCAACACAGGCATATCGGATTTAAGATTGCACGTAAATTTTCATAGGCGTTCCACCCAATTGGACTTTTGAACGTGCGCCTAAAGCAGCGTAGACGAGAATGTGTATTATTGACTCTCCATCAGAATGCGCCTACAGGAAGTGGCAGTTGAACGCGTTCCACCGTGGCCAGCAAAGTGAACGTCACTATCTTGCAGTGAGGCGGCTAACACGGACACATGAAGATCGCGTAACTATACGAGCGTCCTTATTCGACGTCTTCGTACGTTTTAAGACTTCACTTTTGAACTTCTGTAGCTGCGCCCAACATGCGTGCGCCGAATGTAAGGAAAAGGTTTGCAGATCAGGAAAGGGAAAGGAGTGCTGCAGAAACGACAACATTACGTCATCGCAGCTTCACGCATACGCCGTGATGGCGCCTGCAGAATGTGACAGCTGATTTAAATGGGGTTGGGGACTGTTTTGCAGTTCTGTCTGGTGAGTACTGCTGTCTGAACGTGTTTTCAACTATTCCCAATCTTCTGTGTTAATAATCTCTTAACGGTTAAGGAGTTCTGCTTTCGAACTCTATTTTACTTGTTCGATTCCTGAATATCGCGGTCAGACTTGGTGCGTGGAAGGTAACTAGAAAGGAAAATTGGCACATTAACCATTAGGCAAGCGTATTTAACTTAGGCAAAGAGTCTCAGCTGGAATCCTCCACTGCTGTCAACTTGTATTACAAAGCTTTTCTTACGCTGGCTTTTAGCATATCCCAGATGTGGAGGAACACAACGACGTCTGTTCATATGTGCAAAACATGCTTGGGCGGAAACAAAGCCGCGGTTTTAATACTTCAGTCACTACGTCGACACTTATTGCACGTTCTCCAAATTATTATGTCTCTAAAACTTTCGCCACCTCATCTTGCATTGGCCCACACTAGAAAAACACTGAGCAATATCTCCTAACACACGGATACCAAACGCCCCGCCACGGTGGTCTAGTGGCTAAGGTACTCGGCTGCAGATCCGAGGGTCGCGGGATCGAATCCCGGCCGCGGCGGCTGCATTTCGATGGAGGCGAAATGTTGAGGCCCGTGTGCTGTGCGATGTCAGTGCACGTTAAAGAACCCCAGGTGGTCAAAATTTCCGGAGACCTCCACTACGGCGTCTCTCATAATCAGAGCTGGTTTTGGGACGTTAAACCCCACAAATCAATCACGGATACCAAAAGATTACAACAAGACATTCTGGTTAACACAGAGCACGTTGTCCCACTAGCCAGCAGCTAGGTTTAGCCAGGGGCCTGGCTCACGCCATCTGGTGGCTGCCCCTTCAACCCGTCCGGCATCACTCTCCACAATGAGCGACACTTAGTCAACAAAGATATCATTTTTCTGAAATTATAAACGCCGAGTTTACACCGGTGATTTTGTACCTCTTGGGGCTTTGTGCTTCACTCTACTTTTATTAAGGCGCAACGACATACTGCCCATCACTGGAGCAAAGCGATGCAAGGAGGAGAGCAAAGCTATAGGAAACCGCTAGGCATGCACGTATGCAGGCAGCAAACCTCTATACCTGCTGTGTAGATTTTTTCCTGCTGCAACCCTGCGAACTTTTTCCACGACTCGGCGGGTAATCGATTCTGTCTAAGCGCCGCGACGAACACCGGGAGCAAACGGATTTTCCGACGGCCACCACTTGCCTCCGATCGCGCAATGTCTTTGTGGGGCGCGAAATCCACGCCTGCAACGGCTGCAGCGCGCTATATCCGCTATAGGTTCAAATTAAACACATCCTTCCCAAGTTCACTCGCTATACTTTCTCCATGTTTACTGACAGCTCGGTTATCCCTGCTTCGACTAGTGGCACAATGACGCTATAACGCTCGATACGGTTCAATTAGCTGTATGCACATATGCTGAGTGTCTCCAGTGAACGTCGGACGACACACGCGGTGCGTGTGCGCCCAATATGCGGCTCGATAGCGGCTCGACGCTGATAGATGCGGCGTATAGGCAAAGGCTCCGGAGAGTTAATCGCATTCCTGGAAACGCGGTTGAGGCCTCTCGTATCAGCGTCTCGGCGACACGAACGGCTCTCGAAGAAAGTCATTTCGCGGAGGCGGAAGGTCGCCTCTCACGCACCGCGGGGCGCGTTCCAAGCGGTCCTTTGTCACTCTGCCCGGGTCCAAAAAGACTGCGGCCAGGAAGAACAGCACCAGCACTGGTCGCGAATGACGCAGGTCTGCGGTTACAGCCGGCAGCGACAGCCACACGCTAGGAAACGCAGGTGAAAGCGCCAAAGGGTCCGCTCGTGTGGAGGCTTGCTCGTGGAGGAGGAGGGAGCGAGTGATTTATCTCGGTCGCGCTGATGTGCGCTAGCCGCCAACTCGCGCGTCTTCCGGGAAAGCATCTCGCGCCGGTCCCGAAATACGGGCACCCCTCTCCCGGCGCTCCTTGGCGGACGCACGAGCGTCAGTATATTAGGCGTCGCTAGAGCTCGGCAGGGAGTTTGTACCACGGTTTCGCACGCGCTGCTCGCACTGTGGCGACCGTGACCGCCTAATGGTTGCCGCGTGAACTGAAAAGGTCCCCGAGATCGTGACGCGCAGGACTCGGCCAAGGAGCCGCAAACTGAAGCGCTGCCGATCCGTTTGAACGCTCTTTGTTTCAACAGAACAACCCTTGAGGTGCTGACGGCAATGCATTCATGAGTAGCTGCGCTTTCTCTCCATCGCCGTTGTAGCCACCTTTGTATATATATATATCCTTACTACAAGGCAAAGTGTGTATATAAGGCCATACTGGCCTGTGGTTTACATGTCTTGAAAAAGGTCGGGCTCCGACCGAAACGTTGACTTAATAAACCGTCGTTCTCTAAGAGGCGCATCGTCAATTTTGTTATATATATATATAATGCTATGGCTGTAAAGCAGCAAGTGACAGTTGCAACTCATGCACTATAAATATGAGCGAAGGTCAGGTACCAGTCGCATATAAACGCGCATTCGTTAAGCGTATACCGTGTTTAAGACGCAGCTACAATTGAGCTGATATGGCTCGATATGGCTCAATATGGCATTTAGCTGATATAGCTGGTATGGCAAAACAACAAAAAACTAATGTCGCAGAGGCGAAAAACAAAAGCGTATGGCCTTTACCAGCAAGAAACACGTCTAAACGGCCATGCACATAAATAAGAAAGTAACACAAACCTTCACAGCACAAGCTACCCGCTGCTTTTGTAATGTATGCAATAGAGCCAGAAGGCATTTAAAACAGCAGGCACTGCAAAGCTGACTCTGCGAGAATGGTACGTGAAAAAAATACATTGAGACTCTATTTTCGACGTATACCGTTTTTTTTTTCTTTCGTTCTGTTTCTTTAAACAAACTTTCTCTGCCGGCATAGAATTTGTATAGCCACTACATCGAAAGCAGAAAGGGTTTAACGGGAAGGGAATGCACGTGCGATATTGCATCAGCAAGAAGATCCCATAGCGGCCTGTTTTTTTTTCTGTTTTTTTACAATGATATCTACTTGCCCTAGCAACGTCCCGATAGTCTGAGGTCAAACCAACATCACCTATACGTCGTCGGTGTGTCTACATTACCTATATTGGCGAAGGTAAACTCTCGGGCATCGCTTGGCACGTATTCGATTAGTGTGTGTGTGTGTGTGTGTGTGTGTGTGTGTGTGTGTGTGTGTGTGTGTGTGTGTGTGTGTGTGTGTGTGTGTGTGTGTGTGTGTAGGGGCGTCGTGACGCCAGCGACGCCGTCGTCGTCGGCGACGGAGAAGCGTAGAAATAATAAAAGCGAAAGAAAAGCGTTTCAAGGTCAAAGGCGCCCGACCAAGGTCAACCGCTTTCCGTTCCCTGGACGGTGGCTTACAAGTCGCTACTACTACCCGCGGAGTCAGAAATTAGGCGGAGGAGAAACTGCACTCCCCCCTACGCTCCTGGTTCCAGCAGGCGTCGTCGTTGCCGCTGCCGACGTGGACGACGACGCACGTTCCGCTGGAAGAAACGAGCTGCTGAGCGCGCTCGGGAGCCGCGCCAGGGACGCGTTTCGAGAAAAAAAAAAATACGGCAAGGGGAGGGGGGGGGGGGGTGCAGCTGCTGGCCGAGTGAAGACGACCGCTCACTGTTGGGGGATGTGATTCACCTGTGCCGAGAAGAATGTGCGCGATTTTCATCCGCCATTCGCAAATTGGAATGCAACGAGGCGGCCTCCTCCGTGGCTGCTGCCTTCGTGCCCTTGACACAGACGCGACACTAACTTGCACGAAGGCCAAGGACTGGAGCAGCGGAGGGCTTCGCGGCGGCGAAAAGCCAAGCGCACCTTTCTGGGATTGCTCGCGCCACTCGCGGCCGTACGCATCGCTTATAGAGGAGGAGGGCTTTGTGATAGGAGCAGTGCTTTTCATCGTTCCTCCTTATTTCAGCGAGTGCGGGAGCATTAGTTGAAAAAATAATAAAAAACAGGAACATGAGCGAAGAAAATATTTCAAGTATACTATTAAAGAAATTTTTTTTTTTTTTTTTGCCAGGTTGATCCCACCCGTGCACTCCGTTCATTCATGCCAGCCTCAAATACTACTTTCGTTTAGTTAACCGCTGCACACACACCCAGATAGATAGATAGATAGATAGATAGATAGATAGATAGATAGATAGATAGATAGATAGATAGATAGATAGATAGATAGATAGATAGATAGATAGATAGATAGATAGATAGATGCACCCCCGTCTGCTGTACTTCCCTGGATTTTCCCTGTCTCTGCTTCTTTCCTTTTCGGTACTAGCATACCTTATTTGCGATGCAGCGACGGCGTCGAGTGGGTTAGCAGCGTGGGGTGAACGTAATTCTGACAAGAGCGCGAGATATTAAACTGGAACTACATTCTGCGCCCACGCTGTATCGGAACAGCGCGCAAGGCAGTCACCGTCTGTTCCCGTAAGGAGCTGCCTCAAGGAGCTGCCTGTTCGCCATATAGAAGCTCTGGTGCCCCACACCCGTCGCCGCGGCGGCTGGGCCCCGGAGGATCGGCCGCCTACCGACGGCTCTGCTTCCCTGGTTGGCACCGGTCCAAGGCCGCACCGCGTCACGAGTCACACTGCTTTCTTCGTGTCCGCCATGATTTCCCGTCTTTCGTTCAGGGGCGTTTCGGTTTGGCTGCTCTTGAGAAGCGGCAGGCCGCGTTCTCGGGCCGTCCACCGCGGTTCCGGCCAAGGCCTCGCGCCGGCCGCGTTGGTGCGATCGCGAAGCTGCCGAGCGTCCGACGTTCCTGGCAGAGGTGATGGCGCCTGCCCCGGCGACGTCCGGAACGCGGCTTCTCCGCTGGGCAACGGCCATTCTTGCATTTAAGGCCGGACGAGAGACGAAAAGGCCCCCGGGGTTTGTACAAAAGGGGCCCCTGCAAGTGCCTGCGGGTGTGCGTAGAGACTGCGTGCCTGTGATTACATGTATCTTTTCTTTTTTTTTTCTCCTTTTTTCTTTACAGTTTGACATGCAAATACATGACTGCGCTGTTCGGGCATCCTCGCAGAGAATACAATGTAATAAAAATGGCGCCACGTAAATGACCACTCCAAGGACGTGGAGTGGCAAATCGCATAAACACGCTCTTAAACTGCGTTGAGGTCGCTGTTATATAAGTACGGGTGTTCACGCAATGCCTGCGGAACTTGTTCGCTGGTGTACCGCTTAGGCTTTGATTTTATTTTTCTGGCTGCCTCTTTCACGGGTGTTCGCCTGATCACGTCATGTTTAAATTTACACACGAAAGACCTGCCTTGTCACTATAGATTCGCAATTGAATTGTTTAACGAGACATGAAACTTGTGCCGGGATGATGCGACTATTCCGAATCTATTCCCCTTTTGAGCGCAGCCATGTGAGCAGTACCAGAGACGAGCCGCTCACATTATGTGCTCGATAGGTCGACCTTGAATGGCGGATGGCAAGAAATGAATAGAATAGAATGAAACGTATCCTTGCGTTATACCACCACCGCGTTTTCTTTTTTTCTTTTTTTGCTGTGGTTAAGGATATCGATTATATAGCTATCGCTTGAAGCGCCGACCGCGCCTCGTTGTATTATATGTATGACACCACCACACGAAGCAATAAATGTTACACGCACAAAAATAGGTTCAACGTCATCCATTCCGAGTTTTACACAGAGCTACACACCTATACCAGCATATCTATAGGTGCAAGCGGGGTCTCCCATGGGTGCCGCTCTCTGAGCGTAACATTTCACGTACACTGGAACCAGAGGCATACAGATCCCGAAAAGCAAATCCGAAAAAGAGAAAAGAATCCAGTAATACATTGCTTTACGAAGATACAAAACATAACACTCACTTTTCGACGTGCATGTTTCAAGAAACTATCGTCGGGTGATGCGCATGGTGCTACTTTTCTGAAGAACACAGTGCACGAAAATGTACGCTTGGATTGGTCACGGTATATAGCTCAGCAGATGGGGTGGCGCGATGCTGAGGTCGATGTCGCAGGTTCGATCGCGGCAGTGGCGGTCACCCTACATGGAGGCGGAATGCAACAACGCTCGCGTACATGTCATTACATTATTACTTAACCGTGGGTGGTGATCAGAACTTGCCCACGACGGAGTTCCTCATAATCATGTTGTGCTTTGGCATGTAAAACCGCAGAATTTATTGAAAATTTTGGATAATATTTTAAAGCAGTGGTTTATTTTCGAAACCAAACGAGCTTGGCTGACTCCTGCGGCTGCCGCTGAAGTCTTTCCGATAGATCGCACACGCGGGGCAGCTTTTGTGCATATAGACATCTAGACTTCCCCAACACTGCGGTGACAGAGCCGGCTGTCTGCAGAACAAAGAAATGAAACAATAAACCGTATCCGAATACACACACTGCAACAAGCACACACCCTTCAAACGCCAGAATGAAGCGGCGGTTTGTATGCCTTTCCGTTCAAGCGTGGTTTTTCACGAGGGCAATGTGATTCAAAGTTTGGTCGACATTAGTGCTGCTTTGTGTACTGCTCGGGGGCAGAGCTAGCAATTCCCCGCGCTAGCTTCCGCCAAAATAGGATTTAAAAAAAAAAGAGAGAAAGAGGGAGCGATTTGGTACCTTTTTTCGGAGCGTGGCAACCCTACCAGTAAATACGCGGTGCTTCATTTTTGCGTCATGGAAGAGTGCTGAATTCGGGAAACGAATTAGTCCTGCACACATAATCGCTCTTCAGAACAGCCGAAGAGTTCTTTTAAACGGAAGAAAAAGAAAATAAAACAAGACTACTGGAATCACTACGCCATCGTTATTGTGACACAGTATACGCTGGGCGTCAAATGGCGGCAGTATAGGATGTGTCACTCGTTCAGTAAACGATTGCTGATGTACCACGTGCTGGTACTGGCGTCTTGATTGACGACTTAAGCTAAGAAATTCCTGAAGGCACTTAAGTTGCTTAACGCTGTCGTTCGCTGTCGTTTTGAAATCGCAAAGCAGTCCGCCTTGATATACGAGTGTTAAGTGCCGTGTTCATTTTCTGAGCTCGACGTTGACGCTGGCACACCCGAGCGCAAAAAAGATGTTTGTGAGGTGAACAGAGACAGCGAAGTGATGCGCATCGTTTGAAAATTTCATTATCTCAAGTTAGGAGAAAAAGTGGAATGTGCGCATTTGTTTTTTACATGGCTTCGAAAGTGCAGTAGTATATAGTAAAAGCACAATCCCTCAAAAGAGGGAGTAGTCCCTTCAAATAACTGAAGTGCGTCCTTTTCCAGCCTTTAAACTATGTATCTCCTGAGTGCTAGTATTCAACACTCAACTGCACGATGGCTTCACTTAACTCGTGTCTAGCGTATTATCTGGCTAAATGGCCGTCGGTTGCCCACTTTCCACACATAGTGAGAGCGAAGCAGACGTTTGCGTAACCACAAGAAAAGCAGACTTAACGAATGAAATTGCAGGGCAACGCTCCTCTTGTTCATAGTTGGACGAGCCCAGCAGAATCCCCGAGATGTACGCAAACTTGCGTCAACGACGTATACCAACGTTCAGCGATTACAACTTGTGGAAATGGGACGCGGGCGTCTCCACGCGATAACCTTATAGTTGCGAGAGACAGAGGAAGAGTAAACGTTCCATTCGTGTAGAGTTAGCGAGACGTCGTTCTCTCTCCGTACAAGATGAATGAACATAGTAAACCCAAGCTTCCTGTGCATTACTCTCCGTAGTGAGCGTGGCTATGTTTTTGGTCGAGTAGGCGACTGATCCCGGAGGCACTCTAATGGAAAATTGGGCGCACATCAGAAATAGTACAACCGAAGCTGGACCAAATTCGTAGACGTTATTAAAGGAATACTGACATGATAATTTTCAATTCTATTGTATTTTCTCTTCTATATTTTCTTTCTTTTTTGCGTTAAGTGAAGGTCGGGTTCTAGGAAGCCTAGAAAAAAAATACACTGGTACTGGTCTGCAGAGCTCCCCTAAATAACCTAATGTCGTGAGTTCCATACGGATCGTTTCGGCTAGTTTCTGTTTCGTTTTCCAGGATTGCTCAGCGGGGACGTTAAGGGCACAGTACACGGTCAAGTGGGGCACTGGGCGATGGGACGACGTTTTAGCATTCCATCGCCTGCTACGCCCCTAACGAGCCTCATAACAAGGAGCGGCGTATGAGAGAGTGAGCTCGAGAAAATGAGCAAACATCGAAATGTCCTCCTCGCACATGGTCACCATCTACGAAATGACGTTTCCACAAAGTAACCTCTCGGCACTAAGGCAAGAGTTGTAATATATGAATTTTTTCATGTGAACTTATTTGGGCACCCAGGTGCCTGCCAGTGATCCCTTCACCTCCCCCCCCCCCCTCCCTCAATTCTAGGTGTGTATGATCTTCATTTAACAGAAAAAAAATTAAAGAGCTGAACTTATCAGCTTGTCAGAAGGCCCCCTCCATTAAAAGTGGTGTCTTGGTGGGGCAGATTCTTATATTAGTGTACACCGTGTTCTCTCAAGGGTAGTTAAGCGGTGTCTACGCGAAGCGACACTGGAGGCAGTACATTTTAAGGACGTGGGAGGGACGTACGGTCCTAATAGTGCTATGACATTACGTTCGTTTTGCTGTAGCGGACTGACCTAGATTCTTTACGTCTTTCCATTCGTTTGGCATCGACGACTCGCCGGGCAGATTTGGCGTGGGTCTCTCACACATCGGAAGCCCCGGAGAGAGAAATCACGAAGAGTGCTTGTGACGTTAGCGTGGAGAAGTTTTGAAATTCTGTTGAAAATTGAATTCGTGTGCCAAATGCGACCCCGTAGGACATTCACCAATATCTACATATGGGGAGATACCAAAACAACATACGCAAAAACGACCTCAACACCATCATCGAAAACAGCGAAATTCTATTAAACCAGACTGAATGTTGAAGTAGGCATCTCTGTATTCTATAATCAATAGTATTTATTTATCATACTTAGGGATAGATATTTATTTCTTCAGTTTCTAATTTCTAACCTTATGAAACGGACTCCATTCTTGACCGATACCTCAGGGTGGCTATATTTCCCTGTATCTACGATCACCATCAGGATTTTCTGTCCTTGGACAAACTAGCCGGGGCTCGGAGCACAGACTTCTCCAGACAGGAGCTCGACGGATGGTCCATGGCTAAAAAGAAAAAAAAAAGAAAAAAAAAGAAAACCGACTGCCGAGGGCTGCGAGCGAGTCGCCGACAGCTGTGACGGCCGTGTTCGAGGTATCCCAGTGCTTTTGACGGTAGCCCATCCGCCGAACGACAGGTACAAATAATCTATGTTTCAGCGTGGTCGTAATACTGTACAGTAGCATCAATATCTTAATCGTATTCTTCCTGATCAAGCATAGAGTCCAGTGTCGATGCCCCTCGCCTAAAGCCAGGACGAATTCTTGGCTGTGACATAACTTACGTAAAGTGCGAGACTCGGACGACGGTATCCTGAAAGTGCCGTACTACCTAATTTTTGTGATCTGCCGCGCATAATTCAAGAATCTGTAGGTTTTTTTTTTTTTTTTTTTTGTGCAGGACGTCCGATCGAATTTACCTGGGAGCAGCTCCACTCCCTTCGTTACTTGCGCGAGATGCTGAGGCAGAGCTCACACAACCAGAACTGTTTTACTTTCGCAGGGTGGTACTTTGTGCGTGCCCACTTGATCACAAAGTATATGCATGCGTCGAAAAGTTCATCCCGTGAAGAAAACAGCCTGATTAAGAGGCCTGCGCGCATGGAATATTTCTACATGGTGCGGGTGAAATTGCGAGTAAGGACATCGTCAATCAGATGACGTGAAGCAGCCTTTGTTGACCGAAGACCAGCGGCAACTCCAAAGAGAGAGTCGGATTCGAACTCGAGTCAATTGAGGCTATGCGACAGACAGCGGTGGTGACATTGCAACCAAGAAAAATGCGGAAGATCAAACGCATGCAAGCAAAGAAAAGGGGCCGATTTCATAAGACCTATCTTTCGTAACTGTTTTCTTTTTTTTTTCCGTTAGGCTGGTCGCTTTCTCTAATGCCATGTCCGGCCTTAGAATTGACTTTAAATATTCCCTTATGAGCATTTTTAGTGTAAGTAGTGTTTTGTGAACGTAAGCCCAGCAGGTGGAGGTCCAGATACAGCCGTCACTCTGCAGCTCTGCACACACCACATAACGTCCCATCACATTTATAAACGGCACAAGCAACCCGCACTATCGTCCAGATGCAATCAACACGCTCGCTAGTGCAGATACATTCAACTTTTTTTTTTTTTTTCATTCTGACTTCAAATAGCGCCAACAGGACACACCGGTCCTTCCGTAACACATTCGTTATCAACGAAACTAACAATGTTGACTTAATACCTCACCAAAAGAGGTGTGCATTCTTTTCTTTATTTAGGGTGCGGGTAGGGGGTGGTGGATGCACAAGCTGCCCGCTCTTGTGTAAGAGGAACCGTTTACTGTTGTTCCACATACGCAAAAGGGGGAGGAGCGTGCGCGTCAGTTTTCCTGTAGGCGACTTGCTCCGCTATATTCGGAACCGCAAAGGTGAAGTGCCATTCCCAGCGCAAGCGAACTCGTGCGTGCCCTTTCCATTCCCCACTCGTATGGAAAAGGAACGAGGCATATCACTGCTTTTTCTATGGATTACCCAGTAGAAATGAAGGCTCTGTCATACAATGCCAACAAAGCGCCAGCTCGAGAAATGAAAAGTATAACGTGGCACGTTGTCTATAACGAGCCTCGTTGTCTCACGCTTCCCCGCCGAATAGCGGAGCAGGTGGAGGTACATAGTTCCAGTAAATAGCAGCTGATTTACTATACAGATTTTTACAGAGGAAATCGGGACCTTTTAACACTTTAAAGCGCTATGCGCTCACTGTTGGTCACCCGTGTTCTCAGTGAACTGGATTGATACACTTAATAAGCGCTTACCACTTTAATAAGCACAGCCAGATGAGTTGTTCGCCTTCAACATTCAAAGACTGTGTGTAAAGGAAAAGAAAAAAAAAGTGGGGGGGGGGGGGGTGCACTTGCTCGCAACAGTGGTTTTCACCTGCAGTCTCTGAAAATAGTTCAAGTGATAATAATATATTGCTGTATCACTACGCAGAATAGTAAATTGGGCATTGTGTCACTGATGAATGCATGTCTGAAGAGTAGCGTTAAACTATACGCTGCATGATGGATACAGAGTACCAGCTATGAGTCATATCGTTATTCTGTCTCTTTCTTTCGTTCGGTGTAGGCGCTCTTTCAAGCAGGGCTAGTACAGGCTTGGCTTGCGAAATGAGTCGCGAATGAGATTAAACTAGACTAGAAATGAATTATTCCTAGATTGATGAAAGGTTGAAGCACATATTGGCTCTCTGCCCCATCAATTTTCATTGTCGTCGAGTAGGATACCCATAGCACAATTGGACAGAAGAAGAAGAAGAAGAAGAAGAAGAAGAAGAAGAAGATTGGAGGACGCTTAAAGTACGCTTTCGGGATACTATAGTGCCATTGGACCCCGTCTGCATCACTTTCTAATATAATGTTAATTAAAATCAGCGCCTTCTTTATAGAATGCTGGAATTATTTGAGTTTCCTCATAGCAGAACTATGGTTTTCTTTTTTTGTGAATTCAAATTATCGTCCGAGCTGTCCTGTGTGTAGGCCGTTAAAAAAAAAAAAAAGGAACGTTTTGGATGACGCCGGAGGTGGAGTGCGGTGCACCCCACCGTGGGAATGCGGTTTTCGCTGCAGGGGTGCTTTGCTTGGGGGACGGTCGCACAAACTATTATGCATGCTTTCAAATAACCATCACGCCATGTACAATAGTGAATAGAAACTTTAAGATGTGGCTTTCTATTTAAATGCAGTAGACTCTAGACAAAACTGGCTTAAACTAAAATGCCGGAGCTTTTGCAACGAAACGGTTGTCTTTGCTGGGCACGCATGTTTTTGCACAACTTCTTACAACAGCTTGAGTTTGTGTTTATTGTGTTGTACATGCTCATTTTTTCTTAATTTTTTTTTCTCTGAGCAAGGCTGACTGTAATTTAACGGCTATCGCTTTTCGTCTCCGTCTCGTCCTTCCCTCTTTCTGCGTTTTAGTATAATTAACAGTTATAATAGTGTAGCATTTGCTTATCATTTTACGATGCCAGCGCCTTATTCCCTCGTTAGCTGCTTCGCTTTGCTGGTGAATGTTTTAACTACTTTTGCGTGCGAACACCCAAAGAAAGCTAAAAATTAGCATTCATCGAGGCTTACTTATCTTGCCCCCCAGAACAGCAATTGTCCTTGAGCTCGCACGCCTTCTCATTCCTTTCCTTCCTGTCGCGCGCGGTGCTCCTTGGATGGCGCGCGAGTTATCAGCCTGATATATAGCAATCTCGTCGGCAAAATACGACGGGCACGGAGTTTTAGGCAATGGGTGTAAGCAGTAGATGCGGCCGTCCATGTCAATCGCTCAGGTTCGAAATATCGCAAGCTGGTGTTCTGGATGCGGCACTACAGAAAAAAAAAAACAGAAATAAAATACGATATTTACATTGATTCAGTATAGTAGCGATACACGGGAGAGGAAAAATTGGGAAGAGCCATTCGAGAACGAACAGCGGCTGACAAAGCGGGGCTCTGTTTACGTCTGCGCCAGTGTTCGACGTTAATAGATGCTGGGCGCCGCAGAGTGCAACTTTTATCGCCGTCTTTTCGGCTCTCCTCCGCACGCGATGCCGCAGCTGCAGGTGAGACGGGACGCGTGACGGGCGGGCCGAGCGATTCCAGAGCCCGGGCAGGCGTCCAAGTCGGCGGGTTTACTATAGGGAGCCGAGCGAGGCCGCACATTTCCTCTTCGGGGCATCGCGGCAGCAGCCGTGGCGCGCCATCGCCTCGGGTCCCCGGCGGGGCTTCGTCGCGGCGCGCTTCTTTTATTTTCACTCTCGACAATTGAGCGCGCCAAAGCTCGCGGCCTTGACCGTCACCCACACGGCCGTCTCATCTTTCCCGTCCGCTGCTTTCTGCTATCGTCGTAATCGGCCAGTTCCACGACGCGCTGCCCGCGCGATGACAGCGACATCGACGTCCAACGAGCACGCGAACACGGGCCCGGACCATGGCCCTGGCGAAGACCACGATGACGACCCGTTTTATTTCTCTGTCACTTTTTTTTTTTTTCACCGTCATTCTCCGATGGGGCTCCAAGCCACTTCGAGTTTGCCTGCTGTGCTTAAGAATTTTCTTGATGAGAGTAGAACAACTCATCTGACGCTTTTAACAGAGACTCAGGCAGAGTTGCCAATGACTGACATATATGCCTTCTCTGTTCTCCCTCCTGGTTGAGGTCTGATGAAAGCTGCTACATATAATCGATATTTCGTACTGGTTAATAATGCTTTCAGGTTTTCGCGTGCTGTGGCGACACGAGCGTGTTCCAATAATCAACTTGGGCCGTCCCCCCCCCCCCCCCCCCTTTTCTTTTTTTTCTTCTAAGCTCCCTCGAATAATATGTGCGCCTCCACCGTTGGTCTGATGTAAGACTGCATGTTGCTTAATTACAGAAGAAGCTCAAGTCCGCCAGAACAACATCTCATCTTGCATCTCATCTACGGAGAGAACCTCATTTCCGGCTTTCCGCAGAAAAAAAGAGATGCTCGGTGCAGATCCATGGAATCTAGCACCGAGTTTACGCGCACATGGATTCTGTAGGCAAACATTCTGGCGCATAGCCTCACTGTGCACGAAGGAAGCAACACTACAAATAGCTCACATTGTTGCTGAGCTAAGCTGAGCCATGCTGTCGAAACTTAAGCTAAACACTGCAGTGAACGTGGATCGACTATAGTTCCGAACATCTGACGAAACCTTCCTTTCTTTTTGTGTTCGATGGCTTAAAACTGCAGGAGGAGAGAAAGAGAACATTGTGTCAGGTGCGAGAGTTGTCATCTTTAACTTCACGCTTTGAGCTGCTCACGTTCGGAATGTTCTGGAGAAAAAGAAACGAAGAGTAGCGTGCAGATGGGGGAGGGCGGGAAATAAAACAGGGCGGGAGAAGGGATATGAGCCGCAACGAGGAAATTACTTTCAGTTTTGGATCAGCAAGAAGCCACTGTCAGGTCCCATTGGATTGAGAAAGGGTGCATGTTTGTTGCATCCCGCAGGTTGTTGCATCTCACATTGTACTGGGGCTGATACGCAACTCGTTAGATACGCAATGCTGATTACAGGGTGCAAGACGCGCGATAGAGGGGACGGCAAGGTAAAGTTGGGATAGTTTACAAGAAAATTTCGTGCCGTAACTCAGCGGCGATTTTAGATGCGCTCTGCTTTCAAGGCCGATTTTTGCCTTAAAAGCAGCCACAGGAATAAATTCGTTTATGAAGTATTTGCTGCCACAGGAAGTTTCGGTCTCATGTAACGGAGAAGCCGCATTTCCTGCGCTTCCGAAGCGCTCAGTTTCGATATCACTGTTGAAATTCGGTTATGAAGTATCTCAAGTTACGTTCGATTTTTTTTATTGATAAAAAATGGGCATGCTGTAATTTGGTACGACCTACAATTTTCACACGTTAACAACTGACCTAGCTTTGATAATTATATAGTTAATTAACAAGATTTTGTTAACTGGTTATTTGAATGAAACTCTCACAGCGGCAAAGTGTTTTGCCCCTCGGTGCTGAGCTGCTGTGCAAAGACTACAGGTACCCTACTGTCCTAGAATGTTTTACGGTAAATCTGTAATCTAAAGAGCACACATGTGCAGGATGTTTCAGTTAACTTACGCCAGGGTTAAAAAATAATCCACGAGCGCGTTTCGAGGAAGCAAACATCTTAGTATTGTCACTGTCTCCTTGGTCATCTCGAGTATTTGTTTCCAGTGAGCGCATATAATTAATTAATACTAATTAATTAACCAACTCATAACTGTAGCCTTATATGCTAAATGTACAATGGAAAAGTTGTAGAGTGTGTTAATTAGTGCCCTGATGATGTATTTTGATGATAGTAGGAGCACTCTCAAACGCACTACGGCTGAACGACCGACGATGCACGCGGACCGCGGGCATAGGCAGGCCCAGAGGACGAAACGTGTGGCCACGTCTTAACTTCTCTAGCATGTTCGAGGGCGCCTATGTCACTGCGCGCAAGCGCCTAGCCACGTGGTATTTTTTCAAATCTCGCGCACATTCTTAGAAGAGCAGAAAAAATGAAAGCCGCTGCAACAGTTATGACAATACATTATCAAGGCACTAATTAGCATGCTCTACAATTTCTCCATCGAAAATTTTGCACTTAAGTGGACAGTTTAGATGTTGCTTAATTAATTAGTTAATTACCTGAGCTCGTTAAGACAGTCTGAGATTTCAAGACTACAGCAAGCAATACTAAGATGGTTGCATCCTCGTAATGGGCGCAAGTTAACCGAAACGCCTTGAGAGAAGGTGCGAGAGCCTAAGGATGCTTTGTTTTAGTGATGGAGTAACACCACTGACGGCATCGCATGGCAACATTACTTCCGTTAGTATTTTTAGCCGGCGTGCAACAATTCTATGTTGCAGTTTCGCAAATGTGCACTGACGACGGCGCAGTCAAGCAAGAACACAAAAACACTCTCCGTGGTGCCCTCCCTCCTCCTCCTCCTCCTCGTCCTCCTCCTCCCCCCCCCCCCCCCCCCAACCTTCCTTTACGGCTATAAATACCCATCGGGCATCCCATTTACAACGTGTCGTGAAGCGTGCTCCAACTTGCGTCACTTGTCATGCTCCCGCAGCGCTCCTTATTGTATTCCGTGCTACCTGTGCTGTGTTGCGAATGCACTTAAAACTATTTGCACAATATTAATTGCTGACAATTAAAGGGTGTAGTTATTAGAATAATTCAGGCTGCGATGTCACGTATACGGCCGAAAAACTACTGTTCACTCTGTTCAGTATAAGAAACTTCAGCTGCAATATTCTGACGCATTTGCTTTCGTTACCGCGAAGTTCACTTTGTGAAAACGCACTAAATGTCGCACTGCGAGACAAGGCGCTACCCGTGTACGTTGAACCGCATTTTCTTGTTCTCAAAGGACGTCGTTTTTGAACGGCGTCGGCGGGAACCTAAACTCTTCGAGTGAGCAGTACGGCGAATTTCAACTACACTTAGAATTATGCTCCATGATAGAAAACTCTTTTAGGGATGTAAGAGGGCACTAGTCGTCTAAAAACAGCTGCACCATTTGCGGAGTCATTTCTTGTAGCACGGCAATAATGGTCGCCTGGCTTGTTAGCGTTTACTTCCTGGATCCTTGGCGCTCGCCATTTTTTCATCAGTAATCGCATGTCAAGATGATAGCGTGCACGCCAGTCGAAAATTGGAAGTATACCGAACGCATGGCCATAACGTAAGGGAAAGGCACGAAGCCTAGGTGACCGATTTCTGTTGTAGGGAAAAAAAAAAAAAACGCAAGCTACAACAGTTCCTTTCTTTCATTCATTTTTCTTTTCTTTTTTTTTTTTTTTGTAGTGTGAACGTAAATACTCGTTTGGGTAAAAACGCATTGACGACGTGGGTCCCACACAGGCATGTACGGGCTATTGTCGGCGCATGGTCTTATGCTTGCATGGACAGGAGGGTGTACGAAGTCTCGGACGTTCACAAACAAGGCACACGAGAGAGAGAGAAAATACTTTATTGATGTCCTGTGAGTTTCTGGGATGGGCTGTAAGTCCCGCCTAGTCTTCGGCCGAGGGTTTTTGAGCCTGGGCGGCTTCCTTGGCCCACTGGATAGCCCATAATTGCTCATCTAAGGATGAGCTGAGCAGGACGGCTCCCCAGCGTTCTCGTAGCTGGTTAATGGAGGCAGGGAGCCCTTGGTTCTCTCTGATATTGGGGCATTGCCATAGTATATGCTCTAAGGTGGCCTTATTGCCACACTTTGCACATTTATCAGTCTGGCTACAGAAGGCGTAAGAGTACTGAGTGTAAGAGTGTTGGGTACGTTCGTATCTGTAGTTGGCGTGATTGTATTGTTTGTTGCTTGGTGAGTTTAGAGTGGGGTACCGCAAAGGTACGCCGTTGTAGTCTGTAGTGATTGGTGATGTCATTGTATGTTGTCATTCGATCATTCCAATTCCATGATCCTTCTTGCGTAGGCCCGTCCGAGGATATGGAGTGTGCATTGGCTCGGTAAGTAAGCCCTCGAGCCATAGTGTGCACAGCCTCGTAGCTAATACGTGCCGCTGTCATGTGTGCTGGTGTCCATTGGATATACGTCTAACATTTTTCTGGGCATTTGTCCGCCCTGAGAACTCGTAGGGCCTGCGGCGAGATGCGCCCTATTGCTAAGTTTCGTACCGCCGTTTGCGAGTCGCTGATGACAATGAGTGCTTTCGTTTGCGCGACTGCCATGGCTATTGCTACTTCTTCTGCTCTTTCACTTGACATGCTGTGCAGACCAGTGCTGCTTGTGACATATTCGTGTTTTGTGTTCATTACCGCCACTGCGAACACTTTTTGTCTGTCGTATCTTGCTGAATCTACAAATACCGCGTCATTGTCCTTGCCGAATTTCTTTTGGATATCCCTGGCTCTGCTTTCCCTCCTTGCTTTGTGATATTCTGGATGCATATGTTTGGGTAAAGGGTATATTATCATCTCTTTTCTGTAACTACTCGGTTATGTCGACTTTCCTCCCGTGTTGGTTGTGGTAATTGATTTGGAGCCTTTCAAGTATGGTTCTGTCGGTTGGTGTCCTGGCTAGTCTTTCATACTGCGCTATTTGTTGTGCATCTATAATTTCGTCTACTGTGTTGTGTATTCCCAACTTATTAGGACTTCAGTACTAGCGTTAACCGGAAGCCCTAATGCTATTTTGTGTGCTTTGCGGATGTTGTTATGTGGGGTTTAACGTCCCAAAACCAGCTCTGATTATGAGAGACGCCGTAGTGGAGGGCTCCGGAAATTTCGACCACCTGGGGTTCTTTAACGTGCACTGACATCGCACAGCACACAGGCCTCAACATTTCGCCTCCATCGAAATGCAGCCGCCGCGGCCGGGATTCGATCCCGCGACCCTCGGATCTGTAGCAGAGTACCATAGCCACTAGACCACCGTGGCGGGGCGCTTTGCGAATGAGACCTTCAAGCTTGATTTTGTCTGCCGCCAGCCATTTGAGGTAGGGTGCCACGTATGTTATTTTACTTATCGCAAAGGCTTTTTACCAGCCTTCTTTCATACCGCTGTGTCTGTTTGCAATGCGCTGTATGAGTCTAACGGTTTGCGTTACGGATGTTTCTAATTTTCGGATTGTTTCGCCGTTGTGTCCGTTGCTTTCGATTATCAGTCCTAGTACTCTGATTTTGCTTACGGTGGGGATTACGGTCCTGCAGGCTGTCTTGATTGTAATGTCGTCGCTCGTTCTGGGGAGTGTGGTGCAGTTAGCTCGCTTCCTGGCGCGGCATGTGTGTTTGTAGATGAGTAGTTCGGATTTTACTGCGGAGCATGTGAGCCCTGTATTGCGCAGGTATTTTACCACTGTTTGTACCGCGTCCTGGAGCGCTTGTTCTGTTTGCCAGAACTGCGTCCGTGTGTCCATATCGTAGCGTCGTCTGCGTATATAGTGTGGTGCAGACCGTCTATTTTCCGGAGTTCTCGTCGTAGTCCTATGAGGGCTATGTTGAAAAGTTAAGGGCGATATGACTGCGTTCTGCGGCGTACCAGTGCTGCCTAAAGCCAATTCGTCCGATGCTAAGTCTCCCATAGTGATCTTGGCTTTGCGTCCGGTAAGAAATGAGCGTAGGTGTACACTCTCTTACCTAGTTGTAGATCCTGTATTTTGGTTAGGATCGCGCTGTGTGTAACATTGTCGAAAGCTTTCCGTAGGTCGAGTCCTAGGATTGCCCTTGCAACGGTGCCGTTATTCTCTAATATTTTGTGCTGAAGTTGAAGCAGCGCATATTGTGTTGAGAGGCTTCTCCTAAATCGTAGCATGGTGTCTGGTAGGATGTTACTGTCTTCGAGGTGGTTCGTTAGTCTGTTGAGTATCACATGCTGCATTATTTTTCCCATACACGAAGTTAGCGATATGGGACGGAGATTCCCCAGGAGGAGCCTTTTGACTGGTTTAGGTGTGAGGATTATTTTGGCCGATTTCCACTGTTCCGGTATGGTGTCCGATTTCCATTGCTCACTGATGAATTGCGTTAGGTGGGCGATAGATTTATCGTCGAGGTTCCTAAGCATTCTATTAGTGATTCCGTCGGGTCCAGGGGTCGACTGCGTGTTAAACGTGAGCAGTACAGCTCTTACCCCTGCCTCTTCTATGTCCCTGTCTAGAGTCTCATTGGGCTGGCCGCGGTAGTCTGGGTGGTTTATCAGCTGCGTCCGGGGAAAGTATTTGTTTCTTCATTCTTGAAGGGGTCCTGCTCTGTACCCTGGAAGGTATGCATTAGGCTATTGATGCTGTGGCGATGCGCTAGCTTTGTGTTCTCTGGGTCTAGCATGTTTCGTAGTATGTTCCGCGTCTTAGCTGCACCGACCTGTCTGTCCATATCGTTACATTTATTGATTGATTTGTGGGGTTTAACGTCCCAAAACCAGCTCTGATTATGAGAGACGCCGTAGCGGAGGGCTCCGGCAATTTCGACCACCTGGGGTTCTTTAACGTGCACTGACACCGCACAGCACACGGGCCTCAACATTACGCCTCCATCAAAATGCAGCCCCCGCGGCCGGGATTCGATCCCGCGACCTTCGGATCAGCAGCCGAGTGCCATAACCACTAGACCACCGTAGCGGGGCTACTGTTACATTTATCCTCCCATTGTATACGGCATAGCTGTTCGGCGTGTGCTTCGATTTCTCTGTTCAATGTGGCGATCCTTTTTGAGCGGTTGTGTTTTTGTACTTTCCATCTACATCGTAGGCTCTCCTTTGCTTCCCAAATGTGTAGGAGCTTGTTTTCTATTGCCTCTATGTTTGCTTCTGGGGGGATCTCCTGCGTGGCTGTGTCGGCGTCTGTTTTTAGTTGATTCGTCCACTCAGTGATGTCTCTTATGCTCCCGGCCGAGGTGCCCCTGAATTGACAGAATTTTTCTCAATATACAATTCGCAGTGGTTTACCTCGTTTTTTTAAAAATTTTTGGTGGCCCTGCTGTAATTCGCGTTTCCAGTATGTAGTGATCGCTGCCGGCACCATGGTGTGTGTTTATTCATTGCGATTCTAGGATGTTCTTGGTGAAGGTAAAATCAGGTGTTGTGTCAGCACTTACACTGTTGCCGATTCTTGTCGGCGTGAGCGGGTCCGTGACTAGTGTAAGCCCCTCTTGTTGCACATCAAGCCATAGGTTTCTCCCCTTGGGTGTTTCGTGTTTGTAGCCCAACGCCCCATGAAGCGCGTTGAAGTCTCCTCCTATGAGTACCGCGTTTTTCCCGGCTAGCAGATCCTTTCGTATGAGTGTTCGGAATTTCTGCGTTTTATGTTTGGGACTGCTATATACATTGAGGATCAAGAGGCTTTGCTGATGTTTTTTTTTTTTTTTTTTTGTGGGCGCGATTTCTACGAGTGAGTGTTCGACTGATGTTATTTCAGTGTCGTGTTGGGTAGCTGTGTATTGTCGCTTTATTACTGTTGTTATCAACGGTGTGGTTCCTGCGTCCGAATTGTTGTATGCTCTGTATCCCGTTAGTTTGGCGATTCCATGTGTCTCTCGGAGTAAGACAACATCAGGGTTTTCTGTGTTCTGTAGGTGTTGCTGTAGAACGCATCGTTTTCTCTGATACCCCCTGCTGTTCCACTGCCAGATTATGTACTTTCGGTGTGAGTCCGCGGAAGGCATTTCAGGCCATTTGTATCCTCGGTCGTTCGGTTGCATGGTTTATGTGATGGTTTGATAGGTCCGCCTCCCCTGGAATGAGATCCCCATATTTCCATTCTGTTCTCTGGGCCCACTATCATTTTTAGGACTTGCTGTAGTATTGTAGCCCCTAGGTTCCCTATAGTTTTGCGTCAAGTTCTGCGAATCGGTTCTCGAGTTTGGTTTCAATGTCATCTATTCTGCACACGAGAACTTTGATCATTTTGAATTTTGTGCATCTTCTCTCGTTCAGCTTCTCTCTTTAATCAACTTGATTGATTGATTGATTGATTGATTGATTGATTGATTGATTGATTGATTGATTTCTGGGGTTTTACGTCCCAAAACCAGCTATGATTATGAGAGACGCTGTAGTAGAATGCTTCGGGAATTTCGACCACCTGGGGTTCTTTAACGTGCACTGACATCGCACAGCACACGGGCCTCAACATTTCGCCTCCATCGAAATGCAGCCGCCGCGGCCGGGCCGGGATCGACTTCAAGCGATTCGCATGTTTCAGTGGTAATGTTTGGGAACTGACGCACACTGCTCCTAGCTGTATGTTCTAAGAAAAAACACGCAGCACGCAGGATGTTTGTTTGTTTGTTTTTTATTTGTTGAACCGTTGTAAGGCACGCTTGGCGACAATTTCCATGAGGTTTTTACCTTACTTATGCCGCCATTGCGATTAGCTGCATGCTCTGATGGTCAGCCTATAATAATGTCAAATGAAAGACAAAATCGTGCGATGACTGATTGAATGAGTGCGTTTATCTAGCCTTAGAGCAACAAACACACCACAAGATGTATCGTTACGTTCGGATCTTAATTAACTTTTACTCGGCGCAGCTTATTAACATGCATTCTTACATACCCGAACACGTGAGTTTTTTGCCTATGTAACAAAATGACAACTACGACAGGGAATCAAACCCACGACTCTGTTCTTGGCAGCAAAACAACGTATTCATGGCTCCTCATTTAGGAGAAAGAAAACGAAAAATGAGTTTCAATTGCTCATAGTTTTTTTTTTTCCTCAGTCTCTCTCTCTTTCTCTCTTTAATACATGAAGCGGTATTCACGTTCTTTGACAATGAATGTAAATTTTGCCACAGCGCACGGTATTCGCTCACGCGTACTGTCACTTCAGGAATTCATTTATATTTTTCGCGAACCCTTATAACGCCGAGGCATCGTATGAATGAGTGAGCTCTGAGAACAAACGAATGAAAAATAAATATCGCCTAAGGTTGAGCAATGAAGCTGTCAAAATTTACGCAATACTGGCGCTCGAGTAAGAAAACGTTAAATAGCTAATTCGTCTCCGTGGTGCAGAAAACAAGAACGGAAACTTAATTAAAAAAGAATAAAAAGAAAGAATGAAGCAACAGTCAGTAGGATTGCGAAATGTTTGAATATATGTAGCGGGATGATTCTTTTAATTAACGACCACTTCAAGCAATCCATAACAGGACGGTAGAGAAATATACCGGCATAATACAAACATATATCTTACGTGTGCAAAAGAAGCACAGCAAGTATCAGTGAAACTGGAAATAATCAGTTATACATTCTATGACGGCCCACACGAAAGGTTACATGCGTCTGAAGTTCGCAAAAAACGAGCACAAAACAAGGACTGGTGCGTCAGTAGCGCGAAGACGAATTGCATGCGTGGGCGCCGTATTTTGCAACAATTCATTGCGTCCCACACTCTTGCTTTCGTCAATGGCTCGGATGCCGTTGCACAGCCGTTATCGGCGGGATGCGATACTCAGCGTTGTGAATTTAAAGAAACCGAAGTGAAATTCACATTGACAAAGAAGAGTCGTATATGTATTGTCAATTGATGCGAACGAGAAAACGCGCCTTGCTGATTGGGATAAGTTCGCGATGCAAGTTAGGCTGGTTTTAGTGAACTTCTCGAAACAGGTGAGGCTCGTGGCCACGTATTAATGAGATTAGATTGTCTCGCGGTTACAGCCGCAATGTGATGATAAGGTGACTATCATTACGGTGGATTAGTAATAATGAAAAAAATTTGCCTACCGTATATGGCATCTGAAATGAGGGCAACGTATCGCATAGTTTGAGGCGTAGAAAATAAAAAGTTTTGTATAAATGAAGCGCAGTAGAGAATTTTGAAAGGGATCGCTGATGTGGTCAAGTATCCGTCTCGTTGTGCACCTGAATACAAGGTCGAGTGTTCAACTTCTTGCCATAGTGGCCACTTTCTGATGGGACGGAACGTAAAACATTCGTGTGCTGTTTCTTGGCTGCATTAGATGATCTTTTTCTTCAACGTCGCTTCGTCATAGGGTGCGTGGGCGGAGCGCTCGGATCGCCTGACGTGATTGATGAATTTCAAAAGGACTCGCTGTTATTTAAAGCGTCGCCATGGTTAAACATTTGTACAGTAATTTGAACCGGTAAATGTCATGCGCGCACACATTCGACTTTCAGAGCGAACGACTGCTTGGTAAATCGCAATATGAAGCGCAAATGAAATGTTCATGTTAGTGGCACCTACCAAACGATTACCTCACCAACCGAGAGTTCCAAGTCTGGCGTTTTTTAGTTATTGTTTTTTTTAACTACATGTATATTAATCCCACCTTGACGAACGCTATGAGCAAGAAGTTCTTGAAATATCAGGAAAGAAAGGAATAAAGAAATTATTTATTCTCAACTTAATCTGCCACGAAAAAGAGAACAGGTGTTATTTGAAAAGCTAGTCTCTACATTTTAGAGAACAGCAGGGTCCCCAGTGCATACATTTCCGACGTGCAGTAGCTGAACTGAACGGAATACGTTGCGCCTCACAGGTACAGTCATAGTGCACACATAATCATGTATAAGTCGCACATTTAACATGTGCCGCTCTGCGCAGCATGTTTCCCGACTTTCTGCTGACATGCGCGTTGATAAAAATAAAGCGAGAAGAGAGCATGATGGTGTTCCTGAGTGAGAAGCTTAAGATAAAAAGCTGCGCAGTTCCTTAATCAAACGCTCACGTAAATTGCGTGACAAATTGATAATTGTAACACGTAGCAATGCTATTATTACGGTTCTATGTATTCATGGCCCCTAGAATAAGCCGGTCGGTTTGCCAAACCGGCGTACTCCTAAACCGACGACATAAAACCGGCTTGCTGTCGATTATATAGACGCGCGAAGGAAATGCCGAAATGAAAGAGGGCAAGAATAGTGACATAACAAAGCGTGGTTTACTTGGTTTACTACCCTACGGGTGCGAACTGAAAACTACGAATAGCGGTAATAGCGTAGCACGCGCTGTATATAGCGATGTCATGAATGTTTGCAAGCGTATATACGCGCTGGCGTGCGCACTGTAATTTGGCGATCCACCGAAATGAAGGCAGCGTGGGATTAAGTCGTCGTCTAGGCTCGCACCTCAAGGATTGAAGCCCGTTTTCCACGCACCCGACGATTTCCGCTCACAAACGTTATCAGCAACGAACTTCCTGCGTTGCCAACGAGCGCATCAGTCGTGTTATGAGCCATGTAAGCGCCGCGTAGCAAAATGACGTCGCGATGACGCCGCGCCTGGTACGTGTACTATGCCTGCCGAACATCCATCCCACGCGTCGCAGACAAGCGGCGCCGATCGAACAGCGGGTTACACGGTCAAAGGGTATTTATGTATGTGCATGGGAAATGCGCGAATCTCCTTGAATAGGCAGTCACTCTCCATCCAGCGCCAGGAACTCCACTTCAGTGGCAACAGGCGCGTCTATATTGGCGGCACCGAAGACAAGCGCGACTGAGAGGATACATATTTTTGTGCACACGTGGCACTGTGACCGTGTCAGTAACGTCATGTGTCGCTTTCATTAACAGAACTGAGCAGAGCCACCAATTAGCCAGTCGGGGGGGGGGGGGGGGGGCGGGAGTAGATGCCCTCCCTCTCTCCCTCTATATGTCACTGACTAACTGTAGGATGCCCCACCCATGGGCAATGGGGGACGATACTCACCCTGACCGAAAGCTATAACATCCCTCAATTAATGGCCGAGTTTATTTGAGCCATGTGATATATTGCTGAAATTACGTGAAATATCAATCACTACTATGAATTATTGTGTGTGCCTCATTGAATACACAGTTAATTCGGCTTCCAGCCGCTTACCGGACCGGGGCGCCATCGTCTGGGCCTCTCCCTCCGGGCAAATTTGGAAAGCCACGCCTTTGCAACTTAATGCTTTGCAAACAACGACAAATTTTAGAACTACCAAGTCGCAGTCTCTGAGCAATATCGCGACGTCCGACCGTCGAAATGCTAATTAACCAAAAAAAGAGAGCAACTCTGCTCGGGAAAAGGAAACAGAAGTTACTGAGAAATAGGTCGCATACTCTCAAGACCCTCTGAGCCATGAACCTTCCGATATTCAGGATATCAAACCAGTCCTTAGACTACTAGAATATCCAAAATATATGAAAGAAATATTGGTTATACTGTAGTCATGGCATGGTTACTCTTCGACAAACGTGACACAAGCACGGCCAACGTTAGTGTCGTTATGCCGTATGCGCAGAAAACGCTTAAACGGATCTCTTGTTTTACTGTTGCGCTGTAAAAGACTTCGAGTATGCACCTTCAGGAACATGGTCTCTGGAAGAATAGAGCTACAGCATGATGGACAACACTGGACTATTGGGTGGTAACTCAGACGCTGGTGATCGCAGTTGTTGGCCCTGCTACGGCGGTTTAGTGGCTATGGCACTCGGCTGCTGAACCGAAGGTCGCGGAATCAAACCCCGGCCGTGGCAGCTACGTTTCGATGGAGGCGAGAAGCTGGGGTTGGTGTACTCTGCGATGGCAGTGCTCGTTAAAGAACCCCAGGTGTTCGAAATTTTCGGATAACTCCACTATGGCGTCTCTCATATTGTGGTTTTGGGACGTAAAACCCCAGAAATCAATCAAATCGCAGTCGTTGCTGGGCCGTGCATATAGGGACCGTGGGGTTTCTCCGGAACTCTTCGCGTCAGGATGTTTTCTTTCTTTCTTTCTTTCTTTCTTTTGAGAAAGGTGGGGACCTGTGCTTTTGTGTGCTGAAGGTAGGCAAGCAGGAAGTATTCACGGTGCTATATCCAATTCAGTACTTCGTACAACAGCCGACGCAATGGGAGCTCAATTACAAGGCCTGGAATCCCTTTGAGTCACGCGCATTGTGTCCTTCAACTCTTAACTGTTGTATTATACCTTAAGCGCCTAGACTAGACGATACCCGTTACACAGCAGCATCTAAACCGCTATGCGCCCCCCCCCCCCCCCCCCGGCTGTTCAGGGTGCAGTTCCTCTCGATCTGTAATAACTGTGCGTGCCGCAGCTGCCCCCGGCAACAACTACGCACACTGTGTCCTGGCCGTGTGTCAATGCAGGCTCGGAGCGCTCCCCACTCACTCACGCACCTTCTTTCGTGGCATCAGCCGCGACGCAATCATTCTTCTGTCTCCGCCCGGTCTGCGCTGCTGCTATGGAGGGGGGGTCTTGCACGCGCTCGTCTGCGACCGTCACAAAGTGACAGATGCATGCATGCTGCTGACTCGATCGCGTGGGCGCGCCGCACGGCGCATGTTGGACCGAGACAGCTTGCCACCTCTGACACGCGCTCGTCGCGCACTGGCGGCAGCCCCGATGCATTTCCTCGGCCCTCGCGAGACGGCGCTCGCTGGCTACTCGTGGACCTGTCTCCACGTGGCGTGGCATAAAACACTGTGCTCGTACGCTTCATTCAAAGGTTCCACGAATACCACTGCTCACTGTAATAAACTTGGACGACGTTCTTCGACGCGACGTTACCTATGTATTTCACCCCAAATGGTCATGTACATGCGTTCTATGAGAATGAACACGTGAAAATGCCGCACCAGTCTCTTTTTAGTCAATTTCCTGTTATTCATGGACAAAGTAGTACATTGGGATCGTGCCGCAGGTACCTGGCCGCCAGTGACATGCATATAAAGAAGTCAAATGCAATAAGCGCCGCGATATGAAGCGCTGCCTGATAAGATCAACTGCTGCACCTGACATCATTTTCTTTTAACTTTTCATTGTTTGGGATTCCATTCAACAGAAGCACATTGAAACGAACTCCCTCTAAAGAATACTAGAGAGGTAGGATCAAAAGCCCTAAATCAGGAAAGGTGCTAGCGCTTCGCGGTAATAATATATTTGCGATAAAACTTTCACGCAACTTACATGTTCGTCGCAAAATACGGCTTTCACATTGAGCCCTGTCCATTATTGAGGATGCTGCATAGCTCGTAGAGACCTTTCTACATCAAAATTCTTGACTGACGGAACCATATGCGCATCGTGTGTCACCAACTTCAATTTTGTATCATTTCAATTACTACACTTCGGCCCCAGCGGTATGTCCTTCATATAGCAAGGCTGCCATTTCGAGCTGTCGTTAAGCTATTTCTCTCTTTACTTATAGGTCGAGAGGGCAGAGAATAGAAATGCAATGAGAGTATGAAGTGACTTGTTAAAGTATCAGCCCTCTGCACTGCGTACATCGTCGCAGGTTCCGGATGATGAAACTCCACATGTTGGATATTACAGCCGCCTCAAGGCGATCCTGGCTCACAATACCGCTATATGCACAGCGGGCGGAATATGTAAGCAACCTGACCTCAGAGGAAGTGTGACGTGCATGTTACCCACGTAAGACTGAGAGAGAGAGAGAGAACGAACATCTTTATTTTGAAGACGTAGATACATCCTTAGTCCCGAATGCACTGAGCTCGGTCCGCATGATGGAACTTCGCGACCAGCCTGACCAAGGCTCTCTCGCAAAGCTCGTTGGTGGGGTGGTAGGGTTAGGAAGTTTAGAGGAGACTGCATGCAGCCTCCAACTATATGTCGAAGGTACCCGGGTTTTCCACAGATGCAGCATTGTGAAGAATTGCAGGGGTCATCAAGTGACTTCGGAGAGATACACACTGCCTGTTTAGCTTTGAGTAATCTCTCTTGTTCTCTAGCTAATGATCTTTGTGTGGGATGGTATGTTCTGCGGGTTAGCATGCAAGCATATGTGATGTCTTAGTGGGCACATAAGGGATAGGATTTGGATTCCGCAGCGTCGGCCCGGTGGGCCAATTCTAGGGCCACGTGACTGGCGGTCTGGCTACTAGAAGTGCCACGCTGCGCTGTAGCCCAGATGGTCATGACTGATATTCAACTGATACTGGATTATGCAACTGCGAGCCTCAATGCATGTAGTATTCGCTTACACTGATACGCGTTTCGGGCGAAACTGCCTTTGTGCGAAGGAACGCACGGTGATAAGATCGTCATGTATTTGAGGGAAAAACTCAAGATGTAGACACTACTCATGGAAAGGACCGCGGAACTGTGCCTGCACGTGAAGTGCATGCGTGCAATGCTTAAGCATATGACCAATAATGAGAGCGATTACTACTGTATACGGTATTTTGGGGTCCTGTATAGCAAAGGTAAATGCGGCATTACACCCAAGAGTGATACGGTTAGCCCAGCCTGGAACATGCCTGCTTGTACCCAATGCACTCATGACGCAGTTAAACGTAGCTGTGTACTTGCGCTCCCTCAGGTTGTCACCACTCGTCACTCGCCGTAAATATAGGGGAAAATGGTGCGTGGACAAAGAGAAAATGGGGCCCGAAAATTCTTTAGGACTCGTAGTCTCATCAGAACAGTCGGGGTGACGGCATGCCATCGCAGGGCTCCGGACACAGATGAGCCACGGGTGGAAACAAGGGGCGCAAAGCCGCACAGCTTTGGCCGTCCGACTCACTGGGCTGCAGGTTGCCGCCCAAACGACGCATTGTTTGTAAACAACGCGGCATCCCTCCTTTCCCGTGCACATTGTCGCTGGTCGGGCGCCATCTTTCGCCGGCCCTCGCCGAGGTGTCATTGTGGACGCCGCGAGCAGTTCTCCGACAATGTTCGGACGGCGCGTGGAGCGCCGAGCGGGCGCACAATGGCGGTACGCCGAGGCTGTGGCCTACATTGGCCGCCGAGGAGAAAAGCGAGGAAGATTAGGAAAAAGAGCAGGTAACGGAACAAACGCCGGGGAGACGAGGAGCGCTTTCGCTTTCGCAGCGCCGCGACCCCGTGACCAGTTTCCTGCGGTCTGACCCTTCGGCGAGTCTGCCTCGTTACGTAAGAAAAGGTCATTGTGCGTCGCTCCTGCGGCTGCCGCACCATGCCTTCCCTCCGGCGTTTATTTTTTTTCTTCTTCTACGCGCCCGCACACGGCATTGTTTTCCTTTTCTTGTTTTCTTCTTGCGCGTATCCTCGGCGTGCACTGTTTCAAAACAATTGGGGTCCTGGCCTTGACGACTGCCCGGGGACTTGCACTGCTCGTGACCCGCGCGGAACGCGGCGTTTCTTTTGCAGAGGAAAAGTCTTGGACTGTGAAGGCAGGGAGAATCTTCGCCCTTTGTTCCGCTGGGGCGGAGGGCGCTGCTCCGACGACCGTAGCCGTCGGAACTGGGAGGAGGAGGTCTGAATGCCTCGCGTCGTATCTTCGATCTCGCTTTCAGAGTGAATGCGAAAGAGAAAGGTATACGGTATACGTATGGAAGAGACACTGTCGCCACAGTGACACCGACCCAGTGTATAGAGTAGAAGTCCGTCACGTTTCACTCTTTGAATATTCTCATTCCGTGCAGTCAAGAGCAGTCCGTTTGGCTCTTGCGGTTCTCTTCTTATCATGATGTATTTTTTTTTTCTTCCTTCTTACACATTTGCGTGTGTGCACGCTCCTCTGGGAAACGCTTACAAAATTATTGCTTCCTCGAACGATATTTCCATTGCATGGTTTCACTGCCCTATAAAGCGTCTTGTAGTTATCGTAGTAATATCGACATGCCAAGGTACCTGCAGCGTTAATTTCGGAATTCGACCTCGCAGCAATGGTGACAATTGCCCTTTGACCTGTCACGTACTGCATGTGTCAGTAACACTCGCAAATTTTGTTGGTAAGTCGAGTTTATAAGAAGAGATGAACAGGTGACTATGTGAACTGCCACCAGCTTTCGTTTTTCTTACTTTCATCTTCTTTCTGCACTTTATTCCAGGTCTGAATGCTAGTTTCAAACACAGATATTTCCTGTTCTTTGTACATCACGCACGGTCACGCATAGAGGTTAGACGTGATTGAGCAAATGTGTTTATTTCGGATTTTTGTCACCTGTGCCACAAGAACTTACGTTCGATAAATGTTCGCTAAACATCCGCAGCCGATGTAAGTGGCGGGCGTTAGGTGCAATGGATAAAATAGGTTGCTTCGTCGTTGACTGCTTAAACTGACAAAAGTGTCCACCGCGGTGGTACAGTGTTTATGGCGCTCGGCTGGTGACCCGAAGGAAGCGGGTTTGGCCACGGCCGTCGTGGTTGCATTTTCCATGGAGGCGAAAATGCTTTGGAGATCCGTGCACTGTCCGCTATCATCGTACGTTAAAGAACGCCATGTTGTCCGAAAATTTCCAAAGTTCTCCACTGCAGCATGTCTCACAATCGTACCGCGGTTTTGGCACGCAAAACCACACCAATTATTACTATTATTAAACTGGGGGAGGTGTATAATTATTATTTGCAGCACAAAGACTCGGCACGTCTACATTACACGACACACGGTGCTCGTTCGCGAATGCTTCACATAAAGCTTTCCTTACTTCAACACTCTTTACCGTTCGCCAGCCCGTTCTTAAAAATAAATTTTGAGATATGGTTGGTTCTGTCCCTTGCTATTATTCTCCCTTTTTTCCCTTCATGCAAGGGGGAGCGCGGAGAAGAAAAGAGAGAGACGTTATTGTTATCGCTTGCTTTGTGCAGATTTTGGAAGGCCTGCACAATGGTTAGTGCCTCATACTTTGTAACATAAATTCAATGCCATTATTCTAAAGCGCAAATTTTTCATCGTTACATTGTTTAATTCGTCGCTTTCATGTGTATACATACCTTTAATGGTTGCCGACTTCTCTGTTCTATTGTAGCAGCCCGCGTTCTTTGTTCCGCAAACCGCGGGTATTTCATAATCTCGTAATTTTCGGCTTATGCAAGGCATTGCAACACAATACGGTGGTCTGACCGCAGGGCATCCGTCAAATATGAAAACCACAACGACGAGCTTAACCAGTATGGAGAGTTCGCTTTCACTTTATATTGAAGCAGTTCTGCGGCCTTGTCGGAGCTCTATCGCTGTGTTTGCGCATATTGTGTTAACACGGCTAAACGGAAGATAACAAAGCAGATAAAAGTGCTGCGCGAGATAAATGCGCTGAGCCAGTCGCCAACATTTGTAAAACTAGCAATACTGGGTGACTGTACCACCGGCTTCTGGAGGCGATGATTAATCAGTGAGTCTGAGCTCGTTCTAGTTTCAGTGTATCTTTTTCTTCCTTTCGCAAATACCATTCATTCGCTGTATTACTCGCTTAAATCATCGACACTAAGTGTGGCAAAAGAAGTCTGAATAAAAGAAACGAAGCCGTGCGGACGCAGAGTAATCCTTAGATGGGTTTCTCTCGGCGCAGATTTGCTCTTTATAAACACTTCTACTTATTTCGTGCATCCATGTACGCGCACTTACACGTTCTCGCCAGTGCGCGTGCCTTCACCCTCACTCTTAGAGAAGACAGCCAGAGCTTAAAGACGCGCTTAAAAAGACTGGCGCGCCTCGTGCGTGTGTTTACTTAAGCTGTAATGCGCTGATACTTCACAACAAACGTTACTTGACGCCGAATGTGGATAGTGGTGATGACTGCCCAAAACTAAAGCCTCTTCGGCGACCAGACACTGTACACTCTTGCAATACACGCACAGGCGACGGTCGCCCAGTCCCGCATTGTGCGAGAGGAACGAGTGAAGGCTTCTAATTCAAAGCTTATTTGAACGTATAGCATAAGCACATTAAGGGCGAAAATGGCAAGTGAACTCTGCGGAAACCCGCAAGGTGGAGTAACGTTTATGAAAGGGAAAATTAGCATCCACCCGAGCAGCGCGAGCGTCCCGGACAGGCGTTGGTCCCGGGTTCGAACCCCGAACCACGACGAATTTTTCGGCAGTTAGGAAGCTTTCATTTTTTAGAAATCCGTATGGATTTCCTTGTAGCCTTGTGCTACAAAGCGGGTGGATGCTAATTTTCCCTTTCATAAGGGCGAAAATTTGACGCATTATGTTTCCCCGAGTGTGGTGCACTGTAGTGGCTTTACGTTCATACAAGGACGCTGTACTGTCATGTGCAACATGCGCATTCTCGCTTCCCACCGAACTGATGATCGTAGACAAACGCACTCTGACGCCTTGAGCTCTTCGCTATTGTATTTTAGTGGCGTGCGTAAGCTGGGCGTTGTGTATATTGACGGTACGCGTCCCTTATTAGCTTTATGCCTGCAGCTCATTGAGGGAGTCGGTACAGCAGCGCGGTCTACGAAGAGCGTGAGGATAAACCGAGCTCGGTATTGCACCTTCCCTTTGTATTTCGTGTCTTCGCACTTTACACTTTTTGTTTGTAGAATACATGCATTGTTACCTTTAAACAATGGGATCGACAGAAACGAAAGAGACCTGACACACTATGTGCAGTACATGACTGAAACGAAGCATTTAATTAAGCGTCGCGTACGTATACAGATACGATACACAATTGCGTTTGTTTTGTGTATGTACGCAACGTGTACCTTTGCAATGTCTATGTTTATGCATCCGCACACCACACAACTCAATCTCATGCACTGTGTATGTTTATACATGTTCCCGTTCAAAAACAGATCATGAAAGCATGATTTAAAAAAGAAAAATTCTCTCGAACGTGCAGCAATACGCATGGTGGATGTTCGAGGGAGAATGTTCAGGGTGCCTGAATAAACAAACAGCCATTTTGCATCGTCGTGTCCCTTATGGCACACATCGATCCGAGCATCATGTTATGCAGAAATTATGCGAAACAATGTGTAGATACAACGCTACTGTTGGAGCATGCGTGAAACAAAGCGTTATTGGTGGTAATAATGAAGCGCTACGCCGCCAAACGGAGTGCGTGAAATTTTTTTAATGCCGTTAGCATTATGATCACGTTTGCCAGGCGTCTTTCAGTTGAATGTCATAGCAAGCGGGTTACACATTTTGAAGCTTCTATATTCACTCATATAATTTTTATGTTTCCCGACCCTACTACGTTTCAGGCCCTTAAAGAAAATTTTTTCGCGTAGCTGCATCAGATCTGAAATCTTATAATACTAACTTGTTTACACGACACTGGAATGTAGTATGTGCCTCGTTTACGAAGTAACCACAACTCACAAGGTCCGCATGGTAACTTACCATCCATTTTGAGTAGATTGCCTTAATTAACTACTGCTACACACAGGCCGTTTTACCAGCATTCTGCATCTACGTTGTAAACAACGGCTTTCCCGTGGCAATACTTGGGCCTTGATATGCTGTACTTGTGTCATGTCCGCACACCGTCTTTAGCCTATGTATATCCCGTTCGACTGCATTTTGGTCGGCCTTATCATCATCATGCGATGCGTCTTTTTCCTTACCATTCTCGCACTCTCCAACGTGCGCGAAACCACTTTGGCGGTGTCTTACGAGCACTGATAGTTCCTATGTTGTTCACAGGGTGTGATTATTAATGCTCGTTAAACATTTGACGCTAGTCCTTTGCTGTACTACGTTTCATGCAGTTTTGAGCCCTGAATGCCACTGAGATTGGTGAAATCGAGTTTGATCGACTGGTTGACTGATGCTATTGTATAAGGCGATGGATAGGTGGTGCGACTTGCATGAATAGAGAAGTACGACAACCAGACATCGTATAGATTGATTAACTCTATACGCACAGCGCAACAGCACATACTCAACGACTATACGGAGTACTCGCAAAGAATATGCGCACATACAGCAGCCCACGTTCCCAGTACCCAGCGGCACATACTCGGTTAGCCGTTATGAGAAAGCAGACATATAAGAAATAAAGAAGTCTGGGAGCCGTTGAACATCGCGAGCTATTCAATTAAAAGATCGGTGTACTTTACAGGTGCCTGTCTGTCCTATACCAGATAGGTACAGGTTTCGTGCCTTAATTTAACGTTTTATTGCGCAGAGCAGATGCGCTCTCACTTGCAATGCTCTGTCAAAATTGTGTGATATATAAGACGGAGCATCCAATGACACGTGCTCAGCTGCCGATAAATGGCGCAGTGCAAATATAGGGAATTTAATAAAATTGGTATCGTTGAACATTGCGGGCGTTTTCCATTAAGGAATAGATACCGTGAGCTTTAAAGCTTACTGTTAGCTTGCGTAACGTTTATGCCGTCGTTGGGCGCTTTATTAGGCAGAACGCAGGTACGCTCAATGCAACGATCTCATCGGTCAGCTTTCAGTTTTACAAAAGCCGTTTTAATAAGCGAGGCAGCGTCGAGATTCGCAGAACCCGAGACAATAGAAACACAAAACTTCTTATTCAAAAAAAAAAAAAAAAACGCTCTCTCAGGCTCCTTTGAAAACCCGTCTAATCTGGGTACAGTATACAACGAATGATTGTTCGGTTTGCTTGCTTGGCCTCGTGCCGTTCGAAATAGATATTCCTGCACGTAGGGGAATTTATTTTTTTATTTTCTTTCTTTTATTTTAGTTAGTCGACTAGACATTACTCGACAGAATGCTGGTGAGCGTTACACCATGCAGTGTCAATAGCCATTTAGAAAGTGGGCAGCGCGTTAGGTGCTTCATTGTCAGGCAAGGAAGCTAGGAGATGACCGAATAACTAAAGTAGCCCCCCCCCCCCCCCCTCCTATTTATATGATTCTCAGTTTTTTTATGTGAGTCTTATAGCACAACCGAACCCGATGAGAATTCAGTGAACACGTAGAAGAAATTAACTTTATTTTCGCGCAACATCAAATGTCACTACAGCATTAAACTCATTTTCAATAACTTCCTGCGTAACTATACAGCAAATCTCACTGAATTTTGCTCGAATTGCTCAAGATACATAGCAAGGGGTGAAGTAAACGTGGTAAGAAATATATCACGAAATGCCTGGTCAGCGAATTTCGAATCCACGATTGAACGAGGGATCACGAAAACGGAAAAAATAAAATAACGTTCCGAGTTTTTATTACCCCAGGTTAGTTTTAAGCACCTGAGGCCACTCAGCGTGTGGGAAAGTAAACAAGCGCTTGCATCGCGCATCAACGTTGATTAGTGGCAGCATCGTGAAGTTGTCGTCACCTTTCTTTTTGAACCAGGGCCGGCAGGCGGTCGGTCGACTGTCGATCGCACGAGAGTATATGCCTTCGAATCAGGGGTGGGCAAAGATACTTTGAAATTGTATCGCGATACGATACAAGATACTCGGGCAAGAAGTATTTCGGATACAGATACAAGATACCACCTCAATAATTGTATCCGATACGATACTTGCCATTTGTATCTTAAGATACTTCGATACATTTATAAATTTCATATTATAGACATATATAATGCAGCAGAAAACGCCTATGAACAGGAGTGTTTGCTTTAGAATTTCAGAACTGCGACCAACCAAGTTTAACTTGAATGAAACATGTGTTAGTATCTCAACAACTGTTGTTTCCTGGCTATAATTATATTGTTTTCATTCCCAAACAACTGATTGGGGCTCTTTTGGCTGCTAAACATGACAGCTATGTATAAGCTACGCTGTCGGCGGTTTTTTGTGGTTTTTGTAATTCATGGAAGTCGATGCTCTACTTGCCAACAAGGTAGTGGTTTCCCACCTAATAACAAAAATGGCGATGCAAAACCTCGGCACGATGCCGCAATTACGACTTTGAGTTTAACCTAGTCCGTACGCGTATACCGTTTACGCAGTACCGGACCACGGGACAAGTGGGAGTAACAACGCTCGTAGCGACATATTTTGTGACGGATCTTCTATACAGAAAGGACATAAAACCGCAATGACTTCCTAAATTCTAGTTATGTGCTCGCGTAAAGCGCTCGTCATCGACGGATTCACGAATGTGCAATTTTTGTAATAATTTCTCTCTACGAGAGAATTCCAGATATCGTAGCGGTACAAAGTGTCGCAGGATACCTCCGCTACTCATACTCTTGACATTGATTGCGCGAATTACCTTGTGATTTGTGACAGCGAAAAAAACAATGTGACTATGGATATATATATATATATATATATATATATATATATATATATATATATAATAGAACGAATCGTGCTGTAACATTATTAGTTACGATGTTTCTCAGCAAAAGGTGTCGTCAGCCTACCAAGTAAGATCACACACTGGAAATTTCACTGCTTGTGGAAAATGTCACGAAAGAGCTCGTGGGGACGGTCACAATAATAATTGTTGAGGTTTACATCTCCAAACCACGATATAATTATGAGGGATGCCGTACTGGGGGGCTCTGAAAGTTTAGACCATCTGGTGTTCTTTAAGATGCTCCTAAATCTAAGTACAGTACTGCACGGGACTCAAGTATAACGCCGCTATCGGATTTCGGCCTTTACGGCCGGGATTCGATCCCACGACCTTCAGGCCAGCAGTCGAGCGCATTAACCACTAGGCCGCCGTGGCGGGTGGTTATAAGCGTTATAAGCTTAGTGGCGGCAGTACCCGCTAGAGCAGCGGACTTCTGCCAGTATTTCTAGTGTCGCGCGGTGATGTTCCGACATCAGTATCTTGTATCTTAAGATACTCGATACATTCTTCAATGTATCGAAAATACAGATACTGATACACGTCTTTCAAGATGTATCGCGATACAGATACAAGATACTGAAGGAGTATCTAAGATAGTATCTAAGATACATGTATCTTCGATACTGCCCAGCACTGCTTCGAATGACCATTTAACGTAGCCGGACGCTCGCCGGTCTTTCTATCAATCGCGGTAACGTGCACTAACTACGCGCACGGAGGCCGACGCCGCGGGGACGCGCCTGCTACGGTATATTGCAGAAGCCCCCCCCCCCTGCGTAGCGGCCGGTTCTGTTGGCCGGGCATCGTCGCGGTGTCTTCCATAGCGCCCCAGTTTGCGGTCGAGCGCGTCCCGTCTGTTTAATAACACACTCTCGGTCGGGGCCGCCCCGCCATGTGGCACCTGGCCGCCGGCTCCGCCTCCTCGGGCGCCGGAAGGTGAACTCGACCCGCGCTCCTGCACCGGAGAGAAGTATCCGAGGTGTGTGTTTCATCACAGTTGCGCACGATCGCCCGCTGACCCAACAGGTGGCAAAGAGCGCCGCCACTCGATGAGGCGGGACGAGCGCTGCTCCTCTCAGCTCCTATCAATAAGATACGTCGACTCTTTGCCAACACTCGCCCCACGGTAACGTGACCGAGGGCAAAGTAAGGCAACATGTTTATTTCTGTTCTCACATTGTGACCAACATCGAATATTGATGCACCAAAAGTGCGCACGCAATCAGAGCAGCAAGCCCTCGTCAAGTGGGCAGAAAGGGTCGCTCCTCCTGGGGGGGCCATCCCAGTGTTCAGGCCTGCCAGGAATTACCTGAGCAGAGTCTCAATGAAGTTATTACCACCAATCAACACTCGCCGTCAGTGACCCCTGCGGCACGTACTTGAAGTTTTCTTTTTATACTCCGAGCTTTTGGAACCCGCGCGGAGCTGGATACACCGCATTGATCTTTGGAACGTGCCGCGACTCATTAAGGAGTTCGGTTGTAATGCTATACGACAAAGAAAACGTGCCCTGTGGCTAGCAAAGTCGAGGGGCAAAAGTCGGCAACGCCTCCTGAGTCTTTCAACAGCATTGGTGCCTGATGTAGAACAGTATACTCTGAGCAAACCAGTAAAGAGCGATCGCGTTGTCAAACGGTGCGCCAAGAATAAGAGTGAAGGTCGTCGATGCCAAAGTGGAAGAATTGATCTAGTTGACACACATTATTATTTTTTTTTCTAAAGCAGGCAAGACAGACAAATTACACACGAAGTGCACCCAGACAAGCGATGGTCAACGCACTGCAGAATAGTACACGCAGGGGAGTCACACTTCGTGTGTTTTTGCTGCTTGATCTGCCAATCTCGCTCGCTCTCTGACAAAAAGCTGACGCACCGCACTTTCGCAGACAAGTGCAGATTTAATCAGATGTCTAAACGCCTTCGAACCAAATAGGTTTAGCGACTGCGCAGTTCACTGCAGTAGCTACGAATGTTTTCACGACCTGCTTGCGACAAGACGTGCACACAAATTATTCTTCGATGGACGTTGTACCGTAGCCTTTCTGAACAGTCAAGGTCACGAACAACATGATGTAATCAGAGTCATACGTTACAGTTTTGTGGGCTGCAGGAACACGACCCATTTCTAGAACGCTTTTATTTTTCAAAACCCATGATGTATAGATGAAAAGTATACGTAAACATATTGCCCGTACGTCACAGTGTGCGCAAGGCAAAATCCGTAGGTGCACGTTCTCTAAACAATGTATCGGCGCTACTCTGTGAGATTTTAGGCTACGTCTAAACGTGAGATTTCCAGATGGCATCATGCTGTATTCATTTACCGGATCATTCAATCAAATGTCGTTATACAAGCGTGGCCAGTGCGGCTATGAGTCACACGTGATTTCATTGTTGTTAACCGTGAGATAATTGACCAGAATGTCATGCTATTGATGTCACGACCTATTAGTCAAGTTATAATCATACATTCGTATACCCTTCCATGCGAATTTTAGTGCACGCCAAGTGAACGAGGTGCGAATTTTACACATTCTTCAACATGTCGTTTCAAACCTGCTTGCGGTGGTTTTCAAGGTCATTTCACCTCGTGAAGGTCAAGCGCTCCACTACTATGTCGACCGCTAGCAGCTAGAGCCATAAAAGTGACTTTCGCATTACATGTGCCGCCTGAGCATTTATGATGAGTGCCAGCCATGTGTTTATCAAAAGCGTAAATTATTGAAGCATTATTGCATTCAGAAGTATTACTATCTGTAAGTTATCATCATCCATATAATAAAAGGTGCTCCCGCAATCACCTGGAACGATGACCGGATTGAGTTGACGGAAAGCCATGTGTGCAATAAACGGATGTTTAAATGCGAGAGACCACCAAACGTAACAGTCGAAACCGCAGAGTTCTCAGTTCTAACAGATAATGCCTAATACCTTGCAGCAGCTGTTGAGATAATCTGATATAAAAGTTACGTAAATACCGGCTATTAGTGTCAAGCAAGTTTTCTTTTTTAAGGATTACGAATTCTTTGTGAAGGCGTACTTACGCTAGTTTATATTAGGTGACATCAAAACAAATGAGCTGCCGAAGCGGCGCTTGGCTTACACATCTCGAAGGCCTTATCAGTACTTTCATACGTGTAAGCTCACGGCAGAACGCGCCAGATCATCAGTAAGAATGACTACTTTGCTTGTTACGTGTGTCAGCAGCGGAATGCGTCACGGGACTGTCGTCTTGTGAGATAAGCAGCCATCTAACTGTAGCACTATTTGCTTCTCTTGTTGCTGCCCTTGTGCTGCTTTCGCAGTGCGTATGGTAACGCAATGCGAGTGGAAGAAACAACTCGTACCATGTATGAGCGTATGACTGTTGGAGTAGTTTGAAAAACCTCGCCTATTCATCCGTTGGTAGATAGGACTAGCTGGGACAATATTTAACGAAGACTACATTCATTTTTAGTTTGAATTCTTGTCCCGTAACGACGAGCGGTCCACCCTCAATAACAGCAGCCCGACAAGCAGAAACTATAGCAAAATATAAATGAACGAAATAGTATCATCCAAACGAGCTATAGGAATAATAATGCGAAAGGCACATACTGTTTAACGGTTTGACCTGGTAGGCCGATATATAGCGCTATATTTAATTATTCTGCGTCATTCTTCACAAGTGAAACAGCTACTAAGCAGTTGATCGATTCGCGGGGTTTCACGTTCCGAAACCACGCTATGATTATGAGAGACGCCGTAGTGGAGGGCTCCGGAAATTTCGACCACCTGGGGTTACGTGCACTTCAATCGCACAGCCCATAGACCTCAACATTTCGCTCTCATCGAAATACAGCCGCCATGACCGGGATTCGATCCCGCGACCTTCGGATCAGCAGCCAAGTGCCACATAGCCACTAGACCACCGTGCGGGGCCGTAGCACGTAGATGCACGTGCCCGCGATGCCTTCCAAAGTCTGTGCATAAAACGTGGTCTTAGCGCGTGTGGCCGCGCGAAAGCGCAGGAGAGCTCCTGTTGCACTGCACCGTCCATAGAAAATTCGCATAAACTAAATGCAAGGAACCTGCCTGTAAAGGGAATGGAAAATACGAACAGCTCTTTTAAAGTCGCAGCTGGTTCTGGAATATGGACATAGTTACGGGGTCCTGTCCGGGTAACGCGTTCAACGCCGGCAGCCCCAGCGGCCAACTTGCTGCCGAAATATATCTTACTAAGCGAGAATTATCCTAGGCCTACATTTGAACCACCGTCAGTTGTTCAAATCGAATGCTTCACGTGCGAGAGGAAGGCTTTGACAAATTGCAAAGAGGAAGCTCCTATACGCGTTGCTTAGACACGTTGAACTAATTGCTCAAAGCAAATGGTCTAACAAATTGATTGACGAACCAACTTGCCAGAGCCTGGATTCTCAACCTGCTTGTAATATTTTGAATTGTTGTGAGTTTGTAATATTATGAGGGTAAATGGACGCAGAGCTGTCAGTCTTTCAGTACAGACGTTTATACACACGTACGTACTGGCACGAACCATGCAACATCTTACATGTATTCCTGTTGTCAATTTTCTAAATTGCGCTTTCTACGATTTAAAGGGTTCGGCTCTAACTGGTGGCAATTACGCTGCTTTTTCTTGTACTCAATTTTTCCGTTCGAACACAACTTAGATACAGCTAATTTTTCCGTGAGCTCTCCTTGGCCTTATAGTGTCTTCCGACATGGTTTGGTTGTTGCTAACGATAAGCTGAGACCTTCGGTTTTGTGATCTCGCCCAGTCAGCGATCTCATCGCTGAAGCCAGCGCCATCGTGTTCGCCACAAAAGGCAGTGTTTGAAAACGTCGACTCAGTGCAGACAAAAGAAGAATGTACAAAAAATACGTGCGCGGGCGCTTGCGTGCGTGTGTCTGTAATTATGTTATATAAGACGAATACGCATAGAAAACGGCGCTTCAGTCGTGAAACAGACCTCCAACATTCTCTTTCACTTTTCTCTATATCTCTCTCTTTTTCAGTTTTCCACTTTCTATACCGAAGGTCAGGTTTCCTTCGTTACGTAGATGCACTGTGTTGTAAGGCACCGGCATGAACAAAAAAGTACACGGATTTGTGACGATACTGAAAAGAAGGCATAGGCCACCGCGGACTTTTACTGGTGTTCTTGCTGTTTCCAGCATAGGTGGGCACATGAGACCGCAACGCAATTGAAGGAAGGCAGACAGCAAACATACGACCAATGTCTCCCGTTTCTCGTCGTGCCTTTGAACGATCAGACCACGTCTGCGGGATGCTGAAAAAAAAGTTTCATTGAGTGTTACACAACGCTTTTCTAAAGATGACTCTTTATGGTTGGCTCTAAGGTCCTGTTGCTGAGCGCAAGTTTCCTATCTCTTACTCTCCTCTGTTCTTTCAGATAAAAAATAAATCTTACAATATAAGGCAGAGAGCAGCGAGAAGGGGGATGGGGGAAAATCCGAATTAATTTCGACCACTTTGGCTTCTTTAATGTGCTTTTTTAATGTGCTTTAATGTACACGTTGCATTTGAATTTCGCCCTCATCGAAATGCGTACTGCGTGGCAGCGAATCGAACCCACATCTTGGAGCTCAGCAACGTCACACTTTATCCGTAAGCGACCACGGCAGATGTTCTTGCACATTTCAAGCAGTAAGAAAGTGCAAGGGGCTTGTGAAGCGGAGACAACCATAATTAAATACGGAGACGTCCGTGTTTATGTTATTGATATCGTTGATTACTGCACACGAGTACGTCTCGTAGACAGAGCACCGAAAGAGGTCGTAATTCGGTCCCCACTAGATGAACACGGTCCTTTTCTGCAGCTTTTCTTAGGAAAAAGTCTAGGATCAAGCATTGTTTTCTCCTGATAGAATTAACGTCTTTTTATCGCTCTATTTCCCCGGTTTCAAGGTATGCCTACATAATGCGACCAGCATTGCGTAATTTGACTAACTTGTTCAGCGATAGCTACTCTTCGACAATCACTACTAACAAGATGTGTGTGTGTGTGTGTGTGTGTGTCTTCTAGTTATTGCTACAACGGTTAAGCGATAACCAATTTGCAAAGCCTAATTCTTTTTTTATGTAATCAAATTGGCATAAAGAGTACGGAAACAAAAATATTGTGAAGTTAGAAATAATGTCCAAGGGTCCCAAAGTTTAAAGCGCAGTAAGATAAGAGAGTAACTGAAAGTTGGACACATACTTTTTTTTATTACGTCTTTAAAACAGTTTCAAGTAATTATTCATGATAAGTAGCACAATTCTCCTTCTTAAGCTACATTACTCACAAGCGCAAATATTACTTGGTCGTGATGTCGAAGTGAGCATTTCTCTAATTAACGAAGTTTCGTCATCTACGTTTTAAACTGGCCCACATAAACATTCTGTTCCATATTCCGATGGTTCTATATGTACCCGCACGAAGTGCATATCGATTCCATGTGCATATTTGTCCTATATTTGTCGCATGTTTCCATATGAATCATACAGAAACATATGGAGTTATAGGAATGGTCATACTGAACGTTTCAATATGGTAATTGCGTGCACCACGTCCGATATCGCACTTAGTTCTACTCGATGACTTCTAAGGTCACGTCCTCTTAGAAATAATCCCGAGAAGATCACCAATATTAGGAAATGTGCCCCCCCCCCCCCCCCCTAAGTTTGAGACTAAATGCGTTACTGTCCCTCTCATTGTTGAGGTTATGTGCATTAAAATGTGCCTTTTCTTTCTTTTTGCGACTAAATAGGACAACGGTGTACTTTTTCCGCAACTCTAGTGCCACTAGCACGAGCTTATATCAAGGCTGTTGCTGCCTTCAATTATTTTATTGTCGAAGTGGATGCACCTGGTGCAATTAATTGCTGCGAATCGTGTATGTTGCAATATATGCGCTAAAGCAGTGATTCTCAGCAGCGGATGATGTATCAAGGACCTCTAGCTGCGTAAGTGACAGGCAGGGATCTATATAGCCCCCTCCCCTTTTTCAATGGGATCCTCACGCCTTCCCAAAAATTTTACCGATGAGGAGTGACTTCGTACCAACCTCCGCCCCTTTCCGCCTAAAACTAAATTCTGCCGAAAAGTAAACATTTATTACTTAAAATTGTGTTTGACAAACCCTTGCTAGCGTTCTTTCACGACGGAGAGTAACGTTCATTTTTTAATTGATAAAAGCTCAGTAACCAGTGTTGCCGGCATCCCTGCACATATAGAAGGGGTGACGGCGAAGATCGAAAAAATCTGTCTCAAATATTTCTGCTGACTTGCCAGCGAAACCACTGCAACCTAGTACAATTCGAATGGTACGCTTTCTATTGCGATAAAAAACAGAAAATAGGTGGAGGACGTATAGACGGCCCCATTAACGTCCACATCAGTCCAAGTGCGCGGATCTCTAGCACTTCGCCTCCACCCAAATGTGCTATCGTAGAGCCGAAATATTTGTCGGATAGTGTTCTATTAGCCGAGGAAATCGTATACAGTAAAGCTTCAGTATGGAGTGGCGAACGCTCGAGCCACTATACGATCGCAATGAGGTTCGTGCCGAGGCAAACCGCGGGCAAAGGCGAAGTGCACGCGTGATTCCTGCCGGCGCAGAGCAGGTTTGGCGTGTAGGGGCCGTGTTCCGGATGTCGAGGGCTCACTCGGCCGACTGCAGTGCGAACACCTTCGCTCTGCTAGCTTAGGCTTCGTGTGGACAACGGCACTCACGTCGTCGAGCATCTGTTACGCGCTGGAGATCTTGCTCGTGTACTGGCAGTGCACGGGTCATGTCGAAGTGCGCTCTCTTGGCATATGCTTTGTGCAAAGAGAGAAAAGAAAAGAAAAACAAGACACCAGCATTCGCACAAGGCGCATGCGATGCACACCTTTCACTTGTAGTGACGAGTTCAGGAGTCCCCGTTTTGTCTATAGGAGCGCTGCTTACGTGCGTAAGCGTTGACTGCGCGTCCTATAAGCTTAGTAAATGTTCAATAGAGCCACCGGCACCATTTGTGGCTTTACCTTCTTGCTTATTTTTTGAGGCTACAACATATCTTTAATGACGGGAAATAATTGGTAATCTTGCGATGAGGCTGTTCTTGCAATGGCCACTGTAAACCCAGCTTTGCATTTTCCTTGTCACCGTTTTCGATCATTGAAACTCTTTGGATCGAGTCTGATGCTGCCCACGAAGATTGATTTCTGAGGCTTAACGTCCCGAAACCACGCTGTGATTATGAGCGACGCCGTACTGGAGGGCTCCGGGAATATAGACCGCCCATGGGGTTCTTTAACGTGCACTGACATCGCACAGCACACGGGCCTCAACATTTCGCCTCCCTTGAAATGCAGCCGCCGTGGCCGGGATTCGATCCCGCGACCTTCGGATCAGCAGCCCAGTACCGTAGCCGCTAGACCCCTGCGGCGGGGCATGCTGCCCACGAAGAAGCCGCGATACTTAAGCAGGCATGTTCATGTGTATGCGCGTCACTCTTCTCAATATGTCTTTTACACCGAAGTGGCTGTGACTGCGCGCGGCCTACTCACTCTGTCGCTCAAGGGGACTTGCCCATGAGGATTTCCGCGTCCAAAGGCACCATTCCGAACATCTTGGCTGGATGTGCCCGCAAATGATTGCGTAGGGCTGAAAGGCAAGAAAAGCGGGAAGGTTTGATGAAAACCCAACGTCTAGAGCTTCATATGCGTCGCAACAATGAATGCTTGATGGAAAATAAAATTGCTTGTTTCGCTGCAGGCTCGAATGAAAAAGAAAATAATGTTGAGAGCATGGTCAGCTAAGTAGATTCATCTATGGCTACGTCTACTGTTATACACTTCGTAAGTTTATGAAGAGAATCGTTTCTTCAAGAGAACACCTTGCACTCAGCTCAAGGCGCAATTAAGCGGATTATGCGCACTGTTGATACTATTCAGTTATGAAAAGGCCACATTCCTGTGAAAAAAAAAATCTAGAATATGGATTTTTTTCTCGACAAGCGTTCCCGTCAAATCTTGTGGCCAACAGCATCAACACGACAAAATTTCCAGTCGGAGGATCGAAACTCGTGTAAAATATATCGTGCCGACGACGGCCGCTGTCATCACGACCGCGGTTTCCGCAGTAAGCGCACGAAGCGTCGTGACGGCATGAGGCTTACGGCAGAAAACATCTGTCATATTGCGGCCAATATTTGCGCCTTATGTAAGCTTGAGTTAAATGTACACAGTTAATATCACTTTTTTTGATTAAGCTCCGTTAAATTTAAATATGAAAATATTACTAATTTAAATGGCAGAAAAGCAACCCTAAGTCCTCTTTTCTATATTTGAGAGCCATATATGCGATAATTCACAGCGACCGAACAACTTCATTACAGCCACAACGTGAGCAGTGCCTGATCTTCCAGGGAAAACCACCATTATGATGCACATACCCTAAAGAAAAATTTAAGGCAGCAGTGAAGTCCTTCGCGTTATCCTTTTTGCAATACCTACTTGAGCCGTCAAATCGGCTGTCATATTTTCCTCCTGATAAGCTACATCAAGCGTACGCCGTGGTTATAACGGATTGAACTTCAATTCGGCGTTTCTCGTACGCGGCGTAGGTGACCATGACGAATTGGTGTACCGAGAAATATCGGAGGAACCAACCGAAACAGATAGTACTTGGCGCTCAAAAGAGAGCGCCATGATAGACTGTCAGACTACGGAATACGCATGCGGCTGCCCTTTTGTGCACATTACGCGGAGTAAAGCTGAAGTTTCTCCCCACTGGGCACTCGGTGGGTCCTGGCGGACGTTCCATTAGCAACCATGCGCCGGCCAGGAGCCAATAACCGAACGCGGCGCGCTCGGCGGCGGCGGTGGAGCGGATTCGAGAGGCTCAGGACCGCCTTGACCGTGGATGCTGAGCTGGCTCGCAGTCACCCAAATCTGGGCCCCACTGATAAATCGCGGCGCCGCAGGGGCCTCAAGGTTCAGTTACCTCGTCCTGGCTTGCTGTGCGCCACCTGGGAACGCCCACGGGAACCCGGCCGCTTCTTTTTCCGTATCGCCGCGTGTACCGCTCGGCACACCCCCGGCAAGGCGGCTTTCCCCGCGAGGTTGAAGGGCGCTCTCGAGGGCCGACATCAGAGCCTAATTGGGCGCCGATTGCGCCAGCGCGCCCATCTTCCAGGCCACTGTCGGCCGCCACCAGGCTGGGCCGATCGCCACGCGAGAACTGCAGTGCTCGGCTTACGCCGACGCAATGCCGTCATAGCCACTCAGTGTTTGCGCGGGTCGCATTTCGCCTGCAACCTCTACCCGGAACACGCTGTTCCCCTATATCGCGACGGAAGGCTGTTCAAGGGGCTCCAGTCGGTGCCTCTGGGACCGTCATGATTGCAAGTTCAGACTGCAGTATCGTAATGTCTGCAATATCAGTAATCAATTACTATTATTTAGTTGGCATCATTTGCCGACCCCAGGCTACGACAGCATGGTCAAACCGTATATCTAAGAACCATGGGTCGATTTTGGTTACCGGAGGTAGTTGTGGTGTGGTACGTGTAGACGGCCGGCGTATTTTCTCTCCTCATCAAGGCGCTCCTAACCGAATTTACTGCCCTGAAATTTAGCGCGTGTCCCTGTTGTCAGCAACCGCAGAAACTATAGCCATGACGAGAGCTGCCCCAGAGCACAATTTGACAGGCGTACCTGTGCGGCTACTTCTGGTCGCTTATTCTCATGAAGATGTGACCGTAACCGATTCACTAAATAAATAAATAAATAAATCATTATGACAACAATTATTTTTATCCTTAAACCAACTTCTGCTTAAATGTGTTGGTTGTAGTAATAGTTTTCCGGAAAAGGAGATTGCATATAAACATTTCATCTGTAATTTATGTATGGTAACCATCTCCTAACTCATCTGCCCCGCCACGGTGGTCTAGTGGTTATGGCACTCGGCTGCTGATCCGAAGGTCGCGGGATCGAATCCCGGCCCCGGCGGCTGCATTTCGATGGAGGCGAAATGTTCAGGCCCGTGTGCTGTGCGATGTCAGTGCACGTTAAAAAACCTCAAGGTGGTCGAAATTTGCGGAGACCTCTACTACGGCGTCTCTCAAAGTTCAGAGCTGGTTTTGGGACGTTACACCCCACAAATCAAATCATCATCCTTATGCATCTCAGCATCTCACCCCTGTATCAGCGTAAGAGGATTTAAAGCGAAGCTATCTTTAACAACCGAATGATTTACAATACAGGCAGCCTTTTTCGTACAGGCGGGTATGATCATTCATTTCTGGGGCTTTACGTCCCAAAACCACCATTTTATTATGAGAGACGCCGTAGTGGAGGGCTCCGGAAATTCTGACCGCCTGGTGTTCTTATACGTGCACTGACAACACACAGCACACGGACCTTAATATTTTGCCTCCATCGAAATGCAGCCGCCGCGGACGGGATTCGATCCCGCGACCTGCGAATTGGCAGCAGAGTGCCATAGCCACTAGACCACCGTGGCGGGGCGCGCGCGTGTGTGTGTGTACACGCAAGTATTCTGAGACTCCAGTTCTATAAACACTCAGGCACAGAAGAAAAGTCGTCCCACCTTAAACATGAAGGTTTATTAGATGAGTAATAGGGCAACGATGGCGAGAGGAGCGTTATCTCCTTTTAAAACCAAGCAGCGCCATTAGACATCAATGAAAGAGGACGAAGTGGAGCAAACTTGCAGAATAGGCATAAAGTGTTGCTGTGTATCGAAGGGTGTTACAACAGGTCAAGGAAGATGACGGAAGGTTTTTGAGAAGCTGATATGGCAATGCGAACAATAAGGAAGAACATATAGCGTTATTGCTCAGTCTTGCGAATGGACGAATAGATACAGCGACGACGGATTGCCAAATACTATACCTGCGCGGAGGATTGGGAGGGGATAGATAATGACTGCATGCATTGAAGGTGAAGGGAAAAGGAAAAAAAAAAACTGCAGAACCGGACTGATTCTTGGGACATCAATTGAAGGTGTCAAGGAAAGCACTCATCGAGATGGCGGTAAAAGAAATCTTGGGCTTTCATGGTAATACGCTTCGCCAGCACATTTCGTATCCTCTGAAAGGTGTGTCCCGAGCGGCTTCCTGCTTTCAGAAATTAAAATATGTGTAAATGTAAAATGGCTGAACATTATTCTTGCAACCAAGAATGTGTAATTCTATAAATAGTGGGTGCTAAGGCGACTGCAGCTTTGGACTACAGCCCAGGCGGCCAGTAAGGTGGCCCTATCAGTCACGAAATATTTCCGAATAACTAATATTAACATGAGTGAGCTGAACGCATGGTTCTGCATTGAGAAAAGTTAAGAGCGATTCCCTGAATGCCGAGCATCTTAGCAGAACGGGTGTTGTAATGCGCGAGTACGAAGGAAGGAACACAGACAGGAGAGAGCGCAGCTCTTTCCTGTCTGTGTTCCTTCCTTCGTGCTCGAGCAGTACAACACCCGTTCGACACGAATCAACTAGCCTGTAAGAGGATTTATTTGCGTCTTAGTAGAGTGGGTAAAAATAGCTATAGCAGTGCGACCGATCGCTTAGCGAGCACCGTATCTCATCATTGCCTATAGGACGGCACTGCTCCTTGCCTAAATGAGAACAGATGGACGGCAGGAAAGAAGCTGTTGCATAGCTTCCACTTGCCAACCAAACTGGACGCCTTATGCTCTGAATTTTCTCTTCGCATAACAGGGCCACCGCGTGTGTGAACTAAGGGCCGAACGCGCCGTGGGGCCTTGGCAGCCATCGAACAGAGCAAGATGGCTGGCTGAAGACGCCCAGTGGCGACGCCACCACTAGGGCACTGCCAAGTGCCACACGGCTCGAAGATGAGTCGCCGCCACGGCGGTTATTTTCGCCTTTCGCGCCGTATTCTCGCGCTTTGCCCCGAGAGCTGGCGTTGTCGCCGCGCCGACCTTTTCAACCGTGGCGTCTTCAGCCTTGTTCCCAAAATTCCGACACTTCGCCTGGTTATGGTCTCCGTGACCCGCTTCTCTTCTCGTCACTTTCTGCGGATGCTCGCACACAGGAGCAGGCCGCTGCGAGCAGCCTTCCGCGACGCGATGCCAGAATTTCTTCTTCTTCTTCTGTTCTTTCTTTTTTTCGGCACGCACCCGTGGCTTCGCCGTTGAAGGAACCAGGCTACGGTCGGTGCTGAGAACACCCAAGGCCACCCAAAAGAGTGGAGGTCCCGCGCGATTCTGCGGCTAGAGCCCTAACAGTGGTCCCGAACCTTGGTGGCATGGGCAGGGTAAGGGTGGGAACGTGTGCCAGTAGAACCCGTGTTTCAAAGAATGTGCTCGAGTTATGATGCACAGCGAATAATATAAACCACCCCGCGAGCCCGGCGCATGTAGATAGATAGATAGATAGATAGATAGATAGATAGATAGATAGATAGATAGATAGATAGATAGATAGATAGATAGATAGATAGATAGATAGATAGATAGATAGATAGATCTTATGTATTGATCAATATGGGCTGAAAAGTCAACGGCGAAAACAATATTTGACTGGGAGGAGGCTGTCATGCTCATTAATACGACCGATCATCAGTGTATATTATAACGGATATAATCTAAATGTTTTATAACTGCGCGAGAAGACGGGGACAGTACAAAGAAAACATACAGGACACCACGAGCGCAGAGTCCTGTGTGTTTTCTTTCTAGTGCCCCCGTCTTCTCTTGCAGGTTTAAAACGTTTGGAAATCTATGAACTAACTCCTGAACGTTCTATACTGAAGTACATTGTGAATACTAGGGCGCTGTATTCTGAATTGCTCACTTTTATACACAGATATCTCCTGTAGAAAAATATCCAGATAAAGATGACGACCATTCGTCCACCTCCTGCACATCTGTAGACAGACGCATTTCAGAAGACCAGTCTCACGCGGTTTCCGCGTGCAAGGATATAGCAATGAAATCAATTCATCATGCCCTTAATATGCATCCACGTTACGCGAACAAATTACCACGTCCGCCATGGTGGTCTAGTGGCTATGGGGCTATACGCTGCTGACCGCAAGGACAGGGGTAAATAATAAATGCTAATGTATGGTATTATTATGCGGGACGATGTAGTGGAGGGCTCCGAAAATTTTAGCTTGAGCTGCAAATGCACAGTACACGCACCTCTGTCATTTTCGCCTCCAAAGTACTCTATCGTGACGTACATGGCATGTATGTCGTGAAGATCAGTAATTTATGTTCGTCATACATTCATACCCTACCTATAAATTCCAAATTTCGTGTATATCAAGTGAACGAGACGACCGGTAGAAAACCGCCCCGCCACGGTGGTCTAGTGGCTACGGTACTCGGCTGCTCATCCGAAGGTCGCGGGATCGAATCCCGGCCGCGGCGGCTGCATTTCGATGGAGGCGAAACGTTGAGGCCCGTGTACTGTGCGATGTCAGTGCAAGTTAAATAACCCCAGGTGGTCAAAATTTCGGGAGCCTCCCGCTACGGCGTCCACAGTTGCTTTTGGGACGTAAAACCCCAGAAAACAACAACCAGTAGAACACCGAGACATAGATAGATAGATAGATAGATAGATAGATAGATAGATAGATAGATAGATAGATAGATAGATAGATACGGTCAAAATGGCTTGAGTCCGCCAATAAATGCTTCGCATTTAAAAGAAACACACGAATTGGAATGTGACACAAGGCATTAGCTACATGCGTATGCTTTCAAGGGCAGGATTGGTGCTGTTCAACTCAATACTGCATACTTGACTGTGTGTAAGTTTGACTGACACGACACGCTGTCACCACGGTCAACACACCTCCTATAAGTTACGTTATTAGTGCATCACATGAAAGGGTTTTCAGCCTCACAGCAACCTAACCCCGGCCCATCGATGATGCGCTGTGGCAGCAGCAATAGCAGCATACACTGCGCAGGGGCACAGAGTGCGCTGCCTAAGGTCACGGGCACCTTTCGCCGGTGGTGGTGCAGCCCCGGGGGCACGCGCCGCCGAGCGCGACGCCAGTGCACATCGCGAGAGCCCCTGCACGAGTCGCCGCAGGAAGGACACGCGCGCATCGACGAGAGCGGCGCGCGACGTGGCGCACATCCGCCCCGCTGATATGCATCGCTCGTGCCGTAGTACATACATGCACGAGGCCAGTGTGATGCCGCCTAGCGCATCCTTCGATCATGCGTCAACCGGGCCGCTGTGTACGCGTACAGTGTGCCGCCGTGGGCATCGCGGCGCCATAACGGGGCGGCCCGCAAGCGCATGGCAACCGTTTCCCGGAAGCAGCCCCGTGTCCTTTCCATGATCCGCGACAGGTCTCGCGCGCGCGCGCACGCCACCGCACGGGATTATAGGGCCCGCGGCTGGTGAACGCCAAACCGTGGCCTGTGCTCCACGCGATGCGCCCCCCCCCCCCCCCCTTTTCCCTCTTTGCGCGTGCGTTGCCTGCACTGCGCCTGTCGGCACCACAGCTCGAGGCCGGCCTGAAGTTGCGGCACGACCTTCTCTACTCAGTTTTAGCCGGGTACAACATGCGCAGGTAGCTGTGAGCATCGATGAACGCTTGCAACTGTGTACATACGTTGGAGCATGTGGCGCTGTTGTGTGGAGATACACGCGTACACGAGCAAAAAAAAAAATACGTTGGGCCGTATGGTGTTAAGATGTCATCTTAACACCATACGGTCCAACAAACGTTTCCCAAACTGCAGTCCGCGAACATTTTAAGGTCCTTAATATAGTCGGAGCTGTTCAACAGTTAGTGTTTCAGAGCTTCGCGATCGATGAGTATTGTCTGTCGAAGCAGATATCCATGGTACGCCAGTACATTCGCGACAACGTATCGTCGTCGCTGTACGATTCTTAACTATACAAATATTTTCATCGTGTTATTACTACGCTTCTATTGCAGAAGAACCCACCGTAACAGAGAGAGAGAGTGAGAGGTACTTGGCGGCGGGCGACGTCTTCCGTGACAACTGCTCATGGGAGCGTTAAATGGCCACTGGTCGAGATAACCTAGAGATGTTCCGGCTTCAGAATATCAGGGTAAAAACAGCAGAAAAAAGATGACAGCTGGCTCGCTGCAAGCACATGAGAACATTACAATACTTCTTAGGACAGAGGCTTTAACTCGGCGAAAGAATATAAAGTAGACATAGGCGAAATACTAGACTGTAATAGATGCAGTAAAAAGTTATTACTTGTCGCCGCCTCGTATTAAACGAAATATCTAAAAGGGCTCTCACCCCGTCAAGGTACTTATTGCAGTAGCTTTTTACGGCTGCTCCTTTATTTCATCGAAAGGTAAATAAAGCTTTGAATTGAATTGAATCGAATTGAATGGAATTGAATCGTTAGACGTCATTACTGATTGTTAATTTTGAATGGTTTTCAGTTTCAGCAGTTGCCTCACTGGTGTCACCTTATGTGACCTAAAAACGCGGGTAGTCCCTGAAATGAGATCATACTGCGAATATACTCCGACTTGAAAGTGGCCACAAGGTATCGTGGTACAAGTAAGCGCAGGCTTAGGGGTTCCCCGATTTACACTGCGGCGTACCGAAGTGTATTCGAATTCCGAGAGCAGCGATCAAAGCAAGGAGACCAGCTGCACCGCGAATAGCTAGAGACATTTCTTTCGGAGCGTAGCCGTGACTGAGGGACATAAATGCTATTAAAGTATTATTTGAGGCTGAAGATATGTACCATGGGTACCATAACCTAAAACTATACCGTTCTCTTTCTATTCCAATTCGTTGTGAAAAAGCGGTCCCAGAATCCGGCACTCTTCAAATGGTAACGCTGCCATCCGTACGCTAGTAGCAGTCCTCTCCAAACAAGGCAGAGGAAACGTAAAAACAAATAAAATAAACTAAATCATGCCTACCAGGGAGAGAAAGAACAACAAAACAAATTTATCGTATTAATTCGTTTCACATGCTGTCTCCCCTCTTTCCCTTCTATACGATACTGTCTCCGAAAGCCTTTAGGAATGTCTTGAAACAAAGACAGGGCTGTTCACTGCAGAGCGACGGTGAGACCCTGCACGATGATAAACGTTTACGGACGTGGAGTAATACGGCTGCTAGCGCCCAGCAGCCGTGCTATGCCAGATGCTAACACATAATACCGATTACTGATGAATGTGCCACCGCATCGAACAACTCACTCCGGACACGCAGTATATCCATGCACACAATAGCACATTGCAAAGCTGCATAGATCAGAGAGGCAGAGACGGTCTGCTCTCATGCTTCACCCGTTTAGGGCAGGCGTTGTACCCCTCTCGGTGGCAGTTGTCAGCCTGCTCTACCTAATTTACTTTATGTTCTTGAGCCTACATGTTTCCATACTAAATAAATAAATAAATAAATAAATAAATAAATAAATAAATAAATAAATAAATAAATGTTTTGGGCGCCATACTTTACGCATGCTCAGCGTGGGCCTTAGGGCAGGAGATGCTGCAAAAAAGTGTCACGTCACCAATATTTTATGCTTCGCCTTCCCACATTTATTTCACCTTCATTATTGTTTTTGTAGCTCACCAATGCTCTATGCATGGTATGTTACAGATATGTTGGATTATAGAAATGTAACTCACTGATATACAGCTTGGCTTACTATTTCTCTGGCGTCATTCCTTTTTATGTGTCTTTATCTTGTCGGTACCCTTCGCGGCGAGCGATATCCCACAAGAATCTGAGTGACTACGTCGCCTGCGCGCTTCCCGCGATTACGCTGTCTGCGATATGTAATACCGTAGATGTCAAGGCGAGAACGTAAACGCGTCCCTCTGTGGAGTGTTGCCAAGAGGGCATCGCATCGCCGTCGCTGCACAGGCATACACGTAGCGGTCGTCTTCCACGTCTTTCTGTTTCTCATTATGTCACCCAAACGCACATAATCAGTTTTTGGAGATTAACTACAAGCGAAAACTGCGGGTCGCATTGACGTCACGGGCGTTAAGTTTAAACTGAATGTACGCAGATGGCGGGTGTGGGTTTCACCAAGCGTACAAACGTGTTTGTCTTGAGGAATAGGCGCTGCTTTTATTTATTTATTTTTAATCAGCACTGCTCCTTCCTTCTGTTTGTCTTGCCTTTGCCTATTGGCGGTGGCACGGGTGCGGTTTGTCAAAACAATAATGAACTTTATTTTTTTCTTACTGTTTTCATACGTTAACAGGTTCGTTGAAGTCGTGTTGAGAGCTTTCTTAAGATTTCAAGACGAAACTTGCGCAACGTGTGATTCGCGAGTGTCTTCTCCGGACAGCGTGTCAATGTGTAGAAAGACGACACTTCATTCAAAAATAAACGCCACCTGGCAACTTTCCGTAGCTTTCTTTGCCGTTGTTTGAAGATGACTCAATTATATGTAGCGGTAAGATGAATACGTAAAATCTCCTTGACGCCATAGTCTCTGTGGTAGTCGCACGAACTGAGGAAATGAGAAGTCTGGGTATAATTTTTCGTTTGTTTTTAACTCGGCCTGTTTTGCTCCAATGAAATTCAAATGCAATATCTCGAATAACAGAGATACTATTGTAACCTTACATAGTGACCTTCTTTAATAGCCTACAGATATATAATGATCACTGCTCTTGCGAACTGGCTAGTATTGATACGAGTGCACCTATAACTGAAGCAGCGATGCACTCAATGGACCAATGACCGATGAAAAGCCTCGCCTCTTGCTACACGCCTACTGACTCTTGTCTCTCGGAGAGCAGTCAAATGCTACGCTATCATCACCTCGAACCGTTTGGCAGTGTCCTAAGAACAATGCAGCTCCCATCACTTTGAATACCGTCAAGAGGGCCAGCCACTGATCCGCTTGCGACGTTAAGGGGTAAAGAAAAATAGCGAGATAAAGAAAAGACACGCTTACGACTGAGCGGCTCGAAGTTGCTTCATTGAAGGGACATCGTGAAAAACGATACCTGTCCGTATTTTAGTAACTTACTTTTTTCACAAAACCAAAAGCACCGCTCTTCCGAAGAGAAGACGCTTGGAAGCTGGTAAACGCGTATAGACAAAATACAGGCATAAACGCCTCTCCGAGGTCCCCGCACAAATACGAGCGACGTCGCGGATTTTGCCGGCGCCTGCATAATTATTTATCGGTAAGAATGGTATGTATTGTTTTCGAAAGAAGCCAGAGACTTAACGCGGTGTATTTCAGAAAACATCATTTTGCGGTTATAACCAAGTAATAATAATAATAATAATAATAATAATAATAATAATAATAATAATAATAATAATAATAATAATAGCAAAAAAGGAATGACCTGGCGTACGTGACGTCATGTGCTCAAAGTGTCGGCGCGAAATTCAAAAGTAATACATTGACCTTCATTTTTCTTTTTTTCTTTTTTCCCCCTTATATTGAACGTAATGCGGCAAATATAGCGACGCTAAAGTCCCCGAAGAAGACCTTATCAGTGTGAACAACTTCAGTGCTTCACTTCAGTATCCATTCAGGGGACCCCTGCCACACGCACGGCTATATTGCTTTGCACTTCGATGGATCAGGTGAGTGGGGAACTTGCAGTTATAGGAACAGGTGAGGATGAAGATGAGCCCAGTCATGCTTGTCACGGTATACGAGCGGCTATTCCTATCACTTAGCAACTAACTGCACGAGGAAAACTGGCCCGCGGCGGTGCGGCCGTCCCGTCTGGCGCGGCGGATCGCGCAGCCGTGAGCATCAACGACCGGGGCCAAGGCTACTCGAGACGTCGCTTTTTTTTTTTTCTTTTCGTGCTGCGTTTCTTTTCACGCAGCAGTGTTGTGGCGGCGGACGGAGACACTGCAATATCGCCGCCTCTTTCAAGGCTCCGGCGGCCGCACTGACGAGGAAGCCCGGCCCCCTCGCCGCCACGCCGTTGCACAACGGCCTCCGTGAGGACTGACGGAGGAACGCTTGTCACTCGCAGATCACCGGGTCGACCCACATGCGAGTCTCGCCTTCGCGAAATTTGTCACTGCGGCGAAACGCAATAAAGAAGGACACGTTAGATAACGCCGAGAACCACCCGCTACTTATTGAGGACAGTGAATCGTATCCGATGTAAGTATCATTCGCTGTGTTGCGCAACATGGTCCTCAAACATGTGGATAGGTCGATACATAAACGGGCGCTGCCAGTGCTGGTTTCGCGTTTCCTTAGATGCTGGATTTTTGTATACCGTCTTCCTGCGCCAGTCAAGGAAACGAATAATGGGGAGTTGTAGTTCGCAGTAACGCGCAAAAATATGCACGGCATATAATAAACGATGTATACAGTGAGTATAATGTCCTTTTCACCTGCCTGAGGGAAGCCGTTTTCCTGGCTCCTATATGATCGACATGCTATGCTCGAAACGACAGCATTTCGGGCTGTATTCGCCGCCGCTTCTGTCTTTCAGCACAACGTTATGACGTTGTTCTATTTGGGATTCAACATTATGTTTCTGTGAGGTGCCTGTATTTGTGTCGTCACTGCTCATTGCATCGTGTTCAAGTGGTATTCCCCGCCACGGTGGTCTAGTGGCTATGGTACTCGGCTGCTGATCCAAGGGTCGCGGGATCGTATCCCGGCTGCGGCGGCTGCACTTCGATGGAGGCGAAATGTTGAGGCCCGTGTGCTGTGCGATGTCAGTGCACGTTAAAGAACCCCAGGTGATCGAAATTTCCGGAGCCCTCCACTACGGCGTCTCTCATAATCAGAGCTGGTTTTGGGACGTTAAACCCCACATAACAACATTGTTAGTGTTGTACAAATGTTTATTGGTTACGTTGCTTGGCTGCTGATCGGAAAGACGCCGGTTGAATCCCGGCCGTGGCTGTGGCACTTCGATGGTGCGCAATTATAGTACACGTTCAAGAACTTCAGGTGACCAAAATTTCCAGAGCCTCCACTATACGGCGTATACTCTTAGAGGTGTCATCGTTTTGGCACGTATAAAACCCAAGCAATGATTGTAAAACCACGGCCGCTGGATGAAAGCGCACATTCATCCAGCGGCCGTGGTAAATCTTTCTTTTGCTCTCTGTTTTATTCAGGCTTCTGCTTTAACCGATTTATCCCATCATCGTCACCGTCACCATCACACACACACACCATCACACACACACACACACACACACACACACACACACACACACACACACACACACACACACACACACACACACACACACACACACACACACTAAATAGCGTCTACAAAATTCGAAAATGGTTTCCACCTAATCAGAAGTTAACATAACACATCTAAGGACTGGTCACGGCCATTTCAAATATTACCTCAAGCGATTTAATATCACCATGCCTGACCGCTGTGCATGTACAAAAATCTGCACAGCCGATCTACATTACTTCTTTAACGATTTTTACACAAACGCAACATGTCACTCAACACTTACGAAGCCGCACAGATCCAACGACATCACACGCACACTTTCCAAGATATCTCCTAGCAAAAAAAAAAAAAAAGGAAAATATGAAAACGCGTGCATACTTACTACAGCTGGTTAATATAATGCGCGAATCAGCGATTGTCATACCACCACCCAATCACTATACGCAGACATTTCTTAGACATAACCGGATAACAGCCCAACTTCCCAACCACACGTATACTGTTCACATACTTTTTCCTTGCAACAACCCATCTGACACTGCATGCCCAACGCTATAGTTGCAATTACGCCAAAAAAGGCGAGGACACCTCCGCAGCTATGACGTGAGCATCAACTTTTAAACCCACATAGGCCCATTGTTCATGTCATCCTACTGCTATAACAAAGCCTGCCTTCTGTATCTGCGCAGAACACGTCTCGTCGCAGGTTTCACCTCCTCTTTACTGACAGTTCCAGCGGAGTGCTTCCGCCTCAATCTGCAGATGACGCCTACACGTCCGCCATGCAAGCCGAGGCGCCTGGCTCGAGTTGTGGCTTGCCCTACGTCGTCGGTTGCCGACCTCTCAACCATACCTACCAGTGCACTCCCGCCTTCCCCTGGTTCCAAGGACGCTCTCGCTGCTGGGAAGCTCTCACTGCTATGTTCTACTTGGCACTCACATTTCCACAGTCTTCATTTCCCGCCTTCCTTACACAAAGAAAAGCACAGCAGGCTTCGCTTCCGAATACATTCTTTTTTTTTTTTTTCAATTGGCTTTTCCACAAAATTTTCTTTTTGGGAGCACTTCCTCTTATTTTTTTTATGGTGCAATTGGCTTTAAGCCCAATATACCTTATGGTGGCGCGGGCTACTCCCCGCCCCCACATTATTTTGATTTTTTTTCCATACCAGGGGGACAAATTTAACACACACACACAGGAGCCGTTACGGCACCTGTAGCGATGACCGCGTGGATCAGGCCGCTGGGTGTCATCGACTGAGTAGCTGAAGGTTTTGCTCGCCAGCACTTGAGCTTGCGCGGGCACTACGAAACTCAATGGAATACTAGTATCTACAAGCTCGGATCCACGTATGCAGTCCCTCTTTCACCAAAGACATCATGATCTGAAGAAATGCTCTTCCGTCTTGCGCTGGTAGACGTGCCCTTAATAACGCTTTCTCATTCCAGATCAGATTAGTCAATAACCCTGCGTATGACAATTGCGGCTGCGAGGAGACGAGTGCGCATCTCCTTTGCGAAAGTTCTCTTTTCAATCCGCACAGAAAAGATTCTTCGTGCGCTTTAAAGATGACTCACGATCGCCTTTTGTCGGTAGAGCGAAATCTTCGGAGACGATGGGTCTAGACCGTCGTTAGTCGAAGAGGGACTGAACGCGACGTTACTTTTCGTGAGGATCAGTGTACTTAGTGACGGATCCCATTTCTTTAACACGAAAGTGTTTTATGCCGGGGTCCACCAAAGGATCACTGACGTACTTCGGTCATGGAAGTATATGTCTGAAAGGATAATCACACATTTGACATTTAAAAAGTACCATACGCTAGGATCCAAACCTACCACCACCCAGGATGCGACGATAGGAGCTGGAAGCTGTACCGATCACACCACCGACAGGCTTGGATACGAAGGAAAAAACGGGCCTTATATCTTTACCACATCACTACTTCACTACATAACTACCACTACTTATATATTTACTATATAATTTACATCTAACCGATGCCCGGTTAAAGCAAAGGTATTTAGCAAGTAAAATTGCTCTTAATGTAACATCGCCTCCCTTTCACTGCAGTATTGGTTCTCATTCGTGGTACCGCCATCTAGGAACGATGAAGCGAAGTCGTAAATTGTCGTGTTAATAATATGCGCGCTGGTAGTTAGCGCTTCAGTAGTATCGACGCCTCTGTCGGCGCGCGCAGCTTTCGGCGTCCTGCCGGCGCGTTGCTTGGGCAATGTTCAACAACGGCCGCTACATAATTTGTCTTGTGTGACGTACGTGATAGCCAGTTCTGCTGCGACGCCCTCTGCTCCAGGAACGCAAAGACGGCCGTCGACAAGCAAATGGCGCGCCTTTCGCACAGCGAAGTGTGCGTTCACAAAACTATCCGCTGACAAAAAATTCGGTTTCACTTGCAAGGTTTCACCGTTTGCAGACGTCCCTGGTTTATGGCGGGTTTGCGCAGGGCGCTTGCGCGTTTAATGCAGTGTCTGCGGAGAAATGTGAGTCGTTCGAGAACTTTCGTGTGTGTACAACTGCCGGGGATCCCTGTACAGTGTGGAGGTACCACTGATGTCTACATGGTTCACAACAGAGTACCCAACTCATCTCCCGCCCCTCGGTTCGCCAGACTGCCGCTTACGTATTCCACCGCCTCGCGAAGACAGGTTTCACTTTCGTGTAACGCTTTCGTGTTACACCATGACAGCGGGATCAACAGCGTTTTCCTTTTTTTCTATCTTGCCACCATCAAGCAACTTTTACATCCTTTACCCACTTTCACCTGCACAGGGCGGCAAGACGGTTTATACACTAACTTTCTTCTCGCTCCCTCGGTTCCTCTTCCTCCTCCTCCTCAGTCTTGTATTTTCTCATGCCTTCCTTTCAGCAGCGAAGCTGTTCTAGGCCGAGCCTTCGCCGTCCAATGCCCGATTCCCGACATTACGCAGTTGTACATACATGATATTGGGCTAATCCCGAATGCAACGCACCGTGTGAGGCGCAGAAAACTTCAAGCGCTGTGGTGTGTGTGTGTGTGTGTGTGTGTGTGTGTGTGTGTGTGTGTGTGTGTGTGTGTGTGTGTGTGTGTGTGTGTGTGTGTGTGTGTGTGTGTGTGTGTGTGTGTGTGTGTGTGTGTGTGTGTGTGTGTTTAGCTCGAAATTGCGGGTTCGATCCTCGCAGCCGCCACTGCATTTCCATAGCGCCAAAGGATTGCATGAGTGGCTGCATTGAGGTGCACGTTAATAAACCACAGCTCAACATTAATCCAAAGTGCTCTGTTAGGGTAGTATAGGCCAGGTATGCTAAGACAAGGAAAGCAAGACAGGAAGACAGAAACAAAGAAAGATAGAAGAACAGTTCGGGATGAGCGTCTCGGTGTAGCTAACACAGCCTCGCTGTTCGACCATCTTCCGCCAGTGCCGGGGCGATGATTTTTTTTTTGTTCTTCCTTTTTTTTCACTAACGTAAGCTTACGTGCTGAATTTTATCTGTCTTTAATCTATATAGCAAGCCTTGGTTTCTGCTAAGCGTATCCTCCTTTAGCCTAACTACGTAGTAGCAGCTCTATGATGACAAGCACGTTCATTAGATCGGTTATGAAAACACTATAATTGTTACGACTCTGCTAGTGACATCGTATATAGCTATTAAAAATAAGATAAATTTACGAGGGTATAAATGTCCAATGCAGAATTCTCAAAGACTCTTCTTTATAAAGTAGAGCCTCACAAACAGGCTGCTTCGGTACGTCGTTCATTACCCTATAGATAGGAACGATTTCAAACAGCTGCAGCTAAAGCCTACGCATGCGACCGCAACGCTGGTATTATATACGAGCCCTGTACGTCGCTGAGTGTTTTAAGAATGGAGGATGAGTGCACTTCATGTTTGCATGAGGTTAACCTGGCTCACGTACAGCTGAGCGTCCTCAGCTCAACCGCCCACAGAGTACAGAATCTCTATAACACCTATTTTCTGGATCTTGACATTTTTCGAGACTCCCTGTCATTTGTTTTCGCCGGAGATTTGCACTGTTATTAAAACACTATCGCCCACTGTACGTTTTCTTTTCTTTTTTAGCTTACCTAATACCCTGATGTGAACTGCTTTTATCATTGCCTGCCTCTATTCCCCATGTTCTATCTTGTCTTCTCGTGCATACTGTCTATATGGTATAGTATAGTATAGTATAGTATAGTACAGTATAGTATAGTGCAGTATGTAGTACAGTATAGTCTCGACTTTATTGTGTAGTATTGACATTCGTTTGCGCGCGCCAGCACGAAGACCCCTCTGTTGTTGCTATAGCCACGTTTGAAAAAGTAAATAAACAAAATACTCAAAGAAATAAATAAATCGATTGATTGATTGATTGATTGATTGATTGATTTGAATAATATAGGCACCAGCTTGTACAGGGGTGCTCCCTTCGTCACTTATTTAGTATCTCGCGCAGCTTCAATTTCATTCGTGTTGTTTCGGTAAATTACGAATGTGGCATACCTTCATTAATTAGGCCCTGGTGAATCCAATTTCTCCCTCGTTCCGATCGCTTAGGTAGGCCTCCGAGCGACAGTCACGCTTTTGATTCCCCAATGGCTTCACTGTTAAAGCTGCTTCCCCGATATATACAGCGACACGAAGACATGCATTCGCACTTCCGTGTTACCGTAAACCGGCGACTGCGTTATTTGGTGTCATTTGCAATTTCTTGTGAATAAGTAGAACGTATTAATAATGACGGAATGAAGTTCCAATGACAAAAAAAAATAAAGACTACGTTCCAGCCACGGTGGTCGAGTGGCTATGGAGCTCGGCTGCTGATCCCAAGGTCGCGGGATCGAATCCGATAGAATCCATTTCGATAGAAGCCAAATGTTGAGGCCCGTGTACTGTGCGATGTCAGTGCACGTTAAAGAATGCCAGGTGGTCGCAATTACTGGAGCCCTCCATTACGGCGCCTCTCACAATCAAATCATGGTCTTGGGACGTAAAACCCCGGAAATCAATCAATAGTTTCGATTATTAAACATATGCAGCTTCCTGTGTTATGCGAATGTAAATCCCACAGCTTGTAACCGAACGACGCGAGAGATCTCCGCGGCTGATGGCGCGCGCTCTTATCACATCATGTTTCATATTTCCCTCGCCATCTTCCTAAGATATATGTGAGCACATAATTTCGCACTGTCTAATAAAAGTGACTAGGATTGAGGTTTCCTTCTTTTTTTTTTTTTTGATTCGCTGAAAATTTTGTAAGAAAGAATTCCAAATAGCTATTGGGCACACAGCATTTAAACCATCTGTCATACTAGTATAGTTCTCACTTTTCGATTCATTCTCTCAGACACCGTGCGGGCACCGGTAGAGGTCCTTGCGAATATTTGTCGCTAACTGCTGCATTAATTCCCGTTTCGCTTTAAAAAAAAAATGTAATGCTTAGTGATACCAACTAGTTGCAAACTCGCACGACTATAACAGAGATTGTGGCAATGACAGTAATGTCGCTACTTCCCGATCAGCATATACGGCAGCCGAGTGGCATAGCAGCGGCTTATTCTAACAAAGTATTGTCGCCCTCAGCATGGTGATAACGGAGCATCGATGGCGCACAGCTGTAGGTGCTTTCCACGACCAACGCCGTCGTGTATTCTGGTAGTCGATGTAAGGCGGTGGAGAGCGGATGGCTGATGCGTCCATTCATGGCGTAGCCATCCGCGTAACGCGTAGTATATAGTGCGAGCCATTTTTCCGGGGCACGGACGCGATTCTTTCTCGGAATGTGGGCAACGGAGCCAGGACGGCGCGACCGCTCGCTGCTGCGGCTGCCAGCGAGCCCGCAACGTGGAAGCAGCCGCGGCCGTAATTCTCGGCCAGGGGTGCATAAAGTGGCGCGCGAACGTCAGCTGTTGACGTGCGGGGCGCGTGAGGAGGACCTGAACTTGGCAGCAAGCGGGACGAGGAATGGCGCCCTTGGGCGGCCAGTGTGTGCGCAGCCCCACCGTCTAGTAGGCTCGACATGCTGCCGCGGTTGCTGGCGCTCGCTCGGTGGGGGCAGTGGAAAAAAGAAACGAAATGGCGTCGCAGCGCGCGCTCGCGTTCTGGGCCCAAGGTCGCGCGCGACGCGAGACGTCATAATGACGTGTACGGGTGCTTTTCCCGGCGACGATCACGTGCGCTGCGGGCGCCTATTGGCTCGGCGGCCCGCTGCGCACGTGCTGAGCTGAGACAAAGCGACACAAAGATTGAAAGACGGCTGCGCTCGCTCGCGCTTCCTGGCCTTGAGATGGGACGCCGAATGGCGGAATTCGGCCGCGCACACTTGCCGAAGACCCACGTTCTGGCGCCGCTGCCCCCATCGCCAGACACCGGCGAAAGGGGTCCGCTACGCAGCAGCCAGATATCGCGTAGCGGCTACGTCTGCCAACGTCTGGTTTGCGCAGACCGCGTTAACCGAACTTCACCCCCCCCCCCCCCCCCCCCTTCGTCAGCTGGTGTGACTCGTTTGCGGTCGTTCATCTGCTGCCTCGCCTGGTCGAGCGAGCGTATTCACCTTCCATTTAGTTCATTTCCCTATAAAGCGCGGGCACGCGCAAGTGCGTATCCTCGAAGCTTCTAAGCTCCGCGTGCTACTACGTTTTACAATAATGTGAATTAATATACTCTTTGAAATTCAGAGACGCTCATGCTTGTGCCTTGTTCAATAAATACTCACGTATACATGCATTGCTGGCAGTGGAAAAAACGGTAAAGGTGCCTTACACAGCTACAACGAAGGGGGAAAAGAAAAGGCACGTATCACGTGCTTCATCGATATCCAGCCCGGTGTTTCGCTGCAAAGGCGGCTAAAAACTACACAAGAAAAAAAAAACGGCGTAGATGGTGGATTATGATGGAGGTGTCAACTACGATAAAGAACATGCGTGCGTTCAGAGTGGGCAAGCACAAAGTGCCTCTCCATATTTTCACGACGCGAAACTGCACCAGAAAACATCGTGATTTTTGTATTGCGTTATTGTAAACACCACTGCGCCGGCAGCCGAAGTTGGTAAGCTACGGGCTACGGTGTTCCCTAATGCGATGAGCAGCAACGGCGCGGTCGCCGTCGGCGGCAATATCCACGAACCCCAGAAACTGAAGCTGAACTCCACAGTATAGCACCGTACAACCACGGCACCGTCTCCGATGTATATCGGGCCACAGCGCTTGTCGCGTTCAGTAGATGCAATTAGATGAGGCGTACAAGCCTTCCACATATATCATATAGTTCTTACAATGATATCTGATCTATCTCTCTTTATGCGTAGGTGCCAGAATAAAAAGCTCGCACTCTCATTTAACATCGGCTAACGTATCAAGTACGTGCGCATAACACGCGCGCCTCTTGACACGCCCGATGTACTCGACAAATATCTAAAAAAGAAAAAAAAAAGATGTCAGCGTGTTCTTATCCGTCACCTGTATAACTGCCCTACCAGGCTTCATTACGAGGCCACGATAACCATTAAAAAAAAGAAAAAAACGAACATCTCTTTAACGTAGCTTATACTCTTTCGGCGGTCCTGGCAGACACCTTGCAATTTTACTCCTGCCAAAATATAGTACGCGCAGATAAAGGAGCCGAAACCGTATAATAATACCGCTAGCCTTTTTTGTAATTGCCGAGATTGAGCATATCGTGACATTGTGCGTGGCCGCTACATATATAGCGAACGTCGCGACCTCTCGGTAACAGAAAACCATCGCGTGGTACGCGCATGCACGCATACATTCGGAGGTGACGCCTGCCACGCTGTTGTGGCATCATCAAGGTCATCTGCCGGCGTCGCATTTGCCAGGAGAAGGATATAGTGGGAGGAAGAGAAAGTATCGAACGTACCACAATCCGCGCCGATCTCCTATACCATGCGCTTTTGTTTCGCACCGAACGCCCGGAGGTACTCTCATCGCTTCTGGAGGTCAGGTCAACGTGTGACCGCACGCGGATGCGCACATGCGCTGTTCAAGGAAGCGGCCGGCTTGCGGGATAGCCGAAAGCTACGAAGCTCGGACACCTCCATGCGGCACGACAGGTCCTTTTAAAGAGGCCCTGAAGAGAACAACAAGGCTAGCTGCGAGATTAAGCTCCCGCAATAACACCCCACCCCTCTACGCATACACACAAATCCATTCTTATCCTGATAAGAAGCTTGATAATAACTGGCAGGAGCCTTGAATAAGCATGGTTTAAAAGCGTTAAAAAACCTTTCTGGAAGACAGCAGCATTTCAGGCCGTAATTAACGCACTTATTCTTTTTATTTTACTTTCTACGTATATGAGCATACTATAATGACGACGATGTTGTGTTGATCTGTATCCCTATAGCTGGTGATCCACCTACACGCCGCGTGCGCCGTCCGCTAAATGGAGACTTTCTTGATAACCTACATTATAGTGTGTCGCGATGTCCAGCCACTTTTATAGCCCCGCCAAGGTGTTCTAGTGGATATGGCGTTCGGGCTGCTGATCCGAAGGTCGCGGGATCGAATCCCAGCCGCGGTGGCCATGTTTTGACGGAAACGAAAAGATTGAGGCCCGTGTTACTCTGCGATGTCAGTGCACATTAAAAAGCCCCAGGTGTTAAAAATTGCCACATCCCTCTACTATATGGTGTCTTTCATAACCCATTGTGGCTTTAGGATATATATATATATATATATATATATATATATAATCCAGTAAATGTGTCTGCGGATCCAGACGAATATGAGCAGTTTTGAAGAAACGGACGAACGTGCAAGAACTTTTTTACTTTCAACGTTTCGGCCGGTGGTCCGGCCTTCATCAGGAAATCGTTCATCATCCGGCCTTCATCAGGAAACCGCGTGCGGTCCTTCCTGATGAAGGCCGGACCACCGGCCGAAACGTTGAAAGTAAAAAGTTCTTGCACGTTCGTCCGTTTCTTCAAAACTGCTTATATATATATATATATATATATATATATATATATATATATATATATATATATATATATATATATATATATATATATATATATATATATATATATATATATATATATATATATATCCAGAAAGTATTATTCTACTTTTATGTATAGGCTATGCTATTTTGTTCGTGTATTTTTTATTATTATTTTTCTGGTGTAACCGTTCAGCTCTCTTATTTATTTAATTTCATTTATTGGCACCTTCAAGGCTAACTGTCATTAGACACGGAAGTGAGTATTCGAGTAACAAATTGCAATAAGCAAGATACTCAGCAAAAGAGAGAGAAAAAAAAGAACACAAGTTGTTAGGCTCCTAGTTATACAATGTCATTTATTGCTAATTTAAAAAGCTGATTTTCAATGGTGGAAATGCTTCCGGGATGGCGGCTGCAATCCAGTGATGTACGTGAGATAAAACTGCGAGAACAATAATTTGTACGGCAAGAAATAAATGCAACTTTACGAGAGTGATCAATTCAAGCAGAATAGAACGGACATGAGTTCATTGCGCATATGGCTGGCATGGTCGTAAAGTTTGTGGAAAAGGTATAGGCGACAAAAAATGACGGTGAGAAGCGAGTGATGGCAGACTTGTGGTTTGTTTCACGGTGGAAGTGACTTGCAGCTCGTTTGTACGTATGTAGTGGTGGAAAAAGAAGTGAGTGCAGTCTTTCTGAATAAGTTCGATTGAATTAGCTTAGCGGAATTTGGTTCACATACAGAAGTACACTCAAGCTTTTTGTTTCTTCTTGCTTATTGTTATTGTGAAAATACTGGTTAGTTTCTCACCGTGAACCGTGCATGTTGAACGCCCCATCTACTCATTTGTGCGCCATGTCCATACATAGGGATCGAATCCCGGCTGCGGCGGCTGCATTTCGATGGCGGCGAAATGTTGAGGCCCGTGTGCTGTGCGATGACAGTGCACGTTAAGGAGCCCCAGGTGGTCGAACTTTCCGGTGCCCTCCACTACGGCGTCTTTATAATATAATATAATAGTTTATTTCAACATCAGATCACGACAAATACAGATGTTGAGGGCCGCGAGCTAAAAGCCACAAAACGGCTTGAGCCCACGGTCCCTTGAACTTGGCACCAACAGAAGGCAACATGAAACACGGAGCAGCAATCAGTATACTATCATCCCCTTACCCCCCCCCCCCTTACCCCCCCCCCAATACAAAAAAAAAACAAAAAGAATCAAATGCTTTCATAATCATATCACGGTTTCGGGACGTAAAGCTGCAGAAGTCGATCAATAATTACTTACCTACTTTCTTGGGGCTTGGCGTGTGATGTTCTTCCTGTGTCCAAGCAAAATGTATTGTATGTTATCTTTGTTATCTCTTCAGGATGCCCGCACCTTTATAGTCTGGGCACCAACTTAGTACCGAGTTGGTATCTGAGCCATCGTCGGTCCCTCTTTTCCGGAGTTTAGGGGGTTGTGGCCTTCCAACAGTTTTTCTCGCCTTCGATGTTAGAATACTCCGCCGCTTTTTTAAAATATCTATGGGCTTGCGATTCAGATGAACTTGTTATTTTTCTTTCCTTTTTTGTTCAATTTGTTGCGTCATACGTTAGGCGAGAATGCTATATTTCGGCCGAAAGTTATTAGGAAACTAATCAGTAATTTTCCTTAAATTACTTTTGAAGCAATTCATTACATTACTAAATTACCAGCTCACAAAAGTAATCCCTTACATTACCCACTGCTGCAGAAAAGTAATTCAATTACTGTAATTTTATTAAGGTGATTTCATTACTGCCAAGTCTGATTCCCAGTCACAGCGGCCGCATTCGGGTGGTGGCGAAGTGCAATAACACTTTGCGAAACGGTCGTGTCATGTAAGTGTTCCGGCGAATGTTGAAATGGCCTAAATCTAACACAATATGATTCCGCAGTACCGAACAAGAGATGAAAGTCCCAGCAGCTCGTATTGAAAAAGTAATAAGGTGGTACTAAGAATTTTGCGCTTCTATATGTGTAGGTACACCCCATAGCACTGGACAGCTTAGGAAGCATAAATGATTCACGAAATACTGAAGAAAAGAAAAAAAAGACATCCGACTTGCGTAATGCGCATCTTAAGATATTCCTCTTACGTAAACTAATTGCTACCTTATAGCATGAACTTTATAATTTTTTTTTTCTCATTCGCGGCAGGAAAATGAGTTTGCGTCCAGCATGTGGCATCGATGCTTTCGGAAATACCCCGGAACGAAAGTGGGACGACAGAAAATGGGCCAGCAATGTTTCTGGAGTGTGCAGCCGCAGCCATGCACGTAAACTCGACTTGCAAGCCGCCCTTCCTCCGGTGAAGGATATTGCTCAACCACTAACCGAAATCTTCTACCGCCATCCCCGAAGCTCGCTTTTCTTAGCTGCCGCGAGATTCCGCTCGACTCCTATTTACAGTGACCAGGATGACTAACCGCGCTCGAACAAACTGCCGATCAAAGTCGCCTCATCGAACAACATTCCCGACGGTACGGAACACAACAGCGAGTTTAGTGTTCCAAGGTAAATTCTTTTTTTGTTCTTTCTTTATTGTTCCGTTCCGTTTCTTTCTCTCTCTCTCTCTCTCTCTTTATTATTATTATTTTTTTGCTGTCTTTGTAGCGTGAGGCCCACGTGTCATACGTCGAAATCAGTTTTTGATCAAGCAGGAAAGCAAGAAAGAAAACACCGACGCGTTCAACCCGGTCCCTCGTAGACGAGTTAGGTTACTTAACCACTCGTGAGGCATCCGGTCGCTGTCACGTGCTTCTTTTGCAACGCGGGGCGCCGACCTTAACCGATGGGCATGTTTGGGACACGTGACAAACAGTTGAAAGGAAATTTCGAAAAGGGATAGCGTTATTGATCCGTATTGTAAACAAAATTGCGGCCTCGCGACGTGAGAGAAAAGGGAGATTTGCCGCATACAAGAGAGAGAGAGAGAGAGAGAGAGAGAGAGAGAATAAGTGTTGTTTGTCATGTTGACGTGTTAAGTATTATACTTCTTGTGATAGGGATATAGTCGAAGGAATGCAGGCACTGTCTTCACGTGCAAAAATAGCAGAAATACTGGAACGCAAAATGAGATTGTATAGCGGCTTTTATATCTTGATCCAAAATTGGTCAGATATGCAGCGATGCTGCCGGAATTTTTCCCAGAAGTGGTCAGCAGCGATAAGGTAGCACTCCACTCAACACCCCCCGCCCTCCCCGCCAGAAAAAAAAAGGAAGAAAAATAAAGAAATAAAAGGAGGGGAGGGGGGAGGTGTCAGGAACAATCCAGTTTCCTGAAGGACCTAGCAAAAGAGTTCGCCGCTCCTAGAGGTAGCGCTCCGGGAAGAAAGGAGGGGGGGAAGAAGAGGTCTTCAAGCTTTCACACGGCTCAAAACGGTTAGTTGGGCTAGTTCGAATGTATACTTGCAATGCAGTTCCAGCGCTAACCAAAGATAGGAAAACGGAATACAGATGATCCTATATGCTGTCCTCTCGTCCGTCTTGCCTTTTCCTTTGTTTTGTTAGCGCCTGGAAATGCATTGCAAGTCTTCATACGGCTCTCCTCTTCATCTCCATCCATCAGCCTGCCGATATGTTTTGGCGGGGCGACCTTTACATTGAACACAAAGCATCGAGCACGGTGATCATCGTTAACTTTAGAGCTAGAATATCACGTTCACTACTTCATGTGTAAAACTGCCTCAGAAACAGTGTAGGCGGTAACGTGTCACGAGTAACGACGTTACCGCCTACACCTGCACAACCAGTGACGCGTCACTTTCTTTTTTTTTTTTTCGTAACGGACTTTTTTAGTAACGTAGTCGTTACTATTTGGGAATGGTAACGGATAACGTACTTACGTTAACATTTTTCCGAAACGTGAAGTCTTACGTTACTCGTTACTTTTTAATTATTACGCTAGCCATAAGCGTATCGTTGGAAGGGTGACCCGAAAGATCGAAAAGTCCGCGAAACAATCGAAAACTCGCGCCTCTTTAATTAGATATATACAAAATTGGCATGGAAAGGTGCGAATGTATGGCTAACATCATGGTGGGTCACGACATCAATCACAAGGCATGCTCGTTAGTTACGTAACGATTAGCCATAATTAAACCACGTGAGGCAGATACCTACATTCCTCTGCCAGCTATTGGCCTGGCGTCTCGTTTATAGCCATATTTTGTTTTTGTTGTTTTGTCTGCGCATTCGTGTGTTTTTACTTTCTATTTTCTTTCCTCTTCTTTCATCTCTTCCTCTCATCTATTTCCTTCATGACCTTGTGCGTAGATGTTTACATGAATAATAATAATAATAATAATAATAATAATAATAATAATAATAATAATAATAATAATAATAATAATAATAATAATAATAATAACTGGAGTTGAAAACACGCTCCTATGTCGACATGGTTACCATAAATATCAGAAGAGACGCTGGAACTTTTGCCAGTTAATTTCATCTCTCGGCTACAAATTCCTTTCACTGCGCGCTGTGCTGCGAACGTGCTTTCGTTCATTCCACGCTGTGTAATTAACACAAAGTTCGTTGTTGTTTCATCCATATCGAAGATACACGGCCGACAGTTTTTTTTTCTTTTCATGCGAAGCTTTTCTTGGCGAACTTGAGCAACTTTTGTCGTATCTATCTATCTATCTATCTATCTATCTATCTATCTATCTATCTATCTATCTATCTATCTATCTATCTATCTATCTATCTATCTATCTATCTATCTATCTATATCCGCCTACGTCTCTATGCTCTCCAGGTCGTTTCGTTCACTTGGTATGCGCCAAAATTGACAAGGAAAGGTATGAATTTGTTTGCTGAACAAAACTAATTCATTCTGACATCACTGACGTGACATACTAATGTGACAGTAGGCTATCCAGCCTTGAAATAATGCCTTCAGGCGCTGCAGGTACTTGAAATAAATAAATAAATAAATAAATAAATAAATAAATAAATAAATAAATAAATACTTGTCACACACGTCGCGATTAACGATAGCACGATCACATGTGGCTCATAACCGTAATACTATAGGCCCGGGGAGGAGGCAGGAAACAGAAATCAGGGAAGTTAACCAGAAAGCGTCCGGTTGGCTACACTGGTACTGGGGGATTGGGAAAGGGGAATAGGAAGATGAAAGATAGATGAGCGAAAGAAAAAATGTGGCCGGGGATGGCAGATAATGCGCAGACGCGTAAGGCACTACACTGTCACTCAGTCCAAGGCGTTCGCACATGCCCGTCGTCCTCAAGAAACGAAACCAGGAAAATTCGGGTGTGTGCCACAGGTGGTTGAATGTTAACATTACAGCATATGTCAATATAGGAACGACAAAAATAGACACTGAAAATTTCATGACAACACGCTTTGCCTGGGTTAAACTAGAGAAAGAAAAACTGTTTATGAAAGGGGGAAAATTAGCATCCACCCGTTTTGTAGCACAAGGCTACAAGGAAATCCATACGGATTTCTAATAATTTTCTCTTTCATAAACGTTACTCCACCTTGCGGGTTTCCGCAGAACTCTTTTGACAAAAACTGTTTATGTTAGCGTGTAACTTAAACGTAGACAGGCACAGACAAACGTGCTGTAATCACTGAAAGTAACTAATCGAGCAGTACAAAAGAGTAACGTGGGTGGGAGGGAGCTAGAAATCGAACCGGGCCTCCGCAGTGCCAAGCAAGCACGTTACCACTCGTTCACGATTGGCTGTTCCCACGTGGTTGTGTGACAACGGCTCTTATATATAGCAACGTGGTAAGTAACATATACTACGTATTACTATCACTCAGCAGGCTGTTCCCCAACTTTTCTCGACCCCGTAGGAATACTCTAACGAACGACGCTTGTGATATGGAAGTCAGCCCACAATAGCGTGCATTTATCACCCACAAAACAGACGTCTGCGCACTGCCGTCGATCCTGCAAGCCCACGTTACGCACAAAACTACTCAATTTGCACAAATACGGTGATGCTACTTTTAACATTTCGCTGTATGCCAGACAATTCGGCACCACAGGCTTCTTCCTCGCTGATTGCTTCGCATGACTTGTGTTGTTGTTGTTTCATGGTCCTGGAACTAACACACTTTCGGAATGGAACGATCCAACCAAATTCGAAAAACACATTGCCCCCGTTGACTATACATTATAAACTGCAAAGGCCGCAAGGTCAAGTCCTCAGCAATATATATATATATATATATATATATATGTAAAGAACTTCGTAATTGACGAAAAGTGCGTCCTGCTCCTGGTGATGTCACCAGCGCATTTCTCCGCCAATGCAGTCGACACTACCCACTGAGCTAACCAGGAGGCTGGATAGCCGTGCAGCGACACAAGGCCGATTTAGCAGACAACTTGTTTCTAGGTCTACGTTTACTTCTTCATGACACCAATTGGGCATCTTTTTTAAGAACCATATTGTCACTTATTATGCCGGGTAACATTTTTTTTTCTTCCTCGCGCTAAATGAGCTCACACAGCAGTCTTGGATGCAACTTATTCGGTCCTTTCGTTGTTTCCAGAGGAGGCGGCGCTTCGTCCTACTATGACGTCGGCAAGTCGGAATGCCCAGCCAGCCTCGCAGCGGCGCGCCCACGGCGGCTGACACGAACAGCACGTGCTCTGACGCCCGCGCCGCGGAATGTGCAGCCGTCGCCGACAAGGCAGGCCGCGGTTCCGGCCACGGAGCGCGATCGACCTTCAAAAGGCGAACGCCCACCATCCGCCCACCAGTCAACGCAACCGCGCCCAAAGCACGACCTTGCTATAAGACACTATTCGATGCCGCAGTAGATCCGCCACTAACGGCTGATCAACGGAATTAAAAAAAAATAAATATTCCCGCAGCGTAACACGAATGTGTTTGCTTCTCTGTCCTCATCTATCGCCCCCACTTCCCTTCGCCCATAGTGCTTAGACGTGCGCCCGCAAGGTCTGCAGGAACTATAGCGCCGTAATTTGATGGATAACCCTCTCCTTCCTTCCTCCATATTTTCCACATGAACTTGACTTTGCTCTGTCGCACAGGTTTGCTGACCCTGGCCAAGTCCTCTGGTGTGTCGCGAACATTCTTAGCACTCTTAATGAAGTGTCGCTTATTAATCCGCTATGGATCCCTCGGTCACCTCGAGTGACACCCCTTTATGCGCGTGAAGCCATTTCTCGGTATTAATAGATGGCCGGCGGCGAACCTGGGCGCTGCGCAGCGAGTCTTGGCCGGTGCCTACAACAACAATGTCGACTCATATAGGCTGCGAGATGAAGGGGGACAGAAATAACGAGAGAGAGGCTCGTATGCAAAGCGCGGCGCGAGCGCGGACGGCGTGTTTTTGGCCGCGCGCGCAGTCAGCGCGCAAACAGGACGGCGAGGAAAGGGCGTCGAGCGGGGCGGCGCAAAAACAGGAACTTTTCTTTCGGTTTCCGACGGCAGCGCGCAGTTCATTTCTGCGCGTAATTGCAACACTGCGACTTGCGACATTGTTTGGGCTCGCCGAGCGAGGCCGGCTTTTGTTTTGACAGGATCGCCCGCGTGCTACGCGAAGAGGGAGCGCTGTTTTGGATCTCGGGGTCAGTGGCCGGCTCGGTCAGCGGGCCATTGGTTCTCGCGCCCGGGACCAGGGCAGGAGAGGCGGCAGAACAGCGCGGCGACCGCTATTTGTGGTTGCGGTGGCTCCGGCACGGGACACCGCGCTACCTGCACCGGTGGCCCGAGCCCGTGGTGGTCGCCGTGGGTCGCCCGCCTCGTGGGGAAGCCGCTTTGCGCAACGGAGGCTCCGGGAAGCGGTCCAAGGACCTTCGCTCTCGTTGCGGGCTGCCACACCAGACGAATCTCGCTCGCTTCCTGCGTCTAATCGGGAGGCCGCGATCTTCCAGAGTGACGTCATAATGACGTCGTCTCCGCGCTATCCCCTCCGCGCGGCTGTACAAGGCATCCGCACCTCCTTTCAGCGCAACCGGCCCGTTTTCGCTGATGCTTTCTGTTGTCTCGTTTCGCGGCGACTGCGCACTTGAGGCCGCGGGCGTGACACCTTGTTTGTCTCGTATCGCGTGACTCGCTACGACGCACCGAGGGCTTCCCCAGCCTCCAAGCGAGGTGCCTCTCGCGCGGTCCGAGAGATACAACCCCCCCCTCTTCCCCCCCTAACTATACCCCCCCACTCAACGTCTTCTCTGGGCGCGTGCCGCGCACACTTCCGTTCAACACGCGGCTGTCGGTCACCTGACGCCCAAGTTGAACGACTCGCGCGCGGCCGCGTGCGCAATATGCGCAGTCCCCCCCCCGCTGCCGTGTTTACCAAGTGAGAGGACTGGGCTCTGCGAAGCCCGCGATGAGCCCCGCTCGTGCGGGTTTGACTCGCTTAGGGCCAGGCTTCGCACGCGAGAGCATTTGTAAACACTGAGAATAACTGCTTTACTTCACGCGCTCTCCCGTTCACTAATCGCTAAATAGAGAGAACATAGTCAGGAACGCCTGCTGAACTTTGCTTACATGGGACTGCAGCTCTGTTATCGTTGACCTGAAATTACACGAGAGCAGTAAATCTCACCTGGGCAAGCGGTGGAGCGCCCGAGAAGTGACTTTTGCCGTAATCTCGTCATTCTTTCGCGATTTTGGGGGTAGAGTGCGTTGTTTGGCCGTTAAGACATTAAACAGAGCACCTTTAGTTTCTTCGGTAAAGCACGTGTGTGTTTCCGAGACATAGAGGGCGGCCTACTGCTTCAGTGCTTTGCATGTACTTTTTTGCTGTAGCCATTATATTCGCATACATTATCAGTAACTTTAGTTATACGCTCACAGTTCGGCTACATTTTGAAGAGATTCAGCATGTCTATAGCGTGCGAATTTAATTATTATTAGACTTACAGAAAGAGAAGAGGCGGCTGACAATTATCGCATGGAGTGGCACAATTGCCCGTCTTATCTATAAGAACAAAATTACATTGAGACTGTGAAATAATACGTGAAAACAGAATAAAAAAAATTTGTAGTCTCAACGCTTGCGAAGAAAAGAAATACACAAAAATACAGATGCGCCCATCAGTTGCCGATAGTTCATGTTGCCTTTTCCAGCCCCTTCCTATATCCAAGTGCCTTCAAGTCGTTCCCTCAGTGTAGACATTCCTTATTAATCTGCCGCGTAATCGGAATGATGAACACACCCTGAAGAACTCCGCTCAGGAATCTACGCTAAAATGAGTTTGAGGAGCGGTACAAACGTTCGCACGCATAATGCGAACGCGGCAGTTAGCACGGAGCGCCGTTGGCTCCACGTTCGCGCGTTTAGCCGTTCGCGATGTCTCGGTGTTTTTCTAGAATCAATTCAAGGCTACCAGTATAGTTCACGGTCATCGCTCCAATCCCTTTGCCCGCCTGCGTCAACGCGTTTTCAGTTTGTCAACAAAAGCGATTACGTCTCGACCTCGTGCCAGCAGAACGCCCACGCTACAACCCCGACTCGTTATCGGCTGCACCACCTAGCAGAGTAGGCATACATAGTATACTCGGCTGTCGTGATAACGTTGAGATAAGGACGGAAGCTCTTCAGAAGCGACTGTTTATCAGGCATCCACCAGCTCGCACCTTGATGTGCTTGCTGCTCAGGGAAGGCTATACTGGCAGGCCACCACTGGGACGACTGCGGACAGAAACGTAGCCTTTGACGGGGATATCAATTAAAACTAAACGCCGAATACGCATTGCAAGGGGGATCCCAATGGTCGTTCAGTGTCACAAAAGCATGAAATTCGACTTGTATGTCTCCATCAAGTGCGCTCACTAAATGACATGATGTAATTTAGCGGGACCTTAACTGCACCCGCGACTTGACTCGCAAGTGATTTCGTTCGTGAGTGCCGTTTCATACTGAGCAGCCACCTGCGGTAATGACTTGCTTGTCATCATGGTTGACTGGAACCTGCTTTTATTAAAATTAGGTGCGCAGGTCCATGCCATTATCGCTGACATTCGTCCTATATGCATTTGCTTATATTGTTGCTCGTATATTCAACGTTGAGCCTTTAAGGACACGTGCTGCGCAGTCGAAACGCATGGACAAAAAAAAAAAAAAGATACGTAGCAGAACTTTTATCCTGCAGAAGTTCTAGCCTGAGTTTGGTTCTTTTATCGAGAAGCCTGGCTCCCAAAATGCTGGCCTATAGTCTAAGCGGGAAAGTCTATGCGTTCCGACAAAGGACAGAAGAAAGCAGACATATCAGGTGACGTTTTATAGGCGCGATGGTATACAATAGGTCTAGTGCTGGACTGTCTCAACGAATGCGAAAAAGCAGCCATAAAATCAAGGAGCATCATATTGCCCTCGTCCTGTTTGCTTTCCGAGGTGTCAGCAACGGTTTGGCTCGCTCCTCGAAGTGGCCACAATGCGCCGAACAGGAGAGAAACGCTTTCTGGCCCTCGCAAATGGTAATAATGCTCACGACGCGTTGGCGGCCGGGCGTTCTTGAACTTTCTCGCCTGCGGAAGGGGCATAGCCTGCATTGGGGCCGCTGGCACTGCGCGGGCGCTGGCGCGCGCATTCGGAAGCGCACCGGGCGGTCGCCCTGCCGCGCGGTTGCCTTGGAGTGCCTCCTGCGCAACCTCGGCCAACGCTGCATCGCATCGAACTAGCCGGCGTCGCGCTGACTGGCGCGGCGGCCACGCAATCTGCGCGCAAGGCCTCGCTGCCCATACCTGCCAAGAAGCAGCTTCCGAAGCGAGAATATGTCCAAGGGTCCTCAATGAGCACTTCCGCTCGCCGTCGCATAGTCGGCGCGCGATCGTTTTTCTCCGCCGAACCCATTGCGTGCGCGCGCCAACCGCGCTGCCCCACGGTCACCCGTACGAAGGCGGCGATGTTGGCTCGTGAGCACGCGACCCGCGTTTCCTGCGCCGCCTTTCTAAAGCCAAGCCGCCAAACTGCGTTCTGGGAATCCGAGCGGGCGGCTTCACTGCGCATCCGTTTTCCTTGGACCATGGAACCGCGGCTCCTCGGTCCAAGGGCGCTGTCGAGTGCAGGCGCACCTAGGCGAGCGAACTGTAGTCAAACTGTAGCTAGAACGGCGTGCACGCAGGGGCCAAGGAAGGGGCGGCCACTGAACGACAACATTCAGTCAGCATTCCTCGCACGCTCCGGGACTGCGCGCAAGCGCAGGAACTTCTCGCTTGTCCTGAAATGAGGGGCTCGTTTGAACGTACCTCTTTTTTTTTTTTTTTCAGTCCTTCGTTTCCTCGTTTTGATTTCCAGCTTTTTTTTTTTTTTCTATACCGTGAAGATGCAGTGTAAGACTCGATCGTTCGAGGCTCGCGTCTTGCGAATGAGGAGTCCGCACAGGAGAGTCCGGACGCTGGCTCAACTGAGCGGATACAACGTTGCGCTGCAGAGCACGACGCCACGGGTTCGATTCTGTCAACTGGGGCAAGATTTCGGTGGGGGTAAGAAAGCAAACAACCGTGAACTTACGGTATACAAAGAGAACAAAAAAAAAAGAAGAAAAAACGACGTCAAGCGTTCGAAGTTAATCTGAATCCTCTTCGTTCGTGATGACATCGTGCTTTTTTACAGCAGGCTGAGGTCTACTCACCTCGATTCCTGAAAACCGCTGAAACCGCTGGTCATCATCACACATAAACTTATCATCGAAAGACTGCAGATATAATCATCCATATCATACCAATCCTTTGCTGAATGCATTTCGGCTACACAATGTTGTTTTTACTTCAGTATGGGCGTCGTCCTGCGCTTATTACGCTGCCCTTGCTCCGCGAGCATGAGAACGTCCGATGTGGGGGAGAGCACTTTTAGGGGTGACGGGAATGGCCACTCGAATAAATTAGAACTAAAGACGCACTGTTTAGGTACTTGGCTCGATGTGATCTTTCGTGTCAGTAAGGAGATTTAAGATGGCCCATTCCAGCGGGTTATTGCGTACCCAAATTAAGAACGATGGCTGCATTTTTTTAATACTAAGGGTTTGATTGATTTCTGGGGTTTTACATCCCAAAACCACGATTTATGAGGGACGCCGTAGCGGAGAGCTCCGGAAATTTCGACCACCTGCGGTTCGTTAACGTGCACTGACATCTCGCAGCACGCGGGACTCAACATTACGTTTCCATCGAAATGCAGCCGCTACGGCCAGGATTCGATCCCGCGACCTTCGGATCCACAGCCGAGTGCCACAGCGGTTAGACCACCGTGGCGGGGCAACTAAGAGTTTGCGTGCAAACAAGCGAAAGCTTCCTATCAATAATGATTACTATAAACTGTAGCGCGCAGCGCTCCTATTGCCAGTCAAATATAACCAAGCAATCAGTTAACCAGGAACCAGGAATTATATGTGCGCACATCTGAGTAAATTACGTGTGGTGTGACCACCAAACATACACCGGCAGCTACAGTTTGCTTCATATATATACACTGAACCTTTCGTCAATATTATCGTGACGATAAAATGAAGGGACACCCGCAATACGAATACCTTTTTATACGTCCGAGTCACTACCGATCATTGGGCATGACATGTAACAAAATTCAAACCACGAGTTTCATTTTGACCGGTCTAATGTAAAGAAGTAAAACACGTGCGGTACTCAACAGTTCGAATCCAATAATCGACTCGCATGGCAGCCGCGGCGCTGTAACCGACGCATTGTGTTATGCGATGAAGGAGAGTGCCTTTGTGCAGCATTGTGACCGCGTCCCCAAGCACCTATCGGTGACGCAAGAAGCACCAGCCGAAATGCGGGCTCATTATCGCGTTTGAATCGCTCAGCATTGTGGCTGTTATACCAGCCCTTCCATGACAAGTAATCACAGAGAGGATGTCCACTCGTCTTGCCACGGTTATCTTCGAACAATCGAGAACTATAACCGCGCTGCAGTCATTGCGACATATCTCTCAATGCATTGCTGGGCAAAACACACAACGTTTTTTTTTCTTTCTTTTTATTCCTCCAGATCGTATGCATGTGGTGTAATCCTGCAATGCGTGGGGCCGCAGCTCGTAATGAGTCACACTGCGCACTTGATTCCTGCAAGCGGGTACACTAAGAGCGCTTGCGTACGCCTCCCGCTGGGCCGGCTGTCACCGGCAAGGCAGCAGTGCACCCAGCATAAAGGAGCTGCTCGAGCTGGCGGCTGTGACGTATACAAGTTGATACAACTGCGCTTTGTAACATATTCGCACTCGGTCGACGCACTGGCTGGGGTGCGTATTTTTCTCGGAGACAAAGCGCTGTTGCGCTGCTCGCGTTTCTTATACGACGCCCTGCTCTCTGCGACTGGGCCCTTGGAAATGACCGTACAGAGACGGCGCGCTAAGTGGCCGAGCCGATTCCGGATACCGCTGATGCCTTTAGCATCGCTCTCACGAGAACGACGGACAAAGCCGTGTGCCGCTTTCTTCCATCGACGGCCGAGAAACCACGTGCGCGCGCCGGCGCGACGCGATCGCCAGCCTCGGCGGCGGCCACGTGGCGGGCGCGCAACTCTTGCATGTGTGGCTGTTTGTGTTGCCGGAACAGGCAGAGCAGGCCCTACCAGGATGAGAGCCCACCGCGCACTTGCTTCCGCCCTCGGCGGGAGCGGCCCGACTCTTGCCGGTTCCTAATCGGTTCCTCGGGGGCTCCTCTCGCCGCCTCCCTGCGACCCGCGGAGGCCCCTTCTTGGGGACCCACCGGTGCACTCGGAAGTGCTGCCGAGGCCACGCTCCCTGTCGAGATCGCCAAGTGCTGGCCGATGCTCGGAGCTCAAGTCGCCACTCGGGGCTCGACCACGCTGGGGGTCGTGGCCTAACCCCGAATCTGGGATCGCTGATGGACGCGGCCGAAGCGGTTATGTGGTCAAGCTATACCACAGGTATACTGCCGATACCCCGACTCGAGCGTTTCGTGCTGCCGTTTCCAGCAATGCGCTCATGTGGACCCTCTCGTGGTCGTCAGTAGGACGTAAGCGTCAACAGCCCGAACGTTCGAGCGTTCTCCTCAACTGACGCGGAAGGTAGACGTTATCGAGTAGTATGCGCATGCCACATGGTGGCATGACGCTTTCTGGGGTGCAAAAAGAGAGAGAGAGAGAGAACGTGAGATGCGAAAGGTGTGCTTCAATGACTTTAGATTGTCCACACAGGGCGATGACAATCTTGATCTCATTGAATGCATGCTTGTTGAGAAACTTATGGCGCTCCGTTCGATGAACAGAGCGAGGCAACCATTCGATCTCACCACGAGCATCGTTATTTTTTGAATAAGTATGTGTACTGTTGTTTAATTGCTTGTCATTGAAACTTTGGTTATGCACAGGCATGTTAATGGCTTAATCAAAGTTCCTATTCACCTTCTATAGGCTCGAAAAAATGATCTAATTGTAAGAAATAGTTGCCGAAATATCTTACTGCAAAGTACATATGGCATCACCAAGATTTCACTTTGCATTTGTTTGGAAAACTCACACCTCAAAACATAAAGGGCGTATTTGGGATGTCTTTTTGTCCCACGACAATAACAGTCATCTATATTTTGGCTGCCTTTCTTTGAGTGGTCACCGCACGCCTAGTACTTCCAGGTCACGAATGGTGTTCGCCCTTTCCGAGTGTGACATATAATTCTTGACAGGGAAGTGGCGAGCGCCGATCGCTTTCAAGAACAGAAACGCAAACAAGTCAGACGGCGATTGCTGTTTTGAGCAAAAACTCCCCAAAAGGCGCAAACAGTCTTTAGTATGCAAAAAATTTACTTTCAGCCTTTCAGTGAACGTTACGTTAATAGCGTTCCGTGGTGGAACCTACGCGAGAACACCCATGGGAGTGTGCTTCTTCCAGAAAGGACCGTGGTTCCGCCTTCCGCGGCACTCAGAGGAACAGGTGCGCGCGAGTCCACTTGCATGTTCTGGACGCAGACCGAACAAAAGAAGCATGTTCCTTCAAAAACGTTGTCGCCGCAATGTCCCTGGCTTTCTCGTCCGTTCGTTCAGCCCTTGGACGTCAGAGCAGGCGGCGTGACGGACGGCGGGGTCCGGGGTCTCGGCGCCCGTGAGCCGAGCGCGGTTGCACAAGGCTGATTTACGCGCAGCGCGCACCGGGACACCTACACGACATGGCCGGGACCGAGTTCCGCCAGGCGAGTCAGTTAATTCCGGCGGCAAGGACGGACCCCGGTTGTGGGGCCCGGCCGAAGGGGGAAGAGGCCAACAACCCTCTGCGGAGAATTTCCCCGAACCGCCGCATTGGATCGGGGAAGGGCGTCTTCTCGGACCCGGTGAAGCGCGGGGCTTGGCGGGGCGTCTGCACCCCTAACGGGGCCCCAACCTGTATGGGGCAGGGGACAAGGACCGGCCGACCGCTCCGGAATGCTGCGGCCAGGTCGCCCGCCACAGCCGCCGCCGGCCTCTGACCCTCGCCGACCCTGGGCCCAGCTCCGGTTGGACCTCGCCCGCCCTCCGGAGGCGCCTGGGGCTTCGCCACCGCCCCTCCTCGCACGCTCGACGACGCCCCGGACCGTTGCCGCCCAGGCGGCCGACAGGGCGTCGGACTTGACGCGTCGAAAGGGCCGTCCGATTAGTCCGAGAGGTGGGCAGGGATTTCAGAAGAGAACGCTGGACGAGAGATGACAGCAGCGCGTGTCGACGCTGCCCGAGACGCCGCTTCCTTTCTGTCGTCGATGGTTGCTCAATGCGAGGTGTAGTCAAGATCTACAGTTTAAGCATTAGGCAGGTATTTAAGCATGTAATAATAATAATAATAATAATAATAATAATAATAATAATAATAATAATAATAATAATAATCGTTATCGAGGGGATTATACACAGTAATCATACCGAAGCAAATGATCATTGCGCACGGTACGAAGCATTGCAAAGAGTGGTTTGAAATTTATCGAACAATACAACGCAGACCTTTGTATCTTTTGACTAACTCCGTCACAGCAGTGAAGAATACCTAATCGGAATTTCTGGGGCTTGCGAGATTTCAACTTGGGGCTGTCCAGCGGCCCAAGGAAGCCGCCAGGGCTCAAAAACCCCTGGCCTCTGCTTAGGTGGGACCTTTCGCCCGTCCCACCAATCGCAGGACATTTCAATAAAGTTCTCTGACTGACTGCGAGATTTCCGTATTTCGTGAAACCACCACACCAGGATACTGGTCCTTCTTTATAGTAAACTACTTATATACGGCTGTAAAAGTGAAAATTTCAACCAAACGAGTGTGCTCGCTTATGCCACAGAAATGTTACAGGCCATGAGACATCGAGAACACGTGTTCGAAAGAATCCTCATGAGCGACATATGCATGCACAGCCTTCAGGTGAGTGCGGTAATAAGGTAATAAGGCAGGCGCACCAAGTATTTGCTGCCTATTATATTGCAGTGAGGAATTAAGCTTACGCCCGTACAACCGAGCGAAACACAGCCGGTGCGCCTCCAGCATGCGCTCTGCTGCACTAAATCACGACGCCGCTCTGTCCCGCACAGAATTGAGTTCTTCGACCATTTTGCCCACAAAAGCGTCGTGGGGCTTATAAAGGCGTCGCTCCATTTTCCGGACGTCAAATTACAACGGGACGCAGGGTCATCCTGTCCGTACCAATGCGGCGAGTTTCCACGCGACGCATGGCTGCTCGACTTAAGAGCCGCGCGGGCTGCCTACCGCACGTGGCGTTTCCCGAAAACGAAAATAATAAAGGAGAAGAAAGCAAGAGGCAAGCCGCCTGGTTGCTCGAGCGTGCATCGTGAGGGAGTCGCTAAGCGGTCGGAGAGACCACCAACAATTCGAGAACGCCTGCAGTGCTGCGAGCAGGTGGATTGCTGCTCTTTCTCGCGTCATTGACGAGTGCATTTCGTATTTCTCGAGCCTTCTCGGGCGCGATAATCTGGCCCGAGAGTTAGGAGTGCAAAGTTTATTGATTTCTGCTCACGAGATCTGGGCTGGCTGTTTCCATACGACACTCGACGACGCGGAATCCCATCAGTGGGCCCACGTTTCCCCTTTCGTTCTGCCTTCAGCGCGCGTGCCATAGTTATCGTGTTGACATGCAGCGAGCAGCTGCTCGGTAATCCCGCTAATCGCACTTACGGAGATCACAACTGCCCCGCTTTAGCGGGTTTTCGGCAAAAAGCCGCTTAAGCCTACTTGAGTTACCCACGTGGTGCCCGAAGGACAAGCAGCGTGATTTTTTTTCTTTAGTATTGTTGACCCATACACTTGTGTTTTCTGCGCTATAGTCCTAAATATTCCTTTTAAGTTTTTCCTCCCTTGAAAGGAGCACTAATTGGCGTCAGGATCCTTCGCAGCGCCATGTACGTTTCCTTCGGGTTCGTAAACCACACGCATTGATGCTCTCGCCAACATTATCGTCCGTTTAAGGTACAACGTTTTAATGGAGGCTTAAATGTACCTATACAGCCAGACTCTCAAATGACTGAGATTCATGGCGGATCCTACTACTGAACGCTAAAATAGCATATTCACACACGGGCGAAATGAGGGTGAGCGAGTTTCACTCGTAACTTCGTTTCCTCTCAGCGTCGTCACTCTGAAGTCCGGGCATGGCCGACGACGGACCCGTTCTGTCCGTCAGACGCCCAATTCTTAAAACTTATCTTTCGTAAGTTTCTTTTGCGATTAGCTGGCCGGTCGGCTTTGTTAATGGTATGTATCTCCCGCATCAGGATTGACTGAAATATTCTTCTACGAATATTATCAGCGCAAGATATTTTTCTCCTTCTGAATACGGGCGCAGATTGGTCAAACGGCATGTAGGTATACATCCCGGACATAGCCGAAGCTCAAGCACATGACATATGTTTGGAGCGGACTCTCACTTCGCCGAATGACGGTGACTCCACTGTACTACTCCACTGTTTACGGCAATCTTTAGCATAGTAAAGAGCGTAATACGCCGCAATACTTTTTTGTGCAGTGCTTTATTACAGCCAATTATTCTAAAGAAATACTCGAATGATTAGCATTGGTAAACCACACTTCCACCCACATTGGGTATGCCTATATCCTGAAAGCTGAAAGGTCACCTGAAAAAGATTTTTTTTCAATAGCGTAATAACTACTTCGCATTTACTAATCCAGAACGGGAACATGACGGCAAAGAAGGCAGAGTTAGGGAGGCGACCGCAGCTCAGCAAATACAGCTAACACACACACACACACACACACACACACACACACACACACACACACACACACACACACACACACACACACACACACACACACACACACACACACACATTCCTCAAATATCTTCTCGTATTGTCCATATTTATCGGAACAAATAAAATAACTGGGATGCATTTTCCACGATTATTATTATTATTATTATTATTATTTAATGAGTACGATTTCCTCATTAGACGACCACACACAGCACTAGCCATCCGTGAGCAACTCCACGCGGCGTTCACACCTGTCGGCTGACCGATGCGCCTCTATCGTATATATCCGCACCTCTCCATGATGTATGTACGGTACACGCTCAGGGAGAGGCAGCAGTTTGGGTGGTTCTATATACACTGGGGTATACGTATAGTGTTCATGGCATATACGCCTCATTGGACAGGGGTCGGGGGTATCTGGAGGAGATAGTCAACAGCTTGCATAATCTGCACCGCTGTTCTCACCGCTGTTCTCACTGCATGCTGTACTTGAGCGTGAGAAAGCCGATTCTGTAGGGTGTTAATTACTCGACGCGGCATCACCGTAATGACAGAGTCCGACGGGGACGTCTTGCCTCTGCATGGCATTCGCGCCGATCCAAGCTCGCGGCGATAAGTTTGGCCAAGCGCATTCGGTTGGAGCGCTGATCACGATTCAATTTCTCGCTTTCCGCATGAGAAGGAAGTGCGGGTGAAGACTGCTCGATTAGTGGGTGCGATCAGCTTTCACGAAAAGTTAACGGTATGATATTTATCACCGCATTTTCCTCGCAAAGGGCGTTTGCTTTGATGTCTGTAATTGGGTGCAACCATCAAAACTAGTGGCTCCTGCGGCACAATTACTTTCAATCGATCAATCGATTTATTTATTTATTTATTTATTTATTTATTTATTTATTTATTTATTTAAGCGAGTGGATAAGCTTTGAGCTATAACTGATTAATTGATTGATTGGGTTTTTCGTGCCAAGACCAGCTACGATTATGAGGCACGTCCCGTATAGTGTCCCGTATAGTGGAGGGCTTCGGAGTGATACTGTTCACCGGGACTCTTTGACGTGCACCTAAATCTAAGTACAGGGGTGTTTCTCGCACTTCGCCCTCAACGAAAGCATTGAGGTATAGAACGTCTAAGTTGTCCCGGAACGTGAATGCTTTCGTTGTGCTCCCGGACGCAGAAGTCAACCCGGCAGGCAGAGAGATGACGTCATGGATGTCGGCCGTCGGTGTTGAGACCTCAGGAAGGGGGCGATGAAAATGCCTGCCTTTTGTCTCTCTCTCACTTCATTCGCCATGTGCTTTTCGTTTATCTCGAGTAGCTGTCGACAAGTTGCGTTCGTGCCGGACTGGTAACTGAAAACCTCGCACCGACCTCGCTTCTCACGGTGCCACAGGCATCACGGAGTGCGCCGCCGACGATCGAAAGCCTACACCGTGTATTCGCCTGCCACTACGAGCCTGCGCCACCTTTCCACGCAGTATACTCTCGACTCGGTTATCTCCGTGGCTGGACTGAGCCGTGCCGTGGGCAACGACGAGAACTCGAAAGCTCGTATGGCGGCCGCAGCGTCACCACAACAGCCATACGTGCGTCACCAGCGTGCCACATACCGACGGTCCCGAAAGTATACAAACGGAAAGGTGATTGTGCAAAGCCGCACTTGAACGAACATCGAACGTTGCGAAAACGGTTGTCGAGAAACGCATAACTTTCCTTTGTTTTTCAAGGGAAGACATTTCAATGATTAGCGAATTCTCTGAATGAACTAGCGTCTTCAACCGATGGTCTTTAGATAAACGAAATGTCGGAGCCCAGAAATCAGGTGTTCAGCGATGTCAACGTCAAGACGCGCCTGCAGCTAAGTAATAATAATAAAAAAAAATGCCCAGGAGAAGGACCAGCAGAAGGATACGTTCTAGCATCGTACGAAGGTCTAAAATGACGAATGAATTATATGTTGCGCAGCATCTTTAAAAGCAAGAACAAAAGCGCATCAATGGCTAATCTACCCTACGGACATAACACTGTTGTTATTATAGTATCGACAAAATAAGCTTAGAATCTCGATGTTCGAAAATAAAAAGCTCCGAACAGACTACCAACTGCGCTTGTTATGACAAATATAAAACTTAGTTGCGCTGATATAAAAAGGAATGTGCAAAAGTAAGTTACGTTGGTATTGAAGTTTCAACATCTTGGCGCAAATTGTTCGCAGCGCGTAACGATGTATGACCCACGAATGGCGTGTCCGTAGCGCACGTAGGTGCAGGTGTTCCTTATTTTCTGTGGACGACAGCTGACCGCCATTTCTACTATCGACACACAGCGTAAATTGAAAAATCGGAAAATGGCGTACTTAAGTTTGTCGGATACTATACCTCGTCCGGCTACACTGGCTACATTTTCGCTTTCTCGGCGTTATGTGCTACTTAGTATATCGAAACGAGCAGTTTGCACAGGCTAAGTTCGCCGTGAACCTTATTTCCCCTTATTTGAAATTAAAGCATTTCTCTACCTTCCGTCTCCTTGAATGTTTTTACTAATATTTTTTTTTTGCTACTGTACGCAGTCGTGGATATTTTCAAGTTCACTTTGCAAGGCTCTGATTCAGCTCAACCACAGTAGCGCCCATGTAAAACTGCCAACACCGGTAGTCTTCCAAGGAGGGACCATGTTTGCATATCAAAGCATTCAGTTGCCGCTGCTGGATGCGTTCCAGCTCTTGGTAGAACATCTGCCATGTTTTCGAAAGAATACGCCGCATGCGTGCAGATTTAAGCTGTGAGGGCTTCCCACGTATCTAAAATGCGTAAAGCGTTTCTTTTGTATCTCACGCACCATTTCAACCGACCGACCCAACACACACACACACACACACACACACGCACTCGTTCACACACACACACACGCACTGATTCGTTCAAATAAAAAAACGTGTATTTATCATTAAAGGGAAACTCCGGCGCTTTTTCCACCATGTTTTGATATCGATGTTTTCCAATGGTACCGACAGTCCTGTAGTAGTCAGGATGGTTCAGTCTGCTCAGAAACGCACCAACAATTTTAAATAACCTACTGAAAGGCGTGTTCAAACCGAAACCGAAACGGGTAGAACCTTCGTGGAGCGTGTGCGATGACGTTACAGCATCCCCGCCATCTGAAGTGTGGAGCTAAATGACAGTGGCGAGGTCATCCGCAGACGTATTGACTTATGCCAGCTTTTCTGAATTTGACAGCGATGATTTGAACGCTGAAGTATGGCCGTTTTGCTTTTGAGAGCCCGCCGGCTCGGGTAGGCAGCGTTGAAGATGATGACGTAAAAAGCACAAGGTGGCCCGCGTGAAAATCCGCCAAAAATTTGATTGATTTGTGGGGCTTAACGTCCTAAAACCAGCTCTGATTATGAGAGACGCCGTAGTGGAGGGCTCCGGAAATATCGATCACGTAGGGTTCTTTATCGTGCGCTGACGTCGCACAGCACACGGGCCTCAACATTTCTCCTCCATCGAAATGCAGCCGCCGCGGCCGGGATTCGATCCCGCGACCCTCGGATCAGCAGTCGAGGGCCATAACCACTATACCACCGTTTCGGGAACTACCGAAAATTTTTAAATTCATTTGCAGGGAAACTAAATAACTCGCAGCCACCTGGCTTCGCATATATTATTACAGCCCCGAGGGGAATATATATAATGAAAATTTCATTCTGATCCGTGGACACTGAAAAATCGCCGCAGTTGCCCTTTAAGAGAACAGAAAATCTCCAGCGACCTAATCGGTGCTCGTTGTGACGTAATTTGTCGAAAGAAATGCAGTCAATTTCTAGCTGTATTTGAAATCAAAACTGCAAGTTCCCTGGTGGGTGCTATTCAATAATATTTTGGCTAACGCGTCCACGGGAGGCTCCCCAACTGATCGCTTTTCTACAATGTTTAAAAATTGTTGCAGGGCCCCTTTAATCCGGCGATTTTTCATTTTCCACTGATCTCAACGAAATTTTCAGTACATGCTCTCCTCGTTACTGCAATAATTTATGCGAATCCCGGCGGTGGCAAGTTATTTAGTTTTCCTGAAAATGAGTTTTTAAGAACTTTAGCGGGTTCTCACGAGGGCCACCCTGTGTCTTTGACGTCATTACTTGCAACGCTGCCTACCCGAACAGGTGGGGCCCCGCCACGGTGGTCTAGTGGTTATGGCACTCGGCTGCAGATCCGAAGGTCGCGGGATCGAATCCCGGCCGCGGCGGCTGCATTTCGATGGAGGCGAAATGTTGAGGCCCGTGTGCTGTGCGATGTCGGTGCACGTTAAAGAACCCCAGGTGGTCGAAATTTCCGGAGCCCTCCACTACGGCGTCTCTCATAATCAGAACTGGTTTTGGGACGTTAAACCCCACAAATCAATCAATCAACCGAACAGGCGGGCTATCAAGAGCAATACGGTGACACTCCAGCGCTCAAATCGTCGCTGTCTAAATTCATAGAAGCTACCATAACTCATAACATCGTCGGATAAGCTCGCCAGTTTCATTGTTGTGGCATCAGATCCACATTTCTGATGGCGGGTAGGCTGCGACATCATCGCATATACGCTGCACGAAGTGTCTACTCGTTTCGGTTTCGGTATGAACACATCGTTCATTCGCTTATTTAAAATTATTGAGAAAAGAAAATAGAGAAAGAGGCAGAGATAGAGCAATCATTGCTGTTGAAAGCAGAGTATGCCACTTTCCACTACTATACAGAGTCGATCTTGTATCTTTGTTGTTTGCAAAGATTGCAGTAATGCATCCATAGCCTTCTTTTGCGACAGCAGAGGAAATGCGAAATCAATTGACACAGCAGATGTTTCACGACAGTCTGATCAGTACTGTCTAGGAAAGGCAACTGCATGAAGTTCCATGCGCAGGAAGAATGAAAAAGAAAGAAAGAAAAAGCTGGAGTAATCTGCGCTCGAGTTAGGCATGGCTAATGAAATATTCTACAATAGTTCATTGAAGTTGAATGACACACATTATTTTGTTCAAGCTGAAATGTTCAAGTCGGTCAATCGCCACGTTAAATTACGTTCTCAGCTTACAAAGATGCTGTCTTCGTTGTGGTATAACTCACGTTCATTGGAAATATATTGGGTCCAATATTAGTTCTTCACTGTTTATAGCTTTTACACACGCGTGCAAGTCACACAAAGCGTCGTGCTCAGTCATAATTATTGGAATATGTAACGTATTGTGCCACTTTATTTCGGGGCAAATAATGAGAAATACACGTGATAAACATTTAACGTTACTTGTAGAAAGTACACTGCCAAAAGTAACGTATGTGCAATAACATTCAGTATTTTCCTGAGAAAGTGCCAGCACAGCCATCGTCACGCCGAATGCCGATGAAATCTGGTGAGAACGCGGCCTCCTGTCCGCGACGCGAGAATGTAAATAATTAGGAGTGCGGACATTTAAAGCGATAAACTTAATGTCTATGACTAATAGAAAACGTGTTCTAAATGTCTTCTTTGCAATATCTCAATGAAATGACTGCCTACTGACGTTTAGTAATGAATGATATATTATGCTGCGTGACAACACGAGTGTTAAAAAAAAAAAAAAAAAACCTTATGCAAGGGAAAGCTATAGTCATGACTACCCAGAAAAGCAAAGTCATCTGTCGCAACTTGCGTTTTAGCACATTGCATCATGAAAGATATCAGCGACTGTTTAGTACTTTCGCAGTCGCTATTCGGGTGACTGCGACTAAACTACGTTGACTGTTCTTTAGGATTGTATAGGCGAAAGCAGTAAATTCCCTGGTCATATAGAGCTTGCATCCTCGCGATGTTACAAATATGGCGGGATCAGAATGGACTAATATAAGCGCATTTCCGCCGCCGCTTGACTCGGTTACATGAAGCATATGTAAAAAAGAGGGGAGAGCATGGCCGTCTGCCTGCACGCGTAGCAGTAGCAATATCAGCGGAAGCTGAAACGACAGCGTGCGACAAATATTGGAACAGCAACGTTGACATACTACACCCTTTCTTGTTCCCGCTGGTCAGCACTCGACACAGCCTGACCTTCGAGCTCGCGCTGCCAACTCGCAGCCTTTTGGGCGTGCGGCCCTGCACCGCGGAGCGAGCCCCGCGCAGGGAACCGTGGCAGTGTCTGCCGAGCTGTTTTTATCCGCTTTGCACGGAAACGGTGCAACGCATGCCCCAGACGCGCTATCTCCGGATCCGGCGAGCGCCGCATTCGCTATCGCCAACTGAGAACGCACGTAAAACCGCCGTGTATTCATCTCTTCTGGACTCTGGCAGGAGCTCGAGGGCTTCGATACCGTGGCCATGGTGGCGGCATTCCAGTAGTGGCGGAATGGTTGAAAAACTATAGTGCACGTTGAAGAACCTCGGGTACGTCAAAATGATTCCAGAGTCATCCACACGCGGCGTGTCCTATAATGCCAGGATCGTTCTGACGGGAAAGTATTCCATACATTCCAGTTCGCTATTAGCCTTACGCGATTGATCGAAGGTATTCCGGGCCATTCCCACCTGCGATTGTCCGTCACGCACGCGGTGAAACGAAAACCTCGAAAGTGCACATATTCATCGTGGCATTTGCGGACAGCTTGCGCAGCACGACTATGCATAACAAATGGGAATAAATGAATTCCGATCTGCCCTTCTATATCAGCGAGAAATACCTCGGCCGGGCCTACACCGCTTGAATGTCGTACGACGTCACAAAACCATGAACACCCGCCTCGTGAAGGTGACGTGCGTATGTGCACTAAATACCAGCACTAATAGGGAGTTTGAGAATTGGGGCCCCAAGGAGCTTGGGGCCCCAATTCTCAAACTCCCTAATATTACGAACAAAGTTTTTTTTTTTTTTTTTTCGGGACAGCCGGAGAGTACCTCATTCTGAAAGGAATATACGCGCAGAACGTGGCTGCCCGCCGATCGCTCTGGGGTTGGCTGTTTGTAGCTGCCCATAGAATGCACTTATCACGCATCGTATAGTAAGTGTTCTGCTAGGATTCTCCTCTCTCAATGGGCACTTTCAGAGCTGATACCATAATTTGACTAAAAAAATAATGCTTCAAGTTTCACAGCATGCCCTCGCGCTCTGTTCAGTTGAGTCCATGGAGGAAAAAAAGGGGGGGTGGGGGTGGGGGGCTAGGCGGTAGCGTCACGTGATTCCGCTATCATCAGCAACTCAACCTCCTCTGACGCCTTGTGCGTGGTGCCTCACGGGTATACGAGTAGGCTCACATGGTTGCCGGTCCGCTCGAGGTTGTTTGGACGCAGTAACCTTTAGTGGCGCTTGGCCGTACATTATTCTACCGCCTGCCTATCACGTGACCGGGGCCCATTTCCCGTGATTCTCTCCCTTAAATTTTTTTTTTATGGCTAGGCTTAAAGTCTGTCCCGTGACAACCTCACCTAGGTTTTTTTTTTTTTTTTCTCCACGGTAAAATTCCTTTGTTCGGTGATCGACAGCGCTGACCAACGTCTTGCGACGTGTCAGCACTATAAAAGATTAATGAAGCTTCATATATTTTATGGACAATATTTCATATTAAATTAACCATTTTATGACAGAAACTGTTCCTATTCATTTCAACTATACGGCACTTAACCTTCTTTCGTCTTTTTCTTTTTAACATCTACCATGTCAGTGCAACAAACAGCCAAGTCATTACGAATCCCCGCCACGATGGTCTAGTGGCTATGCCGCTCGGCTGCTGATCCGAGGGTCGCGCAATCGAATCCTGGCCGCGGCGGCTGCATTTCGATGGACGCGAAATGTTAAGGTCCATGTACCGTGCGATGTAAGTGCACGTTCCAGAACCCCAGGTGGTCAAAATTTCCGTAGCCCTCCACTACGGCGTCTCTGAAATCATGGTTTTGGGGCATAATACCCGAGAAATTATAATTATTAACACAATGGGAAGTCTATCCACCGGGTTTCTTGTTCACCAGCACTCTTTTATGTCAAGTTCGCAGTTCCATTATAAATGGTCTTTGTAGAAGATTTCAACCGGTATTTCGGTCGTCGCTTGCTTTTCCACCACCGAAGTACTCGATTTTGGCGGGGAAGGCGCACTTGCGGCAGATATGCGTACGCCGCCATCTTATCAGCTGGCGTGTCTCGACTGGTTCCCACTATCAGCTGAAGAGAGATGCCGCTCGCATTTCAATGGAGTTGCACTTAACACTGCCATCTGCTCTCGAGTTCGTCGGCTGTAAAGAGTCCGTGGAGGTATAACGATGTCCGACCGATTCGCCAGGTACGCGGCATTGCTCGGCCAATTTCAGTTCGTTGAAGCGTTACACTTAACGCCCCCCCCCCCCCCCCCCGCTATTGCCGATGCAAGATAAGCAAGGGGAGCGGACCAATAGGCGACGCCAGCGCAACATTCAACACAAGGCGCTCCCCGCTCGCTAAAGCCTTCTACACGCTCCTCCACTCATGTCAGCCGGAGCGATAAGGAACTCGCGTCAGGGCACGCAATGCTGTTCGAAAAGAGCGTTTCATTATGTAAGCGCGTGAATATATAAGCTGGGGGCTCCCGCCCATTAGCATGGACGGAAGCCCTCAACTTTTATGTGCAGTCTTTTCAGCAATGACGGTGCCGAATTGCAAAAAAAAAAAAAAAAGAAAGAAAAGAAAGAAAAGCAAAATAATTGAAGACCTAAACCGAGCAAGTGTTAGAGAGAGAACGAGAGAGACAATAGTTGTCCGAAAGGTACGTAGGTTAACTAGAAGAGAGAGAAGTGATTCTTGGACAAACAGGAAGAGATAACACAAGATAGTAACTGTCTCTCGGCGAGGGGGACTTCTCAACCGTCGTGTGGGGGGGGGGAGTAAGTAGTGAGAGAAAGGTGACGTGCAATGGCAGTGAGAGAAAGAAAGGAGACGCGGGGCTTGGGACACATCAAACGCAACACACGGGGAAAACGGCAGCACACATGAGGGAGAGGAAAGGAAGTGCGAATCGCGACGGGAGCAACGAGAGAATAATAATAAAAAAATAAAGCACGAACGAAAGCACGTTCGCCATGCTGCGAACGTGCTTTCGTTCATTCCACGCTGTGTAATCAACACAAAGTTCGTTGTTGTTTCATCCATATCGAAGATATACGGCCTGGAGTTTTTTTTTTTAATGCGAAGCATTTCTGGCGAACTTGAGAAACTTTTATCGTATCTATCTATCTATCTATCTATCTATCTATCTATCTATCTATCTATCTATCTATCTATCTATCTATCTATCTATCTATCTATCTATCAAAATAAGATTATGATCCAAGGAACTCCGGAATAGCTTTGATCACGTAGGATTCTTTACCGCACGCCAAAATCTAAGCAATGGGTTTATTGATTTCTGGTGTTTTACGTCCCAAAACCACGATATGATTATGAGTGGTGTCGTAGTGGAGGTGTCCGGAAATTTCGACCACCTGGGGTACTTTAACGTGCACTGACATCGCACAGTACACGTGCCCCTAGCATTTCGCCTCCATCGAAATGCAGCCGCCTCGGCCGGGAATCGCGCCCGCGAGTTGGTGCTCAGCGGCGCAGCACCGCTGCTAGGGCGCCACCGAGAATGCGGCTCGCTGACGTGAACCACTTGGCAGCCATGTTCCGCAACTTCTAAAGCGTGTCAGTAGCTATGAAACGCGATCCTATGAGAATCTTCCTATTCCCGAAGCATAGATGACACACATCCGCGTTTCGCTTTGCGTGGCTGCACGATATCTCTCGCAGAACCGGATCATCCAATATATTAATTTCCTTTCGGACCTCCCAATGTGTACACGGATGTGCAGTGACATGCGGGGCGTGATTACATGTAGTGCGCAACCAAGTCAGTATTATATCGCAAATAAGATGGATCTCGACCAGCTGTGCGCTAGAGATCTATTTTGACGCCAATATTCGAAAGGCGCTTGTAAACAATGTTGCTTACCTGATAAGCGGACGACGATATAGGTATTTACGAGGAAATACTGATCGACTGTATTTATGTCGCGCGTGCTGCTGCATTTACGTTACAGGCTCAATCTGCCGTAGCTAAAAAGATGATGCGCTATGATCTGCTTCCTCGAGCTATTATAGTGATTTTTTTTTTTTTTTGCTTTTCTGAGTGCAGCGAAAAATATGAGGGCCTTTGCCAGAAAGGTGCAGATGAGAAGGGAACAGAGGTAGATTGTAAGTTATGGCTATTATTATACTCTACTATCTACATCTAGTTTAGTTTTCTTTATTCTAAATATGCCAGCATGGAACTGGAGGAAAGACAACCAATAAACCTAGCCCTGTATGGTGGTGAGTTAACGGGCACCTTCCACGACCTGTAGACGATGGAGATGCTACATCCATGAAACCCCGCCACGGTGGTCCAGTGGTTGTGGCACTCGGCTGCTGTAGGTCGCGAAATCGAATCTGGGCCGCGGCAGCTGCATTTCGATGTAGGCGAAATAATGAGTCCCGTGTACTGTGCGATGTCAGCGCACGTTAAAGAACACCGAGCAGTCGCAACTTCCGGAGTCGTCCACTACGGCGTCACCCATAATCATATCATGGTTGTGGGACGTAAAACCCTATAAATAATTATTATTACATCCAATGAAACCCAAGGTCGTCTTACGTGCGTTTTCCCAGTAGCGGGCGTATGGCCAATGAACTACACGTCAAGACCATCGAAAGGGCCAGATACCCACTGCTTTATGCTACTGTACCGAAAACCCTGCGGTACGTATATTCCCTCATTTCACTGACATAGCGAGGGTTGTTCAGCCTGCTGCAAGTGCTTACGAAGGTGAGCTGAGAGAACTGTGCTAGACAGATAGATAACGACGTACAGATTATCCTCATTGACTATTCCGAACCCTGTCGAAGACGCAGTGCTGCCGGCACACTGTCTGCGCGTCACTTCTGCAAAGCTTCAGAGACACTGTAACAGGTTATTGTTAAACCGTGGTTAACCGTCGTAGAAGCGACGTATACATACGAAAATCGTGACCTATATTATTCGGCGGCTCTATGAAGTATGACGCCGCTGGTACGCGTCGCGAAAGTCGTGCCCCGCCAGTTCGCGCACATCCTTTTTGCGACAGTGGCTCAGATGCCGTTCGGCTGGTGATCGCGACGTCATGGTGTCGGCACATCTGCAACAGCGGCCGCACACAGTTGCTCGAATCAAACCAACAGAATGGATAAGTGGGCTAGTTGGTACTGCATCTTTCTGTAAACTAGGGGCGCAAATTAACACGTTACACGTAGAAAAGAACGCACACCACGAGCGTTCTTCCTTTTTTTTTTTTTTGCAACTGTTTATTCCACACTTGTAAACACATACATACACACAAAAAGATTCACATCACGCATGTCAAGCGGAGATGAACAAGCTTTACACATCTGTTAATGAAATTGAGTTCTTTATCTTACAATGTTATGGTGGTTGACTAACGCAGAGCGCGGCGTTCTTTGTGGTGTGTGCGGTGTGTGCTTCTCTCTACGTGTAACGTGTTAATTTGCGCTCCTACTTTCCAAAAAGAATCAAACCAACTCGCGCTTGCCTCATCAAAAAAAGCACATCGTTACTCACGCACAGTTACTAGGTTGTCACGTGGGCGGGTGATTCCTGGCAGGGACAGATTTATATGTGTATTCCCGCTAAATATCGTAACCGGTCTTTAAAGAATGAGGCTATGGAAATATTTTTATGTGCTTTAAAAAGACACTAAAGTGAAACGCTAAAGTTGTTTAGACAAATAGATTATTATTCGGGAATTCCGCTGTCGCTAATTTTGCCGTTTTATTTTCAATATTAAATCATCATCATCATCATCATCATCATCATCATCATCATCATCATCATCATCATCATCATCAGCCTATTTAGGTCCACTGCAGGACGAAGGCCTCTCCCATCGATTTCCACTCCACCCTCTCCTGAGCGAGTTGGCTCCACTTTACGCCCGCAAACTTTTTAATTTCATCGCTCCATCTAACCCTTTGCCTGCCTCTGTTGCGTTTTCCCTCTCTTGGTATCCATTCCGTCGCTCTTACTGTCCATCTGTTATCTGTTCTCCTCATGACATGTCCTGCCCAGGTCCACTTCTTTCTTTTAATTGATATAATAATATCGGCTACTCCTGTCTGTTCTCTGATCCATTCCGCTCGTTTTTTATCTCTTAGCGTTACCCCTATCATTTTTCTTTCCAATGCACGTTGCGCGCTCCTTAGTTTCATCTCTAGTCTTTTAGTTATCCTCCACGTTTCTGCACCGTACGTTAGTACTGGGAGGATACAGTGATTGAATACTTTGCGCTTTAGTGAGAGCGGTAAGTTTCCAGTCATGATTTCGTAATTCCTTCCGAATGCGCTCCAGCCCATCCTTATTCTACGGAGAATTTCTTTTTCGTGGTTGGGAGTTACTGTTATTAACTGTCCCAGGTATACAAATGGCAAAATCAAAATAAGAGTTTTATCTTAGTTTCATCTGAAACCCGTGCCATAACGTTGAGGAGGCGGCGTTACGATCCCCATTCATTTTTCGCGTTTTCTGGTCACATTGGCTCAGCCGAATCGTTTTAAGCACGCCCTGTTAAGTCTCCGGCTTCCATACAACGCAATGTTTATCTTTTTTCCCCGTAAATAGTCACGTAAGGACTTAGTAGACGCTGTCAAAAATGAATCACGTTATGCATTTTAGCGCGGGAACCTCCGAGCAGAGTAGTGCTGTATGCAACGTGAGAAGGAAATCTACTTATGCGAGAAAAATCGTAATTCCCTTTGGTGTCCCTTTAAGCACGCACTTTCGTAAGAAAATGAAAGTGAAGTCTGTGAATTAGTAGTATATAGGCAATTATATGCTTCAAGGTATGTATTACTGTCTTGTAATCATGCCCCGCCACGGTGGTATAGTGGCTATGGCAGTCGGCTCCTGATCCGAGGGACGCGGGAATCCCGGCTGTGGCGGCTGCATTTCGATGGAGGCGGAATGGTGAGGCCCGTGTGCTACTGTACGGTGTCGGTGCACGTTAAAGAACCCCAAGGTGGTCGCCATTTCGTGACCCCTCCCCTAAGGCGTCTCTAATAACCATATCGTCGTTTCAGGAAGCAAATCCCCATAAATTAAGTAAATAATGCACAATCTTCGTATGGAAGGCCAGAATAACACTGCGGAATAAATTCACGTTTTACCTTGCATAGAAAGTGTCGCGCGTAAGTGATGTACAAAGGAGCACGTGGTGCACTAATGTCTCAAGTTTTTTTTTTTTTTAATTTTTCGTACAGATTTGACTAAAGTGATAGTTTTACAGATGTTACAGCGATAGTTACAGATGGGTCCCTTAAAAAATAACTCCATATTCTCAGATTGTTCATCAAAGCAGTTTAATTACTACTTTTTTTTTTTTCCGAGACGATACGATATCTGTTTGAGCAGTAAAACGGAGGTTAATTATAACTACATCATTGTGAGCCCGATTCGCAGCTCTGTCCGCTACAGTATTACTAGAGCTATTTTCAGTGTAACAGCATCCATTGAAAATCAATTATATGATTCAATGCGCTCGCTTTGCGTGTTCTTTGAGTGCCTGATAAGAACAGCGATGCCAGAGTGGCTGGCTGACGAATCGCTAAGAATAATCCATTTTTTGAACATTTTCTACCGATGTTACGAAATGCCACCCACATAGAACTGCAAATAGTTCTACGACGCTGCAAGAGTCGCTCGGGATGTTTTCAATGTTCGCGAAATGTGTCATAATGAATGCTGAAGCAGATGAGTTCTTGTGTGCACGAGCAGTCTGCATACAAGTGCATGTACTAGGATTATAACGCGTACACATCTCGAATAGTGTCAGTTGCTGTGCGGATGTAATGAACATGCCTCTTTTAGATATTATTACCACGATCGATAATTCTGTTTTATGTCTTGTTAGTATCCGAGGAAGATTACTAATATCCACTGTGCATAATTTTAAACACGGTAAGATGTTTCGTATTCCCCAACAATATTGTGAATTTTGCTTTTATTTCTTACGCTAAGTGCGGGGTTGAATATGAGCTTCTTGCTACAACACAGTATACAAGCCGACATGTTTCAACTGTTCGTACGACCGAAAATGGCGGATGACGAAGTTCAAAGATTTTGAGAGGACTTAAACTTGCTTGCGGGACACCAAAACACTTTCTCAGCGCTCTTGCCAGTGAACATTTAAGACGACCGCGGAGGTCTGCGGTAACCGATCCACAGTAGGTTCCCAATATGCATTTTTGTGTGTGTGTGCGTGTCTTTAAGAGTTTGTTATGGGCTTGTAATAGAGAAGAGACTGATACCCTTACGGTGTGCCGGGAAGTCCGTGAAGTACGTTAATGGCTGCGTCGGCCTGCTTTATTAAATGCAGAGACTATCATGAACTTCCATTAGACACTGTAAAACCGGCTTATAAAATGTACCATCCATTAGCTATCTCTCATAGTGGTTAGGTTGGTGGCTTCTCAAGTTCACACTGCAAAGTACGCTTTCTCAGACTGCCTTTGTCCCAGCGAGCGTCCAATGGATATGGCGGGCACCCGCTGCAGGCGCAGCAGTTGGGAACTTCGGACAGTGGTCTTCATATGGTTAGCCTTAACTGCAAGTGGTGGCTGGTCAATCAATCAATCAATCAATCAATCAATCAATCAATCAATCAATCAATCAATCAATTCCAGGAACGAACCTGCGTTTGTCAAGTCACTTCGCCTCTCTACCTGCATGTGTTCTCATTTGTCCCCACAGCAGATGGAGTCAGTATGAAGCTGAATTTCCACTAAATCAATGCTAACCAATCCTTGCTAGATCTGTCTGAAGGAAACACTCTTCCTATCTTTTCCTATGAAGACTAACAGTCGTTTCCGACCCTTCTCGTGTAATAACTAACTAACTAACTAAATAAGTAAATACATAAATAAATACATAAACTCTGTGCAGGATCTCCCCTGGGAGTTGTCCAAGCGATGCGTAGGTGTGTGCTGCTAACCATCCGCTGTTCCGTCGCCGTTTGATGCTCTGTTTAGGCTAGCAGTGCGCTGTTTTTTCTTGATGACGTCTAGTATCACGCGCTCGTGCTTCCGCGCTTACTGCGCCGCCGACACAGCATCATCAATTTCATTTTTTAGCGTATGTCAGCGTGTGAAACGAGTCAACAGAAGGAGCTTCCCGCGACAACCGAAACGTTTGTGGCTGTGGCATTCTTGGCATAAAGTTTTCGCAGTCTGAAGTTGTATCACCTCTATAACAGTCAATGCCGGCTTTCCACGTTATTCTAAAGAGGGCTCCTATTCTACGAAGTGCTCTTCTACGCTTTTTGTACTGCTGGTACAGCGTGATCATACGGTTAATATGTAATCCCTCTTTGCAAGGGTAGGTTTGTAAGCCATTCGGCGAGACACTCGGATTACGAGCGTGCATGGGTCTCGACACCCAGCACTGCCAAGAACGTTTTGTTTCTGCAATTATAAGCTATTTATTTTTGGACGTCGTCTTACGTGTCCTAGGAGCGGATAATTTCTCGATGCGTCATGCTTACGCAACTAATAAATAAATAAATAAATAAATAAATAAATAAATAAATAAATAAATAAATAGAAGATTGTGCCCATCTCACGAACTGCGCGAATTGATGTTACGCGCGCCATTGCCTGCCATTCGGCGTAATTTGGTTTTCTGCAGAGCGTTAGTGGATATGTATCAACGTGTTTGTGTAAGAAGAGGAATCGGGTGTGTGTGAGAAGTGTGGGAAGGCAACAACAAGATGAACGCGGCGACGATGCTGTCAAGGTGATCGTGCGATATCCTGGTCAGTGTTCGCGCATTCAATTACACAGGCATTAAATGGTAATAGTAACCCTAGAATGCCTTTACTTTAATGTTAATAATGAAAGGGAAGGGGTCAAGGGCTCGTTCTTTATTTGTTAGAAACAAGTTAATGAGCAAACTCATTAACTTGTTTCTAACAAATAAAGAACGAGCCCTTGACCCCTTCCCTTTCATTATTTCATAGCGTGGGCCTCGTTGCGGCAGACTTGGTGCCTTAGGTAGCATGCGAGGGCTTATTGGGCAGCAGCCATCTCAGCTAAGTTCACGTTCTACGTGACGCCTCCTGGCAAGAAAGTGCGTTCTACGCACGCCGCCTTGGCCATGAGTGGCGCTGCCTAACACTCCCAGGATAATATGCACATAAATACACAATAAAGTGGACGTGGGGACGGCCGCCTTCGTAGCTCAGTTGGTAGAACATCGGACGCGACATCCGAAGGTCGTGGGTTCGGGTCCCACCGAAGGCAGGTTTGTCTTTTCGTCCACTTTAATTCCTTTCTACTTTCTCCACAGTTAAAATACCACAAGTAACTTCCCCTTGTCTGTTTGCTCATTAACTTACTTTAATGTTGGAATTTGTGTGTGTGTGTGTGTGTGTGTGTGTGCGTGTGTGTGTGTGTGTGTGTTGCAGTCAAACATGATTTATTTTATGGAGCAGAATGATTTTTACTAAGAACAAGATTCTTTTGCGCAGCAGAACATTGGCATCTGGCCTCTATTGTCAAACTCGGTTTTGACTTATCGATGTGTGGTGCATCTGGTGCTTTATCAAGATGACTGACAACTTCGCTGACACGACGGGATGTAAGGAACGTGAAACTAGAGCTCTCGGCTTGCTATGATGCTCTATACTTAAAATGTTTTTAGGCTATATTTCGATGAGCACAAGATCTCTGAAAGTTATACTCCCTCATCAAACAATGGTTGCAGGGAGTGCCGTACCAACTGCCGCGTTAGGAAGCTACCTTAATATAGCATTGCTAGTGCTCCGAAGCCATAAACGGCTACCCCAGTTGCTCTGAGATCCACGTGGAGCGCTTATGCTTCAGACTTCATTTTCGCTATCGTCAGTGCGTGGCATTTGAAGCTAGGACTCGAACATACGTCATCACCTCTTCGGTAATTCCTCCTCTCCAACTCAAACTGAAGGGGGACGATCGAAACTACAAACTGAGGGACGAATCTCTCCTCCGCCACTAATCCAACCGCGTGCGGCCAGAAGGAAGGCGGCAGTAGGATATCTGTGCGTGCTCTCTCCAGTGGTGTCGTTGTGCGCATGCACGGTCAATGGAGTCTCCCTCTCCAATGTGTTGACGACAAGCGTAAGGGCATGCGTAATAGTGTGCGCGGTACGCACGCGGTTCCCCGCCCCGGCCATTCGCCCCGGCAGTGGCGTGGGGGAGTCGAGGCTTACCCCATGCAGCCCCCCGTACGCAAGCGGGGCGGAAGAAAGCTTGGAATATCGCGTGATTTCTCGCGATGGCCGCGATTCGTCCGGGTTCTTACTAATAGCTACGACGCTGGCACAACGCATCCCTGACAAGTGCCCCCTCTTCCTATGGGCGACATCAGAATCGGGCTGCGAGCTGCCACCACCTGCTTCCGTCGCTTTAATGGCGGCGTTCCGTGCATCGAAATTGGGAGCAGAAGCGCTTGGGCTCTGCGCGTGCCTGCTTCGCGACAGTGGCCATTGATCGGGGCGCCGTAGCCGCAGGGCAGTTCTTCGGGGGCGCTTGCGAAATCGCGTTTCGTTGACCTTCGTCGTCCATGCCCGCTTCTGCTGCCGGCTCCTCTGGGTCCTCCTCCTGGTGTCCCGAGCGAAGAACTGCGCCTCTTGCGTGGAGCGGGAAATAGCCGCGGTCCCCGCACCACCCTCCCTTCTTTATTATACACAGACGACGACCGGACGCCGACCTAACAGCGTTTGACCCGAGTGGCTCAATGCGCAGGTCTTCGTAATGCAAAATTAGCCATTGGGTTTAAGAAAGGGAGGCTGCTCTTCCGCCTTGATGTTGCGTCTAAATAAGCCGGACTTTTGTTTTTGCTTTTTTTCTGAACAAAGTCGACGATATAAACTATGACTGCGCCACTGGTGGTGATTCGTTTCGAAAGAAGGTGCACAACCTTTCCAACGTCGCTCAGGGCTCGCAGGGCAGGAAATGCGAAATATACTATAGCCGCGTAGTTGAGTCAGTTTGGTGTTCTGGTATAAAGCTTCTTGTTTAAACAAGGAAGTGCTGCTGCCGAATTGTCCATTATGACGTTGTGGTCATGTCGTGTGTATCTTCACCGACTAAAAGTCTTTGAAACACACGTAATATTTAAACGTATCACTTATTATTTATTTTTATACAGAGGAGCACTTGGCGACAAGCCCCGTGGGTGACGAGCCGATGCGAAAGGGCGTAGTCGTCTTTTAGTTGCGAAAAGTTGCCAACATAAATAATCGGCGTGCATGCGTGCGTGGGCTGGCAGTGTTGCGCTAAACTGCGCTAAAACTGCTACGCGAGGTGACAGCCTCTAACTGGGATTACCTACGACCATATCGCAGCGGACACGCTTTCAGGCTTCTAAACACACTATTGGTATTCGAAGCCTGAAGACAAAGCTCTTGGCAAGAAATGGTCTTCCGATGAAACGCACTTTCTTTTGCCTTAAAAGGAAACTTGAAAGAATATACCACGCTCCACTGCCCGCACTTCTTGCAAGCAAAAAAAGAAAAAAAAAACACAATGAGCACTCAGACTGCGGAAACAAACGGGAAGGCGTCTGAAAACAGACCTCGGTTCCCTTTAGTGCCTGCTTGCGCAGGTGGCGCCGGTGTTGCCCAAGTCACGCAACCCAACCGAAGTCATCTCCCCTCGGGCGAACGCCCAGCTGCGAATCGGCTCTTGCGTCAAGAGGCACGAAGCTCTTCTGCTAGCTCACAGTAGCCATGCCCAAACACGACATAGACATAGTTACCCACCCTTCTACCCTCTAACGTGCTTCTTATATATTTTACCTCTAGTTAGTCCACAAACGTGCGATGTAACACAGGAGAAGCAACCCAAATATGTTATTCGTATACATGCGGCAGGTTATTATTAAGCTTTAGCCCTCGGGTTTCATGTATCGATCACAGGATTAATATTGACCACCTCCACATTTTTTATACTTAATGTGAACCTACATCTAAGAATAATATAAACTTTTGCTTCTGTCATTTTGGCTATTAATATCACCTAAATGCGACCGCCGTGGCCCGGAATTGAAACAGTGATCACGAGCTCAGCAGTGTTGCCCCAAGCAAACTGGCTATACGTATATTGCAGTAAGGCGTTGCAGTAAGTCTTTCACCTAACGTATACCACACATATTGTTGTTTCGTGAGGTTTAACGTCCCAAAACCAGCTCTGATTATGAGAGACGCCGTAGCGGAGGGCTCTGGAAATTTGGACCACCTGGGGATCTTTGACGTGCACTGACATCGCACAGCACACGGGCCTCAACATTCCGCCCCCATCGAAATGCAGCCGCCGCGGCCAGGTTTCGATCCCGCGACCCTCGGATCAGCAGCCGAGTACCATAGCCACTAGACCACGGGGCGTATACCATATGCACGCATATTCTCGCACAACAGCAGTCCTCGCAAAGTGTTCCCTTGCGTCGATTACCCCATTATACGGTTTCAAACGTCCTGTGATGCTCTGATTGACAACGATTCTGTCTATCTGCGCATTATTTTGTTCAGGGGATGATATAAAACATGTCTACACATCCGTCAGCGCACGGAATAATTTGCTTCTTGTGAAGTGCTGTTAACACAGAGCGGACGCTGACTGCTTGCTCGCTCCACGTATATTCTAAAACGTGCCAAGTTTCCTCCGTCATGTCTGCGAGAGCGCGGCTAAGTGTTGCTTTCATTGCATCCATCGCCATATAACTGAAGGCCAAGCACTGTACAACAGACAAAGAACACGAAAAGTTTGGACTATATATTTACCTTGTATGTAGAGACACGCACATCCGACAAAAGGCAAGCAGAGAACGACAGGATATCCTAAACTGGAACGTAAACGTTTGGAAAAAGCGGCTGTCTTCGTGCGTTCCTGAGCGAAAGCATCTCGCATACAGCAGGGTCGCGCATGACAAGTTATGACGCAACGTTGACGATTTTTAGGCGGCCGCAATTGCGATTCAAACGGTGGAGCGCGCTGTTCTCTCCTTGCCAGCGCCACGTCAGGATAAATAACGAGGGGCGATGCACGCAAACTTGATGCATTGATCAATTTAAACGGCCCGGAGTTATTCTGCGGTCACCAGCTTCGGAGGCCAGAAGGTAAACCTCCGTATTTCGCTGCTGCTTCACGGAAAGCAGCTGCGATGATGAGCGCAACGTAACACGTGACCTTGGACGGAAAGACGTCACGCCTTCGCTAGACATCCATCACGGAAATTGCAGCCCTTCATGAAAACTGATGGCGCCACAAAAATCGCTCGAACTTTATGTTTGTTTGTTTTTTTTTCCTCCATTCCTTGTTTCTTTAGGCCGCCCAAGGTATGTAAATAGTGTTCCTTTACCACTCAATCCCTGAAGTGAGGCCATCACGGTGTTAAAAGTAATTCGGGGCTACAATAGCATTGCCCTCGCAGTGACACTACTTAAAACGACCTGAGTGTCACGAAACTGACCAGAGAAAATATCAACAAGGCGCTTTTTTAGCTTTACATTTAGCAATACAGCCACAATATATATGTTCGGCGTGTTGGCAGTGTCACCTGTCCATGAACATTCCTACACTAGAGTAATCACGAAGCACTATTAAAAAAAAAAGCACGAATGCAGCAGCCTGGTGAATACAGGTCGTGCACATAACGAAAAACAGTATGCTATGTAAAACCACCAGCTTTTTTTGCCCGATATGTTCTAAATACACGCAAGGCTTCCCTCGGCCAGCTGTACCTAATAAGCTTGATCATGATTTATGCTGTATTAATGAAAAATAAAACTACGAAGGCTATTACAAATCGATGTGCGTTAATAATGGATGTTTAATACGCGATCCTTTCTCGTTTACCTGCTAATTTTTTTCTAATTGTTCACACGCGTACCCGTACATCACGTGTATCTACCTGCACGCTTGTCTAAATGAGTAAAATTGTGTTGCGATTGTATTCAGCGCTATTTAACGAGCCCGCACTGCTGGGAGCCCGCAAGCATTCCCAAATCTACACCTCCGAATCTCGTCGCGTTCATTCAACTCGCAGGTCGTGTCGCATAAAACGACACTGCTGTTTCTCCGACAGGAGCCTGCCCTCCAGCGTGTCACTGGGGGCAACGTGGTTCAGCACTGCGAAGTTTCGCGGTCTCGCTGAGCCACCCAGCCGTTCGCGTTCGCGCTGACCCCGTGCACGCTGTCGATCGCGTGGCCATGGCGTGTTGGCGCCGAACGAGCCGCGGTCGGTGGCGCGTGCTGCCGTCGCGCCGGCTTCGTCCGCGGTAGCGTTCGGGCCTGGCCTTGGCGACCGACCGCGGCCGCGCAGTGCTACGCGCGTCGACGCTGCGCACCAGCTCGCGCACCATTGGAGCTGCTGACTTAATGGCGGATTTCCTGCAGCTCCGGCTCGGCTCTGGGACGCGGAAATAATTCCTCCGCTCGCTGACGGCCTCTACAACGCTCGATCCTGCGGCACAGGACCGAGCAGCCAACCGGCCGGCTCCGGTTTAGACGTGCGCGGGAAACCTTGCGACGTGCGGCGAACGTGGCCATACACCCAACGAAGGATGTCCCGGGCGCCGGATGCGCACGCGCTGTGCGCAGAGTCTTCGCGCACCGTGGCGTGCACGCGCCCGTTTAGCGATCCGGGGGTTTAGCGGGCAGCCAAACACAGCGCGCGCGAGGCCTGATCACGACTAGAGAACAAGGGCAGCCGGGGCTCTGCTGCGCCTGAGAAGCACGGGGCGTGAGAAAGTGGAAAACTCGCGATACGATTCGACCTGCCATCTGATTTACGAAGTGTACTACCAACCGTGTTCACCGTGCGTTCGGAAGGCTCCACCACGTTCCAGCTATAGTTCCAGCAGTCGAAGCAGCCATATTGTGGTCGCAATGCACGTCGTGTCGAAATACCCATCGTATACATTGTATGTACGGCTAGAACACCTTAAAGTGCGTTTGACTTAAGATCTTGAACGTTGCGATGTTAGGAGACATTTTATTTAAACGATTGTTCATTTATTGAATAAAAGAACATCTTGGCCAAAATACAACTCGTGCTTTCAACAGCTGAGGGCGCGCACTTCCAGATATGCTGTATGGACAGCGAAGTGCACGGATCATCGCTGTGAAACAAGTAGTCGTCCATGAGGGCCGACACCGTCTTATGCTTAATAATTACGTTATTTGTTAAAGCTCTTTTTGTTTCTTTAGATATACAGCCGACTTCGATATAAGAATCGAGCCCCGCCACGGTGGTCTAGTGGCTATGGTACTCGGCTGCTGATCCGAGGGTCGCGGGACCACATCCCGGCTGCGGCGGCTGCATTTCGATCGAGGCGAAATGTTGAGGCCCGTGTGCTGTGCGATGTCAGTGCACGTTAAAGAACCCCAGGTGGTCGAAATTTCCCGAGTCCTCCACTACGGCGCCTCTCATAATCAGAACTGGTTTTGGGACGTTAAAGCCCACAAATAATCACATAATAATCGATTTTCACGCTTCATTGTGCTATCACGCACTCTGCCCTCAGCTATGTGGTTCTGAAACATAGCGCAGCTTCTCCATCATGCAGTGATGTAGCATCGCTGCACAGCCGACAGATCGGAGTAGTGCTTATACAAATGTTTATTAATTGCGTGTTAGACTGCCTGATAGACGATCGTGTCTTGCAAGTGCGCTCATGGAGGCGTGCTTTATCAGAAAGAAATGCTCTGCGTGGCGTTAGTGATACCTCTGTTACGTCATATTTAATAGATAAGGATATATGTTAGCCTTCTTTTTTTCTTTTACAGGTTAATTTGTACTGCGTCAAAACTTGAAATGTGCGCTGCTTCGTGAGAAATTGCGGCTTATGATGTGTCGGTCCTTATAATGATTAAAGGGGCCTTGAAATACTTTTTGAACATATTCCGAAGACGGTGCCAATCAATCGTGGAGGCCCCGCTCAACACTAGGGCCAAATATTAGTGTACTGCATGCACCAGGGAATTCGCCATTCGGGTTTCAAATATGACTGGAAATCACCTACTCTCCTTTCAGCAAGTGACGTCACATGTATACAGCGCCGACCGCGTCGCTTAACTTCTTTCGTTGTACCAAAAGAAAGGTGCGTACGTTTTCTTTATTGGTCGAACTCAAAATGAACAAATAAACGATTCCTGCGGGTGATTCCGCGTTCACGAAATCACCGATGCTAATTCTACTTCTATATCGACGCAGTAAGTACTCCTTGTGACGTCTTATGTTGAAGGAAGCGCGGGCGCTTTACAACTCAATTTCAAACCAAATTGCGAATTCCCTGGTTCGTGCAGGGTACTAATATTTGGATCACGTGTTCATAGCACCCTCCAGTGCTGGTAGACACCGTTTTCAGGCCATGTTAAAGAAGTGTTGCAGGGCTTCCTTGGATCTGCTAGAGCGGTGCGTGTGCGTGTATATGGGGGCATAGAAAGGTGAGTGGGGCCGGTGGGGCAAGTCGGCCTTTGCCTTATGGACGGAATTGCACATTGTAGTGCATATTTAGTGAAGACCTTGATAATAGCGGGAGTGGAAACACGGACACCTAGTGTGTAGTAAGTAAGTACAATATTTTAGCTGAATACTTTATTGAGTACATAGACAATTCACCCAACCACACCGGCGACTAGATTAATAAACGAGTTGTTCCCACTTGTGTAGCACACATCGTTGGACATGCATCGCAGAGTATCTAGAACACTCGCGACTGAAATTCGATGATCTTATTGTGTCGGGTCTTAGTGATCTCGGGTGAGTCTCTATAGGAGTGCGAGTCTGAGCAAGTCGAATTGAACCGCAGTACAGGCCTGAGCACGCAGCTGAGTGAGTCCAAATAAGCTCATTGTGTGATAAAGCGTACCGTTGCTGTTGAGGTAATGAGTTTCAGCAGGTTACTTGAAAGACTACGTTTACGTTATTCCCGAGTGAGCATGAAAGCATCTGCAGGCCTACAGGTGTCATTGGAATTTTATTATTTGGCGAGTGTGCGTAAGGCGCTGCTTCCGTGAATCTTGCTGCGGGTAAGTGTGACTGGCTTGTTGAAAACATGACGTTGTCGGGCCGGATTCCAACAGTGTTCGTCAGTAAGTGGTTTTTGGAGAACCCCAGAGACTTTCATGCAATGCACGACCACCGACTTACTGTACATCGGCTCTCAGATACGCATCTCAGATATTTTTCTTGCGCAAACGTACATAAAATGCTTGCCTGTAGTTAATGGCTGGTAAAGGGCAGGATGATATGCTCGAAAACGCGTTTACTGGTTCGTGCATGCTGTGAAAATGTGCGCTGTAAAGGTACCGCGATTACATGTTGCGTTTCAGACAGAGCTCTGCAATATAGGCCCACTGTGTGACGCATGTTCTTTTGAACTATGCGTGCGTTCCCGCGAGCGGCTAGTTTTCCGGAGCTCTGACCTATATAGACTACGTTTTTTTTTTTTTAAACTCTCACCGTGGGTCCATCCTACTATAGTCACATGCCAGCAAGGAAACACGGTTTTGTCTCGAAGCTTAAATGTTTTATCTTAGAAAGCTAAGTTAACTCTCTCCACTTACGGCAATCATCGGTAGAAGGAAAAAAAAAAAAAAGCATCAGGGCAAGAATAAATGCCTCTGTAGCGCGCTTTGACTCCTTGAAGCTGGAAACCGTATTTTCCGTTTATCGAAAACAAGCCTTGGAGCTATTATATTCTTTCGCCACTTTGGAATTTCTTTTCGTTGCACCTTAAACAACATTGCGCCTCGAACTCGCACGTCAAAAGCGAAGCTGCATGCAACATGATCGTCACATCGTGGGGCTTCATTCATCCACGCCCAGCTCAGATTGAGACGATAGAGGACTAGAGTTAAGGTTGGCGGGTATGGGCAAAATTAAACGCGCATGAATTACTCCGTGAAGCGAAAATGATCCTTGCGGCGGGCAACAAGGTCGAACCGGAACGTTATCGCACCGCATCGTGATTCCCGGTTCCACAGAGCACCGAAATTAACACCTTATGAGGTGGGGAAGAAAAGTGAAGACCAGGGGTGGAAGGTTGCTCGAAAAAAGAAAAGAAAGAGCGCTTCGCCAGCCGTACACCGGTGAGGCCTTTGGATCGTGCGCGCGTTGCGTGGCGAGTGTGCCACTTGGGCCACGAACTCGCGCAGTAGACCGCCTTTGCACTAAAGAGGGCAGCCAGCGGCGTTACCGGATTCATTAAGCTTTCTCCGCTATCCATCCTAGCGCCGCTTGCTCCGACCGTGATAGCACGATTCTTGCATAATCGAATTTCGGATGCCTCCCCCACTGGCATTTTTTTTTTCTCCTTCGTTTCCTACAAAACGGAACCCCAAAAAGGCGCTTTTCCTTCCTGAAACACAGGGCCCTCGGTGCGATAACATCGCCGGGACGACCGAGGAGTCACGCACCGCTTGCTCGCTGCGGCGCCGCGCTCCGCGCAGCCACCTGTCGGCAGGCGCTACGGAGCGCTGCGAGAGGCAATGGGCCGCTACGGTGGAGCGCCGAATCGCGCCGCGCGCGAATACGTCATAGCGCTGAGCGGAAAAGCGGTGAACCGTGTGCTTGCGAAGTACTCGCGCTTTCGGATGCGAAAGCATCGCTTTTGGCGTTGGGTGCGAAAGTTCCTTCCCTCATTCGACACCCGTGTGCTTATGGGTCAGTTGGTGCACTCATGCAGAGACATCTCGGCTGAAGGCGATATCTTTAGGCGATAACATTCATAGCGCGCAATAAGCAGCCGTAAAAGGAGTAAGATGTGCTTTAGTTTCCAAAACTGTGATGAACACAGCAGTAACTATTAGATCTTTAAAAAATTCACAGCATATCCACGGAGTAAATGATGATGAGTGGGCGAAGCTCCAGAGGTTCATCGTAGATCGTGCCGAGTTCCGGATTAATTTAGTTAACGCGCACGCTACGAATCCTTATGGTTCAACTACGCACAAGTGAAATCTCCCACCGGCACTTCATTGCAAGTCAAGATCCAGTGCATATATATATATATATATATATATATATATATATATATATATATATATATATATATATATATATATATATATATATATATATATATATATATATATATATATATATATATATATGGGTGGCCGGTGAACGGTTCTCCAGCGCGAGCAGTCGGTATTTTTCAATCAAGAAACTCGCTAGAAGACGCTGCCTGCGTCAAGCTTCTCTCGCGGGTGAGAGCGCGTTCTCCTTCTTTGCGAGCTGGTAGCGCGTTCATCGAAGAAAGAGCCTTTCCATAGTCAACGCGCGCTTTTGCTCTCTCTGTCTCTCTCTCTCTCACACACAAGACAGCAGATGGAAGAGTGAGCGAGCTCGCGCGCCGGGACGCACGCTCCGAGGGCGCGCCTCCCACACGCGCCCTCCTAGTAGCGCGTTCCTAGTAGGTAACGCGCTACTACAACGGACGGACAGACCCAAACCTTAAGGAGCTTCGCCCCTAAAAAAGCAATTGAGTCGAAGGCGATACCCTGAAGTGTTTTGGAAATATTATTTCAAGCCAATAACTCTTGCCCCGTCACGGTGATCTAGTGGTTATGACACTCGGCTGTAGATCAGAAGGTCACGGGATCGAATCCCGGCTGCAGCGGCTGCATTTCGATGGAGGCGAAACGTTGAGGCCGTGTGCTGTGCGATGACAGTGCACGTTAAGGAACCCCAGGTGGTCGAAATTTCCCGAGTCCTCCACCACGGCGTCTCTCATAACCATATCGTGGTCTGGGACGTAAAACCCCGTAAATCAATCAAGCCAATAACTCTTTCTATATTGAATACGTGTGAGGGCGCCACGCTCTCTATCTAAGAAAAGGAAGTAGGCATCCCTAAGAAATATACCACGTATGAACAGATGTGCTACATCCCAATCTTCTACAGTTTAGGTGCTTTGTAAGGAAACTCGGCTACATAAAGTATACATTGTGTCGTCTACAAAGCACGATGTGGTCGTTACCAGGGCGCGAAATCGTACCACGGAGATCTCGAACGTCACTTTTCAGTTCTCCCAGACATGACCAGTTCCCGCTTGTATTGGGAACACCAGGACACTACACTACCTTCCGTTTTCTTGCAGTTTTGCGATAGACATGTTTTTCATGGGAATGGTAAAAGAGTGTGGGGGGTGGGGGGGGGGGGGGGATGATGACGTAGGGATGAAGTCTTGCTAATACCTTGGACATTAAAAAATTCGCTTGAAAGGCTTTATTAAAAGACGCTCTTAATGCATATACGTCATAGAGAGAGAGCGATGGCGTATGAAGACGCAAGCAATTTAATTAAACATAATTAATTTGATTGACTTTTGGGACTTTATGTCCCAAAACCAGCTATGATTATGAGAGACGCCGTAGTGGAGGGCTCCGGAAATTTTGACCACCTGGGGTTCTTTAACGTCCACTGACGTCGCACAGTACACGGGCCTCAACATCTTGCCTCCAGCAAAATGCAGCAGCGGCGGCCGGGATTTGATCCCACGACCCCGCGGATCAGCAGCCGAATACCTTATAGTCACTAGACCACCGTGGCGGCGCATATAAATGTGTGTTCAGTTGGGCTTTCCTGTTAACGGAGAGAGATTACGCACAAAATAAGGGCGAGTGCCTTACGAACGCATACGTTGATTTTAGGAATGCCTGTAGAGCAAATACAGCTTCGTTCGCCAGTTGTGGATGAAACGACACAGCCAAAATTGTTGGCACTTTATGCTAAATACACGTACACAGAAGCAAAAAGGGACGCATAACATTACAACTAACAGTTCCTCCGATTCACCCCACTGCAGTTTTCTGTGCTTTTCTTTTTTATTATTTTAGATAATCGTTGCGTGCACAGCACTAGAGTTGCGACAATTAGCGCTTGCTTGGAAAGTGAAACAATAAAATTGATGCTTTCACATTATTGAGTTGGCCGCACGCCACATTTTGATTAGCGACTAGTGCACGAAGCTCTCAAGAACTAAATAGACACATTCATTCACGAGTCTGCTGCAGCGAAATGCTAGAGTCCCGTGTTCTGTGCTTTTTCAGCGCCAGGTAGAGAACACCAGGTGGTAAGAATTTCTGGATCCCTGCAATACGGAACGTTTCATAATCTTATCGTTGATTTGGCACGTAAAACTCCAGCAATCATTATTATTCGCTGTCATGATTGGCCGGCACCCGCTTTCATCAACCGTTCTATCTTGAATCTCACGATCAGCACTCGTGTAAATATACGGTCCTGCAGCCAAACGTCATTCGCTGTATATGCGTTCGAGAAGAACTTCGCATGGTCATCGCTGTCGCTGTCATCGCCCCGTGGACCAGCCGCGGAGCTCCGCATGCTGTTCAACTGGTCTGCCGCGACCACCACATGTGTCCGGGCCGCGAACCGCAGCGGCTGGTGGTGAGGCTGCGGCGGCAGCAGCAGCAGCAACGCGGGCCGTGGCGGGGACCACCCCGTCGATGGGAAGCCGCCGGCTTCGCACCTCTAACCGGAGCTAATCGAATTGCCCGCCTCTTCGAGTACGTGATAACATCTCGGCGCAGGACCGCGCGTTTTGTCTCCTCGGTCCATTGAAAAACTTCCGCTCCCCGGAGCACCCATCATCGGCCCCGGTTTAATTACCGCGCCGACGCGTCTTTTCAGCGAGGGGTGGCTGAGCGCACGACGCGCTCATCCGCCGACGTGCGCCTGCAGCAGATGGGTGTTGGTTAGATGGTTAATTAGCCGCTTACGGTCGCCCGCCACACGTGAGCGGGGGCTACGGGATCGAACGAAGAAAGAGAAAAATTAGCGCAACGGACAGCTTTTGAGGTTCCGTTTTCCAGGCCCGCGTCGCAGCCCGCCTGGCCCCCGTCGGCCGCTCCCGCGTTCGGTCGGGGACCAGCTCATTCTGGGTCTCCAGAAAAATGGCGCCGAGAAAAGCGCGGTCTGCTCTGCGGATGCCATCAGGCCGGCGGAACTCGGAAATCTAAGGAGCCGCGCGACAACGACCGAAAGAAGAGACGTCTATGGCAAATTTCGACGCTTTTAAGCGCATTTACGCGCGTGCGTGGACTGCGAGACCGCAGTGAGCGACCCGATAACGCGGTTGTGAGCACGTAAGCGCACAAAAATTGATTGATTTCTGGGGTTTTACGTCCCAAAACCAGCTGTGATTATGAGATACGCCGTAGTGGAGGACTCCGGAAATTTTGACCACCTGGGGTTCTTCAACGTGCACTGACATCGCACAACACACGGGCCTCGACATTTCGCCTCCATCGAAATGCAGCCGCCGCGGCCGGGATTCGATCCCGCGACCCTCGGATCGCACAAAAATTCGATGCGACCTAGAAGCAAGCTAGCGAGCTTCGTGTTAAATGTCGTTCGCGAGAGTTTCTGCATTGCGAATTACACGTATCCAATTACTTGTGATGAGTTACATTATTGAACGAATTTATTGCACTTCTAACCGTTTATATATGTATATAACGTCCACACGAGTACTACATTGCACCAAGGTACTGTTACCCAAAAATTCTCGCTCTGTAAAACATTCTATACGGATAGGTGTACTGCGCCCTACTTCATTTGCGGCACATTCCCTCGAAAGCAGTTTGCCGCCCCAACTGGAACATGCCAAGAAATCGGCTATGGTAATCGAGTACCGCGAGTGAGCGTTACAATACACTTAGAAGGCAATAGCTCGTTAGTGTTGACAGGTAAAGCCAGACGATATGAACTAGCTAAAAGTAGCGAAGAAAAATGATACCGTTAGGTGAGTGCTTGTCATGGTTTATTTTAAGTGCGAATCACCTTGTGGCTCATACAGGCCCGACATAGGTTCACCTCTGGTATCGTTCCGAACCCTAAAGACAAGATTTCAGTGTTGACCTCGAGCCCAATGTGCTCACAACTATAGACCACAGGCTGTGCTCACCTGGATCAAGGCCAATTAGCTCCTTGAAAGCCTGGCGCGTGCTTGTAGTCGCATATTTTGCGCGTGCGCGCGTCAATTTTCAATGCTCCCCTAAACCAACTATGACACGCGCGAATAATGGTCAACCTCACAGCACAGCAACAACTTCCCTCGTGACAGCTATATATAGCACTTTAAAAAAGCTATGCACGAGTGAGAGATTGTACTACATGCAAGACATGTGACATTAGCCGAGAGCGCCTTTTCTCGTAGCAGCTGGTGTACACGCGCAGATGTACACGCGCACATTCAGTATCTGCCCAAGTGGTTACGGAACTGATTGGAATTGTGGCGAAGTGCGAAGAACATCATTAGTTTCGTCATCATCGTCGGCATCCTACAGCTCCTATAGCAAACATACCAACATGCCACTGCTCGCCTTGCACAAGCACATTCGCCCATCTGATAACGCTTGCACGTAGCAGCAGCTAGCTGCCAAATGCTTTGTATAACGTCCATTCCCACAGTGCCATGCAGCATACGTAAATATTATGCCCCTTACGCTCGTCCAGCGGCACTTTTTCAAAATTTTCCGCGTGTTCTCTTGTCAACTACGAAAGTTCGTTTGACCAACTCATCTGCATTGTTAGTAATCTGTGACGCGAAATCTCTGACGCCAAAATAATCTAATAACGCCAAATGCTTCTGGGCACCAGTAAAATTTTTGCAGCTGCATTTGCTTGGAATAAACAATTCTGCTTCAGGTTCTCGGCTGTCTATGAACTTTCTTTTTTAACCCTGCCTCGTCATTCCCTTCCTTGTCATCGTCCCCTGCAACAATATCTAGGAGCAACTGCACAGAATAGCCGCTGATGCTGCTCGCTATTCAAAACAATTGCGCAAGCCTGTAGCAGATAGCGTTTGTGCACGGGCAAGCTGTTACTTTCGCTGCACCTGTTCATGAACACTTCAGCGCAGCGGGGTACGTAAAGAGGAGCAATACCTCAAATAATAACACGTAGTAAGCGTTCATTCTTAAGTCTGAAGGCTGGGTTTGGTTGTGAAGGCGCTTTTGAGAAGTTGTTGGTAGTTGCTATTACATAATGAGAGCTAACGAGTGACACTTAGTGGGTCATCTTGGACGTTTGACCCTATAATGCAGAAAAAAGCAAGCGCATTGTCGCGAGCGCCGTATTTATGCAGTGAACGGAGAAGCCCCAGAGATCGCGTGGTTGCCGACGATCCCTCGGCGATCGGCTTGCGCAAAATTTTTTCTGGATGATGGCGCATGCCTCCCGTTCCCGGATGGGAGTGTGCGCCCACCACGAGGCCGACCGCGCGCATAGAGAGTCATCGTCGCTCTTCCTGGATTGGCGCGCGCGAGCGTGGCCCTAACGAAGATGCGCCCGAAAAAACCAGGGGCCGATGAAAAACGCGTCGAGGGCCCGGCTGAATAAAGGCCGCGCCTTGAGCGAGTGCGGGAGCGCTTCGCTACCCGCGTGGTGTCTTCCGCCTCGGACGACGCCGCTCGCGCCAAACTGCTCTTGTTTCCAGGAAGGGGACGCATCGCTTCTCCCCGCGTTCTTAAAGCGCGGCTTTGGGTATTTTGCGCGGTTCCGGCATCGTTGTCTATCCTACTCCTCTCATTGCCGCAGCAGCCGTCGCCGCTGTGGCCCCTCGCTTGTTTTTCGATGCCGCTCGCGCTGGTTTCGAGAAAGAAAAAGTATTTCGCCGAAACACCGCTTGACTCGCCCCCGCTTTATTCTCCTCTTGCTCCTCCGCGCAGCCCCTTTTGACGGGGCCTCATCCCGGCCTATACAGCAGAGGACAGCACGCGCCGCGGTGCGCCACGACGCCGCGTGCGCATCCATATAGATCGCGAGCTTCGCTAGAGCGCCGGTCCGGTATTCCGTATAACGTCGCGTTATGCGCGATCCTATGCTACTCAGATCATTCCCTTGCGTAATGTGGGTGGACCGTCGCTCTGACAACTGGCCAAGCACGATAAGCGGGAAAATGTGTTAGCATCGCGAAAAGACATCGCCAGAAAGTACTCGCCCATGGACTACATTCCACGCGCTCGTGTCCTTTTCCAGAGCCACGAGTATGCTTGCGAGTAAAGCGTACGCCTTTCCTTTTCTTCTTTTTTTTTCTTTTTTCGTTTGTCAAAACGAAGGTATGCGCCATGCCACCGTATACATCTCGAATGACCTTTGGAAAACTGAGTGATGGTCGAGTTGGTAGTTATGTGTGCGCCTATATCGCAGAACTTCAAGAAACAGAAGTGAACATGAGTTTGTCGCCTTCTTCGTTGGACCGCTGATGAAAATCGCACAGTCTGCAAATGTAGAAAATGGATTAAATGTTATGTAAGGGGGTGCCCCCAAAGACAACCTTATAAACGTAGGAATTTGGTTTGACTCATTATGTTGTTTAGAATACTGCGCTTCCCGTTAATTGTAGGTGCTGTAGGTGCCCTTTTTTTTTTTTTTTTCGAAATTACAACACTGTCGGCAATAACCAACCGAAGCCTGTGTTTTAGTTCAAGCCATATGATGCATTTAGTTGGTAGCTTTTTTTTTAGCTATAAGTGTGACGTCCAAACGGTGAAGATATTTCTAATTAGAACAATCAAACCACAAGACTTTAATAAAGACTTTAAGCTAACTAAAACCGCCCGATAAAAAAAAAATCAAGAAAGACATTTAGACTTCCATATGGATGCTGTAAGTTACGACATCACCTTGTGAATGTACAGGACAAGCTACAGAAACAAGATGTTCCAGGGCATGATGCGCAGGATGAGCTTGTGCGAAGTGCGATTACGCGATCATATCTCTCAAAGTGGCAATTTCTAAAGACGAAATAAAGGAACTCTTGAACAACGCAACAAGAGAGAGGGATAGAAAAGACCATTTCAAATGCCCTCGCGGAGTGCGGTTAAAAAGTGAATCACGAGATCACGAATCGAGGCCTCGTTATCGCTACAGGGGAAGGAAGTAGGTGCGATAGCAGTAATGGCAGTATCTCGAATCCCTAGCCCAGAAAACGGAAGCAGCGCCAAATCAGAGCGACGGTAATCTCCCACACCCGTATGTCTCTGTGCAAGGTGTGTGTGTGCGTGGCTTGCTTGCTGCAACCAACGAACATAATCTTGATGTTTCGTGCCACCCTCTTTAGTGCGGGGCAAGGCCACCTTGTCTTTAGCCTTTTTTATTTCCTCGTAACCTGGATCTACTTTCTAACTAGACAAGATAACGCTTTGGTTACCCCCTTTCTGACGAGACAAAATGTATCGATTTCGTCGCGTAACGTTAATGGTCCGGATTACCGACACAATCCGTGACCACACTCTAGCTGCCTGAAATTTAGGTATAGCATCGAGCAGGACTGCACCGTCGTCTTTTCCTGTTCTTGAAGGTATGCCTGCTTTATTTATGGGGGTGGGGCATGGGGCTTTCATTATGTTATTTTTTACTCATAATAAAGAATATCTTTAGAGTTGTTGTTTTGTATTTGCCCTTGTGCATAATTCGTGCTCATACATTACTACTTGTCTTACTTAACACCGGTTTCACATGGTGCGTTGCTGGTCGCGATTAAGCCCGATCGGGGTTACATTTCTGGGCTGTGTATGGCTCCATTTTTGCAGCTTAGGTAAGCTAGCTAATCACGATCAATAAATCTGATCCGGATCAGGCCAGATCACGATGGAAAGTGACTGTGGGACACCGGTATAACAAGTACATTACGTACCTGTGCTATGTGCGTATCCCTACTTGAAGCATCCCTTGCTTCCCTACTCTAAACAATACATCTGCAAGGTATTCGTCAAGCACTTTGCGTATATGAATTCTTTCGGCACGGAATAATGGTGCGTCAAGCTTTTATCCGTTGCCCCGCCACGGTGGTCTAGTGGCTATGGTACTTGGCTGCTGATCCGAGGGTCGCGGGATCGAATCCCCGCTGCGGCGGCTGCATTTCGATGGAGGCGAAATGTTGAGGCCCGTGTGCTGTACGATGTCAGTGCACGTTAAAGAACCCCAGGTGGTCGAAATTTCCGGAGCCCTCCACTACGGCGTCTCTCATAATCAGAGCTGGTTTTTGGGACGTTAAACCCCACATCACAACAGTTTTTATCCGTTAAATTGAAGGACGTTGTACGCGGTTTTAAGGATCGTGGCACCGGTTGCAGCCCTGTTTTAGCGTCGTTTTGCGTTGCATTCCGAACACCGGAAACCGCCGAAGGGACGAATTGCGCGGCTGCTCATGCTCACCGCTACCGCGTGGTGGACGTCTGTGGTTCCAGCGTGCCGGGGAGGTGCGTATACGTCTTTGCACGTGCGGTAGCTCAGCAGTGGCAGCGCTGCCATGTATACAGAGAAAGGTGGGTGAGGGTACGCAGGAATCGGTTCGCCTGTCGCCGGCAGCCGCCAAGCGAGAGGCAGCGCGTTTTTCCGCTGCCTGGAGCGATCAAGTATCTGGTCGTGATCGGAGGAAGGAAGTAGCGACGCCGGGGGAACTGTGACGCTCGGCGAGGAGCTAGCCGAGTCAAGGCCGTCCGGGCCATCGGGCGGCTCAGTGTGCCGGCGGCCGACTTGCAGCCGCTGCAGCGCTGCTAGCCCGGCGCCTAACCCCATTCGGAGTCAAGCACTGCACAACGACAAGCTGAGGCCGGTGGCTGCACGCTCCGCCGCGGTATCATCTTCCTCGGAGAAAGTGGAACGCCAGAGTCTGGGCACGGGGTGCCCTCTGCATGCATGCACCCCTCTCATTGCCGAGCAGAATTCCAGGAGCATTGCACATGACACGCAGTCGGCTCCATGGCGCGCCACTCTCCAGACATGCGGTGTTCACGTCAATGCGAGGCCACTTGAATCGTGCGTTGCCTAGAGATCGCTTTATTCGCGCTCAAAACACTCGAAACACAAAGAGAGCGCGGTCTTGGCACAATGCCGTCTCATAGACGCACTTTTCTGTTCCGTATACGCCCGGATGAGTAAATGGGCTGGCTGGAATTATTACGAGTGCGTACTGAGATGCGGTCTCATTCGGGCTATTACAACAAATGCGAGCGATGGGATGTTGCGTGATCATCAGTCTACGCGCCCTGATGAGCTCGACTACGGTTTAAACACTGGACTTGCAGTGTGGTCTGGTTTGAGCAGGGTTGAGACCAGCGCGATTTGTTTAAGTTCGGTTTATGGGTTTCTCGAGACTGATGCGCTCGGGAAATAGAGTATCCACATTTCCCTGCAACTGTACCCATCATTAATTGAATGTTCGTGCGCGAATGAACAAATAGTTTGAGAAAGTGAAAGCGCAAAGACGACAGGGATCTGCTCCGTGAGGAAAAGAAAACAAGGAAGTGTCCCGTGTGTCGTACCCGGAAAAAGTTGCACAAGCGCTCAATGCCCCTGTATTGCGTCACGATTGTCATACGTATACTTATCTTGCCTACCATCTTGGCGCTTCTGTAATACGCATTGGTGCCGGTGAAGATGTCGAAACAGCGTAGAAAGGGAGAAACTGTCAATGCTACGCTTTCGCTATAGACATTATTTCCTCTGGCAGATGTATCGCGAGCTGCGGCCTAACCGGTATCCGCCAGTGCAAAACAACGGCATTGAGCGCTTTACGAAGGTGAAAGCACAGCGCAGATGCTGTGATAGAAGTAGAAACAGAGCACCGTATCGGTGACTCTTTCCTGTCTGCTATCAGCGATGATGAAAATAACTGCAAAGTGGCATTGTGATACACGTGCGGACGAAAGTCCAGAAATATAGAGAGAGGGAGAACCAACGAATGGCAGCGAGGTTAACCAGACAAGCGTCCGGTTTACTACCCTGCACAGGGAAGGGGAAAATGTGTAAATACAGAGGTATAATGAAAAAGAGACAGAGATCTCCAATCACGCGCACACGTGGAGGAGCATATCAGCTCCGCAGGAAGTCTCAAGTACCTGTCTGCATTAAGTACACTTTAGCAACACTTTATAGTTCCTTTTGAGCCATCGACGCAAATGACCATCAGGGAATCTTGGCGTATTAAATGGTCTTGTGGTTTATTGTCACCGGAGAGAGTATCCTTGGGTGTTACAACTACGGCCCAAACCCACAGGGCGTGTTCAGTGATCCCGCAAGAGTCCCGTGTAGATGTGCCAGCCATTCCGGTGACAAAAAATCTATAGGCCCTCCTAACCTCGAATGGACGAAATTTCCAGGACCCTCCGCTATGATGTGCCTCATAATCACACCGTGGTTTTGGAACGCGCAGCCACGGAAATATGACGTGGCCTTTCACTAGAGCTTGACGGTGACAATTTCTGATCCCTGTATAACAAATGTTCGCAAGTCCTGCGACATAGAGACGACTGCGAACTGCAGAAAGGTCAAGAAAACTGGCGCCCTTATAGAGGTGAGCGTCTCTCCAGGGCAAGAAGAGGCCGTAGAGCCACACTGTGGATACGCGGTGGGCACGCGTGTCCAGCAAGGTCCTACGTGTTCGGGCCCTTTGTCTACCTCTGGGCAAATCGGCCCGTATGCACCGAGGTAGCTGTGCTCCCGGTGCTACGGCCCGGGCGACGTTCGACTCGTGGCCTCTGCAGCGCTTCTCTCCCGCCCCCTAATTGGTGCCCGGCGAACGGCCTTTGTTCCAGTGTCGCAACGGGGCGAAGGAAGCGCTGGCAGATGGCGGGCCCTGCTTTTCGGCGCGTTCTCCTGCGGCCGCTTGATTTCCCCGCCTAATGGATTCGAGATGGATGGCTGACCAGCCTAGGTTGCCGCGGTGGCGGCGCGGGAGCCGTTGGGAAATGCCTTGGGGGCTTCCGATTCATTTTTCGACATCTTCCCCCCATCCGATGCCCCCCCCCCCCCCTTCCGCACCTAGTCCGACAACTCGCCGCCGGTCGGCAGTGGCGCAACAGCACGCGTGTCCTGACGCTGCCCCCGCGCACGGTCACGCTGCGCTCGCCGTGCACTGCGGGGCCATGCCGCGTCGCAGCCGGCGAGGCGGGCGAAAAAGCGGGCGTTAAAGGTGAACGCTGGAGTGCGAACGTCCCAAGCAAGAAGCAAAACAAAGCTTTCCGTTCCCACGAAGTATGAATCCGTGACGCAAACGACTTTAAAAGAATAATAATAATAATAATTTTGAGCGTAGTACACGCGCCCGCCTCGGGCGCACTCCCGCTTAATGCGGCAGAAAGGAGGTAGATAGCAGTGGAGGTTAAAGATGAAGAAGTTAGAGTGTAAAAGCGATATACTTGAAGTCTCAATCGCCTTTAATCGGTGTGATCAACAGCTGGCTTTGGGGTGATGGTCGTTGTGTTTATACACGTCAGCGCATATCGATCCGGCACGGTAGCCTTGTGGCTGTGACGTTGCGGTGGTGAGACCGACGTCGCGGGTTTGATTGCGGTGGTCGCGACTCGTAATGAAATTGTGTCACCGTGTCGCTGATTTTTACCAAAGAAATTAAATAAAGAAGAAAGAAAACTGCCGATACAATGAGAAGTTGTTAAACACCGCTTATTGGGGAGTGCGAATGACTGGTTTGACGAATGCGCACAAATATTTAATTTACCCCGAGCAATGACGAGACATCCATATATGCAACTTAACTTCGAACATGCGCTGTAACAGATACACATTCGGAAGAAATACGTCCTTTGATGTAGCAAAACAAAGGCACCGCCACCCGTCACCCTCCTCAAAAGAAAAAGGAAAAAAAAAAAAAAAGGTGGTTATATGCTCAAGACGTGCCAAACAATATGAAGGCAAGACGCTGATCGCCATTTTGACAAGGAGAAGAATAGTAGCGGTGTGCTCGCACGAGAATGTGCTACCAGTGCTTGCAATAGTCCTTGATGCCATCATGTTGAGCGTCAGACGTGTCAAGCAATAGTTCTCTAGCTTTTAGTATCTGACATTTCCCCCATTTGTTGCATAAGAAAATTAAACACAGTTTTCAGATTCTTACCCGTCATCGTCATCCCAAATTTGACTCACGGTGAGTGTCGACAATGATCAACTACAGTGAACAGTTTAAGATTAACGCTCGGTGTTCGCCATGGTCAAGAGTTGCGCCGCTAGCAGTATCTCGCGAATGAAGGCAGTACGTTGAACTAGCGCTCGGATAAGAGGAGGCCAACGTACCTTAAACAACGACGTCACTCAGATAGGTTAACGGCACACATATTTCAATATCAGGGGGAGGGCCAACCTCCCTATGCGCGATTACCATTTGCCGATACAGGGAACAAGCGTCGGCCTTCATACAGACGACATTGCAGTCGGAGCGTGAAAGCATGTTATCTGGAAGACACTGCATAAATGTTGGGGAGTGCATCCCGCCCTTCATCGACGCTTATAAGAGTGGTCAAATCAGCGAAGGCTGTGTTCAACAAACACCACGATGTTCAGCACATTGCGTTGGAGGGCCACAGTTATTGTGAATCCATAATACTTTTTGAGCGCATGATAACCAACACATGAATGACGGCAGGATTCTGTCTCATGAGAGCGCTCTGCTGATCAAGTTTGTGGTTGTTGCAGCACGTGGTGTACTCTGCGCACGATCTTCTGGTATCTGGTCCCGTATTCACAAAACGAACTTACGATAAAAATGATCGTAAGAGAAAAAATTTCAGCCATTCCTGATGCTGGACATATCATCAGTGAAGCCGGGTAGCTAATGGCAAAAAGCACTTACGAAAGAGGAGACTCGTTAATTCGGCCCATGTTCCGTATAAAGAGTAGAGCGACGGAACGAAACAATGCCACTTGCCCTGTTTTCTTTCCTGTTGTTTTGCGCCGAAAAATTATTATGGCTCCGATGTCCGTCACTTGTACAGGTTATTGCCGATACGTATGTGCCCCTAGCCGGCAAGAAAGCGTCGTCAACGTCACCACATATTCCTGCCTCATCGCGACTCTCTGTGGCGGTAGGATCTTATTATTTTGTTCTAAAGCTCCGCCTAATTTAATTTATTTTTTTTTCCTTCTCCCTCTGTCTTTCTCAGTGCCTTAAAAGCCGTTCTCTCACGCAGTACTATATTTATAACCGAAACAGTAGTGACATCTAGGACAATAATGATACGGCGACATTTCTTTTGGCAGCGCAAAAAGAGAAAAGACGTGCGAAGGAACACCACACATGGGTTGAGACGCGGAAGTGGGATATTTAATCGATATGTTTCACAGACACTCGCCGCAGGCGAGATGTGTAAATAAAAGACATATAGGGCTGATAACGTAAAAAAGAAAAGTGAACAACACAAAACCCTGATTACTTCAAACCGCGATTGAAGCACAAGCCTTCGATAAATACTCAGTTCTTTCTTCTTTCTTTCTAAGAGAGCGCGACAGAAACGCGAACTTACGCATGAGGTTCCATATGCCTCTTTCTCTTGATATGAATAGGTTCAATCATTTCCCGAGTAGCGCGGCCATCATGCACAAAGTCGCTCGGTCTCCGAGCACCTTATCGCTATCGCTGCTGCACAATGTGTAACGAGATCTCGATAACGCTCTCTTGGCCGGATATTAACACGCACCTTCCTCTGTCCCACGTAACACGGCTCTGTGCGACTATATACGCGATCATGGAAGCTGATATACGAGTACTTATGGCGACAAATGTCGGTTATCATAAATGTCACGTCGTTCACAGGCGTAATAAAATTCTCTTTTTCCTTTGTGCGCGTGCGTGCGTCCGTGTGTGGGGGGTGAAAGGTGGGTGGGTGTGTGCTGACGCGAGGTTCTGTCTTCCTCTAAGTTTTTCGGGTTGAAGCTACAGCCCGATGTAATAAATTCTGTGTGTAGGCTTTCTCCAACAGAAAAAAAAAATTATCCTCAGCGACAATCGTCAATCTGACGTCAGTTTAGATGCACAAGAAGTTCGTGAAAACCTTTCGTCACCTTGCCATCAACATGGCAGGTATATGGTAAGAAATATGAACCGGAACGGAAGCTTTACCGCCAGGACGATACCGGGGCTTTGTTACCTGCAATGAGAGAGAGAGGGGGAATCATTTTCCGCACTTAGTACTACGTAGCATTCTAGGGAGTTTAGCGGCCCCCGTCAAGCATACGCAGACGGCTTGTTCCCGGTATAGGCCTCAAATGCCTGTATAGCGTCATGGTCACAGCCTCCGCTTCTTCGACCACAGGTCTGCCTCTGCTGTACGGCCAAGCTCGAATTTTCGGCTAAGTTTGTAACACACTATATCGAAACAATGTGCTCATGTAGAACCCGCGCTACATTGCTGTACAAGCGGTTGCTGCGAAAACATAGTCGCAAAAGTAGCGTCAACGGAGCGCCAATACACGAGATGTGAATGAAGTGTCTCGATCACTTGTTCGAATTTCTTATTTGCTAAGTATTTCTCCTTTATAATCGGACGATAGAGAAACAATGGGGCGGAGAATATTTTTTATAGTGATATGGCAACCGTAGGAAAACGGGGACGCTCATGTGAAGGTGTCTGCTATGGTAAGAAGAGGAGAATAAAGAGAAAACAACAACGTACTCCCCCCCCCCCCCCCTTTTTTTTTTTTTTTGTAGCACTGGCTATAGACGGGCAGATATGCACAGGCTACGAGTGCAAGTCGGTTCCGCTTCTGTGATCAGAGAAATATGCCGCAGACGAATTCGGTGATCATCGCAAGTGGCCTGCATTCGCGAAAAACTCTACCCACGATATAATGACGATTCGATTCCAGTACACGTATGCTCCTTTAATATCACCAAATTTTCCTCCAGCAGTGTATCCACAAATGCAAGAGGCAAGCAACTTCAAGTGGAGAGCTGTCCCCCTTCCGGAACGGCGCGGTCCTCAATGAGAGAAAAGGGTTAACGTTCGCTTCCTATTAGTTTCACAGATACACGCGGGTACCGTGAGAAATGATGAGATCGGTCGCCTTGCTGCAGCGGCGAGTCACAATGCTATTACGTGTACCTTTATGCACCTGCAGTCTTTGTTTATGTCCTTTTATTTTCTCATGCTTCTAACACTTCCATATTATAGCACGACGCTGCCCCCCTCCCCTACCTCGGCTCTTTTTCCGTATCTATTGTCACTGTTATTCTTATCATCTAAGTGGTCGCGGAACGACTCGGCTGTGTGCAGAAGTGCGAGAAAGACAGTTACGAATAGAATGCACGCGCTGGGACTTATTAAAGCACGTACATGAAGCCGTCCGAAGGTCCAAGCAGAGAGGAAAACTGAAAGAGCTGAATTGTACAATATCCATACAGGAAATATCCGCCAGCTCGTATTCATCCCGGGAAATGAAGCCTTGGAGTTCCTTAATGCAGCATGCAAAAAGAGAGAGAGAGAGAGAACGTCAGCGGTCGCCAGTGTTGTTCCCTGAGCGCTTGTGGGTCACTCTGCGCGCAGACTGGGATAAAAGAGAAAGCCCTTTTTGTTGTTGTTGTTGTTGTTGTTGTTGTTGTTGTTGTTGTTGTTGTTGTTGTTGTTGTTGTTGTTGTTGTTGTTGTTGTTGTTGTTGTTGCACTCTAAACACATGACCCCATGTGCAATACCTATAGTTGCAATAGAGCTAGGAGGCGAGTGAACAGCTGTTCTTACTGGCAGATTAAAGAAGACTCCAAAAGGCTGAATTCGCTTTTAAAACAATGGCACAGTGCAGTCGTGATGTTTAGTCTCGATAATCCTGAAATCTCATTCGTACTTCACTAATCCAGGGCCATTTTGCTTGACAGCCCTGCACAAATGAGTAAACACGTATTTATTATCGAGCTGAATTTCTCGCACTTTCTCTGACGCTTGCCTTGCGCTTGGGAATAATCTCCTCAACCTCCTAATTGCGCGATGACAAAAACATGGGGCGTGTATACGCGAAAAAAAAAAAACGCAAATAGTTGGCGGGTCGAACTTCTAGAAAAATTGAGGGGCCACTCGATTAATTCTTCGAAGTTAGACGAGAACCAATTCGTTTACCGAACGAACAGGTGTAACCGTAAGGTATTCGAAACATACTGAAAAGGGTATTCGTACTCGATCTTGTTTAAAGGGGGTCTATATGCCGTGCCACGGAATACGAATACTGTTCTCTGTTGGTCCTCCCTGATCGATCAATTCTGCTCGTCAAGGCAGAACTGAACAATCAGGGATGACCAACAGGGAACAGTATTCCGCATTCCGTGGTGGGGTATACAGGCCCCAAGAATTAGCATTCGCGAAGACCGTTTACCTATAATAGCTAGGCTGTTCACAAAAGTCAGACCAGGAGCCGAACTCACAGTACTTCTCCTTCGTAAGCGCGTCTTGCAGTTGTTCGGATGTCTTCGCTAATGCATGTTCAGCATCAGGATTGAGTGAAATATTTCCTTATGAACTTGAATTTTTATGTCGTATGATGTGTTTGTGAACACTGACTGGCCCAGGGGTTTATCCAGAATTTCGATTTTTGGGGGTTTGTAGGGCGTTTACCAATGGTGGTACCAAGACGTGACGGGGGGGTGGTAGGTGAGCGGGGTATACATAGTTATTAACTGAAAAAAACTTTTTTTTTTTGGGGGGGGGGGGGGGGGATCCACCAGGGAAGGGGGGGGGTGTTAGGGGAATACTGGGGAGGTTTTGTATAAACCCCTGAGTCAGGCTGACCGGCTTGCGTACGCTGCCGTCTAGACGCAGAGTTACATGTTCTTTGCCTCCTTCTTTTTTTTTTTTCCTTCCTCGATGACAGAGATCATAAACTAAGCGTTCCCTTCGTCTCAGCCAATGGCTCGTACATTCTTATAACAAAAAAAAAAAACTGTCTTTTGGTGAGGTTTCACTTTGATCCAATTATAACGAAACAATACTGCGCAGACAAGAAACCGCAAGAAGTAAACGAAATGCTTTAATCTATTTTTATCTGCCCGAGCACCGTTTGCGCGACTTTTTGCTTTTCACTTTTCGCTAAGCTGCTTGGCGGCATTGAAGTAACAAGGAGCAAGGCAACACAAAACATAGCAAAAAATGCAGGTGTCGGCACCTCTCGGCCATCAGCTCAGTGTGACAGGGTCAACATCTATACAGAGACGGGCATGATTTAATTTTCGATGGGTATGCTCCTCATCTTGCAAGCTTTTCTTTTTCTTTCTTTTTCGGCTCTCGTCTTTCGCCCCTCGTGAAAAAAGGTTCTCAATCTGAACTGTCTAATGAGTATGGGGAAAGCCGCAGAATACTGACGCGTGAATATACGCTTGTGAAAATGCTGTAAATGTGATATGTAAAGACATGCATTTAAACAGGTCCCACGTACGAAAACAAAGAACTGTAGGTGTGCGCAATGTCCCTTTAGTGAGGGTTCGGCGCTAGTTTGTGAGAGTTAATGGTACGTCTAAATGTAAGGTCGGCCTGAATCTCAAGCGGAATCGTTGTATCTCTGCCGATGAATTCGATCAATGTGTGGCTCGTACCCCATATTCAGTCAGCCTGGCTCATACCCGTACGGGGTATAAACAACAGGTTTCTTTCTTTCCTTTTTCCTTCTTTCTCTCTTTCTTTCTCTCTTCCTTTCTTTCTTTCTTTATCTCGTGTGGCTCATACCCGCATTTATTATCTTTAATCATGACGTGACTGACGAACGTGTCATGTCATGTTGACGTCATGGCCTATCAGACGCTTTAGTCGTTTTGGTGTTTGGTGTACCACGTGCCAGTTTTGGTGCAGACCAAGCGAACGAGACTCGAGTTTTCGTTTAGTTGCCACAATTCGTTTCAAACCTTTCCACGAAGTTTTTCAAGGTGAAAATCAGGTCGTGAAGGCTCCGCTATGGCCTTATGCCACTAGCGACTAGAGCCATAAAATCGCAAATGTGTTTAATTCTAATTTTGCACTAGAATGCATGTGAGCAAGGCTATGCAATATCCGTATATTCTTGAATCGCAGAAAAAAAAAAAAGGGGGGGGGGGGGGGTAAACAATATCTGTCCTGCAATCCATAAAAACACTTGCTGCCAAATATTTATTGCGTGGGGGGATGTTAAGACACAGCTATACTTTTCACTGTTCCTCTTAGGGCATAGTCTGCTGCGTTTTTTTTTTTTTTTTCAGGGGACATTTCCGCTTCGTGTCTAAAAATTGCTTTTGAGACGAAGTTTTATTGTTATCACGTTTCACTTCTGTCACTGAGTGCTGGTGCCCCAAGATCGAAATCGCCAGTCAAGATGAACAGAATTCGTTTAGTGTCAGGTTTACATTCATTAGAAAACCACTCTATATTTAGGTATCCCTTTAAGTAGATCGTTTACCTGCTTCGTGAAATATGCTCAGTTCTACGCCTTTTCTTGTCATGAAAGCTCTTCGACCTTTTCGTTTCGTCTTTATTTTTTCTTGTCCGCAGGATGCCTGCTACATCTGTTCCACCTGAACAATAGATATATTTTTAATATTCAGGGCCCGTGTTCACAAAAACGCCTTACCCTAATAAGGTTCGCAAGTGAATATTTTAGCCAATCAACGTTTTCGACATGTCCTTAGCGACGCCATCAAGCCGATCGGAACGCGTACTTACGAAATACAAGCCTTGTGAATTCGGCCCCATGCAGATTCCAGGGCGTAGTATCGGAAAGCATGAATGATGTTTGCAAAATAAATTGGATATACTGTCCAAGCCAAATTTCAGCCCCGTGAGTTTCTGAAGAAACTTAAAAAAAAAATCATTTGCGAGAGACGCAGTATTCACACGAATTGTCTCTTTTATTATTATTACTTTTAATTTGGCACGACGTTGGCCGGACGCTCAAATTGCAGAGATGAGCACAATGTCCTAGACACGCACCCACATGCAGAAGCGCAGATTGCCTCAGTGCTCAGATATTACATGGATTCTGAGACTGCGAAATGTGATGCTAAAGAAAGGAAGAAAATGAACAAGAATTGAAAAAAACTGAAAAAAGGAAAAAGGGCCCCAGAATGCGCGAGCCAAAAACCGACGTGACCGAGGCGACCGCGGGGCGCGTGCAATAAAAAATGTTGCTTCTTGATCGGGCATAATAAATACTGTTTGACAGGCGATACACCCCGTATACACATCACCACACAAGTGCATGCAACAGAAAGACAGGCCTATACCGCGTGTTCATGCGCCAGATTCACATGCGAGGGCACACATCCTCCATTCATATGGTAACACAGGAGACGCGCACATAAGTTTTCCCCTGCCTTTTTTACTTCAATAGCTTTTGCGAATTGTCTAATGAGGCGGTCGGTGAACATTAAAGAGAACGCCAAGTGGTCAGGCTTAAGCTTCGGCACTCGGCTACAGTGCTGACTAACGGTTAAATACTACGGTATACGCCAAGTATATGCTAATTGTGGGAAGTATGTAAAAGCCTTCAAATGAAAGAAAGCTTCAAGAAGTATGCAGCCACACAGTAAAGCGCGCAGCTGCGCCTGGTCGGGCTTCTCCTCCGCCTATAGACCAAGGGGCCGAAAGCGATGACGTGGTGACCATCGCCGGTTCACGCCGGCGTGTTTACACTTTCTGCGGCTGCAAGCGTTAACCCCCGCGTTCCTGTTTACGGTCATTCCTATAGGGGCGGAAGGCACTCTTCAGAGGGCTGTGGTATGCTTTTGCCTGCGCATCACTTTATTCAATACATACCACCTGGGTTCGAAGGCAATGCCGCCTGCCATCCTTGGTTCTCTGTTGCCCCTTTAACCACATTTCCCCAGTGTTGGTAACAATGACGCCGCGTATTTTTAACTTATATACTTCATCAATATCTACCTGTTTCTTCGTATTATTTGTGTTCATATAATATGGAAGGAAAGACCGACATAGGATAGGCACGGGGTATGTATGTATGTATGTATGTATGTATGTATGTATGTATGTATGTATGTATGTATGTATGTATGTATGTATGTATGTATGTATGTATGTATGTATGTATGTATGTATGTATGTATGTATGTATGTATGTATGTATGTATGTATGTATGTATGTATGTATGTATGTATGCACGTGCACGCTGAGATTTCCTATAGCGTGGTGAGCATCGCCGGTTCACGCTAGGATGTTCACGTTTTCAGCGGCTACAACCTTGACACCCTCGTTCCCAGCAAAAGGAAACCTCGTAGACAGAAATTTCTTTTCACTCTCATCATAAAAGCGAGGAACAAGAACCTTTGCTCACGTAGTTATGCGACAGCATTGCTTTGCCCCGCCACGGTGGTCTAGTGGCTAAGGTACTCGGCTGCTGATCCGAGGGTCGCGGGATCGAATCCCGGCCGCGGCGGCTGCATTTCGATGGAGGCGAAATGTTGAGGCCCGTGTGCTGTGCGATGTCAGCGCACGTTAAAGAACCCCAGGTGGTCGAAATTTCCGGACCTCCACTACGGCGTCTCTCATAATCAGAGCTGGTTTTGAGACGTAAAACCCCACAAAACAACAACAACAATAGCATTGCTTTAACTATTTGAGCCTCAATTTTTCAACAGAGAGAGAATAGCAATTTCGGTCTATAAATTTTCAGGATACAACTAAGATAGGAACGTTGTTTTAAACGGTCATGATCGCTCCTAGTCAACGTAAGAGAGAGAAGAAGAAACATTATTTCAAGAACCGATGTGTTGTTTTTTTCCCTTGACAGGTGCCACCTCAATCCAGATGGCTTTGCGGCGGCTTGCGCCTGCTTCACCAGCTTCTGCTGGTCCACTCAGCGGCCAGCACGACCTCCCACGACCCATTACCGTCCTGCTTTCTTCTTTTTTCCTTTCTCCACTTTTGTATCTTTCGATGTAACGAAAAGGGTAAAAAAAAAAAAGCCAAGTACAATAAAGAACAAGAATAATTAATATCTGGCTGAGTTGAACAATGGGTAAAAATTACATGAAAGCTTGTAAATATGCCAGAAACACCGAGAATTCATGCACACATACGATATTATCTATGTCGATATGAAAGACATATAGAGATTCTAGTTAAGGAAGTGAAGAAAATAGGGTGAAGACTGCACGGAAACTGTCTCTCAGTGAGGACACCTCAACCCGATATCCCGTAGAACGACTATACATGGGACTTTGGAAAGGGATGTGAGGGGGCGGGCAATAAAGTACGAGCGTAGCAAGAATACCCAGGGGCGGGTTTCACAAAATGCCTCCTTTTTTTTTTCAGTGCTTTTTTGTCACAGGCTGGTCGGGTTTACCCATAATAAGTACAGCATCAGGATTGGTTGAAGAATTGTTTTATGAAAGCCTTTAGCGGATGATATTTATTGTGAGCACCGGCCCAGATTCCGTAGTTGATAGCCCATTGCACAAATACTCATGCGCAACCTAGCAAGGCTTAGTTTGATCCAACTCAGTCGACACGTCCTGAACAGCATCTATTGAAACTCGGGTTTCGCTCGTTAGTGCTTAATAAAAATCCCGATTATATAGTTACCCAAACATTCATCCTACGCCAGAGTTATCTGGCGATTTGACATGATTTGAAATATTGTGCCAGGAAATATGCATAGACATTGATACTTTGATACTGCACGCGTGTGTCATGCACAAGATTGTATAATGAGATTATATATATATATATATATATATATATATATATATATATATATATATATATATATATATAATCTCATTATACAATCTTGTGCATGACACACGCGTGCAGTATCAAAGTATCAATGTCTATGCATATTTCCTGGCACAATATTTCATATATATATATATATATATCCTTGCTAATTGTACTGAGCGCTTAAACTGTTCGTGCGACGTTACAACATGATTATAGAATACCGCTAACAAACAGAAAAAAAAGCGCTTACGAAAGAAAAATTTATGAATCGGGCCCCTGTTTCTGCCTGAAAAAACAATGATACCGAAAAAACATACGAACGGACCGATATGCCAGATTCTCAGTGACAATCATGCCAAAGGCAGTAGGCCCAAGGAACAGTTTCTTTCTCGCCATAACAGTCACGTTATCGACATGTATTTTTCAAGGAATCTGGTTTAAAATAAAGAGATTCAGTTTCTTTGTTCAATCATTAAGTTAACTCGAATGATTGACTCGGAGGTACATGGTTATTCGGACTGCTTTCCGTCTTTCTCTTCGCGGCTGAGGCCGTTTGTTGCAAATGTCCCGCCTTATAACACAGCGTTAGCCTGTAGTATGCGCTCAGCCGCCCTCTCCCCTATAAAGAAATAACTCATCGTCAATACTGATGTTTCGTATGCATTATGCGGTGAGCATATGCGCATTCAGTTACGAAGACAGGGACCTCGCTCATTTTCTTTTTTCTGTCTTCCTGTGTCTGTGTGTGCATATATAGCAGCTGCTGGACATTAACAAAAAGATGACTGAATATCGTGCATTTTTTCTTCACGTAACTACGTCATCCTTTTTTTTTTTTCAGTTTTTCCGCGTGGGCTGCCACGTTGCATAACCTGGAACTGAGCTTATAAGCGAGACCATGCGACCATTTACGCAGATACTGCGACAACGACTTGCGAAGTGTTCTACTCTTTTCACTGCTGTTTCACTGTCCATATGTCATATGTGCTACGGTTCATGACAGGAAAAGGTGACACGTTGTGTTTAAAATATTACACTTATCTGCTCGACAAAAAAAAAAAAAACAGCGTCTAATAGGTTGAGAGAATACTAGTGGAACACATCAGCCACAACAGGAATAAGAAAATCTGGTGCCGAATTCACAAAACTTCGTGAGTGCATCCTGCGATTGGTCGGATGTCGTCAGTAATTATATGTCCAGCTTCAGGATTGGCTGAAATATTCTCTTACAAACTTTTTCGTTGAAAGATGTTTTTGCGAATACGGGTCCCGCCTGTGTGGCGATATTTGAAACGACCTACGGGTCTTTTTGGAAACGCAGCGGAACGGAGCTGATGATTCTCAACGTCGACAACTTTGATTTAACTGTGCGCCTTACTTTGACCAACACAGCACCAGTTGTCCCACCCTTCCCTCTTCCTCAGACTGATTCACGACAGCCCTGTGACGATTATGACCGAACGTATAAACGGGAACGGTCCTCATTATCCTTGTCTTTCGATAACAGCAGAACAGATACGTTGGACCACCGGTGCCTTCCTCTATCATCTGCCCCTCGGATTCCCTCCCCAAGAACCATTCTCTTCTAATCTACGTGGATCCGACAAAGTAGGTTTCAGTCGGCTTCTCGGCCTGAGTCACATTGTCCGGCTTACGTAAGTGCTAGCGCATCAGATCGGGATCGCAGGGGGTGATAGGGCACGTTGGGACAACACGTTGGGACAAGACGATCCGCTCAGCGATATGCATGTCAATGTGGTCGACTGGACACGTGCAAACCAGAGCCGTATGGAGCCCACGCAAGCGCCGATCGTAATGACCTTTTCTGCATTTACATTCCTATAGCCTGGAGCATTATCTCGGCTAAAAGATGATGATAAAAGAATCTGCAATAATAAAAAAAGGGCGTGCTCCCGAGTGTTGGCAACACCACTGCTTCCGTTGTCCACCAACGAAGCGAAAAAGGAAATGACACAGGGGGGAGGACTCAGCCCGTTGGCCACAAATCGCCACGCAGCGCCGGTCCGCGTGAGTTGCAGGCACGAGCCTCCAAACGCTGGCGCGCTCGCAATCTGGCAGGCGCGCATGGCGACTTTCGGGAAATGGGAACGCTTTATCGTGACACACGCCCTTAACGTGGAACACCGCGTGGGGTTGGGAATTGCTTAATTCCTGAGAACAGGTCCAAGGCGTTCTCTGGAGTGGGTTAGTGTTCAAATTAAGAATCCACGTCCATTTTGCGGAACGGTATTAAAGCGTAATTAACCGCCTTTGTTCTCAGCGGTGGCGGAGAAAGTATTTCTCTCGTCGGCGCCCGCGGGAGGAAAAGGAGGGCGCCTGCCGACGTCCCCGTTGATGCAGGTCGTCGCCTGCCGCCAAGTTCAGTGTCGGTCGCTTTGGCACATGCGGGTCGCGAAGCTGCGAGAGAGGCCTTCTTCACTTTGCGTCGCTGCCGCGCCACTAGTGCGCAGATTAAAATGAAAAGGGGTGGCCAAAAGCCGTTGCGCCACGGTAGCCCCACCCCGCGGCGCGTTTCGGGGCCAGGCGCCACAGCCGAGGGCCTTTTCGGAGGGGGCCCGGGCGCCGAGCCGGCAGCGGCCCACTGTGCCGGTATCTCGGCCGTATCTGGGGCCTCCTATTGAGAACGTGGCTGGGCGGGAGAAAGCGCGCGCGAGGGAAAAGTGTGCCAAGGCTCCGGCGCCCGGAAAGGACAATGGCTTCGGGACGACCCGGTCATGACTCGGCCGCTCGCCGCCGCCGCCGTCGCTTGACCTCCTGTTCCGCCGCCAGGAAACGGGGCCCCGTTCCTCTTGAATGCTGAGCAGGCCTCGATCAGCGGACGTCGAACCCGGGGGCCCCGAGTGGTCAGCGCCCAGGGTGCGCGGCTTGCACCTGCCGTCGCCGTTCTCGGTTGATCGTTGGTTTCGCTCGACGCAACAACCTGCACCGTGTCTCCGACGTGCACACAAAAGGGCGTTCGTAGAAAACGCGACACGACCTTTCCCGTCCGGGGAGATCTTGCCAACTATTCGGTGTCAAATTAGCGCTATACTACGGCGTCTACTCGGACCTTTTGTACGCTATTGTTGTCACAATTGGGGTCCTCAATGTTCTGTCCGCTTTGCGTCGAGACTCGGTAACCACTGACTGACCACGCGCTGTCCCAGAGGTGTTGCTGCTACTGATGAGGACTATTCGAGAAAGGCATCTTTATTGTTATATCTGAGCATGCTCCGCCAAGGCTCGACTTGAATATCGCTACCGGAAAGGAAAAGAAATGATCGCTGTCGGAGATTTCTGCAGCTCGTCTGATGTCTGTTAGCTAACTGATTCATGCATTCTGCCTACAGCACTCTATGCTGGACCCTGACTCCGCAGCTTACCGACATGCGCCATCTTGAGCAGTTGACGTAAGCCTGGACATCCGTTGGCGTCTCCCCAGTGCAAAAAGGCATGCGAGGCATTAGCATCTATCCTTAATCAAACTCTACATGAAGGAGCCACGCAATGTTACCTGTGATGTGTGAACAGGGAACACGCCACCAATGAGAAGCATGAAATCGTATACTTTACGTAGGAGTGCCCCTGCTTCTTACAAATAATCATCGCTTCACTTTCACGTACAGATTCCTCTTACGAAGGCTCTATATAGTGCATCTTCCTGAGCTTGTAAGTAAACGCATGAAGATGGATAAAGCCACCAGGAGAAGGATTTGGTGGCAAACAGGGCTGGGCTGCATCGAGATAAAAATAACGATCGCCATAGTGTGTCTTAGACAGCATCTTCAGTATGTGTACTTATTTATTGATATATGTTTGAAAAGTCTATTTGTGTCTCAGTAATTGAATAATTTTACTATGCGTCGATCACTTCGCGATACTGTTCCGGGCACGGGTATCTCGTTACTTTATTGTCGCAGATGAGCAAGCGTGTTTCAAAGGACAGGGGAAGACTGGCATGTGCTAAGTCAAGCAAAGGCGCTCCATCGGTCTTTAAAACTTCGAAGGTGCAGACACTTCGGCTTCTGAATAGTCATCACAGACCCGTGTGAAATCGGAAGTGTTTTGGTACCTAGATGACCCGAGAAGAGGTATCGCCATGCTGCGGGACTTTCCGACCGTCAAAGCGGTACTTATTCTTGGGAACACACAAACTTGTGCTCGTCTACTGGGCCAGAGAGACTTCTTTCGTTGGTGAGTCTCGTGCTGAGGTCAAACCAACGCTGTATAGAAGACAAGCCATTTGTAAAGCTGCTATGTTGCTTAAGCGCAATTAACGCAACAAGCTCCTCAGCAAATACACTCTTTGTGGAGCACCAGCACCCCCGAAAAAACAAAAAGTGTTCCAATATCTGTATTCTTGTATCTTCTTTTCTGTCTGTGTATTCCGGAATACTTGTTCGTCTTTTGCAAAACAATCTCCGAAATATTCCGTTACGTCAAAGACAAATGTATGCTAGTATCCGTATTTTAGGTTTCGACCATATATGTTTGGATATTTGTACTCCGGAATACTCGCCACATAACGGTGGTCTAATGGTCATGGTAGTCGGCTGCTGTCCCGACCGAGTCCCGGCCGCGGCTGCTGCATTTCGATGGAGACGAAATGTTGAGGGCCGTGTACTGTGAAATGTCAGTGCACATTGCAGAACCCCAGGTGGCCGAAATTTCCGGAGCCCTCTACTGCGGCGTCGCTCATAACATATCAGGGTTTTGGTACGTACAACCGCTGAAATTAATCAATTCTGGAATACTTTTCTGAGTACCTCTGCCGAGCACTGGCGGAAAATTTGTGGGCAATTTGCCACGTCAATTCAAAATAAGCACTCGAAGAACTCAATTCGTGCAATCAGGGAAATTAAGATCATGCTAAATTAAAGCGCAGCGAATATGTTTGTAACGGCACCATTTTCAAGCTTGTCGAGTGTGGTGCTGAATGCTTTCGTTTCTGGAGAAGATTCGCAAAGGCGTGAGACCGTCTCTTGGCGTCCAGAGGCGTGCGGGATAGCTGGCCGCTCTGATGAAGAAGGAATTGATCCTTGTGATCTCCACGGCAAGACACTTGAAGCCACAGGTCAATGAAAGTGGGCCGATATATATGACAAAAACAAAAACAAAACAGCTGCGTTCTCAGACAAAATAAAACGAATACACGACAGGCGGGAAACTTCACAGAATCCTTGCGCAAATACAAACACTTACGAATGTCCCTTTCGAAGATCTATTTCAGTAATGATGACCTTTGATATATATTCTGTAGGTCTTGTGTTGAAAATTGGAATGCCACAAAATATCGTACACGGTTTTACAAATTCCGCCTGCGGCGAGGTATATATTCCAGGTCAAGCTGGTTTCATGTTCGGAACCTGCGAATGAATGTCACTGGAAGGGAGGATTCAGTTTGTCCAACAGTAGTGGATACAGATTTTGCACATCACTCATAAGCACTATTTCCGGAACACACAAATGTTTGCGAGACAGACAGCGCAACTCCGCGAACAACCGTGCGCCGATTGTATTTTGCTTTATGAGACAGCCACTCGGACGCCTGCGCTCACGCACACACACGAACCCACTGCATTTGTGGACAAAATTGTTGGTTTCTTTTGTTTTGGTATTCATGAATCGTCAAGATATGATGCTACCGATTGGCTATGATGCTACCGGATGAGAAAGGGCAGTCGATTACTCCGCGAACGCACCGAGCCCGCCGCCATGATACTACAGAAGTACATTTGTGAAACCTTTGATACACATTTACGAAACCCCAAGAAGAGAGGCGCTGACTCCCTGCAGCGAAGAAGCAGTATAAATGTCATTTGCCAAAATGCTTTGAGCTATCGTAACAAGACGAGATGATATACAAGTGACAGCCCCTCGTTTGGCAGGGAAATGTTAAATGACTGAAAGGTCTCACTTCACCTGTCATCATCCTTCATTCATTTAATTATTTACCATCGTGGAGAAGTCGGTGGCACGTGCACTGCACCTGTCGCTAACGTTTTCTCATTGAGCATAAACAAATAAATAAATGAACTCTGGATAATCATTTCTAGTTTAGTTTAGTTTAGTCGTCTGTATGTGTGTCGTCGCCTATTTGCGCAGTCCCTCCCCTTTTGATGATCAATTCATTGTGTCTGACTCATAGCGAACCTTGTCGAACGCGAGCGCGAGAACGGGGGCCACTGCAGAGATGAAAACAAAGCAAAGAAGGGTCACGCCACCTTTGAATGCTTAAACCGCGGGTAGACACGAAAGCAAGGCTTTTTAAAACAAAGATATAGGATCGACTTTAGTGAAGCATGAACTTTTCCGTCCATGGCTTCATCGTCTCGGCATCTCCTTTATAGTTGTTTTGCGTACTTTATAATGGATCACGTTGGCTGACGTCAAGCTCGCTTCTAAATATATGCCTATTCTTTTCAAGCACCGAACGATATTTTGCCTTAATGTGAAACATCAGCCAGGTGACTGTGTAGCATCGCGCATCTCACAGTGAGTTGTCTTTATAGACTCTCAGGCTCTGTGCTTCCGGCAACGCCGTAGTCAGCCAGGATCCGTATTCCTCTTAAAAGCACTTAAGGCTAAATTCACAAAACCTCTTTCGTAAGTGATTTTTGTCATTGGCTGGAGGGTCTTGCTAAATGACATGTCCAGTATTATGATTGGTTGGAATATTCTCTTACGAACATTTTTAGCGTAGAGAGAGAGAGAAGACAAAGAAAAGGAAGGAGGTTAACCAGACGAGCGTCCGGTTTGCTACCCTGCGCTGGGGCTAAGGGAATGGGGAACATAGAAAGAAAGCGAGCACTGCACACGCGAAAGAGTCTGACATTGGCGGCTTCAGCCTTCTGGCATTGCACTAGGAATTCACAGCCTTCCTTGCTTCAGTGCGGCGCGACCATCCGCGAGCCAAGATGATAACAATATTTAGCTTAAGTTCTTTTTGTGAATACGTGCTTAGATCTCTCTGTATGCATTAAGTGTGTCGAACTCCTCGAAAGTGGTGGGTATTTCAGCATTGCGTACTTCAGCGTTGCGTGACCAAGTGTCCTTTACTCGGATTAGCTTGCTTGGCTACATTATTTCTTCGCTTTCGAGGCCTGGAAATGTGCCACCAGTTCAAGAGCTAAGTATTAGGAGCGGCCGTGTTGCTGCGCGACAACGTCTCCTTGTTTATCGAATTAATGAAAATACTGGGTTCGTATTCGCAAATACATCTTACGCTAGAATTGTCCGTCAGATAATATGTTAGCTAGTGGTGACGCCAGACATATAATCAATTGAGGCTGCTGGCCAATGGGGAAAGAAAATATTTAGGAGCGGAAAATTTTGCGCATTCGGCCCCAGGGCTCCGTATGTAAAAAAGAAAAAAAGTCTTACGTTAAAGGTGTTCGTAAGAAAATACATCAGCTAATCATGATAGTGGGCATGTAATTAGCGAAGCCGGTCAGCCAATAGCGAAAATTACTTACAAACGATGATCTTTGTGAATTTGGCCCCAGATTATTGTTATATCGCCTTTATTGAGGCGAAGTTCAGACCAAGTGCGGCTTTAAAGATGAGGGGAGCTAGGGGCGGAAAAAAAAAAAAGGGGGGGGGGGGGCGGCGAAGGTGTTCAGCGCGCCGACATTTTCGCGGGAAAAGCGACTCATACCTGCAACTTTGTCCAAGACTACTTTAGTATAATCTACGTATAAGCTCTGTTATGACAAATTTAATCCAACTGAAGTGTAGCAAGTTGCCGCAAAAGTCACCGTTATTTCGTGCGCTCGTTTACATTGTGCCCACCCTGCTAAGACGCTTGTCAATCGTGTTGTTACTCTCACTATAGTCAACCAATGATGTGAATGGCGGAACTTGTTGCCTGTTAATGGCAACGTTGAATCATAGTGGCCAGACTGTACTGAAACCGAAGTGTGAATTGGATCGTCACGTCCTTCACTGTCACGACCACGTGACACTATTGTAAAAAATATATGCAAGAAATGTCGAAACAATAAGTCTTTACGAAATTATACACTTGTGCCTTCGCAACTACAGCAACGAGTAAGAAAAATGCGGGCTTTTATTTTTCTTTTCTTGCTATGCAAGATTATAAGGGGCTGCGGCCGTAGTTCTCAACAGGTGCGGATTTTTTACATAAAACATATGGAATGCACCGTAAAACGACATGAAATATGACAAAGTGGTATTTGGCGCGCACTAAAGCAGCTAATATGCATTTTTCATGCGCTTGCTAAGGTGTAAAAAGCACAATCCATTCCCGCTCTTTGCATGAAAAGAATATATAAATTTCTGGAAATTTCATTAGAGCAGACAATAAATAGTTTCTCGAACAAAATGTATCCTTAAATCGCTTCACTTTCTTATACATATTGCATTCAACTCCAAAGCCTGAGTTTCAGTGCAATTCGCCGCATTGTCTGCTGTTGCCATTGCTTGTTTTCCTGTTCCACAATAACTACACACTAATGCGTGACAGACGAGCGCGTATTAGATTATCCGATCACATTAGCACGATTTATAGACACTTCCATTTTTCTGCGGATATAATTCGTAAACTTGATCAACTTTTTAACGAAATTTACAAACTTTGCAGCATATTTAGTGATGCATTTGAGGTCGTAATCAAAAGATCATCTGTTACTGTTCACTATATAGCACGTATCATCATCCCAAACGAAATATATTTCTTTAGCATCGGTTCAACAAGCACCTGGTTAGAAAACGCAGTAGACTCGCTCACCTATTCAAACAGAGAAGGTTTAATTGGCCGTGGCCTTCCTATATAGGCGTTGCACAGTCTTCACAGATAAGCCAAAGGGAAGAAAAAACACGCATCAACGAAAAAACGCACACGCACTAAGCGATGTTTGAAAACAATCCGTCAGGCAGCTCGCTAACTTGGAAAGCAGGGAGAAGACCGCGTGCCCTGAAAGAACGCATCTCACGTTCACACAAGTGTGTATATGCCCTTCGCGCCCTCTGCCGCCACTGTAAAAGTGCACGTAGTGCTCACGCGCTCTTTTTTGCTGCCAACAAGCGTGAACTCGACATTTCAAACGACGCCAGCCGTGCTCGCTTCAGAACTGATGGGAGTGAAACGAGACAATAACGCTGAATGGCACGAAAATAGAACGTCCGTATGCGTCAGCTCGTCGCCGTTTGACACCGTTGCTTTTATTAGTGCGACGTGTTGTGCGTATATACGTATGCATATGAAATATCAATTGTCATTATTATTCGGCGGGTTTCCTCTTACGGGTGAACTGATAATGCAGTGCATGCAGAACAAACATGCCCTAAAATTTCTTTAATCTCGTTCTTCCCCATATTATTAGTGCTTCAAGCGTCTGTTTTTCTTTGTTTAGTTATGGTTAGTTAGTCAGTAGAAACACGATAAACCAGAGAACAACTACAAACAAAAAAAACCGGACACTTACCCAATCTAGCAGTAAAACAGGTTCGTGATTTGATGGTACGTGTTTTTGCTACAAATGCGTTATGTTGACGTTTCATTTGTTGGTACAATATAACAAAAGGCAGGCAGGGTAGTTCAAATTTGGATGCCAGGCAGTCGACGTGGAAAGTAGCGGTACGTGTACTCCTGAAACGCTACATGTCACGTATGCATCCGCTTTTCTGGGAGACTCTCAATACCTGAAACGGAGCGGATGTGAGGAGTGTTAGGTGACCAGTGAGGTGTCGACACGTCCGGACACGTTAAAGACACTTTTCGTGCGTCAGCCAATGTCGCTGACCTGCATGTTGCTTGTCCCAGATGCTCGCTCAAGCTACGTGCTCCTAGCAGCTAGAGCATATAGCCGGATGATATCTTTCGAACTACATCGCAGATATATTGTAGGAAAACAAGAACAAAGTGCAGACCAAGCACGAAACAGGCAACATTTTGTCAGAAAAGGGCGCAGCGAAGGCGGTGTCCGCCCCGCTTTACACATAGATACCCGACACTGCGGAAGCTACGCGAGAGTAGGGTAATCAAAAATCGCAAGCGCGCGCGTTTCGTGATCACCTTTCGTTGTTGCTCGACTACGCGACGAACGGCCGTCGCGAGACGCGAACGCGCAAACGTCGACCTCTGGAAAGTTAAGAGAGCGCCGCTCACCGCCCGGAAGCTGCTCGAGTGATTAGCACGGAGAGTTGCGCACCGTGTATACGTGCTTCCGGTGCGTACTTGCTCCTCCACTGTGCCTTGCGGTGGAGTACGCCTGCTACTTAATGGAGTGAGCATAAAGCACTGGATATAGAATGGACTGAATCAGAAAGTCCCAGTGACAAACGTATTATTTAGGATTTATTCTGACGTTTCGGCTGGAGACCAGCCTTTTTCAAAGATGATCATCTGTTGTTCATCTTTGAAGTTGATCCTCAAAGTTGTTCATCTTTGAAAAAGGCTGGTCTCCAGCCGAAACGTCAGAATAAATCCTAAATAATATGTTTGTCACTGTGACTTTCTGATTGTATATTTATCCCGATAGCCAGGAAGAATATATATATATATATATATATATATATATATATATATATATATATATATATATATATATATATATATATTAGTTTTGCTAACTCATCACCGCTACAGTTCTCGCGATCCGAACCAAGGCTGGAAAGTCAAGTAAGTGCTGTTCCTTTTTTTCGTGGGCTGGGTGCATAATTGAAATAAAAAGACAGGAGAAAAAAAAAAAGGTATTGCCATGCGTTCAGTATGAAAAGGCTTTTCGTGGACTTTGAAAAGAGGCATAGTTTGGGCTCAACGATATGCTTGTTCCAAACCCAACACCGTTTCAATTGAGCTGTGATATAAACGTTTCAGATACCTAAATTGTTGCCAGCATATCACTCGCTGACTCAATCTCCAATTTGGCGGCGAACTTCGCGAGTACGTCATTACAGGAGTTGTTAACTTGACACACATGGCGTCGTGCTTCCAAATACCGGGTGTGTCGCGTAGCTGCTGTCGCTGGCGTGTAATGTTTCACTGACAAGCGACAAGCAGGTGCTACAGCGCATGGGGCTTCCTATATACATAGAAAATTGCGAGGCATGATCTGTAGCGCATGTGGGCATAGGACAGCTGCGGCATGGTGGTTCAGCCGGCAAAGGAATGGCGGGTAGCACACGGACTCACCTAAACTTCGTCCTTGAACATGGCTTTAAATGGCATTGGGTATCGTAACACTTGCGTTTTCTTACACGAAATATTTAGCTACAAATGCAGTTCACTTTTTTCAGTCTTTAAAGCACATTTATTTCGCCTTCGCGCTTTTCGTCACACGTGCATGATGGCTCGGTTGCACGTCGCTATTCGGACGGGGTCCTAATAAAACATAAGAAAGAGAACGGGAAGAGACACTGTTCAGAGGAAGATACAATATATTCTGCAGGAGGCAAATTAAAAAAAGAAAAACAGAAGCTTCGTTTTAACATGCGCTAACCATGAATCCCGTGAAGGCGTGCACGCCTTTTCGCCTGTAGATATTCAATTCACCGCGCGCGTCCCACTATATGTTCTGTAGCCTGAAACATGCCTCGCAGTTATTCTAGCAGAAATACGTACGAACGTTCTATGCAACGTCTCATTCACGAACTTATACGAGTTCGCATAAGCTGCTGATATTACACATACTTTATTTTTCGTCTTAAGTTTGTACTGAGTGTCTGATTAGTACCATACCTTAAACCCACTAGCCTGGCACTCGTGAGCTCTAGTACAAAAAGCAATGAAGAAAACATCGCAAGTTACGAGGAAGCTTCAGCAAGGGAGTTCCTGTACAAATAAATGGGAATGCACAAACCGTTCTCCTCGGAAACCACTGCACCGACTTCCACGACGCTGGTTCCATCGTGCAGCAAGTTTTAATAAGAAAGTGGATGTTTTGTTGAGACTGTGAATGTCCTTTCTTTTTCTTTTTTTCCAAAAAAAAAAGGAAATTGAAAATAGCGAAGGAAAAAAATGATGTTCGAAGTTCGCAACTCTTTAGCACAAAAATAAAATACATCCTATTACGTAAACACCTGTTTATACACCTAGTACGGACAACATTTGCGTATCGCATACCTCTCTGAGGTACTACACCAGAGATTTTTGTTCTCAGAAGCCTTTCAGCAAAAGCTTCGTAGCACAGAAATCGGCAGATCGCGGACGCATGGCACGTGCCCAGGGAGAAACCATGCGGCTCGTCGCCGAAATGCACCCGACAAACGCGCGCCAACGTAGCGCAGACAGCAATTACTTTTCGCACGAACAGAACGCCGGCACCAGATGATCCTCACCGCGCTGCAAACAGGTTCGCCGGACGCACGACGGCTCGCGTTCGCGTAGCATGCGCGTGACGTCACCCGTAACGACGTCACGCGACTGACGTCACTCTGGCACCTCGTCGGGGTGCGCGTTTTGGGTTTCAGGCACGCGTAGGCCGGCATTGCACTTCCGTGCTGCAAAGAAAACAGAGCGGGCGAGAACCTGTTTCCAGTAGTGCGCCGCAAGGTTGTCTGGCATAGCGGTGCGGTGCAGCACATCGCGTCAGCGGTGGCACGACGGTGCAGAGCACGCGAGGAGGACGACCGCCAACATCCGCGGAAGGAAACACGGCCGCTCGCGGAACCGGCAGATCAGGTGCCCCCTTTCTCCGGATGCTGCGAGCGAAAGTCGACCTTCGCCGGCGCTCTTCTTCCGGCCTCCAGACAATGCACCTTCGCCTAACGCTACCGCTTATTGCCTCATTTATTGTGTGTGCGGGCACTCAAGCACCGCCCCACTCGGGCCACTATGCGGCTCGTGATTCTTAAGTGAACATCGGTTGACAGAACACATCCTTTTCGCAGAATAGTTGTAACAGCGACAAATTTAACGCGTCTTACCAAAGGGTGGCCCAACACTGCAGAGAAGGGTTGCTTGAAAGTGGGTAACTTCGCGACAGGTGTTGCGGTTGCGCAAGTTCAGTGGCACGATAGAAACTTGTGTTTCTTCATTTTTTTTTTGTGTGTGTGTGTGTTCTTCCTGCTCATGCGTCACGCTTACCTGGTTCACCTTTCACCACTGGAGCCGCTCGAGCAGACAGGGTGTAACGTATACAGTACATGCCTGCGCAGGGTCATGAACTTGGCTATCCGTTGACCGTTTAGGCTATGAAGACAACAAAAGTGGCTCTGCCTAGAAGCGCGTGCGTACTTATGAGTATGCGTTTATGTGTTCGTGCATGAGTCAATGTGTTTGCCGTGTGTGTTAATATACGCAGTCCTGAAGAACATAGGCGCCTATATTCCCTTTTACCTGATTCAGCATCCTTCAGGCCGTACAACGTTACAACACAGATCGTTGTCCTTCAAAAGGTTGCTTGGACTTGTCAGCTGTATTACGTCCGACAGGCGAAGTGTATACATATGTTCTATACATTGCTCAATGACATGAATTTCTGACCCCGCTCTAGAAATCGCGAAATGAACACCAGTTACTCTTACTCGTGGGGATTGCACCGCAAGACTAACGCACTCAGACTTCCATGATTTAGGACTGAGTTGTGGTTCTGAGCGAAAAAGAAAAAAAAATAACTTCTTTTTTTCTTTCCTAACGCCCTCTGCACAATGTTACAAAATGATCAAAATGAGGTATAACCGCCACGGTCGCACCACGTTGTAATGGTGGCTAATTTCTTCCTGTCCCTGTGTACAATCGACGAGAAAATTAATCTTGTGTACTTTTTTTTTTTTTGGTGCTCGGGACGTAAATGTTGTTCATTTAGAGGCTTTTAGAGGCTTCCTTGATTAGTTTGATCTGACGTTGGCTAAAAGCTAGGTCGGTCTTGGTGCTCCTATTACCCGTATATCGTTAATATCGCGTAATATTCTAACAACCGGGCATGCGAAGATACGGAGAGAGAGAAAAAAAAGGCAGAGTGCTACAACCTGTCATTGTGTCATTTTCCGCGCTGTAAAAAGCAGTTCAGACCTCATCCAGAGTGGTTTGGTTTTATTCTGATCCAACGCTCGCAGCTAGGTGCGCGTGGTATTTCTGTCTTACGATACCCAGTGATGCAGAGGCGGTGTCTGATTATGTGTAAGCTACCTAAATTTACTTTGTTGATTAAGGCGAAATATAATCCTCCATATATATATATATATATATATATATATATATATATATATATATATATATATATATATATATATATATATATATATATATATATATATATATATATGCTGCGTATACTATATACAGTACACGCAGCATTACGTGTACTTTGTCCGCGCCGATCCCAAACGCATCTTTTCTTTCTTTACAGGTACTGCTATATAAACTTTGCGGACTGATTACCCCACCTGACATATAAAAGCACCTGCTCTAAAAGAGAAATATCATCATAGGCAATAAAACGTGAGTAAGAGGCAAAATGAAGCTGTTCAGTTTCACTTTGTTGCAGAGAAGGCTTGAGGAAAACAAAAGAAAAACACGCACAAGTGAGCGCGCGCTATACGTCAACCGCTCGATACGCGTAGCCATGAAACTAATTGCTATTGTTTAGTTTGACATTACAACAGCTGGCACCGCGTAGCGCCGGGTGCAGCGGAAGCGGGAGACGTAATACACGAGACGAAGAAACGGCGCTACGCTAACCACTAATACTGCATTGCGCGCGCTCGAAACGCATGTATACCAGCGTACGACTGTACAAAGTCGCACAACGACCTATTTGACAATAGGCCGCTGCTCAGCGAAAGTTGAAGGAAATCGCTGAAGTAGGGGAGGCGGTGTCCATGGAAGGTGTAAAAGTTGCACGTACAAGAAAACATTGTATCAAATGAACGAGGAAAAAAAAAAAAAAACATGTGAGAATGTGAGTTGCAAACATGAGTCGGTGGTAACGTGGGAACATTCTCCCTCACTTGACTTTTTTTTTTTTTTTGTTAAAGCGTCGCAACAACGAAATATTGGGCTTAGCCGCTACCTCTTGATTTCTAGCCGCCGCAGTAACACTTTATGGGAGATATGAGGAATGTGTTAATAGTGCGGTTCACTGTTGAAAGACTTTCGCGCTACACATGTTAGAGCGAGCAGCGACTTCGAGTATCTCTATGTTGACTCAGCTGGGTTGGCGATTGAGGAGTGAGAATTGTCTTGCGCATTCTTTTTCGATGGCATCGAATTCGCTCTTGCAAACACAATAACAGAACGCTTTCTTTTTCGTGCCCGCTGTGCGCAGCGCGGATAGGCAACGAAAGCCAAAGCGCTCAAACTTGTGTACACCGTGCCACCTGTTGCGTCGCACGGAGCAGGTGTTTTAGCCCGCGCTATCAGCGTACCCAGCGGAATCGCCGATGTAGAGGAAGTAACAAGCATGTTTCGAGCAAATCGCAGTCCTCCTGCCAGCATTTTGCACGGTGTGACCCACAAGCAACCATATAGTACTAGAGTTTCTTACCAACACATACGCTTTCTTTCTTTCCTTCCTTCTTTCTTTTTTACCCCGGCTTCTCGTGATTTAGGAGACAAAATTTGCCTTCATTGTCCGTGGTGTTTAGAAGATCCGGAGGCTGCTCGTGTGTGCACTTATCAAACACCCCCACCTATAGGAGCTGTGAGAAAAGCGCGTTTTAAACTTCTCCGCGGCTCTTTTTTTCTGCCCGCTAAGCGGGGCCATTGTTCGCGCTGCTTACCTAACTGTTTCTTTTTCTGCGGAGCTACTGTTCTTAGCACAAGTAGTCGGGGCTCGATGGACGTAAAGGGGGAAACGCCGAATTTTGGGAGGGTAGCCCCGGTTCCCCTACTCGGCCTAAGTGGACAGCAGAGGCCGGCCCACACACCAGCCCCGCGGCCGGGAAGACACTTCAAAAGGCGCGCGTCCCGGCCAGCCCATGCGACGCCGAGCGCGAAACCCTTTCCTCGCCCGCGCTGAATGAAAGGGGACTGCTCTCATTTCTTCGTCTTTTTCTTTTTTTTTTTCCCGGGTCTTACGCGATCGTGCGAATGCTCTCAGCAAACACGATAGCTCACCGTAAGCGCTGTTTAGCCTATCGCCCTTCTCCCTGCAACCTTCCTGGCTCCTATATATAATCTCCCATTCTTTCCTTTCTTTTTCTTCGGCGGGGCGACATTTTCCGTACGCCGATGCGGCGGTGGTTGCAAGGGTTCCTCAGTCGCGTTATGGATTGTGCGATGTAAGAGGGAAAGAGAGGACGTTTTAACTGCGCGGCTAAAGATGGAAGCCTGGAGACAAGAGCGGAGGAAGGAGGTCAAAGAAATGGCGGGCATGGACGTAGCATATTTGGTTCCCCCTTATCCTTCCCTTCCCTTCTCAACTTGTATAATTCTGAATGAATCACATTTGCTTTTACGCGCCCGCGCACACGGTCTTTTTATTTATTTATTTAGTCTTTTTTTTCTCCCTTGTCTGTCTCTTTCATCGAGACGTCGAGTGAAGACGAAGCGGAGGTCGTCCCAAGAAAAAGGGCGAGGGAGCAAATAATGGAGCCGTTCGGCGCAGCCCTGAATGGGGAGGCGAATTGATTGAAGGGGCTACGGGCCGGGATCCCGCGGCTGCGTAAAAACAACTGGGGAGCGATGGAAGAAGAAAAGGATTGGAAAACAGGGACTCGGGGCGAAAAGCGTCCCGCAGATGCCCCGGCTTCGAGTTCCGGAGAGAGGGTCCGCACCGTGGTCCCTGTGCGAAAGACGAGTTTCCGAGCAAGAGCTCGGTTCCCATGTCCGAACGCCGGCCTCCTTCTTCTCCGTGTTCCGCGAGCACGCCCCGGCAGAGGGGGGCCCCGAAGGGAAGTCTTTCAGGTGACCCGCGGCGCGCTGAATGGACCAGAACAAGGGCTTGCGTTTGGGACCTACGTGAGACCGTGACCGCACATCTGGTCCCGAAGAAAAGGGGTGACTGCAGCCACTCGGGTCCGATGGGGAGGCGAACTAAGGAAAGTTGTTTTGCGGACAACCACTACCTGCTTCATGGCGCTGACGCGATGGAGTAAGCGAAGACCGCCGAATCACCGAAAACTTCCGTCGAAACAAGCCCCAGTCCATCATCTGAGTTGTGATATGCATGCACGGTCACATAGCAATTGATGAAAAGCAGTCTGTACTTTCAGAAAGAACACTTCAGGAACACCACGTACACCATCAGCGAATTAAAAAAAATAAAAAAAATAACCGCATCTCCACTAACGTGAATCATGACGAGTGGCGAAGCACTGGGTATCGTACCGGTATGTCACCGTACGTCACCCGCGCGTTGCCACTGCGAATGTGAAATGAGTGACATATAGTGTATATACATATATACAAATGTATTGGTTTGGTTCCTCTTTAATGCTGTTCCATTTTAATCCTCTTGGTATAATTCGTATATCATCTTGAGTTCTGTATGCACATACACACATATGTATCGACTATTCGCAACTCAAATCAACATGAGAGGGCGCTGCGGAGTCTGGCACGGTCTGGCCACAATGTGCAGCATGGCGGATACACGAAGGTCCCCGCGTCCGCTGTCTCGCGCACAAATATTAACTTTTTTGCAGTGTGACAGCAGTTCGCGTTGTTTTGTAGAAGGGGAGCGGGTTGTCGATGCGGAGCATCTAATTTTAGTTGGAAGCAGTGGTTCTGCAAGCGCAAGGGGAGTGTGGAAGTGGTCGCGTTGTGTGTTCAAACATCCGGCGTGACTGCGGACCGGCACGAGATCCTTGTTCAAATAGCCGATGTTTTCCGGGAGCCCTCCATCACTGCAGCGAAGTGCTCGTGCACAGCTGGATTGTCCGCAAAGTGCAAGCACATTCCGCAATGTGCAGGCACATTTACGGCGTTGTTTTTTAGCCGTCTTCGCTGGCATGGGACATCTGAAAAATAAATTGTTTAAGCTTTATGTGTCGATGTGTGCTGGATTTAGTTTTTCACACCAGAAAGAAGGTCACAATGTATTTAGGGAAAGAAAAAGGGCACCAGCAAGCAAATTAATGCCATGTTTGGAGTGTCATAAAACATTGCACACGGAACGTGGCATCTGCAACACATAGTTTAAAGTTGCTCGCGACACAATGACATGATCAATGCCTTTGACACTGACGTCAGCATAATCGAAACAACCTACATAACGCTACTTTAGGTACAAATGCTGCACTTGCAGTATGGTACGCGCCAGCAGAAAGTGGATGCCGTTGGTTTTCCTTAACTTGCAAGGACGAGCAAAATTGTCGTGATGGTGGCGTGCATGTCGCCAATTACTGCAATAAACCTGCTGAGTGAACCACCACCCTCATATGGACACATTCGATTCGTGCGTGATTGGAAGGCAAATCCGCGCGCGGAGAGCTGTCTGCGTGCACTGCAAATTCGTCCGTGCCATGCAGGAGACTGCGCTTTCAATCAGTGCCAAGTTTACAATGATCGCTTCCCCGAACTTGCTGGTACGTCAGTGGTAAACACTAGAACTTCCGACACTCGTTCAAGATGCACGAGCGTTGTGCTGGAAAGTGCACGGGATGCCTTCCGGGTTGCCGCCACGTGTAGTGCAGAATACACGAACATCGTAGAAACCGTTCACAGGTCGAACATGTGCTTGAACTGCAGCATGATGCATGCAGGAAATAATCGCAAGTGTGCCCAATGGATCAAGTCCTCGTATTCCGGTTAACATACACAGAAAATAAAGTACAGCTCAATCGCAAGTGTAATGCACATGGCGAACCGAGCCCTCGCAATGCGAAATTTGTTGACATACTTCAGGCGCCGCAGCAACGTGTAAAGTCGCTAGGTACAATGGTCATGTAATAGGTTCTAGTTAACAAGTTACGCTAGTGCCTCACCTGGAAAAAAGAAATCCTCCCGTGCAAAATGCTGCGAGCAAACTGTCATCGTCGGCGTCACAGCCTTGCCGATGCGAAGATTCGCAATCCACCGCGCTCTGCGGCTTCGGTCTTTGGCCTCGGAAGGAAATGCATGAAAAGAAATAGCTCTGTCTTTCCATCTCGCAGACACGCACTGAGGAACACAGCAGAACTGCTTGGCCGTTCGTTTTTTTTTTTTTTTTCTTTACTGGCGGCTCCATCTTACCGCCCACAGCTGCAGCCGATACGGTACTCATGGCGTTCGGACTGTTCGGACCTCAGTGCGCCGTTTCCTCCCACTGCCGCTAGGTGCCGCATGAATTGCTGGAGTCGCGAATAGCAAAGGTTTTGTATATACCCTGACAGCGAGAGTCGACGACAAAGGTAGGTCCTAAGGTGCTGCGGTGCTTCCCACAGGAACCGTCAGAAGCTGCTGATGGACTTGCTTTACCGTGGCCATGACAATGCCGTTAGACGCCAACAGCCCGGGCGCATTAGCAGAAACTCGTTAGAATCGCTTCTGACCCGACAACCCTACACATACAGTGTCTGCGTGCGCATGCCTCTGGATCGGCCCACACATCCACACACTACAACGGTGCTGTGCCGTGACGGACGGACAACGTGGACGGACAAGGCTAGACCCTAAGGTGCTTCGCCTCTAAAAGGTAACTTAGAACCAAGGTATTAAGGTGGGTGCGACATCGTGGTTATAGGCGGCCAAGAGCCCCTGCGCCCAGGCGGCACGTTCAGCTCTCCTGACGGCTCTGGCCTGCAGGCCAGAGTCAGAGCTGCACAACACCGACCTCCCACTGCTCAGTATTATACACTTCCTGATTTTCATGGTCTTCCGTTGGGCACGAAAGTCAAGAATTTTCACTTGCTGCAATAAGCACCCCCGAACCCACCTCTTTCTCCCCCCCCCCCCTCCCTCTCTCTCTCTCTCTCTCTCTCTCTCGCTCTCGCTCTTTAGAATATTTTAAGGACCCTGGACAGCAACATATTATGCAATGATGACAAGATATACGTGAACACGTACACACAGACAAATACCGAGGCCAATGTGCGCTTATACTTCACGCGTTCCGTCGCAGCCGATGTCGTATAAAATGCAGCACCATGAAGTGGATGCTATATAGTGTACCGACCATTTCACATAAGACAGAAAAAGAAAGAAAGAAAGAAAACAGAGAGTTGCTGCAGTATGTGTTCGAGACACCCAGAATTACACCGAGATCACGATCGAATTATTAAGGTCAAAGCCTTATATGTGTCACGAATTGTTCTTAATATTGTTTGCATATAACCAGCCAATTCTCTGCTGCGTGTTTATTGTTATTTATTGTTGTATATCACGCAATATGATTTTTTCTCACTCCTATCGTGGCCCTTTAATGAGCTGATAGTTTGCTTAAATAAAAGAAAAAGAAAAATATTTCTTATGAGAAGGTGAGCTCGAAGAAACGGTGGGAGAAAAATATGGTACGAAAAATCGAACACTCGTGTCTTGTTCACTGGCATATACCAGAACTGGCAGGGAAATGTACGAATGGACGGCTAACATGATTGATAGGTCGAGACATGAATAATATAACACGCTCGTCAGTCACGTTAGAATTAGGGATAATGAAATCACGTGTGGCTCTTACCTCCTGCATTACGTGGGTATGAGCCCACGTGGATATATATATATATATATATATATATATATATATATATATATATATATATATATATATATATATATAACAGAATTGACGATGCGCCTCTTAGAGAACGACGGTTTATTAAGTCAACGTTTCGGTCGGAGCCCGTGTCTTGAAAAAGGTCGGGCTCCGACCGAAACGTTGACTTAATAAACCGTCGTTCTCTAAGAGGCGCATCGTCAATTCTGTTATAAACTAGCGGCAACCCAAGCTATTTTTGCATATAGTCTATATATATATATATATATATATATATATATATATATATATATATATATATATATATATATATATATATATATATATATATATATATATATGTGTGTGTGTGTGTGTGTGTGTGTGTGTGTGTGTGTGTGTGTGTGTGTGTGTGTGTGTGTGTGTGCACGGAGGAAATTAAAACTGGAGCGTCAATACACTCATGCGCAAGTTTTAGGCTGTCATCACAATCCAGCATACGTATACCACCGCGACATGATGATGTTACTCGCGGGTCAAGTAAACAAGAGGTGATCAACCTCTCGATGGGCTCGGCAAACGCTGGCCGTAACAACAGAAGCATTCGGTTTAAAAAGCAACACATTCATGTACGTGCATTGAGTTAATCAACGATAGCTAGTGTTACACAGCTCCATGTAACCTCCCGAACTTTCAGTGACACACACAATGGGCAGACGCAATGTCTGCACACACAATGTGCAGACTCTATAAAATGAATAACAAAAGGAGGTGCTGCATACACCGAACTCAAATGTAAGAGCTGAAAGTGAAGCACACTATGCTTGGATAGTGTTCTTGCTTGGAGTGTGGATAGAATTAGACGCTGCGTCAGACTGTATTCTGAAATCGTGAAATCATTGTGTTTGTCTACTTATCTTCCTTTCGTCCGCGTTAGGCGTAGCGTTGTTTAATGTTCGATCGCAGGTTCTTTAATCAGATAAGCACTTTCGTAAAGGCCTGCATACAGTTGTTTAACGTTTACAAGCCGTCCGACAAACCTTGCGACCTTGGGGAACTTTGAGGACCTTAGGGAAAGCTATGTCAGCACGTCACCGATTACACTGTCAGTTAAAGAGATGGCGTTTTTACGCACGTGCGGCTGATGACGTCTGGGCTGGATAGTGCATATACATGTGAAAACTCAGCCAATAAAAATTTGTTGGAAGTTCAGCGCTTGTCCTGGTCGTTCTTTGTGTCGTCTTTGTCCTTTTTGCGCTGTCGTTTCTCGTTAATAAAAGCATTCTTGATGTAAAAGCGAAGTGCTATAATATATAGATATCGTATCAAGCATGTATACTACATAAGAAACGATCGCGAAAGCGTGCACGTGAACCGAATGTAAAGCACCTTCGGGCCACGTGCCGACTCCGCAGGTCTCGCAGCTGGTGTTACGGGCCCAGAGTGTAGGCCCCGTGCACAACTACCCGAGGTGCGCGCGAAGTGTCGATTTCGAAAGGCGGCCGAGTACCACGAGGGGCGGCTCCCGCAGGACTGGTTCCTCAAGCCAGCTTCGAACGGGGTTCGAACCTTCGGGCTAAGATTGCTCCGACGATGCAGCTGGAAGTATTTACGGCCCCAAGGAGAAAGGTGCGCGGCGCTTTTGTGGGGCCCCGTTTAAAGCGCACCACGCGTCTACCACCCGCTGCGCAGAGCACGCGGTGCCGCCGTCAATGCGCGGGCCGAAAGAGAGGACGACGCGCGCTGGCAGCCCATAGCAGGTTGCGCCACTTTCTTGCGTCTCTTCAGCGCGCGCTAAGTGCCCGAGAGCCGATATATTGTTCAGGTGGGCTCATTGTGCGGACACCCCCTCCCTGCCATCGCTGTGAATCACGCCGTCTCTCCACGCAACCGGTGAGCAGGGCGAGTGAGCGCTAATTGCGTCCACGGTGTCGCACCACCACCAAAGGTCGGCTCACGTATGCGCTTGGTGCACACAGCGCTCCTGGAGCCGCGATACAAGGCGCTTCGCTTGTTCAGCGTCTCATACCACTGCAGCGATTCTGAAACTGTCGGTATTGAATACGATATGCCTATACACCATTACCGTATCGATCCGAAGCATGCTATACGACGTGCACTATACATACTTTCAGCAAGGAAGGGTTACTGTGGCTTCAATTTGAGCCTTTATGGCTGCTGAGCATTGAGCGTCGTATTTACGAGACGAATGTGGTGCTTTGGTATGATGTAAAAGGGGTTCATTTGAAACGACTCGAAGAGGCGCAACAGCGACAGTCAAGGTGGGACGCAGCTTCCGAGCGCGAGCGGCAGTCCCGAACCAAGCGCTGATGATGACTATTTGCAAGCGTGTGTATTCCCCGCAACAGTTAACCCCGGGGGCGAAAAGAACAACTGTGCCGCGCTCCGAGTCGTACCAAGCAAATCCCTTTTACGTAAATATTATTATTGCTTATTCTTCGGGCTTTCCTGTATTTTGAAGTAATGAAACGTTTCAAGTACGACAGAATTACTCGAAATAATGCAAAAGAGGCAGAGTTGTTAGCCAAAGGAGAGTGAGCCTTTACTCACGCACGGGCAGAAATAGTAAGTATAGATAAAAAGAACACATAAGCTATTCGTTCTTGCGGTCTTTTGGCTGTCAACTCCATGCGCGTACTTTGCTGTCCCAAGAACACGTCCTTGAACTTGCTGCATATACTTTCCAACGTAAGGGCTATGTATGGAGCGATAAGTGAGCGCTTCGATACAGGACACTTTTGCATTGATAAGCATCGGCTGAAGTGCGAGAAACTCGTGCAGAGACACATGTCGAGATAAATATGAGGTTATCTAAAACTCTAGGGAAACAACGCTTCCGTGTATAGTGTATATAAACTGCCGAAGGGTTTCTTGGTGTGTCAGTTGGTGCGTGTAATTTCGGCGCTATGTTAATTGACACCTGGAGGACTATACTGTGTGCTGCTTATCACTGTGTTCACAGCGTGTAGTGACTGCTTTCTGTTGTTCCTATTTGCATTTTTACATGCATTTTCCTGTTGTAATAAACTTGCATTCAATTCGTCAGCGCTTGTGATGTGTGCTTCTTTCCTCCTGTCCCGTATCCGCACTGTTTCCACCAAAGCTTCTGTACATGGTTCCTGTCATTTTTAAAGGTAGTTTCGTGCGCATGATTTGTGATCGTGGAGATTACAACTCACACTTGATAAGTTCTCCACGAAACCCGCGTTTTCTCACCCCTGCATATAAGGAACAACATTTGCTGGGGCTTATCGGAGAGAAGAATTGACTGCAGGGGTGATCATTCCGCTTTGGGTTCAATTCTCGGCACTCGAGAATCTTCACATTTATTTTTCTACAGAAGGATGCCGAAAGCTCGACGTGGCGAACGGTCTCGAAGAAACGCTTTGATTTTCCTCCAAATGGCGCTAAAGCACGTACCGGGAGGGCCAGTGGAAGACCATGAACACAGCCGACCTAAGGATTTCTTGATCCTGCATAGCAGTAACTTGTATAGGTACCATTATACAAAAGCTATTATTATGAAAGGGGAAGTTGGTATCCAGCTGAATATAGCGCTAAGCCGAACAAAACAAAACGAAGCACACAAAAGAACAATCTTTACAAACCTCTCAAACACTTGCTTCCTAGCTCGAAAACTTCCTTCTGGTCCGGGGATCGAACCTGGCACCAACGCTTTTCCGAGGCGGTCATTATACCACTTGAGCTAAACGCGCTAGGACAGCAACCGTCAGCGCGAGGGCGAATCAGTTGATATCTCGTAGCACAGAGACACTGAACATTGCAAATCATTTCTGCGGAATCCCTCAGTGTGGATGCATGTTTACGACAAGGAGAGTTGGCATCCACATTTCGCTTTCCTAACCCATCCTGGTCCACCTTCTAGGATTTTGCAAGAATGACCTGCGATAACTGCCATTGTTCCTTGACATTAACAAGATGATAACGCGCTCTTTCAACGAAATGAATCCCAACGCCGCAGATAGCCGACATTCGTGCTGCAGAACCTAAACAAAGTGATATAGTCTAATTTAAATTAGGGGCAATGGAGAGAGAGAAGAGATTTATGCGGTACTGGAAGTTCGTCAGCCTTTTTCAAAAGGCCACAGTTTTCTTCTTTGTTTTTGTCTTTATTTAGCTTCGTTTCACACCTCCCTTGTCTATGTCATTCGTCTTCCTTTGTGCGTATTTGCTTTCCGTGGATTGATTTTGGCTGCATTGGTTTTCATGATTTGATCATAATTGTACTCGCATGCTTCTTTGAACGACCTTTTCTTTTTGCGTTCGTGATCTCGAAATGAGTCCGTCATTCGTTTGAGTGGGTATTGGCAATGAGCAGTCGCTTACGGGCATTATGTAAATGAGACCCGTGTACCCTCTGCTTGAGCTTAACCAGATAGCTATTTTTCATCTCCCTTTGTGTGCGAACCACGTGGAAAGGCAAAAGCACCCACCATTACGTGCTTGACTAAGAATGGGCAGACGCGTTTAATACATCCACTATCGAAGAGGACGAGAAACTAGAGTCAGGATGCATAGCGATAGTCTGAACCAGTTTCAAGGATATCATGTATGCATTGTGGTTTCTTCGTCGCACACGGAAACAAGGAGCCAATGTGACGGAGTTCATGCCTACAGAGATGAAACGATAACTGAGCCCGTCGTGCACCGCCATCCGTCCGCCTGTCTATACGCACATTTGTTCTTCGACTCCGCTTATTCTTCCAGCAGTTGGGCAGGAGGGTCTTCCCACTTTCTCACGAGAAACTCTCTAGAGCACAGGCATCTACCCTTCGTGTGCTTCATACGAGGTCACACCCTAGCCTTCATTCCCACAGTGAGTTCATCGAAGGCCTTGATCCAACATGCTCAGATTGCGGCGCTACGTGGACGTTAGACCCCATGCTCGGGCAGTGCCCCTCATTACAGTGTTCTCAACGTACTACCGAAGAGGAATGGAGCTCCATGCTCAGGAGCTCAGATCATAGGCAAGACCTCGTCAGTTCACATAGGCAAGACCTCTCTCTCTGCGCTTACCTTCGGCGACTTAGTTTCGCTTTCGTCCTTGACGTTCGTGTTAAAATTAAACCAAAAACACAGGGTAAGTGTACCGGGATTGCGGTATTCATTCTGGCAATACACAGTAGTTTTATTAGCAACTACATCTTGTTATTGAAAAAAGCTGTTGGAAAGAGTAGGTCTACCTTTTCATTTATTTTTTTTTGGGGGGGGGGGGGGAGGGGGGGGCGGAGACAGCCATTCCCATGTTGGACATGCATTTGCGAAGTTGGTCACCAAAAAAAAAAAAAAAAAAAGAACAGCGCTTACAAAAGGAAGACTCTGACTTCGAGCACCATTTCATCACTAAGTTATACTACTAATTAAAGCTCATAATCACGTCTGTGCAGTTCATGCGTTGTAGCGCATCGATCCGCTCGTTAAATGTTGGAAAGACATTGTGCCTCCTCATCATGCCGAAAGCGCACTCCGCGCGTCGCCTAGAGCACTCGCGTTTCATGCGGTGCGTGCGATGAGACTTCAACTAATTAATGCCTCCGATAACACTTTAATAAATTCCCAAAGACATCATTTCCAAGAAAAAAACTGCGGCAGCTTGACACTAGCGGTGCCAAGTCTGAAGGAACAGCGGAGCTGGACTACTAGCCTTAGTTGACAAGCCTATCTCACTCCCCTTTCTTGATCTTCTTTCTTTCCCTCATTATCTCTTTCATCACCTTCTTCTTTCTTTCTTTTTCATGTCACCCTTCTTTACTCTTTCTATATTGCACTGTCTCCTTTCCCTCCTGCTCACCCTCACTTATCTTCCCACATTTCGCTATGCTGTATGTGACTATGCGATGCTAAGAGCTTCTTAGTGGTAGGAGCATCCACTTTCTGTGGATCATTAACTATAGTATATAACGCTATGCCATGCTTTACCATCTCCTCTCCTGCTTTCCTTTCATAACCCGAACATCACTCCTCCTTATGCTCATTTTCCTTTCCCACCCCCATGGTGCTTGGCTATGCTATGTTTCGAGCTTGTTGCCAAGCTTAAATTGCTACGTTATTAAAAAGGGAAATGACTTCAGAGTTAAACTTCCAGGTGAGGCAGACATCTGTATAGATGTTCAAAATAACGATGATTAATGGATCATCACTAAGAAGGACTAACGCATATTTGAATTAATTTATGAAACAAGTTGCAATTGACGAATTGTAGCCAATGAGCGCTCGCAAAGCATATGCACATGAAATAAAATCTGAGGATGACGCAGATTCTGAGATATGCGCCATCAAACTTGATGTATAAATGCGCGGTTGTCCCAGTCATTTATTTAACACACCGCCGTTTCGTGCAATGAAACAGGAAAATAGCAATAAGTCCAATGTATCCCGTACCACTTTTTGGAAACAGATGTCTCGAAATCGGTGTTGTCCCGAAGATCTGTATTTAAAAAAAAAATGCCTCGTGAACTCACCGGCTACAATTCGTCAATTGCAATATGTGCCGTAGAATAAATGATTACAAAGTTAACTCACTGAATATTAGTTAATCAAGCACCAGTTTCCATGATTTCATCTTTTATGGTCACCTGCTGCCCCTGACATACTCACTTAGACGAGAAAAGAGCACAAAAAGAAAAAAAAAGGGAGAGGGGGGGGGGGCACAGACGAGCGCTTCCAAATGGAAGTAAGCGATTGTCTGTGTGCCCCCTTTTCTCTCGTGATTTTCTCGTCAAAGTACGGAATACCGACAATAGCCCAATCCGCCACCCTTCTACGCACCTGACAGTGTAATTTAAAAGAAATTTTCCTTTTCTTCTCTGGATCACCACGTTTAGGGTTTTGTTAAAGCGTTATCAAACGTGCCTCGTATGCTGAGCTTGCGGACGCAAGTACAGTCGGGATCGTTTTACGCTGCGTAGCGAAGCTAGGAAGCTGTAGCATGCACGAAACTACTGCACTGTCCTCGTTTTTATGCCAATCGCGACTTACGCTTGCCACCATGTTGCACGTATATACACCAATGGCTATGAATAGTTCACAGTACTGGAGGAGGAAGAAAGAGGAGATTTAGTTGGCTGCAGGCCAGTCTGCCCTTGCAAGATATGCCGGTAATTGCCCCGCCTGGGGGCCTTCTTTCAGGAAATTTTAGGAAGGTTTGTCATCGTTCAAAGGCGCAGCGCATAAGGGTGAACAAGACGACGCGCACATCGAGGCCGAACAGTGCACAGGCCGGCAGCTCGAGAGCAGCACAGCACCATGATGCAGTGCCATGAAGTGCGCCAGCCAATGATTGGCTAGGCTCACACCACTCAAGAACTTTAGCAGGAGTCGAGATATCTCTCTACAGCACGTCCAGGGTTCACACGTTATTCCGTTAAGCCTGGTACGTGGACTGCATCGAACAAACATTTGCCCGGTCTAATGAGTCCGGTACACTCCGACGAATGTTGCTATTCCGTCTCTCAACGCCAGTCAGACTTCCAAGTCGCACATAATGGCGACACTGCCAAAACGGCTAAGTAGGCCAGAGGCTCGATCAGCTGCATTGCACTCTCATGGAGCCACCGCCTATACACAGGCGCGTCTACTTCCCATCGCTCAAGTTTATTACATATGGAAGCCTTGAACGAATACTGTCTTTTTTGCCGACAACGTCGTTAGAGGTTCAAAGCAGCGTTAAATGGAGATACCTGGTGAATGTTGATTCCTAAGTGATCTCAACTTGTAGTGAAGAATCGACCAGAGAAGTCACACGAAGCCACAGCGCTTGTGTCACTTTTCATTCGCTGTGTGGCTGCTGGGTCTGGGTTAGGGTAGAGAATTTAAAACTAGTTCCTAAATAAGTACTCAATGAAACGCTTTCTTTCGCACCATGGTGACGAGAAAGATTCGTGTACTTTCGGGTAAGCCACAACTAGCGGAAATTCGGTCAGTGGCTGTTTTTTGGAGATTTTCAAAGCATGAAACGCAATATGTTAGCTAACATATTGCCTACCATGTATACGCTTTAGCGTAGACGCGATAAGCGGATGGGCCACCGGAGAACTTAAACTGTTGCTGGCTCCTTGCACGTCGAGAAGACAATATAGGACAGCGAGCGTCTGCTGCCTCCGCACAGATCGGAAGATTGCGATGCTCGGAGTTGTTTTCGCCAAATGTGACGCACTGTTGACACGAGCGACCCTTCCACGGAAGGGTGCCGGTGGACCGCGGATGACTTGCGAACTACGAATATTCGTTCTAGAGCTTTCTGTGAAGAGTGACAACAGAAAGTGACCCCGCTCCCCCCATACACACAATTTTTTTTTTTTACATCGCATAACTTTCAACACAGCGCAGCAGGTTTATGAGACGTCACTAACTTGATTTTACTCGCGTATTTGTTCATTAGTATAACAAACAACGGATGAGAGAGAGAGAGGCAAATGAAAGAAAGGCAGATAGGTCAGCCAGAATTAAATCATCTGGCTGGTTAGCCAGTACTGGGGGAACAGAGAAGGGAATGAAAAACGGGAGGAACTACTACTGCAGCAACAGAGAAATTACTACTAAAGCATATCGGCGACACCTCATTAACTCCTCTCATTGTCTTGTGTTTCTATGACTGGTGTTTATGACTGGTTAACGCTGTTTGAACAGTGGGCGTGTTATTTTGTGTTCTTATTTATTTGCCCAGATTAAGTATTCTGTTATTTTGCAGTGGAGATCGTGCCGCGCTATCATATTCGTCCTTTTGTATTAATCTGCCGTGACATCTTAGCCAACGTGACCGCTAAATAACTGTCGAGTGCGTTTTAATATTTACATATTCCCAATAACGGCAGCAAGGAGAATTCTTGTCTGGAATCTCCAAATGAGCCCACTTGTATTGCACGCAGGCAAAACATTGCAAGCATTGCATACTGCATTGCTCGTGTTTATAACAAACGCTTCCGAATAGCTTTCCCTTTGTTTCAGGAACACGCAACAAAATAACAATAACATAAAAGGGCCACACGAAGAAGCCACAAAATACGTCGCTAAGAAAAACTTGACACATATGATTGATTTGATTTATGGGGTTTAACGTCCCAAAACCAGCTCTGATTATGAGAGAAGCCGTAGTGGAGGTCTCCGGAAATTCCGACCACCTGGGGTTCTTTAACGTGCGCTGACATCGCACAGCACACGGGCCTCAACATTTCGCCTCCATCGAAATGCAGCCGCCGCGGCCGGCATTCGATCCCGCGACCCTCGGATCAGCAGTCGAGTACCGTAGCCACTAGACCACCGTGGCGGGGCAACTTGACACATATGGCGAAATATGTCGCCAGCGATTCCTTAAACATTTTCTTTGTCAGACAAGCTGAGAGTATGACAACTTCACAGACAAATTTACGCCGCTGCCTAACTAAACTGTAGCTACCACGCAGAATCAGGGCCTGAAACTTGGAGAATCCAGCCATGGCTTAAAGGGTCGTGAACGTTTTCTGAAATTTTTTTACGGCTTGCCTATTTGGAATTCTGGTCGTCCTCCAATCTATCATACACATTGTTTCGTTGCATGGCGTGGGTTGATTTACAGTGATAAAAAGACGATCTCGATTTCCCCCAGTGCGCGTTGCCCTCAGCTCTTCAGGTGACGTCATCCTAATCGCCACCACGACATCCGAGATTCGCGCACCCTCGGAGGCTATGGCAAAACAAACCGTGCTCCCGCCTTGCTTCCGTTCGGCGGCACCAGATGGGGTGTACTTGGTCCAAGTATTTTCTTACTTTCTAGATTTCATATAAATCTATTTCAGTTTAGAGGGAACGAAAGTTAATGGTATGTTGACTTCTTAAATGTCTTAAGGCGACGTCACTGGAAAGCGCGTATGCTGGCCTGTGACGTCGCGTGGTCGTTTCGGGAACGCAAGAGCGCTAGGGTTTCAAACGGCCCTCATTAAATGTACACTGAATATTATGGCGAAATATTTCGGAATCAGCGTGTCGAATGCTTACTGAAGCAGTGAAAATTATAACAGGGCAGCGCCATGTTCTTTAACGAAACCTTTAAGCGGAACATTACGAGGCAGTAGTGTCCGTCTGCAATATGGCGACGCGTAAGAGGCGCCGTCCAAATCTCTGCGTGTTAGCCGTCACTCACGCTTCCAGTCGAGCCTTGCACCATACTTCGTTTACACAAAACTCACAATTATGCACTCTAGTGAATCAGGCTCGTACATATGTTGGTAGATGAGCCACGTGCACTGAGAACCCCTGTGCATATATTGAAAGTGAATGCATGTTGAGCAGGGAAAAGCTGCGTTTAATGCAATGTGGCAGAGCAGACGTTGTACTTCCGGTTTTCTTTTTAAATTCAGAATACAATTTTCTCTTTTAACAGAAAAAAGAAAGAAAAAGGGGGGGGGGGGCGCAGTCATTCGCAGGTCTGGCTTGCAGCCAAGCCTCGTTCCGGTGTGTCGCCGTTATCCGGTCGGCAGCGAAAGCGTGGCCCGAGGCGACCATCGGCCGGCAAGCGAGCAAGCAGGGGAAGCAGCGTCGGAAGAAAGCGGGGCGGCAACCCACTTCCTCTGCCACGGAGTCAAGGACGGGCAGGCCTGAAACCAGGCGCAGCCGAGGGGAGAGCAGCCAGCCAGCCCGATGACACATTTCTCGGCCGGGCCTCGCTTTGTTCCGCTTACCGGCGGCGTCTGTCTCACCGTCCGCGTTTTGTCGGCGCCGAGGCGCAGAAACAAAAACTCGGACGCTCGTGCTGGCACGCCGCCGAGGAGGCCGGCCATTTGCCCGGCCCGAAACGTCGTCCCCCCCTGCCCCCCTCGCGATCCACCGCATCAGCAGTGGCGCTTCTCGGGATGCGCGCCCGGGACGCTCGAAGGACGTCGGCGCTAGCTTGCTTGCCTAACGAGCCACGCAGCGAGAAGTCGCCTCCACGGACAGCGGCGTCAAAGCACTCGCGGCGTGCATTCTGCGGGACGGTGTTGTGCCTCAGCCGGCTGATGACCGGCCACGCGCGCACGCAGTTCATGGGCCTGCCACAGGAGCTGCGGCCAGCGACAAACACATGCATTCTCCGGTGAAGAGTGAACCGCGGCAGCGGCCGTCGCTTGCGGTTCTTTCTTCCGCGCTCACGCCGGGGGTGGCTTTGCGCAACGTGTACCTGGAAGGGTTAATGGCCGCCATTTCGGACTCGGTGGCCTAAAGGCTGATATTAACGACGAGCGGAGGTAGCGCGAAAAACGCGATGTGCCGATATGGGTGGACCGCACGTGGCGCTGTATTACTACCCCTTTGACGGTATAGTGTTCATAGGGCGAGTTTGACGAAAGTAAAGGTGCGCATAAGGAACGAGAGGTCCAAACGAAGGTCTCGAGACAACGCCAGGGTTATGACGCGGGACGACTTATCGCCACATCTTTGCATATTATGCACATATCAATACGTCAGAATTGAACTGAGGATCTCTCCCTGAGGCCGCCCAATACCAGGCCTGAACACAGTCACGTGGCAAGCGCGAAATTACGCTGTGACCCGCTTCTGTCACACACGTTTTCAGGGGAATATGTAGGCAAATAAAGAGATCAATTTTTCTCGACTCTCCGGTTTTTTTATTTACCTCCGAGAGTAGCAACGGTTATTTCTACACTTACCATGCAGGTACGCCAGACAAGGGACTGGCGCTATTCTCGCTGACATACAGATGTCACCGTGTTTGTGAACCTCTAGACAACGTCGGAAACAAGAATAAGGAAGATTAATTCTCATGTGCTGAAGAAATGCAGAGTAAGCGAAAGTACAACACGCTACAGGGAACACGCTAATTGATTTTCTTGGTTCACTGTTGTTTTCGGGCTCCTTTCTACCAAAGGAAATTAATTAATTTAGAATTAGTATTATAGTTATTTGATATTAAATCAAACCTACGCGAAGTACAGTGAGGGAAATGGGAAAAGAGCAAACTGCCCACCGGGCGGGTCACAGCACGTGCTTCTTCTTTAAGAATGGGGGGAGTAAAGAGCAAATAAAGAACGAGATGATAGGCCACTGAGAAAGTAAGTCAACGACGTAGAGCAGATGCGCCAGAAAAAGTCACGCAGAAAGGACAAAAACGCGGGATGCACTAATTACAATACAACGGAAAAAGGCACAAGTTTCGCCAGAGGATAAAAAAGAAAAATTAAATTAGTGAGAGAGAGAGAAAGCCTTACAATCCGGAAGTCAAATAGATACTTTTCTTTTTCTGTTGAAGGTACATTTCTGTGAAATAAGTGTTGCCAATTCTAAGAAAGAAAAAATAAAAAAACGGTTTCTCCATCATCCCACCTTGTGAAAGTGAATATGCAGCGATGCTAATAGACAAGCGTCACCACCACCACAATTGACGTTAGACAGCGGTCCTCCCCACTATCAATCTTGCAACTTATGTTGTTTGACAACGTACACCTCAAATGCCGATTTAGTACTTCTATTTGCGATCTGTACCGCGAGTTTAGTTGCAGTGGGCCGCTACCGCACAGAGGTCCAGCACTTTCTTTGAAGCACTCACCTTCTTATACTCTTCTGTGGCGTCTGCATTAAGATCGCAACAGCTGTGCCTTTCAAAGTTTTTTTTTTTTTATTTAGCGCTCGCGAAATGTCTACTCATGCAATTTTCAATGCGTAACGCCACAAAGAATCCCTATCAGTTAGAAGCTAACGGCCTCACTGTACGAAAAAAAAAAAAAAAAAAAAACTCACGCCAATACAATGGCATTGTTCCTCATATTTTTATCTTATTGGTTCGGAAAAAATGAGATGTCTCAAAAGACAGTCGGAGTATTAATGAATGAAGTTTATATATAAAAATGCGAAACGTGTCATTTCCCTCAGGAAAAATGAGAATGCGGAGGAGGCAAAGTGGGACAACCGCGACAGGTATAACGCGATTGGTAACTTGAAAAGCAAGCAGCTCTCCGTGAGCTACCAAACATGACCGCGGGATGTACCGCTGTACTGCTTCCGCATTCATTCCACGCAGAGCCGTCTTGCCTACAACTGAGTGCTAATGAAGCACTTTGATGGCAGTCGCGTGTCTGCCCGAATACTTTTTTTCTTGACCTGCGCGCGCACACTGAATTGATACTTTCACCTCCATTTCCGCCTTACTATTCTTTGGAGTGGTGGACGATACTGCCCTTCTGGCAGCCTTTGGCAACGAGTTGGTCTTGTGGGTAGACTAAGAAAAGAGCTTAGCTTCGTATTCCCGCCATTGACATTTATCATTCCTGGCTCTGGAAAAAGAGCACACACACTTGTAGTGTCTTGGTGAAACGACTTTATATGCTATTTGCGTGTCATTTTATGCTAAAGCACCATCGAAGCTCTTTGTTTTGTATGCTGAGACGAAACCAGAGAAGAGCGCGGAAATTCTGACGAGTTCGGCAAACGAGCTTTATGAAATACATTTTGCTTCTGCCTTGGAATATAATTCAATATGTTCGCTGCGGTTATTTAGACGCGTCGAACTTTAGCGTTGTGTAACTAAAGTATTCAGCATTTTCTTCCCTCCTGTGTGCATATAGCCCAATCGCAACAATTTTTTAGTCAAGCGAAGGCAGGAACACAACATACGTCTGTCGCCAGCATACTGCATTGCTCGGACAGGGAAGTTTGCAGGTGGGCAACGGAAAGCTCATAGTGACGGGCCTTGCACCTTGTCTCATTTGACTTTCGCTCTCACTCTTGCTTCTCTCCTTCTTGTTATCCCAATAGCTGTATATAGTATATAGTATATAGTATATAGTATATAGTATATAGTATATAGTATATAGTATATAGCACATAGTGTATATTATATAGATAGCTGCGTTGTAATATCGTATTTTCCGTGGGATTGGCGGTGCAGGAAGATACCGAATTCGTTGGCTGCGGTGAACGCAGGATGAATCCTCGTTCTAGATGATCTGGCTTTCGGGCACGTTATATCGGGCACTTCTGAGAAGAAATGTAACATCCTTGTGCTTATGTGTCCACGTAACTAGGCAAAGTCGCTGGCCCCTTGTTCTCCTAGGCATGACCTTCCCACCAACGCAGTGCACGATTCAGTGTAACCCAGTCATCTTCAAACACATCATCGAAGAGCTGTTTTACTAGATAAGCCCACCCCTAATGTAAAACCCCTTCCCTCAGGGGCCTTTGAGGTATTAGTAATAAATAAATAAATAAATAAATAAATAAATAAATAAATAAATAAATAAATAAATAAATAAATGACCATGAAGGACATTTTCGCATAAGAGCAATACCTATTTCGATTCATATTCTGAGTGTTTCCAACCTTTGCAAAAACGATAAACATTGGTTTCTGTTCAAAACGAGCGCTTAACACTTAACCGTAGCGCTTGCGTTCAGAAAATGAATACGGATCCTTTGAGCATGTTTCAAAATAAAGATAATTACTTACCCTACTGTACAAATTCGAATGGACTTCAGCCTTGCGGCTGAATGCGTAGTGTATGTATGCAGGCAACGCAGTCAATTATATCCGACTTTTTCATTTTGTCATTCCCTCCGTATAGAGCTAAAAAAAGAAGGAAAACTTCAAGTTACAGCGAGCCTGCTGACAATATAGTTGTAGTAGTTTGTAGTAGTTTCTAGCATTCACTGTTAGCGCCTCGACGTTTAGTGTTGAATCTCACCGAAGCTTCGACCCTGCCTGCCGCTGACTTTGGCTTTACCGCGCTCGCGTTGAATTGTGCTTTCACCACTTTCAACTTTATTGTTTTGCGTCGCTGTATTGTTACTTGCATTCTCACGTTTATGTTCGCTCTGGCTGCTGGCTAAAGAGCGCGCCCCCTCTTTGACCTCTCCGCCTGCAGAAGTGGCGCACCATGAGTTCTCTCAACGGAAATTAAAGCGAGTGCCCCGCGCGAGGTACTGTGACACGCTGAAGAGTGCGTGCATTTTGTGTTCAGCGGTGTATACAGAACGGTGCCGAGACACGTGTTTTAGCAGCCTCCAATTACGACCTTACGTAGGCTTTTATATGTCTCTCTATTTCTGCAGGCTGCACTCGAGGAGGTTTCGCTAAGAAGCCGCGTCGTGCCGCCTTCGCGAGGGATGTCGCAAGTATATGTTGCGCGTTAGCTGCACGAGATAAAACGCCGACGACAGGATGTGTGTCTCGAGACGAGCGCATATCTTACTGCACATTGTTACATTTTACCGCCCGCGACAGGGATGAGATGATGCGGTAATATTTGGGCTCGATTATTGCGCCACCGACCTGCGCCACCGACTGCCGTGCCCGGAAAGTGATATCAGCTGACTCTATACACGTTGATGGCGAGCTCGTACCGCATCGTAAGGCTTTGAGAGATGAGGATGGATTTTTCCCCCCTCCCCCCCCCCCTTGTTTTTTTTCTCCTTTCTCTCTCTCTCTCTTTTTAACTGCCCAGAACTTTCGAGCGTGAGGAGTGTCGTGCGTGCCTTGCGCAGAGCAAAGTGCGGAAGTGGATGCCCGGTAAATGTAAGGAAACATTTGAGAGGATCACTTCATTCGGTAAGAACCATGAAATACAAGCTGTGCTAACGAAAGGTAAAGAATAATAAAAAAAAAAAACTCGTCCTCCGCTGCTCTGCTCCGCACTGCAATACATACAGTCACCAGGGGCGCCAATATTGAAAGCTGTTCACATACGCATTGAAGTCACGGACGTGGACGAACATTATTTGCTGCAGCGCAACGCATCTGTACGCATCTTGAGTGACTTGCACAGCGGTACGTTTGACATTATATTCGTGGGACCTCACTGACTACAAGCAGAAAGGAAAGAGACTGCCAGAGCGCACACTTTTATAGTTTATGCTTTGCAAAAGAAAGTCCAAAGGTTTTCTTTTTTTTTCTTTTTTTTAATCTTGCATTCAAACTTCATGGTCTGCATGTACCAGAGTGATGTCATGGTTATCGAATCCATTTTCCATTTCCTTCTTTAGGGGTGAGGAGGACGACGTCTAGGCGCTATAAGAAGAAAAATGACATTCTGAGGCTTCCCTCACGAACATTACTATCGATTATGAGGGACGCCAAGGTAAGGGACTCCAGATAAATAAATTACATATGACCACTTAAGGTTGCACGCATGTGAACCATCCGTGGTCCTAAATCTCGATCGGTACACGTAATGACTGTGGGTCATTTAGTCTTCCTAAAGACGAATGTTAACGATTTTGGTTGCGTGTTTCCGTTTCCTATCTATGAATGTGGGCCTCCATAAATGTTCGTGACATCGTATACGCTAGCTGTGCATCGCTGCCTCCCCGGCAAAGTGGCCAAAAGCAAATCGCGATTCTTTAGCGCTTGAATAGTCGCCGAAACTGCCGCTGTCAAGTTCCAAAAAGATGGCACAGGTCGATCAATCGTCGGATGATATCGCGAGTTTCCCTTTTTAGGCGCTAGCACGCGTACTGTGTCCATACTATGCGGTGGGGCACGTTCCGATATCACCGTAGATTTCGCGCGAAGCGGATCCGGTTTCGGTTTCGACACATCATCATTTTTTAAAATTTAAATTGTTGATGTGTTTCTAAGCAAACTGGGCTACCGTACCTGTTACACGAATGTCAGTAGCGTTTGAAAACAGCGTTATCGTAATGTGGCTAAAAGAGAGCACGTGTGGAATTGGGGAAGGGAAGATGCATAGGAGAGGCACGCTGCGCAAACGCGGACTGGTGTTTACAAACTTCTAACCCATCGCTGTGGTACAGCCCGGTGCTGGACAGCCCCCGCCCTACCCCTAGATGTCCATCAGCAAGTGCTGCTAGGGTGACGCAGCATGCACAACTCGTATGTTATGCATACTGCGTCACTGTGCTCACATCTAAAACTTAATGAATTGCACATTAAGCATGTGCAATTCATGCACGTTATCCCACGACATGAACGGCCACATGTTGCATTTTATCGGGTCAGCATCACATTATACATGATGGCAGTATTCCTTCGACGCTAGGCGATAAGTGAGGCCAAGTTCACGAACCTTTTCCTTTCCGAAAGATTTTGTTATTGTTAGTCACTATTAATAGTTTCGTTAACCCATCTCCTTCGTGGTGTGCCCCACTCGGCACCTTTTGCACAGAGTGCAGGGGTCTCGACTAGGACCAGTCTAAATGAAGCTCTTTAGGTGAACATTATTGCAACACGCCTGAGGGACCATTAGGAGGTAAAATGTCACCAACTATGTTTTCCTTAGTAGCCGCCTGCCGTTATATGAAGAGCACGAGAAGAGCCATTGCGCGACTGCGTTATCAGCAGTTACGCACAACCGCCCTCATCTGTCAGTCCGGTTGTTTATTGCGCACCAAGCTACACTGTGACGATAATAGCAGCAGAGGTTTGTAGTACAGCATTGCAATGTGTTAGAGCTGTCCCACAAGTTTGCCGTGATGGCTGCGGCTTTTCTTAGGCGCGCGTTGCTCATTTTCTTTCTTTCTTTTTTCTTTTTTCGCGTACGCAAGAATGTTACACCGCAGTCGCGTTCCTAAATGTAAAATAATTGCGTAGTCCTTGATGTGTATTTCTTTCGTAAAGTGGGTCCCTGAAGAGACCTACGGAATCCTCGGAGAAAGTTATCGCCTAAGTCGCTTTCGTTCATGACACCCCGGGCAACACATTACTCCTCCGAAACGAGGTGGAAAGTTAAAACGACGACCACGCTCACGCTTTGCGCATTTTCTGGAATAAAAGAGGAACTAATAAAAAGAAAGAAAAGGTGACAAAGAAACGAGCCGTCGGCGTTGAGCAGCGCTGTCGAGTCCAAGGCGGCGCGGGTCCATCAGCGCTGCACGCGATAAGGCTGACTGGTGCCGCAAATGACCAGCGTTTCGTGAGCATCGTTAGGAGGGGGCCGGTCAGCGGCGCCGCAAGGACACGCAGTACAGTGCGGCGGCGTCGACGTTCACGAGGCTCCTCCACGGTCACGCGAGCCAGGACGCCCAGCGTGGACCACCAGCACGGGAACCTCGAGGCATGCGTGAAGGTGCCACCACTTGCACGCTACTCCTGCCATGACTCGTCGAAGAGTAGTGAACTATCCGAACAACTGCATGCGTTAAGCGTATTGAGAAGATAAAACGTTTAGTGCAGTTTGGACGATCAGCTTCCGTGCTGATGATGATTTGCGGGGTTTAACGTCCCAAAACCAGCTCTGATTATAAGAGACGGAGTAGTGGAGGTCTCCGGAAATTCCGACCACCTGGAGATCCTTAACGTGCACTGACATCGCACAGCACGCGGGCCTCAACATTTCGCCTCCACCGAAATGCAGCCGCCGCAGCCGGGATTCGATCCCGCGACCCTCGGGTCAGCAGCCGAGTACCATATAGCCACTAGACCACCGTGGCGGGGCGAGCTTCCGTGCTGTACTGGTATAAGATATATGTGCCTTGTGTGCGAAATCGGTGTCATTTGCGCGATCCATTGGTAGTACTGCGTGGAGCTTGACGACTTGCTAGAGTGCGGAAACGTGTTGTCACCCGTGAGCAAATTTACCTGCGGGTAACGTGCTTTGAGCAAGCGATACCATGGTGTACTCCACTTGAACCGGGCTCACGTGGATACGTCGGCGAGGAAGCTACCAGACATTAGGCGTCCAACAGCTCTCGGACAACCAAATAATATTTTATCCGTCCGTCCAGCCTACCCAATGGACAGGTCTACGCGTGCTGAATATCATCCAGGCGTGGACCACTATAGGTGCATCCCATTCCCCTTCGTAAGGTAATATAGTGCAGTTTTGAGAGAGAGAGAGAGAGATAACTTTATTGAAAAATATGGCCCCATATCTTATTGCTTCGCTGCAAATGACGTCAAAAGGCGACAGCCTTCTGCTGCCCCTAACACCCTATCTCGTCTCCCTCCCACCTTCCATGCCGTTCACCTGCCCTCTCACTAATTCCGTGATGGATGCAATGGAGGTGTTGCTGAATTCAACTGAAATTTCCCGCGTTCGCCCTGCTCTCGCTCCATTTGTTGGGACCTTTAATTACTGTTTGCTTTTCTAAGTTCTACACCATTTCTAACGCGTTCATTTTTAATTTACTAGCGTAAAAACCGGTCCAATGCACATTCTTAATTAAATTAATGCTGCAGATCACGGTTATGTACATATATTTTTCTTTAAATGCGCCCGAGATTTCCTTTGCGCTGTGCTATATGTTGACGTGTATGACCCCGTGCCACCAGTGCTAGTAGCTCGGTTTGTTTTGACCGCCACAGACAGGCAGGCAGACAGACAGACCGTGCGTTTTTCGCGTTTAGATAGTCCAAGAAACAAATAACACGGTAGCACGAGAAGACACGGACGAACAAAGGTACACAGGACGTACAAAGGTCTTTTTGCGATACCGTGTTATTTGTTTCAAGAATGCACCAACTTGCCTAAACGAGAGTGTTACGTACAGCCCAAGGAAGACTATCTTCCTTAATAAAGAAAAACACACAAAAAAAACCTGTGCTTCGGTACTTCGGGTGCAACCCCTCTTCCCAGGCCCTACCGGCTGTTGCGGCTCGCCAGGCCTGGTCTATAGCGTCGTCAGTTGGTTTCCGAAGTCCAGTTCGGAGTGTCGCGCATTCCTCTGCAAACTGCTGAGTGTGTCAAGTAGCGGCGGCGAAACAGCTTCTGCCGTACGCTGCTGGTAAGTGCCGAGGTCGCACCTTTGATAATGACACGTACGGATGGCAACATTCGACAAGTCGTGTCGTGATCTCCGGCGTTGTTTATTCAGTGCGTCGATGTTCAACAAGGTATAGCCCAAACGTTCATGTCGGCGTCCGCTTTCACGTCCATTCTGGATCCACTGGGAAGAACTGGAGTATGTAGAAGGAATCACTCGGTTGAGGGGAGTGTGGCACAAAGGTCGCGAGTTTCGTTTCGTTCAAATCGGGAGGTCCAGTCACTTTACTGTTGGAACCATGAACAGATTGCTGAAAACGGTGTAGGAACAGGGAATGTCGCTGGAGCCAACGTTTCGACAAGTGGGCTTGTCTTCGTCAGGACGGCAACTTCAACGTCAGGACGGAGTTGCCATCCTGACGAAGACTAGTCCACTTGTCCAAACGTTGTTTCCAGCGGCATTCCCTGTTCTACACCGTTTTCAGCGATCTGTTCTTCGATTCAAGCCTCCATCTTCCTCTGAGCTTCTCTTCTTGTTTGGATTTACCGTTGGAAGGCATACAAGCAGCGAATGCGAATAAACGTACTCATTAAACAATTTTTTTTTCAAAAGACGACCATAAAACGTATCTAAAGCGAGAAAGTTTCGCCATCAATGCGGCGACTTGTGATGGCAACGACAGAACCGTCACAGAGGAGGTCGGACGGCTGCCTTGCGCTTGGAGGAAGAGGGCATACAGAATGACCCGCTGCCAGTGGGCCTGTCGTCGTCGCCGCCTGCCTTCTCCTGCCGCTGCGTGCTCTCATACTTCGCCGTGGAGCGGATGCAGTAACTGCGACGACAAGTGGCGCGCGCAAAGCTTATTTGAGCCCGCTGACGGCCTTGTGGCAACGTTTTTCGCGAGCAGTCGGCTAAGCGTCAACCGCGAGGAGGGCAGACACAGCGGAACAACGGCGAAAAAAGGGGCGGCGGCGCTGGAAAGAGAGAGACAAATGTCTCGCTTCATAATGTCACGGACATTCAGCTTGAGAGCAATGGAAAGAAAATGGCAAAGAAAACGCGACTGAAAGAAGAGATAGAAACGAGAACAGACCTCGAGCATGCTGATCCGGACACCACTTTTGAGAACAAAAAAAAAAAAAAAAAAAAACTGAGGGTTCTCGCTTGGCTGCGCTTTGCCCGCCCCCACTGTTCGTCTCGGCTCGGCGGCACTCGTCGTCCTTGTCACTTGACAATCGGCGAAAAGGTTTCTATTGCACCGACACCGTAGCTTGTGCGTACGTAACGTATACACGCCCTCTGCTTTCTATACCGTCGACCATGGTCTCATGCCCGTTTTTAACTCGCTTTCCTTTTTTTTTTCTTCTTCCTTCCGCATTCCAGCTGCGCGCGCGCGCGCGCGTGTGTCTTTCCTGGGTGTCACCGACGTAATTGCGCGTTATAGACCAATGACGGAAACAACAATTTTCGGCTGTCATGACCGCGGCAGCTATGTCATTCTTCTCTTACCTCAAAGTCTGCTTTCTTTCTTTTTTTTCGCCCCCTTAGTTCACTCCTGTAGTTGTCCTACTGCGCCTTCGCGAACTGCCCTTGAAAAAAAAAAAGTGGGGAAATCCTCTGGTGGTGCCGGACGCCTGCGCCATCCGCTGCGTGACTCCAACTCTGCGCTCCAGCGGCAAAAGAAAACGGCCTCGCATGGGGAAGAAGGTCCAACTCTGCGTAGCCATAGACTCTCTGCCGCTTTCATTGTTTAGTTGTTATTTGTACTTCAATTTTGTTTTCCTTGTATATACTGCAAAAGACGGTGGTCGTCTCGAGGGAAAAGGCTAAAGCGACGGCGTATCCCGTTTCTTCTCAAGGTTAGGCGATCAAGAGAACGGAACTCCCTTGTTTAGGCACGCTAACGGATGCAGGGCTTTCTGGAGCAAAGTAGAAAGATATTAATCACGGGGAAATTAGAAAGCAAGGCGATGAGTGTTCTCACGTGATGGCTTCTTTCTGCACGACGAGCAATATGATGCAGTCTCTAAAGTGGGGCATATATATATATATATATATATATATATATATATATATATATATATATATATATATATATATATATATATATATATATATATATATATATAGCAGTCGTGGTGGTGAATAGGCCGGAGGCGTGAAGGCAGAGATGAGTAGTAGACCCTCGGAATTGGCAACAAAAATGCGGAAAGCGTTTATTCAACGTTTCAGCCGGAGACCGGCCTTCATCATTCCTGATGAAGGCCGGTCTCCGGCTGAAACATTGAATAAACGCTTTTCGCATATATATATATATATATATATATATATATATATATATATATATATATATATATATATATATCAGAGCAGCACAACACATAAGGACTCGAGACTTCAGCGATTCCTTCTGCTCTAAACTCGTGTACTGCGACAGCAGCACTTTCCAGCCAAGTGATTTACGTTACTGTTTTGTTTTCCCGTTGACGATGGCTTGTGCGCTTTGTGCAGGGTCAGCCGAGTTAAAGGCTCGACTTCCTCTACATTTGCAGGGCAACCTGTGCACGGCATGACCTGGACACCACAAATTCTGTGTCGATAAGTGCACGTGAATGTTAGCGCGTCGCTGTGTTCTTCTGGAGGTCTTGTTAGAATCGACTCCGTACATGGTTTAGACGTTGCTTCCTGCCAGCTGTATCACAACTGGCGCATTGCTAAATTCGGGTCTGTGATGTCACGCCTGCTCCCCGTCATAATAATTTTCATACGCGAGTACGGTGTTTGCATTAAGCCATGTTTGTAGCGCGAAGATGCTTGTCATCATTGTTATGTATGCCTTCGTTGAGACGCCATTTTCAAGAGCGCCTCGACAAGGAATTGCACGCAAACGCTTCACTGTCTGTAACGAAGAGCGTTTTATACGGTGAGCTTGTTCATTACAGTATGGTTCTGTTTCAGTCGCCGAAGTGCACGCATACAAACGCCACGCAACGTGAAGGGAGTCTCTTGAAAAAGAAAAGTCGTCACCGACCCGTTTGATCCCGGACTAAGACGAATTTTTCGTCAACGGGGAAATTTTCTTAGTGAGAATTCCCGCACATAGCTCGCGCTGCAAGCGGATGTATACGGGAATTTTTTTCCCTTTCGCAGAAGTGACTATTCCCTGGGAATGTGTGCTGCGCAAAAACTTTACAGTAATTGTTCACATTCGTTCCAGTGCGATACCCCAGTTAAGCATCCTCAATGAAAAGGACTGCCTCATCTCGAAGGGTAAAAATTGTAGCAGAGTCGTCGGGAATCCTTTTTTTTTTTTTTTTCACAGCCTAAGAAACGCGAAGCTGCATGGTTATGACGAAGTACCCTGACGACGACGAAGCTCGTCGTTATGTGTCGCTATGACGACAAGAGACGACGATCGTCATCAGCCCAGTGACATTGATAAACAGGGAGACTGCTGGACAGACGAGGCAAGCTCTTACTGCCGCATAAAAGAACAAAGAAGAAAAAAAAAAGAGGCGCTTTTGTTTCAGTGTTTCACATTGTACAAAGAGACGCACAATGGCTAAAGCGCGTTCTCTCAGCAGACTCATTTCTCTGAATGTCTGAATTAGAAGGTAAAATCAAATCCTAAGGCCAAACCTACAGTACCACGTCAGTTATGCCGTGGCAGCTGACGTGCCTGGCAGGCCTAGATGAACGTGTGCTGTAAATATTGCTAAACGGTATGACTGACTCGTCGCCCTGCAAAAATGCCTAAAACGTGACAGCAAAATTGACATCACAGAGTGCAGTCGTACGCCGTGAAGACCTCTGGGGATTATCGAACCACGTTACCTCGGCTTATTAATGTGGATGACGCACTGTTATAACATAGTGTAGACGTCAGCAATGACGTTATAACACCGAGGAGTGGAACAGCGCGAAAATTGAGAGGTGATGCCTGCAAGCGCAAGGCCTTCCGAAGCGGGGCTGGGAGTGTGAAATTTCGCTTCGAGTTACCATGAACATAGCAAGGTTGTGCCACAAGGTTCGGGGTTGAGCTCTCAGCTCCAGTGAGCTGTCTTTTGTTCCACGTTATTTGTCATTTCCGCCCATGCAAATGTGAAACTCACTGCAAGTTCAAACTCACATACAATTTGTTCGATAAATTCATAAAGAAATATTCGCTTTCCTTAAACTTTCGCGGGATCTTTCGCGGGATCGAACCCGGTCGCGGCGGCTGCATTTCGATGGAGGCGAAATGTTGAGGACCGTGTGCTGTGCGATGTCAGCGCACGTTCAAGAACCCCAGGTCGTTGAAATTTCCGGATACCCCCCCCCCCCCGCCCCCCCTACGGCGTCTGTCACGATCACGCCGTGGTTTTGGGACGCTAAACACCAAAGATAAACAATCAATTATACTTTTCTGGCCTTCACCATTCATCATTCTTTATGTGCCAGTATATATCGAACTGAAATAAACAACTAGGGGTTATTTCCATAATCAAAAGAAGAGGCGTGCAGGACACGGACACAAGAAGAGAAGTGAACACCACGAAGGTTATTTTTCTCCTGCTCTCTCTTCTTCTCTTTTTAAGTTAAGTACACAAGCGTAGTCAAAAAAAGTAATAATAAGCATCGACTGCGTTCTTTTTCGTGTGTTTATTTGTGTGAAAAGCCGGCTTCGCGGCTTTTTTCACTTTTAGCCTGTTCTCAATGTCTGACATTAGTTACAGCCACTAAAGATCTATTAACTTCCATGCATATTTGGCAGCTCAGCTCACTGTGCTTGATTGCTCATACCACCGAATGCCGCCCATAGTAAACGTGAGCCGCAAAGTACGTTCATTTTAATGTGCCTGGAAGGTATCGGTGCAAAATATTCGGCACTTTGCGCTGCGCCGCACTTAGTCTGCGCGAAATGCCCCGAATCGCGAATTCGCTTAGATGCAGCATACATGCATGCTCGCGACAGATAATAATAGCCACGGAACTCGCTTATTTACGCTTTCCATTCCGTTAAAACATTCTTCACACTCAGGAATAAGCGCTTCCTTTTACAAATGGCTCCACATAGACGCTCACTCTCACGGTGGGTGCGCACCACAAACAGGCGAACAGTAGACAACGGGAGAGGTTTACAGACTGTACAGGAATCATCGGAAGTGCAGGAATCATCGGAAGTGGTTCGAAAGGGCTGCCGCTCGGGGTCCTGACAAGGGGCACGCTCCCGGGCCAGCGGCGCACGGGGCCGCCGCGGGAACCGCGTTTCCACGGCCGGCGCGAAACAATGCCACGGTGCGCGACGTCGCTACTCGTCGGCCCCGTTAATCGCTTCGGCGGGGGAGCCCGAAAAGCAAAGCTGGTGGGAAGCGAGCGCCACCGGGGCGGGGGAGTGCGTCGTCGCCCAAGGCTCGCGAAAACCTTGGCCTCGAATAGAGGCGCACAATTACCGTTTGTTTCTGGCCGAAATGGTCCGAGAGAAGGCTGCGTGGTTCCGGCGCCAAGCTCGTTGGGCGCGCGACACGCGGTGCGCGACCAGGAAGCGTCGCTGTCACCGAAGCCGGACACGCCGTGTCCCGCCGCGCACGCCCATGTCCCTGTGGTCTAAGAAAAAATAAACAACAACAACAACAACAAAAGAAGTAAGCTTGAGGGTCGTCACTGCGGTCCAGTGAACGGCGGACGATGGACCCCTACGAACGTGCGAATGTGCCCGATCCCGTCAAAGCCGTGACTGTAATTTTTCTCTTCTATTTCAAATGAAGGCTCAATCACGGACCGATGCAATCTGCACGCGGCGTGCGCACGAGCCACGAAGGACGCGCGATGACGTGAAATCCTTGCGGCGATCGCCATGAATCGCGCGCCGACACTCCTCTCTCGAGGTGTACGCTCGACCTTCTCGTTGCCCTTCTCAGTGCGTTGGCTCCGAGTAACTGGCTCTGAGGGGCGACTGGACTGTGTAAGCCTTCTTCTGATCTGGTCTACACTTGCCGAGGACGTCAGGCATCGGTGACGTCCACAGAGTCCCTGTCGGTGCTCCCAAGTAGGAAGCACTTGGAAGCTCTCTTTGCTCTTTTTTGACCAAGTGCCCTTCGAGGGGGAGAGAGAGAGCAAGAAGAGGAAATCACACGGATGTCAACCAGATGAGAGTCGCGGTTTGCTACCCACAACAGTGTGTAAGGGAAAGGGGAATAGATAGATAGATAGATAGATAGATAGATAGATAGATAGATAGATAGATAGATAGATAGATAGATAGATAGATAGATAGATAGATAGATAGATAGATAAACTTTGTTCGGACCCTGAAGGAATCCGCCCTCGATTTAAAGGGGCAGGATCGCGAGCCGCTCCAAAAATGGAAGAGGAAAATAAGGGTAAAGTGAGCTCTGCACGCGCGCGAGGGTATGCACAGAATTATAAAGGGTCACTAGGGCAAAAATTACATTATAGTAAGACTGCATATTTGGGCCCTACGTCATTCTCTTAGTAAAATACACTCTCTTAGTAAAATCATTCTCTGAACAAAACACATTTGAAGAATGGGCAGTACATGAGCGTGCCCGTTGTCCAAATATATTTTACTGAGAGGATGATCTCGAGCCCACTCTGTTTGAAGTCGTCCTGTGAGAAAGAGAGAGAGAGAGCGATGCGCTGATTATCGTAGCGAGGACAGATACACATGTGCTTAATGTATTCCTCCCACGCGCAGGAGCCACACGTCAACTTATCGGCCATTCCAATAGGGTATCTGTGAATATTCGTAATTGCCACGCCCCGGCCGTACGTGGTGTACAGAATCTACACAATCCACACCAACGTTACGTCTACGGTTATATACGGCCGCATGTTTGGCACGCATGCGACAACAGCGCGCTCACAGCTTAACATATCGCATGCCGTTCACGGTGTCATCCTTCGTGCCCCGTGAGCGGCAGAATTATACGCCCAAGGCGGTTGCCATCATCCACACAACTTCCGTAACGTCTGTTCTCGTTATATTCACCGACTCTGCTTGCTGGTATCTGATACAAAACTCGCTTCCATAACACATCGCTCAGCAAAGGCATGCGACTTCCTCTTGCCCGTGGAACTACTACGGATCCCGTGTTATCACTGGCGGGCTGTGAAGGGGTCAACCTGCTTGCCCAAGGAGCTCTTTTCCCTGATTACCTGACTTCCATTGCCCACGACACGCTCTCATCTTTTCTACCGTACCTTTTCTCGAGCCATGCTTGCGTTGCTGCCACTTGTTCCCTCTCTTCTACCACACACCACATGTCAACAAAACGCGACTATCCGCAAGGCACAGACAAATAGTCTTGCAACCCCAGCCCTCATGTGCGGGTTCTTCCAGAGAATGCCCCTCTGAGATTCCTGCGTACACTATGGCAACCATCTGAACGCCTGTCATATTCCGTTGATATGCCACCTTTCGCCATCTATACACTAAATTTTATACCGCGTCCTATATTCGCGTCTTGTAACACTGTGTGGCTCGCTATGTGGTCACCGCATTACAGGAGCAAGAATTATATCCGGCAGAGTACATCTTATCCGCCATCCGATACGCTGACAGAGATGACCTGGAATGAGCCCGCCTGTTCATTAGTCTGCTACCCGACAATGAAGCTTTATCTAGGTTTTTTCATTGCTGACGATATTACGGTGAGCCGGATGCCACTGAAGTACCATATTGTGCCCAGTTTACGGAACACGGTGGGGTCTTGAAGTGCTCAAGAGCGCCCATTTCTGGCGCGTATCATACGAAGTGAAAAGAAGAGTAGTGAAGAGTAGAAAAGAAGGCGCCTGAACTTCATTGTGTGCCGGCGTGTTCAACAGCATAACATTCGATTTATTCCACTTAGATATCTTTAACACAGTGAAAGAGAAATTGTTTGCATGAAGGAAGGAGGAGAGAGGGGGGGAGATAGAGGGGTGGGGGTGGGGGTAGGTTCTCCGTAAACTGTTGTCGTCGTCGCCGTCATTGTTGTTTTCTTGTCGTTTCTAGCAGAAATCACCACAAACTGGAATCACGAGATGTGTTTTTAGGCATGTGAGAGAGAATTAATGCTCTTAAACATTCGTTAGATCGAAAAAAAAAAAGAAGAAAGAAACTGCAGATCCCAAGCACTGTAGGAATCGGTGTAATGCGAACCAGTGAGCAAGGAAATTTCCTATGACAAATTGTTTGACATTCACTTAAGCGTTACTAATAGGATGAAAGTCTTTGTCCAAGGTGCATGGGTAGTCGTGTGCGCCACGTGGGCTAACCAGGAACGTGGTCAGCACCGTGGTGACTGAATCGTAACTCATGGTATAACGCAACGTTGGCACTCACGTGAACCCAATAGGTGTCTGTTTTGCCGAAGAGAAATGCACGCCACGGTGCGCTGATAATGTATATATTATAAACGCCGTTCGTTGAGGTATTCTTAGGGATCAAGCAAAGTAGGACAAAAGCATGCCGAGTGTTTATTACACTGTTACGATAGCGATTAGCACACACTAGAGGCGCCATTGGCATTACACAAGCACCATCATCAGAACTGCTGGTGCAATAGGTTTAGTTACTGTATGTACCGTACAGGAGAACCCTCCATAGCCTTATAGTGGCGTGTTTTCTTGGCGTCTCGGAGGCCCGGTTTCGATTCATACCGGCACGTTCGCCTGTGTCTGTGCGCTTGATTGTCTATATTTTAATCGCAAGCTACATCAAACCATGTGCCTTTCTTGTTTTGAAGTGTTTTCTAATGATATGTGTAATGTCTGTCTCGGACCTTGATTGACATAGACTGTACAAAATTGAAGTACATGTGGCGCATACCCACATGCCCTGGACCGAGTACTACGGGTGCGAGCCACACGTGAGTGCAGTATCGTTGATCGTGACGTAGATGACGAGGCTACCGTGTTAGTGATGTAAAGATCAATCATTCATGTTCGTCGTACATATATGCCCCGCCCCCCAAATTTTTGTGTATACTAGGTGGACGAGATGACCAGGAGAGCACCGAGACCTAGGCGGATAGATAGATAGATAGATAGATAGATAGATAGATAGATAGATAGATAGATAGATAGATAGATAGATAGATAGATAGATAGATAGATAGATAGATACGGTCAAAGTTGGTCAAGTTCACCAAGAAATGATTCGCATTTAAAAAAGGGGGACTCCTTTCCTCGAATGCATTAGCTATACAAAATAAAAGAAGAAAGAGAATGAGAAGAAGCCTATGAGATCGCGTGAATTAGCCGGAAAATAAACGTGGCTTGTTTTTATTCTTGATTCGCTGCAGCTTCTTGCAAGTTGGTCAGAGCGCGCAGACACTGCACGTTACACCAAGGCTTCACATGTCATAATAGCCCTAGTCGAACGCCTACGGAAAACACCGCAAGCGCTATTTTATATTCCAAACAGCACTTATGAAGGAACTTCTGTTGTTAATTTGGCCTCCTATGTACTTGGCCCCCTGTGTAATTTGGCCCCCTTAACCCATATATTAAGGACACAATCACGCCATATGCTTTCGTGTCACTCATATTGTCCTCCAGCTAGAAAAAAAAAAAAGCATATCAGAAAACGTCTGACGGACAGCAATTATAGCATGTCCTTTTTTTTTTTTTTTTTCTGAAGACGTTTTAGTCATGGCTCAGCTGGCGGACCGTTATTTTCTTGCATGTAATGCTTTGGGTTATGGAAGGAGTGATACTGAACTGCATAATCTCATTTATGTGTATACATTTCGACCGTGCATTGTAGAAAGAGGAGGCCAGCGCCTTTTCAAGTAAAAAATTCCCCATCAGCCTTGTAGTCGCGGATTTTCCTCGCAAATTCCGCAGCGAAGATGCTAATAGAAAAGAGTAACGTTCCAAACGTAAGCAGTTTGTTTCAAATGGGGTGTCAGTGAACACTGAAAAGTTTAGCACGCGCGTGAACTTGTGTTATGCAAAAGTAAGACAATCTGTAGCAAGCTGATATACGTACACACTGCGGACACTGCTTCATCGGGCTGTCTGTATGAATGACCCATGTGAATTTTTGTGTACAGACGATGTACTTTTATTGTTGTGGTATCAGCTTATAAGATCACATAAAACCCAGGGCAGAATCCATCTTGAAAGGATTGACTTCGAGCATTACGAACAAACGCTTGATAACGCACACGTGTCTATCTCGTTTACCATGTCACTTTTTTTTCCCCTGGTGTCATTTTGACGCCAGCTTAGTGTTAAATTATACTGTAACGCCAAGTAGCTGTAGCTCCTGAAGCTGCGTATTACCTGCCGCGGTCTTATAGTAGCTATGACACTTGACTGCTGACCCGACAGTCACGGAATCGAATCCCGGCTTCAGCGGCCGCCTTTCCATGGAGGCGAAATTTGCGCTAGAGGCCCGTGTACTGCGCGACTTCAGTGCGCGTTAAAGAACCCCCGGTGAGCGAAATTACGGCCCAGAGATTTCCACCACGTTGTCTCTCATATTCATGCCGTGGGTTAGGGACCTAACACCCCAGAAATTATACTTGAACCTGTGGGCGGGACGAGCTCGCGTGTTTTCCCTTTCTCTCCACGCGTTAACGTTTCTTCGACAGTCTCTGGTTCACTGTCACGCGTGTACGAAATCGTCCCACAAGAAACACTGCCTAATTATAAGTGGTTGTTTTCTGCAGTATTCATGTGATGCGAGAACGGTGGTCCGCCGTCACTTCGGTGGTCCGTCGACAACTGATACGTTAGGCCGCAGCGCCGTCATTCACCGCGCGCGAGGGGAGCATCCACGGCGGACGCTGTTGCAGGGCATGTCCTCGCCCGCAGCAGCGACGTATAATCCAGTGACAGGCAGGCAAAAGGAAGGTGGCTCCGCGGCGGCGCAATTAACGCACGCGCGCGTCTCCACGACAGTCGTGGTGACCCAGGCAAGGGGCGCGGATCTTTTCATTCGCGATGCCGTGACACTCGGGCCTGGCGAGAAGTGACGCATGGCGACGGGGCCGTCGGAAGTAGGACTAGCCGCCCTCCGAACGGGGTTAGCCCCCCCCCTCTTCCTCCCCGGCGCATTCCGAGAGAGTCGGTACACCTGTGACGCCGGGCCTGCGTGCGCCGAGAACTCGGAGCCCCGCTGCACACGCTAACCCTGAAAATCACAAATTCGCTAAGACCGCCTCGTCTAGATACGACCGTAAGGGGCGATACTTTGCGCAGTATAACGACACAAGATTCACGGGGTGTGAAGATGACACGCGAGATGTTTTGCGAAGGAAACTCGTGACTTTGGTCGGTGTATTCAGAGAGAGGCTATCAGAAAAAGAACGCAAATCTGACTGAAGCAAGCGACTGTCGTTAATTGAACGGATTTCCTTCAATATCTTGATGTCATCGGCAAACAAAGGGAAAGAATTCCGAATGGCAAAAGTACGGACATTAACGTAGATTAAAAAAGAGGAGTTGCCCTAATACCGGCCCTTGAGGACCCCTCTAGTCAACAACGTCAACATCATATTGCGCTGGCTTATCCACTAGCAGTGAGTGGTTGACTAGGTAAAAAGCTACGATGATTTGATTATGATGATTTGTGGGGCTTTACGTACCAAAACCAGGCTATAATTATGAGAGACGCCGTAGTGGAAGGCTCCGAAAATTCCGAACACCTGGGGTTCTTCAACGTGCACTGATATCTCACAGTACACGGGCCTCAACATTTCGCCTCCATTGAAATGCAGCAGCCGCGGCCGGGATTCGATCCCGCGACCGTCGGATCAGCAGCCGAGTGGGTAGCATAGGCACTAGACCATCGTGGTGGGGCAAGCTTTGCTAATTTCACAGCAAACGTTGCTAACCTGTCCCATCTGAGATATAGGCGTGGAGATTTGCATCACGAAAGTAGATTCACGATAGTTGAGAGACCAGCGAGAAACCCATATTGATCAGGATAGTGAGCTTTTCACACCAAAAGACAATACGTTGTGAAGAGTTAGCTCAGATATCTTCGATGTGGCAGAGAGAAGAGGAACCGTGCGACAATTCGAGACATGCATTTTTTTATTATTATTTGAATGTGGGAACATGGGAATGTAGGCTGCGTGAGAGCCGGCTATCCCATCACCATAATATTGAAGCGGAGAAGAACAATAAACACACATAAACACATCAATTTTATAGCCAGACCTAAATACACGAAAAACACGAGCAGCTTTCCGCATGGTCGAAAATGTGCTAGTATGCAGGTAGTTACTAGTCAGCACTGGGACAAGTATACTGCCGTAAGCTTTCCGTATGGCTAAAGGGGGCGCTATCAGGGCCGAATGATAAGGACAGTTTCAACACCGCTACCACCACCACCCCAGAGACGACGACGAACAACAACAACAACAACAACAACAACAACAACAACAACAACAACAACAACAACAACAACAACAACAACATTATTAATAATAAATTTCCGTTTTCAAGGCCCATCACGTGTTGCATCCTGAAATGGATCTTTGAGCTGATTAAACAGTGAAATGAAAAAGGAAAGCTCTTCCGTAGCCTGACATGAGCTTTTGTGTTTTGTATAAACACTTAAAGGACACTGTTGCCACCATAATGTCCCGTAAATTGATTGAAGGTCACAGACTAAAACTTTTCGTACGGTTTTGCATAGATCTGAAGTGACTGACTCTCGCGAAAGGGCATGACAAATTTTTCTCTCTAGTTATATATGCACAAATGTCACACTCGTGCGTACGAGAAGTGCGACATAAATACACATCCGCCAACTTATGACTGACGTTCGGGTTTGCAGCGACATCGTAAGTCACGTCAACTTACGTAACGGTTTACCTGCGATAGGACCGGGAGATATTTTTTTGGGAAGCTCTTTCGCGCTCGTTAAAAAAAAAGAAAGAAAGAAAAACCGCAAATTTCAATTTTTTTTTCGAGTACTACCGTGAAATGAGACGACTGTATAAGTTTGATTTGGATGTAAACATCAAGTACGGAGTTCAAACCGCCCCGCCACGGTGGTCTAGTGGTTATGGCACTCGGCTGCTGATCCGAAGGTGGCGGGATCGAATCTCGGCCGCGGCGGCTGCATTTCAATGGAGGCGAAATGTTGAGGCCCGTGTGCTGTGCGATGTCAGTGCACGTTAAAGAATCCCAGGTGGTCGAAATTTCCGAAGACCTCCACTGCGGCGTCTCTCATAATCAGAGCTGGTTTTGGGACGTTAAACCCCACAAATCAAATCATCACGGAGTTCAAACCGGTGCAACCAATGTCTGCCGAGATTTTGCTTTCATTCTTAGTAAGTCCCTCCTAATCGCATATCCAGGCTTGGCTGCGTGACCTTGCCTACAGGTTAGAGCGGGAAAAGTTACATGATTCGCTAGTTTTACGAAACTACGCGGCACTTGCAGCGTTCCTGTCTACGCTTCGCGGCACCCAGACAGACCGCCCGAGTGCGCATAGCTGACTGGCGCAGCCGTCATTTTACGAAAATGGAATATCTTTTGAGAACGCTTGTACCCTTCATCTACCCAGAACGGACTTGAGAAGCCATCAATAACGCTGTGCTTTTATTTTTTCAAATCTGTACGTGAACGTGAACTGCTTAAGCTTGACCACTACATCTATCTATCTATCTATCTATCTATCTATCTATCTATCTATCTATCTATCTATCTATCTATCTATCTATCTATCTATCTATCTATCTATCTATCTATCTATCGTGTAGCCATACTCATGTGTCGCACAGTGAACGAAACACGTGCGACTTTCCTCCGTTTGCGGTGTAAGGACTTACATTGTTGCTCCGTAAAGAATTTGCAGGAATAACTCCTCGGTCTTCTTGCCTTTCTTTCGCATTTTTTCTGCATGCAAAAATACTTGAACTGCAAGAAAGAGTTACTTGTAACTAAGCCGAGAATACATCGTCTCAGATGTGATGCGCAAAGCACGCGCACCGCCAACCCATACGAGACCCCGTTGGCGACCTTGCAGGGCCCACACATATGTGGACCCACTACAGGGTTGCGCACAATCAGTATGCTGCTCGCATGGGGCAGCGGGCGTATGTGTGTGTCGTCGCTGCGCGGAATTTGTTCGCCGCACACGCGACCGCATTCGCTACAAATCGCATGTCGGCGGTATACACACTTCGAGAAGCGGCAAAAATAAAATAAAAATGAAAGAGCAAGGCGCCGTGTAGCTAGGTTATTGAAGTTCTCGGCGAAGGGTGCGTGTGTGTGTCTGTGTGCAAGCGCCCACGCGTTCTTCTAAAAAGGAAGCAGGCGCGTTTACGGTATAAGAACGAGTGAGAAAGTGGTTTCAGTAATTTCCCTTCATCGACACGCCACCATTTTTAGCAATGCTGAGAAATCTACGTCGTTTCGTTTACGTCTCAGGAATGAAGAGGAGAGTCTGTGATGGCTCTTTCTTTTGTGCTGTATACAGCGCACTGAGAACAGGAGGTCACAACAAACACTATAGCCGCTCTGGTGAACCTCGTGGAACGAGTAACATATCGGCAAAACCAAGCAGCTAGTTGAATCTGCGTCGACTGTACTAAAGAGGCCATCATAACGGATCGTGCTAGCGGCAGCAGCCAGATCGCCGCATGTGCCTATCTCCACCACCAAGCCGGTTGAGCGGGGCGTTGACGGTTCACCAACTTCGTCATTTTGCACTCAAAGGATAATAATAATAATAATAATAATAATAATAATAATAATAATAATAATAATAATAATAATAATAATAAGAAGAAGAAGAAGAAGAAGAAGAAGAAGAAGAATTTTATTTCTCCTTCCAAAACGAAAGTGTGTACATATCAGTCCTGCCAAAGCCAAATAGGGCTTGAGCGGTATAGTGCCTGACAGCAGCGGAAATCAACAGTGATTACCTGTCATATTCTTTTTATATGAAAAAAATAAACAAAAATTGAAAACAAGCAAGTTCTTCAATATGATAAATAAACCATTCTTCTGAGCACATTTTTCAGCTAATATTCTGTCGGAGTACGCAGTACATGCACTTGGGGGCAGAAGGGAACGCAATAATCTCGCACTCTGGCCATACCTAAACATCTGGGTGTAAGGAAAGGATTCTTCAGACGCAGACACCGTGCTGGAACATACTCGATTTTGTGATCACCTCCACAAAAGTACTTGAATACTACATTTTCCATCAGAAGGTGATTAAAGTCCGGCGTAAGCAAAGTTTTAAAACATAGGGGCGTGAATTGCGTTTGACAGCAGCATGAATAAGTGGGCGCACCGTCTATGCTCCGCGCAATCGGCTTGGTGGTGGAGGCATACGCACAAGCATCCGTCTGGCTCCTGTTGCTGACATGGTCGCGGAACAACGTGGCGATGTCGTGGCTGTGCCTCCACCATACTGCTGTCGCAAAAGAGAAGAGTAATTCCTCAGTGACTGTAAAATTGCTGAATTGCACGTCGAGGGACAAAGAAAGCGGGCGATTTTCATCAGAGAAATCTGTCACATTGCGAAGCTCGTTTTGTTTTGTTTCAGTTGTGGATGAGTCAAGTCCTTGTCATCATAACATGAAAGCTGGAGTAGCCTGCATAGCTGTTCTGAGGACGCACCTGTGGGAGGCACATCAATCTAGGGCGACGTCTGTGCCTGCAGCGACCCTGAATGCTGCAGACGGCCCTGTTAAGCCACGTCAGATTCATTTCCGCATTTGATTTCCGACATATAGTGTTCCCATATTAGCGATTCGAGGTTATCTGGACAGGAATACTTTCAGCAGCGAATGTATAGAGAATGTCAGACCTGTCAAAGAATGCGTGACATTGCAGCAGTTTTCAATCTGAATTTTGTTATTAGACATCAGAGCCGACAGAGGACTGTTGTAACGTATAATTGCTGTTTGCCAGTCACGTAACTGGATATAACAGACCTGCGTTCGCGAAAGTCCGAAAAGTGGATAAGGCCGCGTACACCTTCTCAGCAACATTACTTTTTTTCTTTTTTCCTGCTTACAGGCTAACTTCAAAATACGTAATGCGTGGGACATCTTCCGAACTGGCTGGGCATACCGGTTATGCAATGAAGAGCCTGACCAATGCGGCAACATTGTCTCTCTTTTTTTCTATTTTCTTTCATAGCTGTTTGAAGCAATGTGCACGTTACGTAACCTTCTGACAAATGTCATCTCGAGCCTGCGGCGTTCTGAACGTTCTCCACTGTTTGCCTTCAGACGAACGACACGGATTTTTCTGCCGGTGCTCGCTTGCCGAGGAGCGTGACGCGAGGAAACGCGAGTGGAACTTCCGACGAAGCGGCGCAAGAGGCGCTCCACTCGGAGAAACAAACAACGTGAAAGCGGCCGCCGAGCGACGAAGAAAAAGACGCGTCCCTGAATGTGCGCGGCACAGAAATGAGGCGAAATGCGCGTGCACTTTTGTTGTTCCCCTCGCGCGCTCTCCCTTGGGGAGTGGTGGAGGTTAACCCCTTAGCGCTGCGGGAGAAGGCGGTGCCAGCGGCCCGCTTGTGTGCCGGCGGAAAAGCTCACGTGACGCTCCGAGATGTGCGTGCGGCAGCCCGCGGAGCGGAACGACCGAAACCGAAAGTGGGAAGCCGAGTCGGGCCGGGGGAGAAAGCGCCGGAACCACCGCCGAGGAGGCGCGTCTCGCGCTAACCCACTTCGACGGCATCCCGCCGATGTGGGTCGTCGGCCACGCGGCTGACGCCGGCGGCGCCGGCGGCCGCGACGTCGTCCGCCCATCGCGGCGGCTCCGGCTTCGGCACCGCGACAAGTCGCGCTGCATTCGGCGCAGCTTTGACGGACACGAGGTATGGAGCTGTGGCGCCACACTTGGGCCGGTTACAAGGACGACAAAGCAAACGAGCACTGCAGCATTTCGGTATTACGTGACAATGCGGAACTTCTGTAGCATGCAGTCGGTCAGTGTGCCTCTGCAACTACAGCGTGTCAGCATCGCAGAGAGCTTGGTAGACAACGACGTCATTTTTGCTGATAATCGTTTGTAGCTTCGGCCCATCTACGGATAGGAGAAAAGCGCTGTCATTAAGTTATTACTCGATCTTCCTCCTGCTCCTCTCTCACTGCACTGTTTTTGTCTTGCCTTTTTCATCACACAGATGCACAGCTGGAACCTATGGCCTTTCCCATGAAATTCTTGGAACTACCAATTTACGAGCCTCCCTCTCTTCATTGATGATGCAACTAATTTCACATTAATAAAAGCGTATTAACGCTGTAACGTACACATCTGTCCACCCAGACACTTGCGTAACATTCACCAAAATGTGGTCTCTAAGAAAATAAAACGTTATGCGCTATGTTTCTTCAAAGGTTGCAACGTCACAGCGCGCGCGTATAGACCCGTCGTTGAACTATGCGACTGCGAGCCTTTTTTTTTTTTTTTTCCCGCCTTTACTGCTCTGAGAACTCTGACTATGGAACCAACAGTGGTAGCAGACCTTATCTCCTTGCCAACCAATACAGCACTGTATGCACTGAAGCTCTTCGAAATCTCCGACAAGGACAGTACGTGTGAAGTTTATACGTCTATTCAGAGCAGCACAAAACCTTGCGAATCGTGGTTGCCACAATACAAGCAACAGAGCTCATGATTTTTACTCGTACGTCCTGCAATAGACAGAGAGAGAGAGAGAACATTGAAAGGGAGGAAGCCAAACCAAACGCTTGTCCGGTTTGCTACATTGCACTGGGTATTGAGATAAAAGGCGAAAAGGCAGACATAGGTAGTATAATAGCGCATATTTGTAGGTGCACATCAAGTCTCTGCAAGAGCAAGTCCCCACGCGGGTACACGATATGTGGTGTTAAATGTGTTTCTGAACGGATTTCGAAGAGGCCAAAATAACGAAGACGATTTTCCGGTAGCTTTGACCAGTTAAACTGCATGAGGCGATAAATATGTCGTAGCAAACTGTACCCGACCAGTGGTGTGACCTCCAGGCTTGACGGTGTCGTATCGCAGCGCCGACCGACAATGATTGTTTTGCAAGCATTGTTGTGGTCTTTCTTTCTTTTGTAATGATATTCTTCTTGTTTATTTTTACGTTTTGCCTTCTAACCACCCGCTCGCGTTGCCTTTTGAACCACTTCGAGTTCAAAGAATCGCTTTGCTCGTGTGCTTGCAAAGGAGATCTACAAATTTTTACGGAAGAAGCTCCTCAAGTATATATGTCAAACCAACTGGCCTAACACTCCACTGTGCTGATCCTCATGTACAAAGAAGAAATGTTCTCCTTATGAAATTAATGAAGCGATTTTAAGGAAATCCATTGCAATTCATAAGAACTGTCAAGTTCTAGATGCCTGTTACGAGTGGCTATTATTTTACGCTGCATGCGTAACTGCTCCGCAAGTCTTCTCACAAGCTCACCAAATTCTATAGACGTTGCGCGAGAAATCATGGTTACAGGCGTTCCGTAAACATCTTGTGTACAAAAAAAAAAAAAGAAGAAGTAAACACGCTTTATTGAAATGTAACATTCTTTCTTTCTTTCTTGTTTAATTCTGCGGCTGCTAAATTAGATTATCCGTGCCTTTCGCGCGCGTTTTAATCTGAAGAATCAACAGTTCGATGCTTTCAGAGAAGCTCAGCGTTGTCCAGAGGAAAATACCGCTCACATAAGTTTTGAACCCGCGCTTTGTTGCTTAAAAGATTGCGCATGTGGACACTACGTAATTACTTTCTTGTTCAGGTGTAAACTGTCAGCGCCTGTGTAATATACGCCAGTGCCCGTCTCGGCCTCCCCGCGATTTCCGACATGCCCGCGCCCATGCACAAATAAATCCCTTTCGGAACGTTCATATCGTAGGATAATCGGGTGCATCTGTGTACTCATACTGTAGATGTTGTGCGTTACTTCTGAAGATCAACACCCGCGCGTACCGCCTTACACGTCGTGCCTTTGCTTAGTTCGCTGGGCGAGCACGGTGCTACGTGCCATGTGATACGACAATGGCCACTATTTGCGGCCACTCGTAAATACCCAGATTCGATCGCAACGTCTCGTGCTAATTAAATCTTCGGGCTTAATAATTCGCTGCATGGTCTATTTTCCCGCCAACGGAAGATAAACATGTCTCTAGTAGCGCCTTTCTTTGAAGGCATGGAAACATTTGATATGCTACATGCCGCGAACAGGTTCTGCACTATTTGTTCTCTACACCCACTTAAGTGCCTTACTCTAGTTTTAGTAGTACTTCCTGGAACCTCTCCAGGATCCACGAGTGTCACTCGTTCAGTCATGAGCCGTCCGATAGCTATTCTTTTTCTCTTATCAATGATATGACTTCGCTCACGCTTTTCATCTCCTCTTTTCGCATGCATATACAATTGACACCGTAGTAGCCAAAAATATCCCGGTCTGTAGTAGGAGTACACACCGCCACTTGCTCACTCAATGACAACGCTTCAGTCGAATATAATCACTCCTATGCTGCAAACAACTGGCTTTGTTACAATAACATATGTTTGTCCAAGCTTTCCTGTGTCACGAAAGTTAGTTAATCTACTCCGAAGCTTCAGATCTGGTCGACGGCGCGAAGTATTTGTTGTACATAACTCGCGCGTAAAACAGTCGTTTACATAATGCGAACGCAATTGCTGAGTAAAAAATACGTCCGCTTTACAAATGGCCTACAGCACAACGTGCTGCTAAGCATGAAAGACCAGGAGGGAGTGTCATGTGATTCCGGTAGCCTCAACAAGCTAACCTTCGCTGACGTCACCAGTGAGCGATGACTCCTGGTAGAATTAGGCCCTCGCAGCGCCTGCAGAAGACGCAATTTAAGCGAGCCGACAAATAGTATCGTTTGGACATCACGTGATCAGGGCCTATTTCTTTCTCAGATATTTTACGACTATGCTTCAAGACTGTCACGTGAAGCCTCCTCCCAGTGTTCTTTTTTTCCCCACTATATTCTATATCATAAACTCTCCAACAACACTTCGGGCAAATAGAATCAGTTTTGTTTTTCTGCCTTGTAAAAAAAGATGGTGCGTTATGTGGCATCCATACAAGAAGGAACAACCACGCTCGTTACGAAACTGCTTCCCCTCACGGGCTTTCGGCATTCAGAGCATGCTTCCCGTGAAACCGAAACTTTGCTGATACGCCTACAGTTATCGCCGCTCCTTCACCAGGAGAGTCGTAACTATAGGTTCGGACAAGGCGTTCCTCTAGGCAGCAAGGACACGACCACGGATCTGTTCATCACTCGACCGCATAACAGTGCGCATCGTTGCACGTACTACAGACGTTCAGAACACGCCCTTAAAAGTAGGTAACGATTAGCTTCAGCAAGGATGCCGAGTTCTTACGTAGTATTTGTTTTATCTTATCTTTAAACAAGCCTGAAACAGTGGCCCAATTCTTTTTTTTTTTTTTCAACGACCACCAGTTTCCTTGCGTTCGGACGTAAAAATTGATTTATTGTTTGATTACTCTTTGACAGTAGCAGAACGGAAGAGCTCACTGTTAGCAGTGGTGGTCAAGTTTATTATTATTATTATTATTATTATTATTATTATTATTATTATTATTATTATTATTATGTTGTTGTTGTTGTTGTTGTTGTTGTTGTTGTTGTTGTTTTGCAGGGCTATTTCACTTTCACTCATTCCATTGTTAAAGCACTGTTATTTTCATGAAGTCGTTCCAAACCACCCTCTTCACCGTTCGATCGGGACATTTTTGTCTCAGAATCATCACTGGAACCTCCATCTCTGCATGAAGGACTGTTGCCGTTACCGCATCCACTCCGTACAATCTTGCAAATATGTCCTTTTGAACATGACTGATACACACCGCTCCCTGTGCCGCGGCATTGGAGACTGCGCTGTGGCACGAACGTGCTCACCATACTGAATCAAGCTAAAGTGAATATATAGCACAACATTTCCCTACATGACGGCCCTAAAATGAACGCCGTATTGGTCATAGAAGTGTCGCGTCATGAAATTTCTCCCGTCTACATAAGAAGAAGATGCTTGAAAGACAGGCGGCACATGTACGATAGCTGGTCTGTCGGTGTCGTTGTGCAGGGCAGCTGTCTTGTCACGGGCCCGGTGGCAATGAAAGCGCGCGCGCTGTGGCGGCGGCGCATGGCCGGGTCGGCGAAGACGGGCCCAGGCTGCGGCGACCCCGATCGGCGGGAGCAGCGCGCCTCCATCTGGGGCGTTCCGCTTTCCGGCGGCCGACCCAGCGACCGACGACGACGGTGCCGCTGCGCTGGCTGCCACCACCCCCCTCCACCACACTCGGCTGGCCGTAGCCGCTAAGGGCGAACCCGGGCGTCGACAGCAGGGTGGCCACTGGGCACCGCTGTGCACGACAACATGCGCAGCCAGCGTTCGCGTGCATGCGATAACGGTTCCTGTAACTGGACAGTTTTTTTTTTCTTTCGTTTATTTAGATTTCACTGGTTCAACACAGTTATTTGTCTTCGACTGCGCTGGCGTTCATTCGCACAACAGCTCGTGACCCGCCGATTGTGCCCACAGAGCTAAGGTAGGCAACTGCGAAGAGAGCTACAGCGGTGGCTGCTGTTGACAACATATAGCTGCTGCTGCAGCTAGGTCCCACGCACGTTAGCCGTACTGTACACAGCTCGTATGCCAAATAATGAAACGTGTACGAAACACCTTAACAAAGTGGAAAAGACGCGCGTTACTTTATTTCTTTTGTTTGCTCTTAAGAGGGCGAAACGGTGGTGCTATGGGTGCCTCCTGGGAGAATCCTTCGACAGCAGTCACCGATCAGCCTCTTGCGGCAATACGGTTTCGAATAATGGCTACCAAAAAGAAAAATAAACTCGAAGTGATTATTGCTATACGAAGAGAGGAGACCAGCGCCTATACGCGGTTGGTGCGCAATATGAGTTATTGCCTTCGCATACTTTCTCGCACTATGTCACTACGTGCATGGTCCTAGAAACTCTCCCTTCAGCGATATACACACCGACTTTTACGGCCTCCCACAGATAAAGGCAGGGCAGCGGCCACGGAGCGCTTAAATGAACACGTTGTGAAGTCATAAACTCCAGCCAGTTACACGCCGTGAAAACCGTCCGAACAGCAGAACTTGTAGCTGGCCCGAGTTGGTTGGAATTATGAGAACACATCTCAGCGCAATGTGGGAACAATGAAAAGCAGAAAGAAAGGAAGTGAAAGGTCGGTCGCAAAAATTTCAACTGATTTTATTCCTACTGCAGCAGAGCCGAGATTTACAACAAATGATCATGCGTGCGCCAATGCCGTCAAAGGTAACTTGCAGTACCGTCTCTTGACGGCTGCATCTAATTTTAAAACAGAAAAGCAGTACAAGCAACTGTATCACGAATACGACTCGAGCCCTCGTTGTATATATATATATATATATATATATATATATATATATATATATATATATATATATATATATATATGTGTGTGTGTGTGTGTGTGTGTGTGTGTGTGTGTGTGTGTGTGTGTGTGTGTGTGTGTGTGTGTGCCTCCAAGAGCACTCTTGCCAACGTATCGCCGCTCCTGTCAATTATCTTGATTTCACACAATAGTGGCTCACATCCGCAGACCACCCACTGCGCAGGTATATGCTGCGCACCGCCTTTGTTTATTGCAGACACTTCATGCTCGCGTGCTCGGACATTCACACATCTGCTCGTTTGACCCACGTATAAAGCCTTCCAACACGACAGCGGTATCTCGTGTACACAACCCCCGTACGCCGTGTGATTCCGCGCAATCAAAGCTAGTAAAGAGAGCAATAGCCACCATTTGCCTCGAGCCTTGATGTCGTGGCCTATCGGTTATCTTAGTCATACATTCGTACCCCGCCGAAACGTTATGTCCTTTATCAGCTGGCGCTGTCTCAATACTCCACCCTTCACCCTTATCTAATAACCGTACCTGATCCTTCGTCACGCATTTCTCTTTCTTTCTTTCTTTCTTTTCTTTATTTCTTTGCATTTAGCGCGATGGAATTCAAGCCGCGGCTGCGAGGCTTTAACTCGAAACTTCGAGCTAAAGTTTTTCGTCAAGCTTCGTGTCATAGACAAAAAAGAAAAAAAAAAGAAAAAAAAAACCCTAGGAGGCGGCGTCACGCCGTTCCGCTAGCCTCGGCAAGCAAACCAGACTTCCTAGGATTAGGCCCATGTCGTTGCCGGTCCACTCAAGGTGGTTCGGACGCGCTGACTTTCAGTGGCGCTTGACCGTATACATTAATGGACCACTTCCCTATCACGTGACCGGGGCCCACTTTCCACGATCCTTTTCTTTCAATTCTTTACTACTAGGCTTCAAGACTGTCGCAGTGCGCGTTAAAGAACCCCGGGTGGTCGAAGTTTCCGGAGACCTCCAGTACGGCGTCTCTCATAATCAGAGCTGGCTTTGGGACGTTAAACCCCACAAATCAATCAATCAATCAAGACTGTCACGTGACCCCCACTCCTACCTTCTTTTCTTTTCCCCTGGATGCGTCGCATAATCACTACGATGCAGTAGTGGGCTGAGGACAAGAGTGAGTCGTTTTTTTCCCTCTTGCGTTTCCATGCCGACGGCGGCACAGGGTCGAAAAAGAGCAACTTCGCTGTTAAAATCTCGCGTAACTGCCTCACCACTGTTCGCTTTTAAAGGGGTCGGGAAATAATGTGGAGGTGCCCGGTTGTAATTTTCACTGCTTCAATACGCACTCGACGTGTCGATTCCGAAAATATTTCGGCGAAATATTCAGCGTACATGTAATAACGCTCCTTTGAAATCTTAGCGTTCCTGCGATCCCGAAACGACTAAGTGACGCTCCAGGCCGGTATAGGTACTATTCGGTGTCGTTTTGGTGATGTTAATTAAGATGTTTTAAAGTGTAAACGTACAGTGAACTCACGTTTGCTCTAAAATAATAGATCTACTTCAAAGCTAGAAAGTAATAGAACACTTGGAAACCGTCTGGTGCCGCAGTTCGGAAGCAAGGCTGGAGCACGGTTTGTTTTCCTGTAGCATTCGATGGCACGCCGATCGCGGGGGCCAAGGTAGCGACTAAGATGACGCCAACAGTTGAAGGGAAGGTGCGCAGTTAAATCGAAACGGCATTTTTGTCGCTCTAAATCAACCCGCACGATGCAGTGAAACAGTGTATATTGCGCACTGGAGGACCAGGATTCCGAATACACACTTCGTACAATATCTTGAGAAAACGCTTCATGACCCCTTTAAGTAAATCACGCCATACCGCTAAGAGCAACCACATAAGAATTCTTTCTTAGAAAACACTCCAGCAAAACATAATCAAGAAAAAAAATTAAAAAAAGTAAGATTGGGGGGGGGGGGGTATTTCACAACTTCCACAGCTTAGTAATGTAGAAAGCTTGACAGTGCGCAGCCGCATGATCAGTTTGCAAGAGCTAGGTTACATCCATTCGACTTTTTGGGAAAAGTTCTGAGAATTTCACAATAGAATGCCTTGGGGTCCTATTATTCCCGAAATATCAGGCGAAAAAAACATATACTGCCAAAGATTGAGATGCTGCTGTCTACTGGCCGACGCAGGTAGAACTTTCTCTTCCGCGCATTTCTTCTTTTTTTTTTTTCTTCAAGTCAACGCAGATGTCAGTTGCAGCAGCAAACGGCCGCTTCGAAGGAGTACGACGAAAGGAGGCGAAGTGTACTTATACCATAGCGTATACGCGCTAACTCTCATTTTGCTCGCCATAGAAAACACAGCCGTGGAGATAACCGTGCTGCGGCTGCTTGTTAGTGCTGCTTCCAGTATCCCGTTCCACTTCGACGATAACAGTGGCGGGGATTAGAAGACGGAACGCGAATTCCCGCATCTGTATAGAGACACGCCTTTTCCAGTAAACAGCGGCACCAGGGGCTTCTGTGCCAGCCGGCTGCGAAGCAAATGGCTAAATCACCTACAAGACCGACCCTTAACTGCCTGTGCGCGCTGTTGCGATGCCAGGATAACCCAAATAAACGCACCGTTACAGCGGCGTCATCTGAACAGATCAGTTTGTTCGCCACGTATGGCACAAGGCATAAATTGCACGCTCCATGTTTCATTAACTTGGCAAGCCGGCAAACACGGAAGCAAACGAATGCGCGTCGCAGTGTCGCTTATCGCCGCAAAGTCGTCAGTCAGAAGAGTTATCAGCTGGCCTTTCGGGACGCGCGTAGCACTGCTCCTATCGGATACACTGCGACTACCTCTCAATCGATGCGCTAGGAGTACGAGTGAGTGCCCATGTTGTAAAATTTTTTTCTCTCTCTTTGCTTTATGACCTTGTCCTCTCTGTGTTAGTCTGACGTTAGCCTATTAGCCTGGATGCATTTATTACTTGAGATTTCCCCCGCCTTGGAGACGTCACCGCAGCGTTTGAAGATTTGGACGGACGCTGACGAAATGCCACAGAAGGCTGTAATATGCAGCCAGAAATTTCTGAATGAGTTCGCGAAGAAGAAGATAGGCCCTACGATGATAGGCCTCTCTAGACAGCGCGGTATTTCGTGACCGGAAGCATTATATGATAGGCGTAGCTCACCCGTTAGCTTTTGTGAGTAGCGCGCCTCTTTCACTTTATGTAGACAGAAACGAAGCCCTTGTATGTCCCGCCACGGTGGTCTAGTGGCTATGGTACTCGGCTGCTGATCCGAGGGTCGCGGGATCGAATCCCGGCCGCGGCGGCTGCATTTCGATGGAGGCGAAATGCTCAGCTTCGTGTGCTGTGCGATGTCAGTGCACGTTAAAGAACCCCAGGTGGTCGAAATTTCCGGAGCCCTCCACTACGGCGTCTCTCATAATCAGAACTGGTTTTGGGACGTTAAACCCCACAAATCAATCAAATGAAGCCCTTGTACAGATCCCGTAGTTAAAAAGATGACGAAACAGCACTGTACGCTTGCCGTAGACACCCAAGTTCGCGAAAATTGTTGCACGCGGTTCACGTGAAGTAAGCCTTCCCGCTCATGCTCGCTAGCTTGCACATAGCGCGTTCATGCTGGGGCAGAAGCGCGCACGTAATCGCGAGCTGACAAGATGTCCTTGCTTGTAGTCCACTACCAAGGACGTGAGATTGCGTTACCCCTTCCTCTCCATTCCACTACAGGAACGATTCTTTCGTGCTGTAAATATCGGGACACTAAGAGGAGCTTCAGAGATTTTTGTGTTATGGAGACAACAAGACTCTGAGAAATAAGTTAGGAAGAAGAAAGGAAAACAGAAAGAGGAGCCAGGACAGGCGCCCGCCAGCCACTTTCGTGGGAGAGTTGCAGACGCACCGCTTTGCTCGTCAACGGCTATCAGCGTTCTGTCGAGTGGACTTCCCCGGGTGAGCGGAAAAGTACGCTTATCAGGGAGACCTTGGCAGAGAGCGTGCAACTCCGTCAGAGGAAACGAGATCGCCGCTACAAATGAGACCGCACAGATTTTTGTCCCTTTTTTTTCCCCGTACGTCTGGTCTTTTGTACCGCTCTCGACGGCTGACAGACAATGTCGCCCAGTCTGGAGACTAGCGGGTAGATCGCCCGTTTGGTATCCGTTGACGCAAACCGAGCTGTACGGGTGACTCGGGCCACTATACCGCAACAATACACGTAGAGCGTGCCTCCCACCCACTCGGGACATGCATGCAGGAACAGAAGCGCTAAATGTACAGCGGCACTGCCGCTTGTACTTGATAATGACTACTCTATTGACATCTGCTTCGAAACAGGCGTCGACAAACGAGCAGCTGGGCCGCTTGAGCTGATCGGGTATTATAGGCATGCATAGCCGTCTGGCATTTTGCCCTATCTCTCCCTAATCTTTTTCTCTCTTCATTAGAGCCTCTTATCTCACTATTGTGGGCAGTTACCTACGTCTGTAACGACTCCGGTTCTATCTATCCCTTCCCTGCTCTGTTCTTTCTTTCTTTTTCACATATGCGTTTCCTGAGTATGTGCTTCAAACACCGACGTTCCTGGAAATTTGACGTTCCCTACAGGCCTTGCTTGCTTGGTGAGCATATTGTGATTCATTTACCATGTGCTCAATCACAGCTTTTTACCGAGTATATATAGACATATAGAGAATATGTGTATGTGTGATTTTGTCTTCAAGCAGCTAGGTCGGGCATCATTCAGCGAGGCATTACCCTTTGTGTTACTGTACATATTCTTCCTTGTCACTTTTTTTTAACCCTATGTGTGGATACTTCCCCTGACTTTTTAGTTTGTTTTTTTTTTGTTTCGATGCTTAGTATCAAATTTATTAGCTCTGTTTTTCTCACTTTCTTCATCATAATTTCAGGGTATTTACACTTCAATTAGCATTCAATTAACGAAAAAAATACTTACGAGACAAGGACAACCTTCCGTTTGTTCCAAGGGTTGTAAAGTGCAGGACCGACTTATCGACGGTAGTATGCCAAGAGTGAATAAACCTTACTGCGCCGGTTCACAGTACTTTTCTGAACAACGCCACAACTCCAGAAGACTGTGCCTGCTTCATAAGTTTTTCACTAATTTCCTCTTTACCATTGCCGTCGATCGACATTGCGTCGCCACGTTGACTTTTTTTTTTTTTTCTGTTTACTATAGCTGAATGCCTCGCACGTTCTCTCGGAAGCAGCAGAGAGAATTTGGCTGTATATACGACAGCGTTTACCTCGTGTCATAATCGTTCCTTTCACGTCGTCGACGCCGCAGTCGTGTACCAAGGGCTCCATTGTCCGAACGACTGCGTTCCGGTGGGCGCGGCAGCGGAGACGTCTTAACTCGTCCCTTGTTTCGCAAGGATTGGGCGAGGCGCGCCACTTTTCACGTCGTGTTTCGACACTCGCCCGTGTGCGTGCACCTGAGGGACAACTTCTCCCCATGGGGAGACCTTTAATGCCTTCGGCCGGTCAGGACAAAGATTGGCGAATATATGCGGCGTGACTCAGCGGGAGAGGGAAGCGAAGAAAGAACAAAAAGACGGAGAGGGCTCGCAGAGACGGCCACCGATAGCGGAGCACCCGAGGCCCATATATTGAAGGTTTAACATAACAAGGCGCATGCGCCCTGCTTAGTTGAATGGTTTGACCCACGCGTATATAGGGAACGAAAGGGGAGCTTTGGACGAAGCGGCCGGGGGTCCCGCTACTGCGGTGCCTTTCAGGTGCTGCCGCTTTTCTTTGACGAGGAGCGCCTTTGAGGTGCGCCTTGCGTAAACAGCCCTAACGGGGACGCTCGACTCCTCGACAGCGCACGGACGCCCCGGCACGCCGAAGACGACGCTGAAGCGCTACCGACGAGCGCGGCTTCGCAGCTTGGGCTGTTGCTACAGAACTGGACGCTGGAACGAGTGGTGGTCGCCAGGCACCTCCTCCTTCTTTTCTTGCAACGGGCCACTCTGAGGGACAAAGAGCCGAATGAACTTGGAAAGCTGCTCCGTTTGCTTTGAACAAAGCGTACCTGAGTGCCTGTTGTATAGCCTGGCTCCTTTGCCACCACTGTGATGACGATGTCATCATTTTACAGTCTCGAACTCGGTCTTTGGTGGCGAAGTTTCTATAGGTCAAAACACCCCCTCATTCGCCGCCTTTCTTGGACAGTCAGAATCCGGCAGTACCTCTTGCGACTACGACCAAATGTTTCACTGTAACTGCCCAACTAAATATGGCATTACCGACAACTAAGGCGACTTGTCTCTTGCGTTTACGTTTTCTCTTTGTGTCAACAGTCCTCATGTATGCATTCGGCGGATACCTGATGATGCGGTCGGTCGATTGACTTTCATTTTTGCTCTGTGTCACAGAGTAGTGCCCACTTCGTCGAAGAGTACGACATCGAGTTAGAGACACCGCGCCGAATTAAAACCGGCGAAAAAAAAAAAAAAAACGGCACGCACATAACATCACGCAACGGCTGGCCGAAGCATACACGGTGCGATTCTAGTATGTTCTTAAGAATTCTGGAATGCGGCGCTTAGTCGTCGCACCAAAGCGGGTGAGCGCGCGAGACAGACGGAGAGAGAAGGAGGAAGCGCAGAGTACGCGCTGAACTACGACTTGCGACGGAGAAGGAGCGCCTCCGACACGAAGGTGCCAATTTAATCGTGAGTTTCCTCTCAGCTTTGCGCTTGCTGAGACCACGTGGCTTGCGCCGAAACGTCTCGAAGGCCCACCGAAGCCAAATTAAAGGATCGACCACGGGCTGTCGTCAGCAGTCGAAGTCATCAGAAAGATGTCATATGAAAGTGAAAGAAAGAAGACGCCGAACGACGCTGCTCCGCGGACCAACCGAGATCGGGCTGCAAGCTTCATACTTCGAGTGGTCCTGGGGAATAGGACATTTGTGGTTTATTCTCTACTGTAATGCATGAGCTTCTACATTTGGTGGGAGTTGGTTCCGTGTTATGTTGTAGCCCATCTATGTTTGTATTTTGAAGAAACGTGTTTGTGCACGTTTTTGTGACTGCCTGTTGAATAAGAATATATTTGTTTTGTTTTGATCACCCTTGGCTCTGACTCGGTCTTTGAGCCACTGCTTGCGTATTGCTGTGCACCAAAGGGACCTAAAGCTTAATTGTCCAAGCTTTTGTGGGGTTATTTTCGGGGAACTCATACGTCGGTTCTTGAAATCTTTCCCGGCGATTGCCTCCCGTGTCTCATAGCTCGGTATCGGTGACACCCTGGCTGCCCAGAAATTTCTTGTTATGTTCGAAGAAACTGCACTGCTGATTTGACAGAAACTTTTTGAGCGGCACCTCCGCCAGAGTGTGCGTTCTGGTTGGGGTGGAATGAAAAGATGGAGAGATAGATAGAAAAGAAACTTGCATGTCTGCCTACCTCTAGATCCAGGTTCACGTTAAAGATACCCAGATAGCCAAAGTCCATTCAGAGAAATCCACAATGGCCTCCTAGTTAGACTGTTGTTACGGTACGTGTAACCCCAGAATTTACTAATTTCATTTAATTTCGACCAGTATGTCGCAAAATGTCGGATGTATCAGGTAACACTCTCAAATATCCCGAAACGAGGGGTCTCAGACGGGGAAATTTAATAAAAGTTTTGCAACAGAAACGAGGGCACGTTTTGCCGCAATTGTTAATTGCGCTTGTCTCGATGTCCGTGTTCCATCTTCGGATTTAATTCGAAGTGCACATGCCTTGCGAACTCACCAGCTACGATTACACAGATTCAAGTTATCTGATGGGGTAATACATTAGAAAGCCAATTAATGAATTTTGCTTTTATTAATAATTAGCGTGACTAACGCTTCTGGACGCCGACCGCAACTTACAGTTTATTTGCTCAAGGATTTTCGAACGCGTCATCTCAAACACCCTGTATACCGCTTTCTTCCCGTGCAGTAGGCGTGATCGAGGCTCTTGTTGCCCGTACTGCGACGAAGGCTGAGTGTCCCGATGTATGAGACCGAGAAGGACGTGGGACCAGATTGTCGTGGATCCTGTGAGGAACTTGAGCTTCTCACTTTATTGTGTCCTGCTTTCCCCAGCGGGTGGCTCACGTCACTATTACGGGACCACTGTCTTCTTGGCTTGCGGTGCAAGACCTTCGAGAGAAGCCTGAATCCGAGCGGAGGTAGTTCCCAAAGCGACCGCGCATGCTAATTGCGCCCGCTTTAATTTTCCAGAAAAACTGTTTTCTGTGTCTAGCGGGTTGTTTGATTAACAATTTTCGTCGTTTTATAGATTTTTACCGGCCACGAGACCCGAGTATTTTTTTAGCATTCTCTTAGGATTTCTCCGTAAAAGTACAATTCGCGGCGATTTTTTTTTCTAGTACTATGCTTTTTGTCATTTTTTTACTTTGGTCATTGCGGACTGTCATCTTCCTTCTTTCCTCTCCTCTTGCTACATTTAGCTTCTATGCGTCTAGTTGCGCAGGTGGCCGAAACGCCCGGCCTGTAATACTGGGCTGCAATAAAGTCTAATACTACTGCTACTACTACTGCTGCTGCTGCTACTGCGTAATAATAATAATAATAATAATAATAATAATAATAATAATAATAATAATAATAATAATAATAATAATAATCCTGCAGATTCCACGCATTATGGGGATCAGTGTCATGCGAAGCAATCGTCGAGGAAATTACCTCTGATGAATTGTTAGGCGTTGAGCCAACTGTGATGCTTAGAATCAAGGTCTTTGTGCAAAGCGCATGAGTGGACCATCATGAGTGGCTCAATTCTCTGCGTTTGTTATTAATAAAGAGCTCTATCTCTCTCTCTCTCTCATGATTGGACTAAACAGGATCGTCGACAGCACCGTGGCGACTGAACTGTAGCTCATGGTACGACGTAACGTTGGCACTCACGTTAGTCCAAAGCACAGATGTCTGTTTTGTCGAAGAAAAATGCACTATCCGGTACGGTGTCACAATGAGCTATCATAAGCGTCGTTCATTGAAGTTTTCCTACGGATCTATACCAAAGTTGCACAAAAGCGTACCGAATGGTAGTAGAACGCATAGTGGTATAATACTGCTTATCACGCATTAGAAGCGCAATTCACGTTACACAAGCACCATCAATAGAACAGCTGGCGCAATAGGTTTGTTTCCCCTATATACACCGTGCGAGAGAAGCCACCGTAGCCTAGTGGTAACGTGCTTGCTTGACAAACCTAGAGGGCCTGTGTTAGATACCACACTATACCACTCGGTAAGTTACATGTGTGTCTGGATACTTGACTTTCCAAGTCAAGTATCCAGGCGCTCACCAGTATGCAAGCTAAAGCGCTGAGGGTATGCCTGGGCCTACCTAAAAAGACTTCGACTGTAGGAACCCTAACAGAAAGCCGGCGACTTTCGGTTCCACTGCTACTGAAGCAAGAGTTTCTTCGAACCTGTGTGCGTTTTGCTGCTTGGGTTCTCAACCATCCGCTTGCATCAGCCACCACATCTGAAGTACAGACCCTGCTCACGCTGAAGTACAAAAAGCCATCAATTCCGACAAGGCCACCATATAGACTACCCCCTTGGACCATAGTCACGACTTTACCTGGTATCAAGAGTAAGAACAACACGCCAGCTCCAGCACTGACATATTTCGCCCTGGAGCATATTAACGCCAGCTACAGAACCTGCCGCCCCATTTACACTGATGGCCCTGTTATGGCCACATCATTGGCAATAGGTCTGTGGATGCCGTCGGTAAACATGTCAGTTTCCGCCCCCTTGGATCACCGCTCATCTGCCAAAGCTACAGAGCTGGCTGCGTTGCGGAGAGCGCTTATTTATATCGTAGGTCAGACACCCCATTCTTGGGTAATATTCTCTGATTCACGGACGGCGCTGCCGTCTCTGAAGTCACCACGCGCTCAAGAGCAACTGGTTATGGACATCAAGTGCCTAGGCAGTAATGCTCATGAACTTAACCACCACGTTGTATTCCAGTGGTTACCAGCCCACTGTGGAATACAAGGAAACGTTCGGGCCGATGCAGTGCTAAAGCACCAACAGCCATACCTTTCTCAAGAAAAGATGCGGCGACTATGGTATCGGCGTTTGCCTGGAATCTGCAGCGGTCTTTCTGGTGTGACTCAAGAAATCAGTACGGACCACTGCACGCTATTAACCCAGCCTGCAGCTTCCATGTACCACGAGGTTTAGGCAGGCGAGTTGAAGCGTGCCTTCACCGAATAAGACTTAATGTAGCCTACACAAGACATTACAAGCACAAGATATAACAGTCTGATTCTGCATTGTGCTCTACATGCAACGCACAAGAGGACCTTGAACACGTCCTGTGCGATTGCCAGCGCTACTACTCCGACAGAAACTCTGAAGCCAGCGCTTCGTCTGCAGCACGGTTCGGCCTTGGAGCCGCGGCATCTCCTCGGCCCGTGGCAAGACAGCACCTGTGCACTACGGAGCACTAAAGCGTTGATAGCGTTTCTACGAGCAATATATGCCCCAACGAAATGCTGTAAACTGCGTTATAGTGCATATGTATATATGAGTGTGCGACTACACATACGTGTTGTGTTACACGTGATCACTGTAAACATCATACTCGCCGCAAAACACCTGGAGTAGCAAGCCAGGCCACTAACCAGGCTAACATCTCCGGAGTCTCTCTCTCTCTGGTGGCTCTGCTACGCTGATAAGGTATTCTCTCTGTCTTCTCTCTCTCTCTCTCTCTCTCTCTGTGCACTTGTTATGTCTACACCTCAATCGCAAGCGAGGACAAACGGTGTTCCTTCGTTGTTTTAAGAGTAGAGCTCTTTAAGCCGGCCGCCCAGTGTGTGGACCGATCCTGGAGGTTGTGCACCGTGTGAGGTGCGGAAAACTGCGCGCGATTGTAGCATCATTAATCATGGTGTACATGACGAGTATATCGTGTTAGTGATGTAAAGACCAGTCATTCATGTTAGTCATACATTTATACCCTACCTCCTAAATATTTGGGTATACCAAGTGAACGAGGTGACCAGGAGAGCACCAAGACGTAGATAGATAGATAGATAGATAGATAGATAGATAGATAGATAGATAGATAGATAGATAGATAGATAGATAGATAGATAGATAGATAGATAGATAGATAGATAGATAGATAGATAGATAGATCAGCGAAGAAACGATACTGCCACGCTACACATGCGGTCAACAAGACTGTGACCGAAATTCTGATGCTTTGCGGTATATACCCAAGGAGACGAGAAATCGCACTCCGTCGTGGCCCGCGTGCATATTATAGCGACGCACAAGACGTCGTTTCGTTTCTGCGGCGTTTCTTTCGTATTTGTTGCGTCCTTTTCCAGCACGGACACGGTTCGTAGCACTTGCGGGCCGACGTTGTGGATATCTCCTGGCGGCGCCCTGACGACGGCGCGCATGCGATGTCGAGGGGCCACGGCTATTCAGTTATTGAAACGAAGATTCCGGCATAATCGCGCCGCGGCCAGATCCGAGCCATCGCCCCGATGAGGGACTGCGCGCCCCTTTCCCGCAAAGGCGACGTTCCGCTTCGCCCTCCCCTTCCGCCGGTGCGCGCCTGGTGTCATCGCGCCGTCCAACGCTTGGCTGGCGATCAGGGTCGCGGCGGGCTTTCGTCCCCTCTCGGTGATTTCTGTTAGCCCCGGACTTGGTTCTGACCAATTTAACTTTCACTCGGCGGCGGGCGTTCTCCTTGGGCCGCCCCCGTGGAAGCGAGCGTTGCCGCGTGCTGCACAATCAGGTAACCTGGTGAGCTAGCCGAGCGCGTCCCGCCGACGGCCAGCCTCCCGACGCACGCCCCGAATGCGGTGTCCGCGCCGCGCGCTGACGTGGTATACGCGCGCCTACAACCGGGCTGACGGCTCACACCATTCGTGGATGACACTCGCAATGTCTTCATCCTCAGCGTTAGTCACTTACGGCAACTGGAAAACGTCGTCCTGATTTCTCGATCATCCCTCTGCCGCCGCAGCAGCAACAGCAGCCGATAAGTCGTTCGTCCGAGGCAGATGGCGAAAAATGAAATTCGGGTTGCATCACTGACATACCAGCTCCAAAAAGCCCAGTCTCTCTCTCTTTCTCTTCTCTTCTCATTACACACAATTTCTTCTCTGTTTTGGCAGCAACCGTTCAAGTCCATCTGTGGTGAGTGACATCGGTAGGAGGGGCTGTACAAAGAAACCTTTCGGCAGCAAAAATTGTTCGCTGCACGACAATTCAAACGGTTGATGTGTTTCCTAATTGAAATTAATGCGTAGCAGATATTGCAACGAGCCGTTCAAATAGTTAAGGAATAACTACCTGTTTAGGGCTAAGTTATTCCCGACAAGTAAACGCAGCATTAAAGCAGCGTTCCTCGCAGGACATCATGCCTTCTTTTTTTCCCCTTGGGTTCTTCCCATCACCCCCACCAGTCATACTAAGTGCGCTTGTGTGCGCCGAACGCACGTGCTGTCACAACATTTGCCTTGATTCACCAACAGTGCGCCGTTGGCCTCTCGGACGGCACACGAACCTGCACGCGCATTTTGAAGGCGATTTACGTCTTGCATATCAATACTGCTGGAACGAAAAGGAACAGGGATAAATTTAGTCATCGTGCTATTCCATATATAGTCTGCACGTCATATATATTGTGTAGTCTATATCGCAATTTCCTCGCAGTAAATGAACGGAGCGCGGGAACAGAGCGAAAGCTGTTACTTAATCGGATGCTCAATAATTGGACGCAAGCTTGAGTAGGTGGAAAAGGCGAGTGCATCAAAAACGTCGCTTGGCAGGCGCAGCCGCACGCACTTCCTGCAGGTCTGGACGTTGACCAAGAGCGGTGACCGAAGCGAGCAGGCGCCCTTGACTGCGACGTATATTAGTCCGTGTGCAAGACCTTCCGGTGCGCCTGCAGTCGTATACATCAAACGTCAATGCTTCGGTTGAGTTAAATATGGAAACACAGTTCACGAACGGCAAGATGTGCTCCCGTTTACAGAGCAACGTTCTCCGCGAGGATGCTTTCAAATGCGCTTACAGAGGCATATATGCGCGTGACATAATCACTCTTTCAAGGAATGCGCATCGTGGGCAACTCTTTCCTTCCTGTTGGTCGTTCATCACTTCGCCTCACTCATACCACCCTGCTTGAACAACACCACAACGGCAGAGAGCCGATAAGTTGACGAGAGGTCCGCCGTCGCTCGTATGTTTTCGCTATCCGACAATGTTCCGGGCATCAACAGGTTCGACCTTCCGCGTGCTGCTTCGCAGTTACATTATCGCGACCCCACGGATGCGATGATTCGGAGTTGATTAGAGCCATCTTGTTGGCAACCAGAGCATAGAAGAGAGTAATATCTGAGAGAGATAAAGCATTTCGGTACTCGGCCGGCGCCACTGCATTCGCACGATGGCGGTTGCAGCGCACGTGGCCGGCAGGCTACATGCCGAGTACAGCGCGCCGCCTCCTTCTGCATCGTCCGGTGTGGCCGTTATCGAAGCTATTCTTTAAGCGGCAAATAGTGTCCTCGACATAGATGGTGCGCTTTCTCCTCTGTAAACCACGTCGTGTATACAAAAAGAAGAGGAGAAAGAAACTGGGAAGCCCTGTACCAGAAGGATATATACAAGCGAAGAAGACAGACGGAACAAACGTAAGAAAGTATGGCGGACAATGAAGAAGAAAAAGAAAAAAGCCGCAATGTTGCCGACAAATCAGTATTTATGAAAAGGAGGCTATAGCCACTGATTATGTATTATCCGTGTTGCCTATTAAAAAGGCAAAGAAAACGTCGACATCGTTTCATTATGCAATACGTGTTCATTAGCAACCGTCCTCTCACCCTGTCGAAAGAAAGAAAGGAAGCGACTATCTTTCTGCACCGGCATTACGCATGTTTTCTGCTTCGTTCGTTCGTTCGTTCGTTCGTTCGTTCGTTCGTTCGTTTGTTTGTTTGTTTAATTGTTGTTTGTTTGTTTGTTTGTTTGCTTGCTTGCTTTTATGCACTACCTCCATATATTTTCCATTCGCTCCAAATAAAAATTTACGCAGAATCTCCTCTGGGAGTTATCTGAGTGACGCGTACAGGTTTTTGCTACTAATCACCTGTTGTTTCGTCGTCGTTTGATACTGCACTGAGGCAAGTAGAGGGCTCTTTTGTTCTTTTTCTTTCTTTTTTTTTTATTTAGCCGCGTCGGGTATCACGCGCTTATGAGACACGTGCGAGTCGGGTATAATGCGCGAGTTATGAGACACGAGGAGGCGAAATATGAGTGGCACCGGCCGGGTGTTTACACTGGTCAATGCAACGCTTGTGCCACACTTTGTCATGTGTTCTCAACCATTACACATCAAATAATTTTGATCTGTATTCTTGTGCATCAAGCAAATTGCGCTTGAAATATGTAAACGCGAGAGACTAACTTATTCATGTTCTTTTTTTTTTGGCTTGTTCTGTGCTTGTGTGCTCAAAATGATGTATCTTCCTTTTCTTATTTTTTTCTTCTTCTCCTGATCTGTACATGACTCTCTGTGCTGCCGTGAAGCCGCGTAATGTGGGCAGTGGGCTAGCTTTTATCCACCGCTCCTATGTCTACTTTTTGGACATACATAACGTTTATTTATTTATTTATTTATTTATTTATTTATTTATTTATTTATTTATTTATTTCACTGCGTCGCGGTCTTCCACGAGACGTCGTAGTTGTCAGGCAGCATCGGAACGGCTTCTTTTCAACTTCTTTCTAGCGTTCGTAAGCGTCCGGAACTGCCCGGCCGAAGGCGCATTCCGCAAGCACCGAAATGCGTGTTTGGCATTAAATTTCATGAAAATGGCAATTTTCCTGGGATCTACTATGCTGATGAATGTTGGCTTAGTTTGTTGTCCTACAGAAGGCTTTCTTTTTGTTGTTGTTTTTTTTTCCTCCATAAAGAGATCTTCGGACAAAGGCTCGTTTTTCCCACGTAGTTCGTACCGCTGGTGCAAAGCGTTTATAATGTTCGTGATGCGAAAGCGTGGGATAGCCCAGTGGGAAAGGCACCATAGAGACTTCGGAGCGTGGCGCCATGTGTTTCGAAACCCGTCATCAAAATGCGACTAACTTTCAAGCATTTATTTATTCGTTGCCGTTCTTCATACGTGACGAGGGCAGATTTCTCGTTAAATCGGAACAGAAATGCTTCATTTGAAAGCAATTATGACACAGCGCTCGCGAGAGTCTTCAACTCTCGTGAGCGTATTTGCTTTCACATTGTAATTTCCTTCAGCCGTGTAAATAAGCTGCGTCGTGTCATAAGTGGCTGTGCACTGATGGCCAAGGGCAGTGTTAAAGGGCTCCGAATTTCGCGTAAAACAGAGCAACGTCATTGAAGAACTCCCATATTGAGTGGAGTCGTTCAAAAGTGGGAAGGACAGCGCATCCTGCCCGCATTCTTGCCCACATAGCTAAACCAAAAGGAGCGCTGGCTAACGTATATAGCCTTTATAGCAGTAACTTAGTGCAATGCAGCGCTGCCCCCCCCCCCCCCTTTTTTTTTTTTCACTTCGTGGTGTATAAAACTAAGGTGAACAGATCGGTTGGACCGTACTGAGAACGATTCACGAGATCATTTCCGGTATACGTCGCTAGGAAACAACGCAAATCGCGTAACACGACGCCAACAACGCGCCATTTTAAATGCGACCATTTTAATGTGCCATTTTAAATGCGAAATTCGTGACCGGGAAACGAACCCGCGTCCTCGAGGTTAGCAGTCCAACACTGTTGGACGCCACGGCGGGTCCACAGCCAATTTTTGGTGCCATCACAGCAAAGCGGCGGGAAGTTTTTTTGGCAGTGCCCGTTAGCAACTCTCGTCCCTTTGCGTAAGCGAGATTAGTGTTGTAACGTTCAGTTCTTTTCTCCCAGACACACGGAACGCAAAGGTAAAAGGTGGCGTTCGCTGAAGCACCAGTAAGATGATATGAAGAGTGCAGGACCGCTACGTGTATTTATTATCGCGCCACGAAAGGGACGAAAAGTATAGGCAAAATAAGAACAATAAGAAATATATTAGATAAGAAATAAACCCGCTGAAGCGCCTGCCTCAGCAGGGTGCCACTTTCCACGAGATGCAGGACACATGTGCAGCAGTCTCCGCTCGATGAAATGTCGCTGTAAAATGCGCGGCTGACTGTATACAACTGCCAAGCGAGCGCACAGCTGCGCAGCAACGCTCGCTCATTTACAAACGAGTTTACCATCGCGTCCAAGTGGCATGAACGAACTTCACGGAGAGCTGGCGCGACTCTGAGAGACAACAGCGTAGCCAGCCGTTCGAATACTTCCTATTTGTTGGCCACTTTGCGATAGAGAAATGTAAACAAAGGAAATAATAATAATAATAATAATAATAATAATAATATAATAATATAATAATAATAATAATAATAATAATAATAATAATAATAATAATAATAATAATTTTGCTTTTCAGTGAACAATCGAATAGTCTTGGTGCCGGCGCACGCAAGGCTAATAATAAGCAATAGAATCAAGACAACATACAGGCGAAAAAGAGGCAAGGAAATGTAAAGAAAAAGTGAGGGCGATAAGCGAAAATGCAACGTGAGAAATACAGCCAGACAATGATAAATACAGTTCCCTACATCAACGCACAAGGTAAACTAAATAAACCTGTACAATGCGCGACACCACGTCACAACGGTACATATCTCAGAAAAAAAAAAAAACAACTCTAGGGAGTTCTTTCCTCCACGTGGGTGCGGCCAGCGGTTACAACGGCCTCCCGCTAGGGAGTCCTTACGTAGCTCCTCAGGATTAATTAAAGTTCATTGTCTGTCTGTCTGTCTGTCTGTCTGTCTGTCTGTCTGTCTGTCTGTCTGTCTGTCTGTCTGTCTGTCTGTCTAGGGAGTCAAGAAAGATATCCAGATCCAGAAATATAAGCATTATAAAGATTCTGCTATCAGTTGACGGTGTTGGCAGAGGCAGAAAGGTATACAAAAAGGTTTATGCTACCTATAGGTATCTTGCGCGCAAGCCGAAAATTAGGTAATGCAATGGGATAGTTCAGGGCAGGCTTTATAATACCGTGAAGAAGTTTGGAAAGAAATATCATATCAACACGGTTTCAGCGGTAGTGAAATGACGGCAGGGACAACGGTCCATCACCGCTAGAACAAGATCTAGGGTCATTTCCAGCGAAGCGATGATTATACATAGGATACATAGCAATTTCTTCTGTACGCACTCGAAGGCGTTACCGCTGTATTTAGAAATTTTATTCTAGATTACAGAAGCATATTCAAATTAAGGCAGACAAATTGTGGTGTAGAATTTACTGAAAGGCAAGAGAGCTGAATTCTCTGGACAGTCTGCAGACAGGGCCGAAAGATCGAAGGCCTCGAATGGCAATTAACGTGCTTAGTGTGTACAGAAAAGTGTAAGGCTGACTCAAAGAGAACATCGAGATCACGGATATCACAAAGCTTGCATAACTGTACAGTATTAACAGATCGTGAAAGTGATACGCTTGTAACTCATCCTTTCGGTATTATCGGCATTCAGGCACTTGTTCCTGCACCACTCTGAAAGAGAAAGCAAAGCTGACAGTAGAATGCGACAGTCAATGACGGAATGATAGAAGCCCTGATGTCACCGGCATAATGAAGTAAAGGATTCCGAGCGGCGGAAGAAACGTCGTTAGTACAAACTAATAATAATGACAATACTGAAACGGAACTTGAGACGTGGGGTGCTTCGTTTCCTGTTTTCTATAAAATAAAGAAGCGCTTGTATTTGTTCTCTGAGGACTCAATAAAATACGACACAGTACACCACGCTCACTTTATTGTATGTAGTACATCGATAACGATCAAAAGAGAACCGAGCCCGAAAGGGGAAAAAGGAGAGTTAATTCTGCGAATAAAAAAAAAAAAACCTGAATCTTTGTATATTAAAAATTTTAAAATTAAGTTAGCTGTATGTTCCTAACAGCTCTGTTACAACCGTTAGGCGTTACCTACACACGTGGAATGAGCGGGTCATCAATTGCAAGCAAAACACGGATACTTATACTGAACGCGTTTCGAAAGCTGACAAAGCTCATCGGTTCGATAAGACATCTTAAACAGGCTTCTTCATGTACACTGACGGAAAGCGAACGTGGAAGTGCGCTCACACAGCGGGAATTTTCTGTGCAGCACGCGGCTAGTGTAGTGCGGAACAATGCGCTCATTTACCGCAGCGGCTTACCGCATCCCGTGTGACACGTCGTCTTCTGTTCGGGCTATTTGCGACTGCAAACATGCCTCTAAGGGCGGCGGGGCAAAAACCTGGCTGTTCAGCGAAGTCTGCTGCCCCTACCTCGTTTAAACAGGGGAGCTGTTCTTGTGCCTTTGCCAAGCGCTCGCTGCCGCTCGCGGTGACACAGCGCGGAACGCTCCCTTCAATACATACACGCGCCCTCAAAAACAGCGCGGAGTGAGCGCTCTCTTATTTACACGCCTTGCGTTGGTTGCGGCTCCGTGGCGAACGAGCACGGCAGTGTACGGGCATCTGCGCGCCGCCCGAAACGGAAATTCGAATGGGGCGGGGTGGGAGGATGAAATCGGGCCGGCTAACTATAGAATCATCTCGGGATTTGCGAAAGAGAATTGCGAAAGAAATTTCCCGAAATCCTGCGCAGCAACGTGCCATCCAAAGTGGCTCACCCACCTCCGCTGATTTGTTGTGCGCTGAGACCACCGAGACCGCGCGCAAAACGGGCAACTATAGAAACGCAGGAAGTCTGAACTTAAAATACATAAGCTTCACCGTTCATTGTGCTTTCCAGCTTATTCCCTACCGTCGTCTTACTTTAACAACAGTTCCCTACAGCTGCCCGCCGCAAGTACACCCGTTAATGTTGAGTGGCAGCAGTCGCATCGTTTCCTTTCTTTTACTGCTTTTTTTTCCTGACAGAACTATAGTGCATGTTGTGTACTCCTGCTGGTATTTTGCCAGGAAGAGGGTCTCCTATGCGCGTTGTGTTGAAGCGCTAAAGTGACTGATTGATACATTAGTTTGACGACTCGAGACTGGGTCGTGGTGGCGAAAGAGTCGAAGGACAAGGGAGTGTCTGGCTGGCGCGGAAAACTCCCTCGGGTGTTCCTGCGGCCGAGTTTTAGATGTTGTTGTACGGACGCGTTTTCTTCCGTTTAACATGTTTTGTTCGACAAAGAGGAAAGCGTAATGAATGGGTGCTCTTGATATTAGTGAATATGCAGCGTCTGCAATGCCGATTTATGTATGATTGGTCTGAATTGCAGCAAACGGCAACAAAGACACCGCCGCGGAGGACCAGGAAAAAGAAAAGGCTGGTTATAGGAGAGTTTGAAGAGACCTGCACACCCCGACCGCACGTATGGAAGATTGGTGAAGAACACAACACCGTCCATCGACAACCTTTTGTACACTGTATTGGGCAAAATATTACTGGAGTAGGATGCATAATAGTCAATGCAGGAACGGTGTACTGGAATAAATTTGCAATAAAAGAGAAAGAAATTAAAATACAACGTTTTTTTTTTATATAACAAAGAACTACAATGCGGCACGATATTACAGAACACATAGAAAAGTTCAATGTACGGAAAGTGGAATTGTGTCGAAGACAAAGAGGAGCTGACTGCAGTGAGTTGTTACTTGTATGCTTATCGGTCCTCGTAATAAAGTATCACACAAGTCAACGTTTTGCCCATTACGCACGGCCATTAAGTTCTCGGGGCAATGAGAATTGCATGTATACCCTTTGTACGCCATGTAGCGTGTACGGCATTCTAAAATATTGCGCTGTAACGGTTACGTTTTCTGCTAGATTGGCTAACCTAATTACTATGCGATCAATACGTGCTACCGCGTGTTTGTATATACTAGCCCGATGCGTGCGCAACGCACGGAACTTTGCATATCGACCGGGTTATACTCTTTTGTAAACCTGCATGTCTGCTGAGGTTTTCATTCGTTGTAGTTTCCCGAAGGAAACGGTACGTATAGTTAATTTCAGATAGTAAGAAGGCAATTTATGCCATAACATCGGCTTGTGCGTAGCGAATTGAAAAGAACAGAGGCTCATTATGCCCACGATATTACTTAGTTTGCTCTAATAATAAATGCAGGAATTTTATGTGCCAGATTCACAATATTGTTACGAAGCACGCCGCATGGTGGAGGGCTCCAGAAATTTTGCCCCAGCTGGGGCTCTCTAACGTGCATCTAAATCTATGTACTCGGGCCTCTAACTCCAAAATTTCGTCTCCATCGAAGACGCGACCGCCGCGGCCGGGATCGAACCCGCATCTTACGTGTCAGGAGCCGAACGCAGCAACCACCCTGTACCACCGCGGCGGCAGTTTACTTAGAATATAGTAAACGTCTATATTACCCTTGGAAACAGCCAACGACTTCGTCTGTCATCGTGCATACGGTGCGCACGCGTGTCAGAGTGCTTCACAATAGACAATAGAAAAGTTCCATTACAGCTGAAATGTACCGAATGGGTGAGTCACATTTATTTTATTTTATTTCATTTTATTTAGTTATTTTACCACTCAAGGCCAACGCCACTGCACAGAGGGGTGGGGGAAACAAACTTAAGGCAAAATTAAATACAGGAACAGCGAATACCTTTCACACGAGGGTAAGAACAAGCTTTTACACTTTTAGGCAAAGGTGGTTAGTGCTTCGCGAAAACGTTGATTATCAGTGATTCCATTTAACTAGAAAGGCGAAATATATAATCAGTTTTTTTTTTCTTTGAAGTTCCCCACGTTCCGAAAGCGAGGGATGCGCACAACAGAGCGAGAGAGAAATGAAAAGGAAAGGCAGTGTCGTTAACCAAGCACGTGCTGTGTTTGCTACCCTACACCGGGGGAGGGGGAATAAAAGATAAGGACGGACCGAGGCTGCGTAACAGCGCTTAGACACGGCAATTTATGTACTATCTCTAAACAATGTATCAGGTCTCTGAATGAACACCTTCGTGACGGCTCCACGTACTCGTATACATCAAGCCTGGCAGCAATGCAAGATGCAGTACATCTGCCGCGATCTTGTTTCTCGAACGCGAGCTGCAGTCGGGCGACGAAGGCCACGGTCTTTGTCAGGAACACCTAGGCGTCGTACCTCGACCGGGAGCGCCGCCCGCCCGTCTCGACCCGGGCACACGGGGCGCGCTGCGGAGTTGGCGCGCGGTCGACGCCGCCGCGAGACCCGCAGCCCGCGGTCAGTCGCCGTGTTGTTTTCCGGCCGCGCTTGGCGTGTGTCCCACACTGGCGCCCACCACGGCCCTGCTTCCTCGAAGGGACCACGCCATCTTGAGAGCAGCGACTCGGGTCAAGCCCTCTGCTGCCGCGCCTGACTCACGGACCGAAGGGTACATACTCGCTTGCATAGGTGCTTGCACGACGCTGTCATGACATTTAGCGGTGGTACTAAATTTTCACCGTCAGCCGCTACCAGGACACATTAAACTCAGTGTTGAACACCACAGACCACATTCTGTACTAAAGCGTTCCGCATGCTTGGTTGGGGACACGGATGAATTTGAAGTTCGAACATTCCCTTTGAAACAAGTGTTTTAGATGCGAAGAACTTCTTGAGCAACTTTAACTGCACCTATCTATCTATCTATCTATCTATCTATCTATCTATCTATCTATCTATCTATCTATCTATCTATCTATCTATCTATCTATCTATCTATCTATCTATCTATCTATCTGCTTACGTTTCGCCTCTCTCCTGATCGTCTCCTTCACTTGGTACATAGATTGGGGTGGTATAGGTATCAATGTATGACGAACATGGATGATTGACGAACATGGTCTAGACATCACTAAAATGATATACTAGTTACGTACGTGACGATTAACGATAATTCTCCTTTACTCCACAGCAGCTTCTTACACACCTTGATTTTAGCTTCCAGAATGTCTCTTGCAGTATTATGTGCGAAATGCAGTGTTTTAATTATGTGACTCTGCCTTACGTCTGGATTAATACGCTGGCATATCCAGCCCAAGCGTGTCCCTTCCCAGCAATGACTTGATGTGCTCTCTCTCACGCTCTCTCGTTCAGCGCCTATAGGTCTTTCGCTGCGAGCTGAATATCTATAAGTGTGTCCACTTATTTACAATTACTTTTTTCATTAAACTGATAATAAATGGAGGAACATTAGCCAACGTGCGGTGTTTATGACAGAACGTTCTTATTTAACCTTTTTAAATTTCTGGTTATGCGCTGTTAGATGGAGCTGTGCAGCAGAAGTAGTCGCTATAAGGCTAAATTACGGCACAGCCTGCACCATGTGCGCATAGCAACCTCCAACTGCCCGCTGCTAGTTTGTTTCAAAGTTTACTTTGAATTTTCAGTGCACAATCCCTTCAAAGACTTCGAAGAAGCCCGCAGTGCGGCAGTACAATCAGCGCATTTGGTGGAACTCATTGGACTGATTCTTTCAAAACTGCGGGCAGCGAGGCTCGATTAAATGGCCGCGATGCCTTTGGCCCGGCGGCGCTTCTCCGAAGTGGCTCCTCATGACGCGCAAGTTTAGAGAGAGAGGGGGGGGGGGGGGGTCTAGGCTGGGGGGGGGGGGGGGTGGGGGGTGGATAGGGTCGTGGGCTTGCGCTGGCTCAGAACCAAAACCAAGGGCCTGAGCCGCCGCATCCAAGGGCGGACGGGCCGTTCAACCTGGCTCCTTTATAAGCTGGCCTTGCCCGTGACCTCTCCTCCAAGCGCAGCCCCTGAATACCGCGTGAGGGACCTCTGTCGTCTTTTTTAATTGGGCGCACAATCACCTTGATCGCGTGCCCGATCTGCGCCGTGAGGTATACATTGACCGCGAGTCAAGAGCCCGGGCTAAAAGAGTATTCTCGCAGGAGCTACCGTACATGCTTATACTGAGACTGATCGCACATTTCTCCCTACAAAAGTCCATGCAATACACACTCGCTGAGAACCAACGCCCCTGTATGCGCTTATTCCGAGCGCATTGTTGTAGTGCGTTGCATGTAAGTACAAACTAAGGTAAGGTGTACTACGAATGTGTGTAAAGTCACATTAACACTGACGCTCTTTACTGTTTCGACTTTGCATATGGCGCGGCCTGAAGTCAAACGATGGGTATTTATATATGCGCACGCAAAGTATAGAGTACTAGCTCTATCTTTCTCTCCTTTTAAGTTGAAGTCAGTTCTCGTAACTATGGGACCTCCGAATGTAATACATATGTCCCTAACGATGTTACGCTGTATTCAAATAAACTAAATTTAATAAAATCGAAATTGAAATTGAACAAGGTTCGTGAGGATGTTCCCTTGAAGGGGCCCTGCAACACTCTTCGAACATAGTGTGACAGTGAAGTGTGGACCGCGATGTACACGCAGGGATTTATGGCTGGAAATATGGCATGGAAATCGCCTACTCTCCTTTCTGCAAGTGACGTCACAAGTAGCGCCGAACACGTCGCTTAAAGGAGTACTGACACGATTTTGCGGCGGCGCAAAATATACATTTTTCGTTTCCTAGCCATGTATTGTTAACGCCTTCCGCACACGGAAGCCAGGAAACACGTACAAAATATTTAATTTGGTTTTAAAGTTCGCGTCGCCCAGCACAGCAAGCCAGCCCCATTGCAGTGGACACTACGATGACGTATGAACACGGGCTCTTAAAAATCGCCGAAATCGCGGTCAGAGTCACTGGACGACCATTAAATTGCCGTTGTTTGCGTGCCTCAGGTGTAACTGACCAAAGACGACAGAGTTGCAGCGATGCTATGTAGAATTCCTGTCGCTACGTGGCTCAGACGTCGTCCGACTATGTTGATACGTCACTAGGAAACCGCCCCCTCGAAATCGAAACCGAAAGTCAGCTTTTAAGGGAGCCGTATTAAAAATATATTCATTGTGTTGCGGGCCACCATGACACTGTTTTTGGGGTTTTCCACGCCAGTGCTTTCATTTACAGCAACAATACGAGAATGTCAAAAATTCGTGTCAGTACTCCTTTAACTTCTTTCGTTATAATGAAAGAAAGATACATATGCTTTCCTTATTTGTTGAACTCAAAACGAACAAATAAAGCATTACCGAGGACACTTCTGCGATTCTGGAATCACCATTGCTAGTTCTATTTCAAGCGACGGAGTCAATGTTTCTTGTGACGTCGTATGTTGAGAGAAGAGCAGGAAGTCTCCAGCCGTATTTGAAACCATATTGAGAATTCCCTGGTGCCCACAGCGCACTAATATTTGGCTCACGTGTTAAGAGGAGCCTCCATGACTGATGGGCACCGTTTTCAGACTATGTTAAGGAAGTGTTCTGCAGGGCCCATTTAAACAAGTGAAAAAGTCGGAGCTCAAATATAATGTCAAATTGGAAAAGAGAGCACAAGATAGCGGATCAGAAACGTTTGCACAATAGTGGCACCAATTTCTCATCAAAGCAGGAAACTCTGTAAGATAGGCCATCACTGACTGTGCGACTTAAAAAGCTAAAAGCCGCATACACGCAGTTTTTATCAATTTAATTAGGGTGATGAACAAGAATATATTTTGAAGAGTTAAGAACATATATTAAAAATGACACTTTAGCATTGGCAAGCACTAACCCATACATGTAAGACAGAAAAGGAAAAGAAGAAAGAAAAACTAAACGCTAATAACAGTATACTCAAGGCAGTCACTAATAAGTGCTCCGCAGCAATATTGCAAACACGTATCCGCGGCTCCACACTACTGTTTGACGACAATAGCTGCGATCACCCTAAGGCCAGTCTAAGTGTCAGTGGTCAAAACACTATCCATCTATGACGATGGGTGATTGACCTGGGTTGCTTGCCAACTCTTCTTGGCATAAAGGTCCAGCAACACGTGGACTGCGTCTTCATGCGCCAGTTCAGACGCACACGATGCGGTGCTCGCAAGATGAATTTTAAATAGAAGGTAGTTAGCCCGCGGCATTACGCAAGTGGTAAAACAGGCTTTCTACACTTCGCTGCAACATGACATCAAAATTTGCTGCTGATTTTATATTATGTTTACCGCCGCGGCAATATCGCAATTCAGTTACGAAGATTATCAGTGCGCTGCAGAATTTTAAACCGTCAATACTCATGCGGACATTTTTTCTTCTTTTTGTTACCCCTTCGTCCGCTCTTTTAAAAGAGTCCCGTGTGGCTGAAAGCCTGCAAAAAATCAATTTCATGATCCCAAGTTCTTGCAACATGTCTAAGGTCCAGAACGTGGGCAGTGGTATGTTACATTTTGCTTTTTATTCTTTTATTTTATATATTTTTTTTACTTCCAGAGCAGCTCAAGTCTTCAGCACGCACACCATCTACCGAAGGTTATGTCGTCGCAATAAGCCTTATAGTTTTACATTGTGGTAATGAAATGACATACAACCACGCATTAGATGTGAACCACGTTTCTATGACGACACAACCAAAAAGATCGCGGGATTCATATTCACAGAACTCTTTCATCAGAGCAGCGTTTACTCGAGCTGAACCACCATTTCACTTCATTTTATACATTAGTCTCATAAGGAGGGTGTTGCATAATGAATGGATCTCGAGTGACGCACAATCAGCACTCCAGAGCTCTGAGAGTAAAGGCAAGCATTGAACGGTTTGGAACGGATGATGGCTGTGACGAGAAAGTTGTTCAGGGCTGTCGGCAGAAGAGGTTAAGCCAAAAATACGTGCCGCACGAGGGAAGGCTCCTTCGATGGGAACGAGAAACAGTCACGCGACATTTGTGAAGGAGCTGCTGTAAGGGGTCCGTCATTATGTAAGCTTTAGCGAGCGGCATAATCACGAGACGATCACCTCGACGATGGCCGATGGCGCGCGAGATGTAAGACAAGTCGATACCGTAGAAAAAAAAAAAAAGATCCTGTGATACTCTATTGTCTTTGCCGAGATTACTTTGTGCCTGTGAGCTCCGAGGAGTGGGTGCAATGAATTAACGTGGCCAGTGGAGCTATGCAGTCTGAGTGACGCCTGCACCAGCACATGACACGTGTGGTGTGAGCAAAAATAAAGTGTATATATGTATACCGTCAACGTGGCCTGTCATGGCTCGAATAAATCTATCGTTAAGTACAAACACCGCGCAACTGTTTGGTGTTCATATAGTTCCACTGCGAGTTGCTCCGTTCGGAGTTCCCTCTAGTGCGGACCAGCACGTGCCGTTGTGCGCGTCGACCAGACGTGTCACTAACACTCGACTGCCTGTTTACCCTCTAATTGGGCCGGCTCGGCAGGATTGCCTCATCCGGAGCGGTTGATTTCTACTGATTATTTCCCCATTTGCATGTTCGAGATCTCGTACGACAGAGCGACGTTCTAACGACGGCTGCGGCAAGTTAGCGCGCTCACGCGATTTCTTAACTTCCAGCCCGCGCATGGCGTCCGGTGTTAACAGCGCCGACATCCCCTGTTACAAGAAGGCGTTGCCCTCATGCACGCGACTAACACGGTAACAGGACATCAAGTCCCGGCTGGGGCAGAAGGATATTACGTGTACTTGTTTTCCAGTTTTAAGACAGCGCATGTATTCCGAAATCGCTTACTGATGCTGCGCGGTTTCACGAGTGTTACTAAACCCGCACACTCAGCTCGTAAAATTACGACGACGACAACGACGATAACAATAATAATAATAATAATAATAATAATAATAATAATAATAATAATAATAATAATAATAATAATAATAATAATAATAATAATAATAATAATAATAATAATAATAAAGGTGCACATAACTAGATCCTTGGTTTTTAATCATTCTGCGCCCCCAAGGGGGCCATCACTTCTTAGCGTTTTCAGGGGCCGCTAAGCGTGAATGATCTTACACGAACCAAACATATTATACATAACATGGCTCATAATCTTCCTCTTTTTGCAAGATCAAAATAACCGCTGTTCAAGAAAAAGAAACTCACTAACGGAGGAACACTACATCAATCCCTAAAAAACGCACCCACAAGTCATCTATTCGTGATCCTCACGTAAAACCTTGTCTTGTAAGCTGGTGAAAGGAGCCGTGTAGCTCGAAATGAACCACGATCCGCCTCAGTAACGCATTACAGTATAAGACAATGGATCACTGACGACGGGAAAGTACCTATAGACCCATGCAGAGTATATTTCTATGTTGACGAAACTTTTAGCTTCTGGGAAGTTATCGGCTTTGTGTGGCCAAAAGGACACAGAACACAGACCCAGAGAAGTGAGGAAAAAAAAAAATCTTTGAACAGGGAATGCCCCGGGGGCCAACCTTTCGACAAACGGACTCATAATCACCAGGGCAGCGACTTTTTCTCAGCAGCATGTTTATATGCGCTTTGCTCCTGTTCCCCCGACCTTGAAAGTAGAGGAGTGGAAGAGAACGCATTCGCTCAAAGGAAGGGGGGGAAAATGGGTAGGGGGGGGGGGGGGGGGAGGCGGAGACGGCGGATATCGAGACAGGTTGGCGTAATGAACGGGCTTTCGGTACGGTAAAGTAAGGGAAGAACAAAATGAGAAGGGTACACATGGTATATAGCGGTTTTGGTCAAGACCACTGGGAAGATGGGAGCAGGCGTGGCACGAAGGCACAGCGGAATCGTGGCTGTTGTTGTTGTTGTTGTTGTTGTTGTTGTTGTTGTTGTTTCCCTCAATTCTGGCACATACCCACCCTGGGGGATTGGCCAAGATGTCGGAAGTTGAAATAGTTATGCCTGATGTACTATGGAATACCAATCAGAATCGAATAATCAAGATGAAATTAACAGTGAGGAGTACGAATTTTTGAAAAGAACCGGTCTGAATCAGTTATGAATTTTGAAACAGTAGAGCACACAACCCCGTGGCAATGTTCTAATGAGGAGGCTCCCAAAGACAGAATATTAGAGACGGAGAATTCCAACCCAACCCTATGAAAAGAATCTTCCTATATGTGTTCCCATCGTGGCTTTGCGCACATGCTCGCGCACGTGCATAGTCTTCTTCCCCTTCTGAGGTTTTGCGAGAGTGAGCAAAGCGTACGTGAACATGCTGCTAAGGAAAGCAGTTGCTACCCTGGAGAAAACAAGTCCACGTGTAGAAACGTTGGCGATGGTGACATTCCCTCTATGTTCACCCCCCCGCCCCCCCCCCCCCCCTTTCTTTTTTTCATTACTTTGGCTATCCTCAGTTAGTCTACTCGTTCGTAAACAAGACCCGTATTCACCAAAGACATCTTACGATAAAAATGTAAGACAATATTTCAGTCAACCCCGATACTGAACATATTAGCGAAGCCATATGACCTGTCGCATGAAGCCCCCACCAAAGAGAAGATTTGTGAATTCGGCCTGTTTGATACCAAAGCGGATTTCACTCACAACTCTTTCTGCGTTGCCACACTGTAACCAGTATGTACCTCTAGACAAGCTTCCATCTTCTCTTGAACTGCTGTCTTGCTTGGAGGCCCGACTAAAGAAAGAAAGAAAGAAAGAAAGAAAGAAAGAAAGAAAGAAAGAAAGAAAGAAAGAAAGAAAGAAAGAAAGAAAGAAAGAAAGAAAGAAAGAAAGAAAATGTGAAGCAGCAAGCTGCCTTGTTTTTTACTTGTGAGGCGCCGCTCAGCTTCCGTTCATGCTCTATACTGAGCATTAAGTCGCACTGTGTTCGCTTGCTCATGTTTTGAAGGCAACAGAAACAATGGCACGTCACCCTCCCATACGTTTACCTTTACGCATAATGACCCCGCGACAACACCAGTGGCTAAACGCCGTTTTACCGGCCCTTTGCCAGAGATCATATTTTTACTCCATCGTGCTAGACTTGCAACTGCGCCACTGTCACCGCCCGCCAGCAAGCGATGCAATTGCGCTGACCGCGCAGGCACGTCATATCACACGTACGCTGCATGCCTCACAGGCTCCTCGGCGTCACACGGAGGTCTAATGTTTTATGTTCTATCGTAGCCGTATAGGCCTAACCAAGGAACCTTACCACCTTAGCCGTGACAGGGTCTCGATTCATAGTAGACTGCAACAGCCGACCATCTCCTGCTGTCGATTAAGCCGAGAACTGAGGTAATTTCGTTTAGGAAGGAGTGAAAGAAAGACAGTGTATTATGTTTACAAACGGAATCATTCATAGAAGCAGCAAGTTTACTTATTTTATTTATTTTTTTTTTGTGCTGGCCATTGTGTCCCACTACTCGGAGAAATATTCTGCGCACGTGCGACAAAGTATTTCTGAACCCAATCTTGGCAGACTAGTAGAACACTGTATTCTTCCCACTGAAAGGCCTCAACACTGCCGCGTCAAAACTCAATACTGGGCTATGGTTTGACGTCTGAATGGTCCCAAAAACCATTTAGTTGCTAAATGTGGGCTGCCCAGAAACGATGACTAAGATTTTCCTCAAGATTATTGGAGAGCCCTTAGGCTCGTGTATGTTGATGTAATTCACCCCCGTTACACAGGAATCTGGAAGGTCGTGGGTGGCGTAACTCGTCTGGCGGGACCAGGTAAGTCACAGGCAACCTTGTACCAGGCCGGACGAGCCAGTTTGCTATTTCAATAAAATGCATCTTCTTATTCTTCTTCTCCTCCTTCTTCAAGGCATGACCACCTTTAGAATGTAGCCAACAGCCGTGCAAGGCGGCTTATGAATAGGTTTTTGCAAGTGATCTGTAAAAATCAACCGGCCATTCGCTTTCCGCGTGAACTGAAAGTGAATAGTATATATCTTTAATCATTGCTGGGCGGTAGAAAAAAAAAAAAAGAACGGATGCGAGCTGGGAAACAAAGGTAAAGTGCAAGGAGACAGGCAGGTAAGTCAAATGCTTTCAAATCTGGTCGTGCAGTAATCGATTCGACCATTGTGCGGAAATTGATGTGCACACAGCTTTGCAAGTGTAGGTATAGCAGTGGTGTGCAAATAGCTGAATTATGTATCGATTTGATTAAAACCATCTCGAACAGTGCCTAGACAATGGACGAAAAAATAAGAGTTTATACGTACAAGCGCATGACTTCCAACTGGTTTTATTTGTCATGTGCCGCACGTTTATTGCAGTGAAATGGCGAATACAACAGGCTATACGGAATGCGCAGAAACTCATTTTACCTGTCAAGAATAAAGACTGAATGAATTCCTGTACATTTGTCACCATGTGCGTTTATCGAAGCAGCTTCAATAACCTTGCTACATATCTGTTCCCACCTCTCGCGACGACACAGCGTTTTTCAGGCATCGGAAAGCACTCACATTGAAGGAAGGGACGAACCAATCTAAACAAGAAAAAACGGGCTTCGATTACAAAATAAGCGCCCGTTTGTTTATGAAACACAAAATGTGAAACCTGTGCGCAGTTCATTTGATAATAACAACTGAGTGCACATATATATGTTAACGCATATATGCATAATACCATTCACAATTAGACGCCCCTTTAAATGTCCTTTGTTATTGATTTTAAATTATAGATATTCCGGGCAGCAGAACAATGAGGCTATTGGTGTAGGTGACCAGGCCTACGCGAATTGTGCTCACTGAACGATAGAAGTCTTGTTACAGTAGTGCACATTGCTTTCAAGAAATGCAAGCACGTTCAGCCTAACTGGCAAAATAATAAATCGCAACAATTTCTTATGTAGGTTATACACAGGCAAAAGCAAGCTATATTTGTTAAATGTCTGTAAATCGCTGCGCGCAAGTTGTGAGCCCCGTGCGTTCCTCAATACGCTCCTGCGCAGAAACCACAGAATTACCCCTGCGAGGAGGATATTACGGAACAGCCTTCATAGCCATCTTTCTCGAACCTATCCATCAACTTTGAACAGTGAGTCATCCGAAGGCATGGATTATTTCATTCGTCACCAAAACTTCGAACATTCGAGCATTTCGATAGAGGCTAGCAGCTAGGTGTCATCTGTAAGAAAGAGAGAGAAGCGGAGGCAGCAAATCGGATGCGAAAGGCAGAAAAAAAAAAAAAAAAGATGATGGAGATTTTCAAATGTGGAAAAAATTAACCTGAAAGGAAATTTTTTATGATAACACAAGAGGCAGTCACCTGCTACTCTAAGCACGAGCTAGCTGCCCTAGGACAAGCACATACCGGAGCAGATATTCGCGACAGGATGGGGCATATGTGTACAACGCGCAGCAAAAATACGTGAACGTAACACACGTGAATGTATCCACATTGTAACAAAATGCCACGGTATACTCCTCGAAAGATTCGACACACTTCGACAGGACATGCACCTTGCAAGACTCTGGGATTCAAAGCAGATTGAAGTCCGCGGTTGATATAAGAGGCAGACGGTCTCGCTATAATGGTGGCAAAAAGCAAGATTGACAGAGCCGGGGTTGTAGAGCGCAGATAATTACTTAATGCAAAGGTGGGTGCTCCGGCGAAGGAACAAGAAACTCGGAAAAAGATAGTCAGGATGATGGACTATAATAGATGTATACTCGAACTTTGTTATATCCAGCAGGCTGAGTGGCTGTTTCAAATCTCGCCCACGGGTTCGTACCAATCTGTCAAGCCTAGCACGCCAACCAGAGCAAAACTCCTCTTCCGGCCTTCCTTCCCACGTTTCGTCTTGTTCGTTCTCTTTCCTTGAACCCCATCCCCTTTTCTTCCAGTGCAAACAATTATGATTATTAACCATCATGGTTGTCTTCGTTAGCGCGATGAGGGCATGCACGTTATTCTAAATTTAAAGTACAGTGACTAAATCGTCGTTGCCGTTCCAGATTTCAGGCGCCTGGTTTGCACTTGTCTTCTTTTTAACGAATCTCCCTGCTACGCTGCTCCTCTCCGCGCTAAGTAAACAATAACTGCTGGGGTTTACATGTCAAACGCACGATGTGATTATGAGGTACGCCGTAGTGGAAGGTTCCGGCAATTTCAACAACCCGAGGCGCGCCTAAATCTAAGTAGACAGGCTTCTACCACTTCCGCCGTCCCCAAAAATCCGGCCGCCACGGCGGGGATCGAACCTGCGCCACTCGGGTCAACAGCCGAACACTGTCACCGCTATTACACCGCGGTGGCTCCTTGCTGGGTCTATCTCCGTTACGCCGCTCCTCCGTAGGGTTTGCGGCATTGCTTAAAGAGACACTAAAGAGAAATAAGCAATTTAGGCTCGTAAATTATCATTTTAGAACTCTGCTGTCGTTTATTTAACTATATCATAGGTTTGTTAATAAAGAGGAAAGGTCACAGTTTCATTCTTAAATTTCGCGCTGAAATCTCTCCACAACACCATCATCGTGACGTGACGGTAGAGAGGTAGAGATGATGGGCGGAAGGCAAGGAGGTTAACCGGAAGGAAAAATATCCACTTTGCTACTCTGCACTGGGGAAGGGGTAAGGGGAGACATAAATGGAAGGAAGAAAAAAAAAAGGAGAAAGAGAGAGACGGACTTCATATAGTTATTCGGCCATATTGGCTCAATACGATTTCCTTAAACTTTGTTCGCCAAGCCTGTGACACCCTCTGAGGACAATGCAATTAATATTCACCGATTATGAACTGCTTAGGTCCTAGAAGACGCCGTGAGTATCGATGACGACACAGCAAGTTGTTGCGGGAACTTCGAGGGGGCGTTGCCACCTCTATTTTGGTTTCTCGTATTTTCTCGCTTATCGAACGTCACATGGCGAAGTAATAAAGGGATGGCGAGGGGACTTGCCGGCGCAGTTGCCGTAGTGTGAGCCCTGATAATAAATGTGCCCTGTTGGTTCCAAGTTTCCTGGTAGGCCATGTACCCTAGCCGTGAGCGAGAAGATAAGGGTGAACGGGTACAATTACGACATTTACAACACAATTACACCATTTACACCGACAATTACAACATCTGTTTCTTTCGTATTGTTTTTATGTTTGGTATGTTCATATACGTATACCTTGTGTAACGCCTCCCCCCCTTACTCAATGCCCCCCATGTACCCTGTAAGGTACTTTGAAATAAATAAATAATATAGATAATTCTGATGAAAGCTCATAGGACGTGGACGTCCTGTCAAGGGTCTCGTTGACGGCTGGTTGGGAACGATGGACTTAGACGAAATCCTTGCTCAACGCCCCAATAACTTAACGCTGATGAGGAGAACGAGAAATGAGCCTGCTGACCTGTTCCTGTAATCACCTTCGTGAATAGTTATGTCGGCCCAAAGTACAGTAACTTGAATGCAGCGTGTAACGGACATCCCAGCTCTCACATTTCTCGTGTGCCAGCCTGGAAATTCTGCCCCCGTCCTCTCGTTCTCTTACGTCCACTGGTGACAATGTGCCTTCGCTCTCTTTCCTGTTTCTCTTTTGTTTGTTTGTTTTTCCAGAGAAGGGAATCGCTCTCTCTAGTCCACTTTAACTGGAGCCGTCACCGTATTATGTGTTATTATTTAAAAGTAGAAAGTATACGGTTTTGAGCATAGCATGACTTTCTGAAAGAGAACGCATACTTTAGTCCACAAGTTCACAGGTTGGACGGAGAGCTTATGAAAAAAAGCATTCCGGCCATCATTACTGCATTGTGTAAAATGTCGAGAAAGTCAACTGTCCTTTACGCAAGGAAGAGCTAGAACGACTGGACCGAGCAGCCACATAACGGGCATCTTGAGTTTGATGGTAGCGCACGCTGAACAGACACGGACAACAGGAAGACATACCTGACACTCCACAGCGCTGTGGTGTGTCAGGTGTGTCTTCCTGTTGTCTACCATCAAACTCAAGATTCTCTACCAACAAGCCCATACATGGCCACCCACATAACGGGCATCCGTCGCTCAGCAATGTGGAGCGAGTGAGCGCGGGCAACGTTGACTGCTACGCTGGCGCTGACACTAAAGCTACCCGATTTTTTAGTTGGCACGGCTGCGTTCCCGCTCCATACAGAGCCGAGCAAGCGTTGGGAGTGCGTGCAACGCTGGCAACGCGCAGCGCATTTTCTTGGAAGTTTAGGTTTGACGTCACGTTCTGCATTGCCAGCTGTGCGGCGCAACGCATGCGCGACCTCGGTACAACGGCGCCCTGGTGCACGGGATGAACGCAAGGTAAGTCAGTGGGGTCTACGTGAAATGATCCCGCAGAGAGGGTGCGGGATAAATAAGATGGCCAACGAAGGCGACGGAGTATGCACATCCGGCTTTTAAAAAAATAAAGAGGGAGAAAAAAAAAAGAAAACAACAGACGTCAATACCTTTTATTTACATCGTGCATGATGGCCAGGAAGTATGATAATAATAATTGCCTGTGTTTTACGCACCAAAACAACGACGCAATTGTGAGACAAGCCGTAGCGGAGGGCTCCGTATGTTTAGACCAGCCGGGGCTTTTTAAAATTCACCTAAATAAAAGCGCACGGGCTTCAAGCATTCCATCGATATGCAACCGCAGCGGTCAGGAGTGAACCATGAAGAAAGAGCTGGAGAAAGCACTGCACGGGCTCGGGCGAGGTCAAACGATCGTCGGATTGGGCTCGAGCGTGACTCAGGGCCGAAACGGACACTGGCATCAGTACATGTCTGGGGTACGCTATGTGCAAGTTGGAGGAGCTGTGGATGTAAAATATCCGTTCTTACATCAGTTTAAGTCGAAGGCGCTTTCGGGACCCTTGGAACAACAATGTAGTCGTACAACGGTGCAGCTACAATACAGTGTCTGGATTAGTGTATATTAGGGGAGCCGATCGAATTCCCGGGACATATATGAACTGCCTGCTTGCAATCACCCGCTCGCCGGCCTGTTTTTCTTTCTCCCTTCGCGACACCACAGAATGGTCAACGTAATTCACGGGTCATTAATAAATCGGGAGCTGTTCTTCGCGAAACTTCATTTGAAGAAGAGAAATGTTTACAACAGCGATTAGCACAGCGAGCGAATGTGGCAAGGACAGAGAGATTCAAGAGCACTGACTTCTGACGAGAAGTGTTACTTGTTGGAGACATGCCTGTCCATGAAAATATTTCAAATTTTTTGCAGTGCAGTTGTAAGTATTTAACATTTAGCCATTAGCAAATGAGAACTGGCATTTAACTCGCATGCCCACATTATAAGACATAGTTTAGTGATCGCAAGCGCTTTTTATAGAGCAGGAACTTAAGTTAAAGCCAGTAAGCTTTCTAATAGATTGTTCTGCGTGCTAGCTAAGATACACATACATACAACATGCTAGTGGTTTTCATATTATTTTTCCAGTAATCGCTCAAGGGAGTCAAATGATATGCTGTACCTAACTAATTGTCAAAATGACGAAAAATACCTTACGAAAATTATACATGGTGTTTTTTACTCTACAGTTTGTTGTGCGTTCGCGTGTGCGTGTGTGTGTGTGTGTGTGTGTGTGTGTGTGTGTGTGTGTGTGTTAAATTTGTCCCCCTGGTATGCAAAAAAAAAATTAAAATAAAGTGGGGGTAGCCCGCGCCACCAGAAGGTATATCGGGCTTAAAGCCAATTTGTTGTGCGTGCGTGCGTGTGTGTGTGTGTGTGCGTGCGTGTGTTCTGAATAGTAAGGCAGCCGCCGTCTGTACAGACGAACTCTACGCCGAGGCACATATACATTGCCACTGCTATAGTTGCATTGGAATGGCTAATCAACACATAATTGTAAAGTAACTTTTTAATAATCAACTTGGGTGTAGTTGTCTGTATGAGAAAATTATACGGCGTAAAAGTTTCCCACATCCATTTTTCTTAAGATCTGCAAAATCGCAGGTGATTTGAGATACTTATTAGCGAAATTCAGTGGAGATATCGAAAAAGCGCATCGGACGCTCAAGAAATGCACCTGCTCTGTTGCGTCAAGACAAATTACGGGCTTGATAAGTCGAATTTAAATCCACCACCACAGGTGGAAATCATTGACGCAGTCAAAACTGTCCCCAGAAGCTATCCTGTGTGTGGAGAACCGTCAAGGCCTCGCTTATGCTGAAAGACTTACTGGCTGTACTGGGCCAGGTACGGGCATGTTTGAAAACACCAGGCACGCTGGGGCGGGTTGGTGCATGACATTTTCGGGTCCGAGCTGGGCTCGGATCGGAAAAATAGGCCTGTGCAGTGCTCTAAGAGGGAGTCACTTTACCATGTTAAAGTCATAAAGAATATTGGGGGTGGAATCATGGTAAATAGGCCTTGGTCACATGATCGGCGAGCGGTAGATCCATGTATTATCAGGACGGCACTAAATGTTACCGCGCACCAAACAACCTCGAGCGGTAAGGCAACCATGTGGTCCTAATCCTACAAGAGGCACCCCGCCCAAGGTGTCAGAGGAGGTTGGCTTGCCTTGGGTTTGCCGAGGCTAGCGGAATCACGTAACGTCCCTTATTGCCGAAGTCTGGTGCCATTTATCGGGCAGGTGTAACTTAAAGGGGCCCTATATAACACTTTTCTCGCACCCGTTTTCACGTGCGTGTTGCGTAGACTGGAGGGTGGACAGACAAATGTTACAAAAATGACGGCAGTAGGGTTAAGTTATGAAGCAGACGAAGTTCAAAATACAAGTCAAAGTATGCGGACCCTCAACTCGAGTTTCACGGGGTCAGGTGATCGCATTTCACTCTCCGCAAGCGTCATAGGGACAAGCCAATGGAATTGGCTTTAGGCGCCTACGAAGCGGAAGTTCGTGCACCATGGTTGCCTGTTCGCTTCAGTGTAGTGATGACGCCGTTGCCATGTCAACAAATAACGCGGATCGAGAGCGTGCCGCGCTGTCAGTTATGAGCTTTTCTGACCGCTCCAACATGTCAGAGTTAAAGCGGGCGCTTCTGCTTCGAACCGACGATTTACGCGTCTTTCCGTGTAACGACACTCCAAGGCAAGTGCCGTCATCGTTAAACTCGCCTTCATGAGCACTGTGAGGGGCTGCCGAATACGACAATACTGCGCAACATTTCTCCACAGGTTGTTCAGCTAAACGTGCAGACATGGAAGCACAGAAGTGGGAATAGAGAATGTTAGTGACTGCAAAATCCCAATGCACAAAGCACTTTGCGTAGAGCGGAATACTTAGTGGTATAAACGTTGCATGCGCAAGCACGGCAAACCACCTGGAGCGTATGCCGCCTGCTTCGAATCTTATGAGTGGTCGTTGCGCACTATGTAGCCCTCCAGTTGCTAACTGACGGTTTGATTTGCTTTAGCTTTGTATGATGAAGCTTCGACGGCAAAGCACCCGTGACAGTTCGACACCGTTTCTCAGCGCGACACTCAAATTGTCGAGGCTGTAGGTTTAGCGAGTGGCTGCCGAATTCTCGGAGGACATAGACCACGCGGTTTTGCTTGCTCTGTTTACCACCCATAGCTGGCGCTACTTGACTGTGACGAACAACGCTATCCGGTATCCAGTGCGCGTTTGCGTATACCGGTTTACGGACACGTTCAAATTCCCTTATAGCGCTGCGCGCGATACAGCACACTCCGACAGAACGGCTAATTCCACCCAGTGGTTCAGCGCTTTAGCGAGTCGCGAACGTACACAAGAGAGACGAAGCAAGGAGATTCTTTTCGTATGGACATACGGCTCGTGCAAGCAAAAGCCAAGAGGCTAAACGGGAGCCAGCGCCTCTATCGCGTTTTGTTATTGTTGGGATCTTTCTACTACGACTGCGTCTCTATGGCGTTCAATAAGAACCTACGCAAGAGAAAAACAAAGCCGAATATTACTTGCTTACCGATGTAGTGCCGCGAGCACTTATAATGCTACTTTCATCCAATCACAGGCTCGAGCTCGCAGTCGTCATTTCCGCCACAAATAGTTCTGACGAGCGCCACTACACGCTAATGCGGTCGGCAGCGATGTGATTATTTCGTTGAACGATTAAAATATTAAATCAACTGATATGGGCGGCTTGACACCGGCCAAAAATATGCTCTGCCATCTGTCTACGCGACCCGCAAATAAAAAAAATGGGTGCGAGAAAAGTGTTAGAGGTTTAAAGGAGTACCGACATGAATTTTTGACATCCTCGTGTTGTTGCTGCAAATGAAAGCACTGGCACGGAGAACCCCAAAAAGAGTATCATGGTGCCCCGCAACGCAATGAATATATTTTTAATACGGTTCCCTTAAAAGCCCACTTCCGGTTTCGATTTCGCGGGGACGGTTTCCTAGTGCCATGTCAACACAGTCGGACTTACGTCTAAGTCCCGTACTGGCAGCAATTCGTGATAGCATCACTGCAACTCTGCCGTCTGTGGTCAAATAAACGTGGGGCACACAAACAACGACAATTTCACGGCCGTCCACCGACTCTGACAGCGATTTCGGCGATTTTTAAGAGACTGTGTTCATACGTCATCGTAGGGTCCATTGCACTGGGGCTGGCCTGCAGTGCTGGGTGACGAAAACTTTATAACCAATTTAAAATATTTTGTACGTGTTTCGTAGCTTCCGTGTGCGGAGGGTTTAACAATACATGACTAGAAAACGAAAAATGTACACTTTGTGCCGCCGCAAAATTGTGCCAGTACTCCTTTAAGAAGTACGAGCCAGTTGTCGCTTTGTTGGTCTTTATCCGAGAACTATACCTGTATGAATCAGAGGACGTTTACCTTGTTGTCGAAGTTTAATAACGCTCAGGCGCGTGCAATGTAGGCTGCTGTGGCAAGGCGTCGGCTGCGTTGCTGTTCGGCGGTTGTTTGCCCTTAGAACCGTCTTCGTTTGGCAAGGGCCGTAGTGGGCCGTAGAGGGGGCGGTCATCTTGGACGTGGTATATGGACGCAGTACACGGGGTGATGGGGCTGCATGTTTTTGAGCACTGTCGGTGGTGCGATTGCCTCCGCTTTAGGGATGCGGCTGCTTCTCGGCGAGACGAGTTGTCCCTGACTATTTGGATAAGTGTGACCATTTCCTTCTGACAGGGCAGTCTTTCCAAGAAGCCACGATGAAGCCTGTTCAATTAGTACACTTCAGCACATTTTCCTGGCGCGTTACAGTGTTGAGAGTTTTTGCATACATTACTGACGTGGCCTATCTTCATGCATTTCCAGCACAGAAGTGGTTTCGGTGCGAAAGGGCGAACTGCGTGTCCGGAGTCATACACGTCCACCGTAGAGTAGACAGGCGTTGTGCCCTATACTCGGCGGTAGTTGCCAGCTTGCTCCTTCCTTTTTCCCCTTGTGTGTTTTATGACATCATATCTAATAATAATAATAATGCAATAGGAGGGATTTGCCCTTAAATATGATCCTCACGCGTCTTGAAGTGCCGAGTCGAAAAACACTTGCGATTACGCTTTCTTCTGCAAACAGCTTGATCAGTACCGGCAGGTCAGCGTCGGCAGTGGCCTCGCCAATGTCATAAATTAATTCAATTCGGACTTCTTTCCCGATTGGTATGTGAGTGTGGAAACCAGCAAGGGGGTCATACATACAGTTACGGGATCGTGGGCCACCAAACTCACCTTTAAGCCTTATAAAGGGGGAAAACCCGATGTCCCGATAATTGTTTCCATTTTTCCGTGGACTTACCCCCAGCAGCGATGTCTGGCCAGCACGCCTGTCGCATCATTGGAGGCAGCCCAGAACACATTGGTGCTGACACGATGGAAAAAAATGCCGCGTGAAATTGTCACATCAACGCCATTTGTGTTTTGAGAATTTATTGTTACAATATTTGTCCATGCAGGGAAAGATTTCGTTTGCACGTGTGTGAGGTCGACACTTTCGGCTTGTGGCTTTTAATGCTAACTGCGCGTAATGATGTATAATTTGCTGTATTGTAAATTATAGTGTTGTATTATTGGATAAATGTACTTAGCTTGTATTACACGTCATCTGTTTTTGCACATACACGTGTTTCGGTAAATAACGGGTTTCCTTCCTTCCGTGATGCTATAAAATCGGGTAACCTTGCAGAATGCCTAACACGGCGTCGGTTGATCGTTGCATAGCCGAATTCCTCAAGTTCCTGTCCCCGTGCAGAAAGTGTTCGCGTTTGGTTGGTTGGTGCCTTGAGAATCGTCCGTCACCTTGACTACAGCAACGCACAGGTGCCCTCCCTAAGTCGAACATCGCTTGCGTGTGAACAGATCTTAATGCCTCGAGTGGCTGCATCGGTGCCCAAAAATCGAAAACGCTCGTTTTCCATCTTCGTTCGTCTGCTCAGCTCGTCTGTTCAGCTTGGCGGTCTGTAAACTGCTGTATCACTGTGTTTATATGGGGGCCACCCACCAGCGTTTCCACGCTCAAAACAATGCTGAAAATGGCACGACATTTTAACCGACAACAGAACCTCAACGCCAACTTTCTTTCGCCAGATTCTCCCAGCCAAGTCTAGCACAAGCACATGACCGCACCGGTTGCCGGTCACATAAGAGGTTAAACACCTGTGCCTCGAGATGAGCGCTAAATATTGCGGTGGAGACAGTGCAGAACTTGCCACTATCCATGCTTACAGGCATGTCCGTTACGGCGCTGCCGGCAATGGCGCGTTTTCCGCACTCTGGTTACCACAGAGCGGCGATGACAGTGCTCCATTCCATGGTGTGCGCTTCGCCGCGGGACCAGCTGCTCCCGACCCAGCGCCAGGCTTGTTTGTATTTTTCGGCCAGCTTGCCGCGAGCACTTGCCGAAACACGATACGGACGCGCTCTGGGGCGATCGCTGGCGCAGGGAAGGGAACGGGTTTAGTTTACAGCCGAGTCCTTGGACGACTTTTGGGCCATCTTCTTCACGACTTCTCTCCGCCCTTCTCTTTGTGTTCTTCTCTTACAGGCCGCGCGTGGGAGTTTTCCTCGACGGTCGCACGAGCGGCCCTCGTAAAGCAGGCTACGCCACTTGGCCGCAGGGAGCGAACGATGCGTCACTGCACGGCCAGTCCTGCAGGCCAGTTTCGTGTATCAGAAGATCGAGCCTGAAAGAAATTCCTCCTATATGGTGGTGCATGCATGCTTGTTTTTCGTCGATGTGTAGCGTCCTCCCAACGCGCTTCGCCACACTACGCGTCAGATCGTACCAGCTGTATAGATAGCCCGTATACAGCACACAGGAAATGTTAGTTTTCTTCGTGCTCCTTCTATCTAACTCGTTCAACCTGTGAGAATTTGGGGCCTACGCTGGGGATGGGACATTTTTCTTACCCATGTTTCAGTTGCCTTGAAGCGATCAGTCACTTCCTGCGCGGATTTGTCGAGATGGAAGTATTGCGGCATATTATACGACCAGCCCCTGGTTGCTACGACAAACGCTCTACTACTGCTTAATCTTTGTCGGCACACACCTTGAACCTTTCTAATGCATCTCGATATCAGAATATACGTACGGTCACCACACCTGATTTTTGACGGACTCCGGCGAAACCACTCTCCCCTCGCATGAGAAAGGACGTAATTTGCGCTGTCACGTGCGTTCGAGGGTGCAGGTCCCAGTCTTGCGCTGGTAAACTTGCGCTTATGAGAAATGCACATCGCCTCCAGTGATGCCAACTCTAAGTATTTATCCCTAGATCTAGGGTATTTTAGTGTCATTCGGGGATTCGGCGTCTTTGTCATAAAATCTAGAGATTTTTGTGAGGCCCTGGAAATGCCTGTTGTGAGCTAATACAATAGCTTGTGTTTGTGCTGCTTTCTATTTCTCACTTAAAAGAGCATCGGTGTCCCGGGGGGCCGAGAGAGGACGAGGGCAGTGATAACGCGAGATAATCGTCTGCCACCCACTCAAATGAAAAACGAAACTTTCCTTTGTGAGTGTTCAGCAGGGGCGCGTGTGTAATCGTGTGAATTACAATCGCTCTGTAAAAGAGCCTTTTTGATTGTTAGTGCCTGGAAAAACATGCTTGTTCACGCATGCCAGGTTCCTTCAACATACAGTGTTGAAAAGTTGTAAGCTGGGCTTTCTCGTACATTTCAACCTATGTATTAGCTGTGCCTGTCTTTGCGCAGTTACTATGCCAAAATGTTACCATGCTGTTCCTTGTCAGGTGGTAAGTCCTGGACCAGAACACCTTACGCAACGTTAACCGAAGAGAAATATAGTGAAAGTGCATGACAAAATATACTTGGCCACCTGGGAAGCTGATCATAGTACAGAGCATTCCTGTCGACCAGTACAAAGGGGCCCTGCACGGGAAGTTGATCCAAAAGTGCAGGTCATGCAACGCTCGTTGCGTACGTCGTCTTTCACACATCAACCGCTACCGCGGAAAAGATCACCGATTTCTGTCGGCTCTCCGAAGAGAGCACCGAATGTAGGCCTTTTATGTACAATTGCTCCACAGAAAATGTGGGGAAAAGAGCGGCAGTTGCTGTTAATGAGCTGATTTCTGCCACCAACAAAATTAATAACGAGTGGGCCGAAGGTAAAATTGCGTTTAGACTTTTTCACATGTGAACTAGCGAAATTAACGACATGGAAATTAAGATCTATGGATATTTTGTACAATTTAGGGATTTATTTCGGCTCAATCTAGGGTAAAAGCGGCGACCTAGGTTGGCATCACTGATCGCCGCATACCGGCAGGAAGCTAGAAATGCGCTAATGAAAGCCGGTGAATGTGTCCGCCGCACTTTATACGCTGCCACTATCATGGTCAAGGGTACCCCAGCGGTACCGAACCGCGTCGGGAATAGCGCAAACGCAGAAACGCCGACACATGATAGATACCGCAGGCCAGCCCCGTAGCCAAAAAGCGGGCACAGAGGGGGGGTTCCCTAACGGCCCGGGCCCTTCCCGAAATTTTGGCTGGGAGGTAGTGTTAATAACGTAGTGTAGCGTTAATAATCTAGTTTTAATAAGGTTGAATTAAAAAAGTCATCTAATGTACATACTGCAATTTTTACCGAAGTACCGAATGAAAGTAGATGTCTTTCTCAAATAGTCAAGGCCTTCAGCATGTGCCCCCCTCCCCGAAAAAAAAAATCTGGCTACATGCCTACCGCAGACACTTTAAATTAGTACTGCGTAAAATAAATGACATGCGCTGAACATTGTCAAAATTAAAACTGATAACGTCGGCATATATATACTGTTTCAGGCCGACGATGAAACGTTACCGTTATCACTTGAAGACTTAACGCACGAAACAAGCAATAATAATCCCGTGAGGATAAATGTACGTAGCGGAAGAGGAAGCATAAACTGGGAGATATCGAGAGAAATATTTATTTAAGAATGAAGCGATCGACTCCTCCGCGGAGGCCGACCACTCAAGGCGTACATGCTCTCAGAGCATGGCAACTATACTTGCAGCAGAAGGACCGAAGTAGAGAACAGACGACGAGAAATCAACACACCGCGCACGTCCCATCCATACAATGTATGTACAATATGTACACTGTGAATAATCTAGGCAATCCGGGCTTTGTACACATTATTTACACTATATGCACGGCAAATATTCCTGGCACTATATCATTGTAACGGAAACATTACCGATATCTATAGCTCTACAGCTCGCTTTCAACACCTCATTTGCCTGTGAGCAGTTTGTAAAGCAATGCACGGCTCTAATTCTCTCTCTCGCTTTTTTCTTTCTTTATTCATATATATATTTTTTTTTAATTTCGGAGAACTAAGGTTCTTAATGTGCAGCAAAGCTTTACTTTGATCGTGGGAGCCATAGTATATATGCACCCATAAGATTTGGGAAAACAAAGGAGATCTTGACCGAAAGAGTAGCCTTTCCTGCAACAAAATACGTTCGCTGGCAGAGCGAGGACATACATGCAAAGAAGCGGGGGAGATTCTTCACCTAAAGTATAATATGCTCAACCATGCGACGCCTGAGAAGTTTATAGCGAATGTTATTGCATGCTTAATATCGCGACGCCGTCTTCTTCTTCGGTGTGAAGTACAAAATGTCAGAGCCGAGCTATGGTCGATGGCTACATTACAAAACAGGGCGTTTACACCAATTTCCTAAACCTGCTGCTTTATAGGTTGAACTTGGAGCTTGATCTTAAGTGAAGAATGACGTTGGCGGTTTCTGTGCCGTGTGCCCCGTTTGTGATTCCATTCGTCCTCATGTTGCCAGATGTTTCCGCCGCAGAGACCACTATAGAAAGTTCTTCGTGCGTTATATGTAATGGCTGCTGACCAAAGCACATAATGAAGGATGTGTTGTACTGAGAGATCGATCAAGATTACTTGAAAACACAGGATTACGAGTCTGAAGCGCTGCCTCCAAGATGATTATGAACCACTTCTACGATATATATATATATATAAAAAATAATGTCGTAACGTAAAAATGAACTGCGTGTGAGCAAATAATGAAGAAAAAAAAAGAATTGAAAATCAGTACAATTAGAGAACACTGACCGGGATCTATTAGCAGTCCAGGTTGTTCATAATGCTACCCTACAAGTTATACGCGCGAGTGATATTTCTTCTAATCCGATGCATGTCCCCTCCAGTTCATCACTCTTGCCCTACAGACTGTAATTACTACACAAAAATAACCATCACGATGCTCCCCTGCGTTAGCTAAACATGTATAACGTAACGACAGTCAACAGGTAGCGCAGTACTAAAGCTGCTGCAACGAATACTGTAGCGCCGAGTCTGCAACAAACTTAAGCGCTTGGCCTTGCCAAATTATGGCCGAATAATACAGAGCAGTGCTAAGCACTGGCCAGTCAGGCGAAAGTTTGCAGAACAAAAACTAAAAATGAGAGAAATTTAGCATGCAACAGAGCCCGTATATGAACAAGTAATGGTTGGGACCATCTGGTACTAATGGCAGGCTACGAGGAGGCCGAATGAGCATTTCAAGGAGCTGCGCCAGTGTAAGGCGTGGGCCATGCACCGAGGCGAGCCCGTGACGCCGGCCCGCGGCCAGTCGCGAAACCGCGCGTATATCGATTGGGAAAGGGCGAAGGACGGAGTGCGCCAAAGTTGCGGCCGCAATATTGCCAAGCGCTGAAACAGTGTATCCTCGATATTGCACAAGGCCTGACCGAAAGACACAGCTGCACGGTTGCTCCTGGCAGCGCTCGGGACGCTGTCGCCTAGGCAACGCGCGCTCCGTACGGAAATTCCGTCAGTGCGCGCGGCTGCCTTGCGTCACGCTGACCCAGCAGGGCGCACGATAAGGGTTGGCCTTCACATTGGACACCCCCAGCGTGCTCCCGCCGCGATCGGCTATCGTCCCCTCTGGGATGCAGCGACGCACTTACCTGCAGCAGCTCTTTTGTGCTCTGCCAACGGGGTGACAATTTGGACACCTACACTACTGCTCTGGGATCAAAAAGCTATCCTCGTCATGTGTCGCGTTCAACAGGATGCACACCTATGCTACGGGCAGATCGTCTCACGCAAGTTTCTGAGAAAATCTGGGATGTCCCATATGAGCAGATTACGGAAGCACACGAAAAATTTTGCTGACTTAGTGGGCAGCAGGTATCACAGGCAAGCTTCCTGGGGCATTAAAGTGTAGCATGCGACGCCGTGCTGGTGTCGAGCCAATGGTGGAGCGATCATCGAGGCGCGGCGGCAGGCGCGAGAGCCTGCCACCGCGGCAAGCAGCTGGCGCGCTCCAGCAGGCGTCGTGTCTGGGGCACAGCGCCGCCGCTCGTCTGCCCTGAGGCCGGGGCTCCGAGCGGCGGGCGAGAGACACACACACCAGGGCCAGCGCTTCGATGAACGGAAAATGGACTTTAATATTGATATTGTTTTTCTTAAAAAAATAAACGGTGCAACAGTACTCAACGCAAGACGGAGGGGGCGGCAGTCTGAATGAAGGGGGGTGGGTACGCACTGGGGGTCCGCCGCGAGCCGGCGCCGGCGAGTCCAGGCCCGGGGGCCCCTTTGTACAGCTGACTAGACACGGGGCGGCCCGCGGGCGCCGCCTAGTAGCCCTGAAGCGAGCGCGCGATCTCGGAGTCGACGTTCTCCGGCGGCACGCCCACGTTGGTGAGCAGCGACTTGAGCACGTTCAACTCCTTGGTGAGCAGCTCGACCTTCTTGCGCAGCGAGTCGTTCTCGCGGTTCAGCTCGGACACCTTGCGCTCGGTGTCCCGGGAGCGCTGCTTGGCCTTCTCTCGGGACTTGCGCACAGCAATGTTGTTGCGTTCGCGGCGGCGGCGGTACTCGTCGGAGCCCTTGTCGAGCAGCTTCTTGCCGGCAGAACTGCGGTGCGGCTGCGGCTTGGCAGGGGGCGCGCCCAGGGGCCGCAATCCGGCAGCGGCAGCAACACCGTTGTGGTGCGTCGGAGGACCTCCGCCGAGCCTGTGCAGCTGCGCTCCTTGAGGTGGCGGAGGCGGCGGTGGCAGGCCCAGAGGACCCTGGGGCGGCGCCAGGCCATGCGGCTGGGCCGACGAGAACACAGCCACCGGCCTGAGCGTAGGCGCGGCCGCGGGGGCCCCGCCGTGCAGGCCCGGAAAAGCGAGCAGGCCGCGGCCGTAGGGCTGCTCGCGGCAGCTCGAGTACTCGGCCTGATCCAGCGGTTCTTGCTTGATGCCGAGCCCCGCCTCAGCGCCGTACCGGTGCTCGTTCAGGGACCCACCCTGGTGGGGCATGGAAAAAGCCTGGCCACCGTAACGCTTCTGCTGCTCTGTCAGCAGATCCGTGAACAGAGTCTCTTCAAGGCTGCTCGATGAGTGTGCCGAAGAAGAAGAGTCAGCGATGAAGCCTTGCAGATCGAACGACAATTCGGGTGTATTCAGCTCGGCCAGGTCCGGCACGCAGCCGTCCGAGCCCAAGTCAAAGGCGCCCAGTTGCGACCGCGCGCCCAGCGCAGCGTTCAGCACCAGCGACGGCTGCTGTCGAGACGGATGCTTCAGGTCCTCGCTGCTCGCCGACTCATACAGATGGGGCGAGTCCATGCCGGACGACGCGTAACATGGCGAAAGTTGCACGCAGTGCTCAAAGTCAAAGCTTTTCCGCAGCGGAGAAGCCGTCGTGACCCGGGGGGCGCTGGCCAGTGACCACTCCACACACTGCCCTCGCCGGGCGCGCACCCCGACGATGCGCTCGGTCCTCGAATTTGCCGCGCGCACAAGTCCACACTCTCCGCACAGATTACTCAAGGCTGGCTTGCTCGCGCGACCCAGCCGTATGCAACGGTTCCCTCGGCGCCGGCCACGCGCTACATTTATAGTGCGCCGCACTCTTTCGCAGCGCGCACGGCCGCCGGCGTGCGCCGCCGCGGTGTCGTCACTTTGCGCCGCGCTCATTGGCCGCTGCCACACGCTGCTCTGACGCGTGCGTGACGCTCCTCGGGGCGGGGCTGCCTCTCCCGCCTGCGAGGAGGACTCCGCTCGTGGCTCGCCTTTTTCCAACTTTCCCTAACATTCCGGAGCACGTGCTGGCGCCGAAGGCCAGGCTTGCCCCGCTCAAAAGTCAATTAGCCCGCGGAAGGGAAGCCCCCACATCGATCGGACGCCACGTGAGGCCGCTTGGAGACAGCGGCGCTGGGCCCTGGCCAAGACCGGGCGGCTAAAAGCGCCCAAGGTCTCGGCCCGGTGATGGGGGGGTGAAGGGGGTTCTGCACCCTTCCGCTTCCACCCGCGCTGAATGAACACTGCGCGCGAGGGGTTCTTGGGACCGGGCTCTCCCGTTTGGGACACACCTGGACCCGGACAAAATTAGTAACGACAAGAGTGCAGCCAGTCTCTATGATCATCCCTGGCGTCCGAGCAGAGCTTGTGGCACACCAGACAGTTTGGTGCGACAGCGTACCAAACAACGCAATGCGGTGTTCGTACTGACAAGTTCCGGAGCAGGTGGAAACGATATGCAAAGCCGCTGGTGACGGCACGCATGCTGTAAAGAAGTCACTCTACTTGTTTTGTGGCTCATAATAAATGTTAAGCCGTGATTTTTGTCTAGCGTCTGGGTCTTGCTTAGTTGGTAAATTGACATATTAGAACGGTAAAGCGGATTGAACGACTGGACAACCAATGTTGCCCAGTCGTTAAAGTGGCTTACATGACTTCAAATTTTCTGGCTTTTGACAAACTGCGCTCAGTAATATCTTGACGCAGTCGTAGTTCTTTTTGCGAGCGTTATTTTTTTAATTATATATTCCTTTTCACTCGGCCCGCTTGCAACACGGTGTAGGATTCAAAAGTGAAATACGAGCAGAAATTCAGGCGTACGTGCCTGATTACCTTTTAATATAACAGAAATAGCTTAATATGCATTTTATCGCTATTAGTAAACTTCCAGAGATGGTTACGTAGTTGTATTTTTCTTTGCACGTTATTCGGACATCGCCTATAAGGAGAGCCCTTAATAATTCACTTTTGTTAATAAATCCGGAAATGTAAAAGAAAAAAATAAAAGGGCCAAAATTACAATCAGTGGAGCTATCCTAATTTACATTGTGCACTATGCGCAGTTTATGAAAAGTCCTCGATATCGAATTTCTTGATTTTTGCTTGGAAGCTAGAACTATTCTTCAGATAGATCATATTCCCCCTTGTTCCAACTCTGTGAAGTGTCCTGGTGATTTCAGTTTCTTTTTCGGTCCTAGCATTCATTCTGCCCCGACTCTGGAACTCCTTCAAAGAATGAAAAGTGAATATGCGCACAGAGATCCCCTGTTTGCTCCAAGAATTTAGTAATTCCACTTCGTCACGCTCACATACAGCCAACAAATTCCGTAAATCAGCTTTTACTCTCTGCAGCATAATGTGCGATTTGTTTCGCCGATCTTGGGATTGTCACTCGCCCATCGATGATGAAAATGGGAAGTGTTTGTGATGTTTTCCGCAAAGTGTCCCGTACTACTGGTCAAGAAATAATGATAGTAAACTCAGTCTTCCGGGAAAAGGCACGGCCTATAGATGCAGTGCTTCTTGGACGTTTACGCACGACAGCACGAGCCAGTAAACTTTCACCCGTGGCCTACTGGCGCGCTGTTACATTACGCCAGAGCTGCCGCTCCGCGTAATGTGAACGCCCGATGACAGCATCCTGCGCGGCCTGCGCGGCGAGTTCGGCGTGGTTCGGCGTGCGCGCTTGGATCCGGGGGTCGCTCTTTCAGCACGGTCATTGAGTCGGTGGCGCCCTCGCACGCCGCCTATGAACAACTGAACTCCGGCGTCGTCTGCTACGCATAGGCACGGCCGCTACATGCAACATATGTAGCGGTCGTGGCACAGTAACTGTATGTATTATGTAGGGAATTTTCTGGAGGACATTGTTTTATTTTATGTTTCTTCTCTTCCTGGACACGCATTTGACAATAAAAACGCTTGGGAGCACAAAAATAAGTTCGTAAATCAACTTCAGAGGCAGCTTACACGACAAAGAGTAAAGTTCCTTTCCCTCCATTCCTGAGCGCGAGGCAAATACACAGCCCCGCCATAAAGCCTTATATTTTTTCCTTTTAGTTTTATAAGGCGTAATGTGGATAAATGGCTGCCTAAATAAAGTGTGTTCTCCTGCGTGTATGACAATACACATTTTGTAACAAGATTCAAGGACTTGAAAACAGAGGACCATTGTCACAGCTGGATCCGTAGCCAGGAGAGGATACAGCTTTTTTTTTTTTTTTCTTTATGGTGGAGTCAGTTTATGGAAAGTCTGAAAGCTAAAGCTTAGTATGGTGGGTGAACATCTTATGTCACCTTTTTATTATTCGCCCAAAAATTGTCTTGCAAAGCCGAGCTCTCATTCTGTAAACTTTATCAGCGACCTAATAGGCCCTCTTCTTGGAAGTATAAATTAAAAATGAAAAGGGAGAGAAGGGGGAGGGGGGCTAGTGACAGTACATCCGGACACCGCTCACCCCTGATCCGTCGCTGTCAGTAACCACTTTCAATTCGGAAGTACGCAGTGAAAGTCGCACAAAAGAAAATATCTTTTTTTGCCACATGAACATACAGTTTACTGTCCCAAAAGGAGGGGGAAAAAAACGTTCTTAAGTCACAAGCTGCAAGTATTCCGCTTTGTTTCAGTAACTTCGATGCGACAATAAAATAACCTAATAGGATGTACCAAAGCAAAATGTACACAAACCCACGGGGTTGGTAACGTCACTTAATATAAAAAGTAGCTGCTACTTTTCTTACTGTGAAAGTTTCGTTACACAGTTTAATACAGACTCAATCTACATTGCCTAAAATGTGCTGTTTTCACGCGATCAGAGGGAACAGCTGTCACTGCTTCTGGCATGCACCCAAGGTTAAGACAATAAATAAATAAAAGCGTTCTGTTCTTTTTTCATGTTTAAAAAAACGGCGCAGCACACACAAACGATATACTACAGAAGAAGAGAACACGAAGACGAACGCCGGGATTTAACCGGCGTTCGTCTTCGTGTTCTCTTCTTCTGTAGTATATCGTTTGTGTGTGCTGCGCCGTTTTCTTAAACATTATTACGTACCAACTCGCCCATTTATCTGTGCTACCGTTCTGTTCTTTCACCGCACCGACAGTTACAACAGAATGAAGACTGGATTCAAGCGCCATACCAAACCAAATTGGAAAGTTTTACTGATGGGGTCGGCGCTAGGGGACCCGCGTTCTTTTGTTGCCCCCCGTCTTCTGTTCGCCAGGCGCCCGCGGGGAGAGCACGAGAGAAACAGAGAACGTGCGTATGCAAAGCCGTTTGGGCTTCTGGCGAACAAAATATGGTAGGGAGACAACACAAGGGCGTAAGTTCGCGGCTCCCCTAGTGCTTAGGGGCCCCAATACTAACCTTCTCTATTTAGTCCATTAAGTTCCAGAAAGAGAATAAACTTTAATGCCACAAAGCACTAGGTGGATCACCGCGGCCGGGCCCCCCCTTCCAGGACACCGCCGGCCACAGCAGCTCGCCGGGCCTGGCCGAGGGTTGCCAGCTAGCTGTCTTTCCAAGGTCAGATCGGCAAGTCGCGCCTCCCACAACCATGCACGTATTTGTCGTGTATGCCCAGTGTCGACCGAATGGTCTCTTCGGGCAAATGTATGCGATGAGCAGCAGTGTTGAAGTGCCTCCACACCAAGGACATACGCCCGCATATCTGTCGAGATCATCATCGTCGTCATCAGCCTATTAAGTCCACTTCAGGACGAAGGCCTCTCCCAACGATTTCCAATTTGCCCTACCCTGAGCGAGTTAGTTCCACTTTATGCCCACGAACTTCTTAATTTCATCGCGCCATCTAACCTTTTGTCTGCCTCTGTTACGTTTTCCTTCTCTTGGTATACATTCCGTCACTCTTACTGTCCATCTGTTATCTGTCCTCCGCATGATATGCCCTGCCCAGGTCCACTTTTTTCTTTTAATTGATATAAGAATACTGGCTACTCCTGTCTGTCTGTTCTCTGATCCACTCCGCTAGTTTTTATCTCTTAGCGTTACACATATCATTTTTCTTTCCACTGCGAAATTTCTGTAAGTGGGGGTAGGTGTTCGTTCAAATTCGTAAGCGATGCCAGTCATGCGCCTCTTGAGTGTTTAGCTTCTTGTGACGCGGTGCCGTAACTCTGCGGTCCAAGCGCTGTCTCTAGAGCATGCTGTGCCGTGTCAGCTCGTCTGTAAGCAGGATCTCCGAGGAGTCCATCTCCTCGGTAGCTGATTGGTGCAGAGCTCGCCCGGTAAGTTCGCGAGCGAAACAGTGGGCAAGTTCATTGCCCACCTGGCCGGTATGGGCATGGTACCAGACCAGACCGTGATCCCAGTATCCTTGCTGATTTCAGAGGTAGTATAGTCATTTACAGTACATGCGGTACGCCGCCTTCGAGTCCGAAACTACGTATGAAGGGATGCTTTGTTGGTCGGCCGTCCGGATCGCAAGAGCGATAGCAGCTGCTTCCGCTGCTGCATTGGATGAAGTCACAATTGTGGCGGAGTTCACAAGATTCCCTCTATTGATGACAGCGAGAGCACGAGCTGTCGCCCGCCCTGGCTTCTTTGGATAGCGACTGACATCGGTATAATAAAGATCCTGCTGGAGTTTGCGTACCCTGGCTGTGCGTCTTTTAGCACGGTCAACAGGATGCCCATTTCGTGGTATGAGTTCTACGATAAGGCACCGAACAGTATTGTGGTGTGATCGAGAAGCCTAATCGCTGTAAAAGCGATCGCCCTTACCACAGAGCCTTTCTCTTGGGAGATGAATGTAGCTGCTGCTAGCTCTTCAAATGTATTATGGACACTCAGCTCAAGTATGCGCTCCGTGCTCGTGCCATTTGGTAGTCCAAGAGCTGACCTGGTCGCAATAGCGTCTAAGTATTGTTGACAACACGTACTGAACGAGCTTTTGCACAATCCAAAAGCTCGTTCAGTAGGTGTGTCACCAACACTTAAGTCGGTTGCTTCTCAAACCTCAAATAATGTTTGTCACATAAGGGCGAGGGGGAACGTGCACATATACGTTGGCCTCGGCTCTCGTTCAAGCATCCCGTGATTGCAATTGTAATTTAAATTCTAATGCTTGTGCATTATAATGCAAATGCAAAGCATTAGAATTGACAATTAGAAATACTGTGTTTTTTCACGAGAATATCTGCACAAAACACAATATTTGCGCACCCTACCGTCAAGCCCACAAATAAGTACAGTACGCTTTGGTGATTTGTAATCATTTATTTGTGACCTTTCAGCAAAAGTCGCGGGAAATGCCGCAACGACCACAACAGACGCCTGTCCAAAGAGCAAATGAAGTTACAAGGAGAAACACACTGGCATACACAGACCTCTCGAAAAAGTAACGATAATGACGCACCAGAAAAGTGACGCAAATTTATGGAGTGTCACGTCGCTTAGTGCAAGTTCAGAGCTGCGAAGATCCAGCAAGCAGCTTCTTGATGTCATCTTCAATATCACTGGGCGCTGTCGTTGGCGAGTATCTACCTACAGGCTGTCCAGACTTGTTGACAAGAAATTTGGTAAAATTCCACTTGATTGCGTCGCCCAACGTGCCTCCTTGCCGATGCTTGAGAAATTTCCATAGTGGGTGAGCGCCGTCGCCGTTCACGTCCACTTTGGCAAACATATCAAACTTAACGTCGTACGTCGACTTGCAGAATTCCTCTATTTCCACGTTGCTCCCGGGTTCCTGGCTTCCGAACTGGTTGCAAGGAAATGCCAGGATGCTCAGAGGCGGATCGTTCGAAACGTACTTGTCGTGGAGTGCCTGCAGCTGCCTGTAGTTGGAGTCGGTGAAGCCACATCGAGAGGCAACGTTTACTATCAGTACAACGTGACCGGCGTATTTCCTAAGCGAGATGTTCGTCCCCCGGATATCTTCCGCGGTGAAATCGTAGATGGAACAGGCATCCTTCCAGTTTTCCCCCGATGACATGTCGCGACTTGGTGACAATGTTTCAGCTGCTTGGTTGGCTGGACAGCCCTGTAGACCACTCTCGACTGCCGCTGACACACCTGAAGCCGCGACACACAACACGCAGATGACAAATGTAAACACAACTCTCATTTCGTCGGAGGATTAGGAGCAGCACACCGTAGCACTCGCAATCGAACGACGCACGTTATGAGGCAGTGGCGACATCTACCCTCGAATAGTGAAATCATAAATGACCTACAATTTTTTTTAGCTGTGAATTATTAAAGTTAGCAGCAATATTGGTAAGTCTTCGCATAATTAAAAGACAAACAATGTGTGATTTTGTAATCTAGAAAAGTCTATTTGTATGTGTTCTTTTTTGTTTTGTTATTATCAACGTTTTAGTTTAATAAAGATCTGGTAGCGCCATCTGAACTACAAAAAAAGCACTACGTTGCGGCGTTGTACACCGCAGCACAGGGCGGCAGACACAAATTTGTGCTCGGTTAGGCTTGCGCAGCGGTTGTGTGCGAGTCAGCTAATCCGAAACCTTTGGTGTGAGTCTAGCGCCGAGAGGGATGCCTCCTGTTCAGTTTGGGATTCAGCAGTGAGTATACCCTTCTGGCGTTTAGATATGACTTAGTTATGTCATTTTTAAAAGAAAGTATTCATTACGCGGAGTTGATTTATTTCTGCGAATTCCTCTAGCATTTTCCCTCTGCTATTCCCATAGCCTGCACCGTAGTTGCCGACTACCTATTCTCCTTTTTGTTTCTTTCCTATTTTCGCGTTGAAGATCCCCATAACAAACGCATATTGGGCGCGTACCTTGTTCATTGCTGTTTCCACATCCTCATAAAACTGTTCTACTTCCTCGTCATTGTGGCTTGTCGTTTCAGCGTCCCTTGTGGTAGTTTTAGTTTGTATATCCTATTTAGTTTTATCACGAAAGCTGCTACCCTTTAATTAATGCTATATAATTCTTCAATGTCACCTGCAATGTCCTTGTGTATAAGAAATTCCACGCCGCATTCGCGCGGGAAGTGGACATGGAAAAGCCCCTAACGGAGAAACAAAAAACGAAATAGATTTCATAATGTGCAGTGATCCAGGTATAGTACAAGACATGGAAGTGGTTAGCAAGATCAAAATTAGTGATGACAGACTAGTAAGGGCGAAGATAACTCTCAACCTAAAGCGGACTAGAACAAAGTTAATCACACGGAAACAGGCCAATCTCCATATCGTCAGGGGAAAAAAAAAGAAAAAAGAAAGCAGAAGAATTTAGAAGTGCACTTAAGAATAGGTATGATGCTCTCGGACAGGACGAAAATGAGGACATAGAGAAGATGAACGAAAACATTACTAGGCTGATCGACGAAGCAGTAAATGAAGTCGGAGGCAAAGCACTGCGACAAGATGTAAATAAGCTCTCGCAAACTACTATAAATTTAATTAAGCAACGCGAACAGATGAGAATTAATAACTGAAGAGGTAAGAAAGAATTCGCCGTGTCTAAGCTCATCAACAAAAGTAGAGTCAGTGACATACGCAACCATAACATGAAAGAAATAGAAGCAACCGTCAGAAAAGTAGGCAGCATCAAAACAACTAAAAGGAGACTTTGAATGGGAAAGAACGTAATGCACGCAATGAAAGGTAGGCATGGCAACATCGTTAGTAACCTCAATGACATAGCCAAGGTGGCCGAGGACTTCTACTCAGAACTATACAGCTCGAATACTAGTCATCTCACCATGAGTGTTATAAACGCCGATCAGGGCAGCGAAGTTCCATGCGTCACTGTGGACGAGATTAAGAAAGCAAGTCAGGGCACGTCCCGCGGGAAGCAGCTGGAGAAGATGGAATAACCGCTGTCTTGATCAAAGATGGAGGAGACTTCCTATCTAGAAAGCTCGCGACGCTGTACACACAATGCCTCAAAACCTCAAATGTGCCACTAAGTCGAAATAGTGCAAATATTCTATTATTGCGCAAGAAGGGAGATGTAAAAGACTTGAAAAACCACAGACCGATCACTCTCCTCTCAAAACTATACAGACTATTCACAAAGGTTACCTCAAACAGGATAAGGGCCACACTTGAATTTAATCAACCAAGAAAGCAAACAGGGTTCAGAAATAGATACTCCACAACTGAACACCTTCATGCGATCAATCAAGTAACCGAGAAGTCATCTGAATACAACAAAGTTACAAACCCTTCTATGTGGATTTCATGTACTACAAAAAGACTTTTGACTCAGTAGAGATACCAGCAGTTCTGGAGGTATTGCGTCGTCAATGAATATGTGATAGTTACGTAAATACTATAGCCGAAATCTAAAGCCAAAATAAAGATTCTACAGCTACCTTAAGAAAAGCAGGAAAATCCCAATACAGAGAGGCGCAAGACAAGGAGATAAAAGACTAGACTGGGACGAAACGGGAATAAGGAGTAACGTTGAATGTTTGAGTAACTTACGCTTTGCCGACGACATAATGTTCTTATGGTGACGAACTGCAGAAGATGATTGAAGACTTAAGCCGAGAAAGCGCTAAAGTAGGATTACAGACGAACATGCAGAAAACTGCGCAAAAATAAAACACAAGTGACGACACCTGTTCGAAGGTTGCCGTATTAATACGTGTGACGTCATATTCCTTGAGGGCGTCTACTAAGGCGCACGTGATTATTCGTGGGTAAAAGAGATATACATTGCGTTCTATAAGGAACCCCGAGACTAACATGGCGTCTTTCAAACAATTTTAACGAGCCAATCTGGCCAGAATGTGAAAAAATGGAATGGGATTCGTGATGTCATCTTCCTAATGTTTCGGTGCGGAATTCAAACAAGAAACTTTGACCTTGATTTTCTCTTGTAAAATATTAAACATAAAATGACAATATTTAGGGAAGTAGAGTTCCCGAACAATAATTTATCAGTGTAAACCTCTTTGGTGTTTTGCTTTAGTGTCCCTTTAATTAAGACAGGGAAAGAAAGCCCCCAAAGTTCATTTCGCACTAGCCCACTGTTGCTCTTTCTTTTTCTTGCTACGCGTACCCAAGAGCATAGACTCATTAGGGTGTTTTATCAGTTGTGGTTTACCGTGTTTTACCGTGCCATCAATGCCGGCATGTGGATATATTTCAGTCGCAAACACCAGAGATGGTGCGTACAGTAACGTCATGAAAGGTTCATGGTCACTGACACAGGTCTTTCAGGCCAAAATAACCATGTGCCGACAACGACGGAAGGGTATTTTTAGCAGCGGAGCATTACTGTGCAGCAGTCTTCCGCTTCTAAAACACCCTATTGTGCCGCATTATAAAGAACAGAAGCGCAGTAGAAGACGGGGGCTTGAATCGATGAACAGATCGTTAAAAACGATGGAGAAGTAATGCCGGCTATATACTTCATGTCCTGACAACGTTCAACAAGTCGACTTGTCGAAACGTTGGCTGCAGTGGCATTTCCTGTTCTCCATCATTTTCAGCGATCTGTTCACCTGTTGCGTCACATGATATATGGTGATTGTGGTTCGGTTTAAGGAAAGGGCGCTATTTTCTGCAGCTGATGCCGGGAGCATGGCTCAGCGTCGGTGGTGGTAGAGGAAGGGGAGTAGAGGAAGGGAAGTGGAAGAGTAGAAAGGAGAAGAACGCCGTCGTGGAGGTCTCTGGAAATTTTGACCAGCTGGCGTTCTTTAACGTGCACTGTAACGCACAGTACACGGGTCTGTGGCATTTCCGCCTCCATCAAAAATGCGACTGCCGCGGCCGAGATCGAACTGATTTGATTTGATTGATTTCTTGGGTTTAACGTCCCAAAACCAGGATATGATTATTAGAAACGCCGGAGCAGAGGGCTCTGGAAATTTGGACAACCTGTGGTTCTTCAACGTACATTGACATCACACAGTACACGGGGGGATCGAGGTGGCGTTTTCTAGGTCAGCAGCCGAGAAGTATAACCACTACACCAACACAGCGGATGATATGGTCGTCGCGTTCACGGCTTCACGCTACCAAGCGGCCGCCCCTCTTTCGCACTTAGGTGTCGCTCGACCTGGGCGCCGTTAATTCTGGAGCACAGTGGTCGGAAGCGAAGTGGCTAATACCCCTGACAGACGGGCGAAAGTAAAGTCCTTTGTGGTGAACCCATTTTTTTGCTCTAAAGGACCCTTTGCAGAAAGTAGTTGCGCCGATGACACACGGCAGCGCGTGAACTTCTTTAGGTGGTTCCTAAGACGAACGCCGCAAAAAAAAAAAAAAAAAAAAAAAAAGATGGCGCTCCTTGTTAAAGCAGCAAGATAGTGAACACTTTTGAAAAGTTACGCATTTAATTACCTTTAGCGATTGTGGATCGCAAAAATATTGATGGCTAATAATGTTGACGGTTAGTTTCACGCCACGACGAAAAAGATAATGAGTGCCGGAATCCCGCATGCCGGCGATGTGAGCGTTTGAGAGTGCGGTAAAAATAAATCTATCCGACCCGACAAATCTCATTACACGGCTAAAAGCTAAAGCTTATACGCAAGACAAGAAAATAGTTGCGGGGTGTTGTAATTTTGTGAAATGTTCTCTCCCGTTTACGGGTCGTGTACGCTGTTGGCGAGAGTACGCCTTTACGCTCGAAAAGTAGATCGCCTATCTACCTTTCTGCAAAGGAACTTTGCCGGGAATTAAGGAGATACTCCTTTGTCGTGTGTCACTGGGCATGAACTCCTTTCCGGCGGATGTCCCCTTACCTAAAGTACTTTAGCATGCCCGTGTGTCAGGGGTATAACACTTTTGCCACTCGTGAACCGGACACCCTACAGTGCGTATCGTGCGTATAACGGGGCGAGCGCGTGGCAATGGAGGACGCGGAACGGGACTACACGTCGCCAGTGAGAACACGACGACCAGAACTGAGCTTCCCATGTCCGACGCGAAAACGCAAAGCCTTCAGTGCGATGTGAGGCTCCTATGGGTGTTTTTCTTTCTTTTCGCCTCTGTCGTGCACTTTACTGTGCGCCAGATGTGACGAAATTTGGGTAGCTGCGCGTCGTACTCTGGGCTCCAGGTAGAGGCAATACAGTCGTATGACCAGTCGTATGACCAGTCGTTTGGTAAGGCTGCGGCGGGCCTCCCACAGATGGATGTGGTTGTCCACGTCCATTTGTGTTTCCGTCAGCTGTATCTGCCGTTCGTGTTGTTTGAGTGTAGATGTGAGCGATTTGGACCATGTGTCGTATCCCGACTGGAGGGGGTCTACGATAGGTAGAGAGGTCCAGTCCGGGACTCGTCCAGTCCGGGACTCGTACTTGTGTTAGTGGGCGTGTAATGAAGAAGACGATAAGGAGGGCCAGCAAGCAAGCCGCAGCGTTGTCGATGGTCTCGTGCCTCGAGCTAGCGCTTGCCCGTATTTTGGCTGCTTGACGCTTGCCGATTGTCGGAGCTCGCCTTGACGGTCCTAGACGTCCAGACGTCAATAAACCACGTCTCATTTGGTGGAGGTGCGTGGGTTCCCAGTACCAATCTGGAACTTCGCTCCCGGACGCTTCAACCTGTTCCTGCCCCCAGCGTCATCATGGCTGACGCCAACCCTGCTCAGCCTGGACCTTCGGCAATCCATGTCACCTGCGGCGCCGTCCACCGTCAGCGGGACCCGCCAATCTTCAACGGCTCAGGTGACTCGGATGTTGAAGACTGGTTAACTGTGTACGAACGAGTAAGTGAGCATAACAAATGGGACGATCCAATGAAGTTGAGTCACGTCGCGTTTTACCTCGCCGATGTCGCTCAACTGTGGTATAACAACCATGCGACCACTATTCCAACTTGGCCTGTGTTTAAGACTTCCATTACGAATGTCTTTGGCCGGCCTACGGCGCGCAAGCTTCGCGCGGAGCTGACCTTGCGTCAACGTGCTCAGCAACCCGGAGAGAACTTCACGAGCTACATCGAGGATGTGCTCAACCTGTGCAGCCGTGTGAGCTCCGCGATGACTGAGGACGAGAAGATCAGGCACATTCTGAAAGGCATCGAGGACGACGCCTTTCAGATGCTTCTCGCAAAAAATCCCGCCACCGTGGACTCCCTCATCTCATTATGTCAGAGCTTTGACGAGTTGCGTAAGCAGCGCGCAATCGCTCGCCAAGCCCTCACAATTCCTGGTGCGCATTCTACTTTGTCAAGTTTGCAGCCAGCCCCCCACCCCGCCGATCAACAACCGCTGTTATCCACAATCCAGGATTTTATCCGTGAAAAGGTAGCACGTCAGCTCTCCTTACTACCTCTCACGCACGCGCCTACACCGTCTTTGGCTCCGGACCTTCAACAGGTGATTCGCGCCCATGTTGCCGAAAGCCTCCCGCCTATGCCACAGCCACCACCTGTCACTGCCCCTCTAACCTACGCTTCTGTGGCTGCTCGCCCACCTCAACAGCCTGCGTCGTATTTCCGACCCGTGGTTTCGACCCACACCGCCCCGACGACCGTGCGTGCTGCAACGCCCACTTACGCGAGGCCTCCGGCTCCGTTCTTCCGACGCCAGGACTCGTGGCGGACGTCCGACAACAAGCCGATCTGCTACGCCTGTGGTGTCGCTGGGCACGTCGCCCGCTACTGTCGCTGGTATCCTCCTAGCCCGTACGACACATTTGCCGAGCCTATTCCTCCGCCCTTCCGTACGCCACCAAGGTACACCACGGATGATCGTCCGCCCTACTCACCGCCGCTCTCCATCCCCTCGACGACGCTCGCTATCACCGATGCGTCGCCGTCCAACTACGGAAGAGGGAAACTGATTGCTGCAGTTCCGGAGGCAAGAGCTGCACGCGACGCGAACTATCAAAGGCCTCCATCTCTTTCGCCGCAAAACGTCATCGATTTGAACATTGAAGTAACTGCCGCAATAGCGCTTATTGACGCAGGGGCCGCCGTTTCTGTAATTTGTCAAAATCTCTGCCGTAGGATAAAGAAATTGACGATGTCGGTTCCAGGACTAGTGCTCCGCACTGCAAGCTCGCAGTGCATTTCTCCTTCTGCCCTGTACGCGCGTGTCGTTATCCAAGACGTACTTTACGTGATAGAGTTCTATGTGCTGCCGTCATGCTCCCACGACATTATTCTCGGATGGGACTTTCTCTCACGTCATCGTGCCGTCATAGACTGTTCTCGGGCGGAAGTGGCTCTTACGCCGCTGCAAGACTCCATTTCGGCTGACCCTGTTCTCGACCCTCGCAAACGTGGACCCTCGTCCCTGTCTCCTGCCCGGCCGCCTCAGAAGGAATGGTCTTGTTTGCCCCCTCCGATGTCTTCCTCCGTCGTCGTGGTCTACGACTGCCGTTTGCAGTACTTACCATGGAGTCTGGTACTGCGACGATGATGATTTCCAACACATCCTCGACGCCTATTACCCTACTCCGTGGTGAGTGCTTGGGCCATATACAAGATGTCGAGTTCCTGCATTCCCTGGATTTCACTGAGGACCAACCCTGCCTTCAACTAAATGCTATGACGTCACCCGTTTCAAAATCTCCAGCTCCTGACGGTTTTTGCCCCTCTGTCGCCGCCGATCTACCGCCCACGCATCGCGACGAACTCGTCTCTCTTCTGCGAGAGTTCCGCTCGTCCTTCGATTGCGCCCAGTCACCTTTAGGCCGTACAACGAGTGTTGCGCACCACATCGACACCGGCTCTCATACTCCCTTATGCCAGCGCCCTTACCGAGTATCGGCGGAAGAACGGCGTATCATCAACGAACAAGTCGATGACATGCTTACACGCGGCGTCATTCAGCCGTCGCAGAGCCCCTGGTCATCGCCTGTTGTACTTGTGCGCAAAAAGGATGGATCCATCAGATTTTGTGTTGACTATCGCCGCCTCAACAAGATAACTCGGAAGGATGTGTACCCGTTGCCGCGCGTCGACGACGCTCTCGACTGCCTGCAAGGAGCAGAATACTTCTCCTCTTTGGATTTGCGGTCGGGTTACTGGCAAGTCCCGATGGCTGAACCTGATCGCCCGAAGACTGCCTTCATTACTCCCGATGGACTGTACGAGTTTAAGGTGATGCCGTTCGGATTGTGTAACGCGCCAGCTACATTCGAACGGATGATGGACAACATTCTTCGCGGCTACAAATGGAATACCTGCCTCTGTTACCTTGATGACATCGTAGTCTTTTCTCGAGATTTTCCCACTCACCTTGTGCGCCTACGTGCTATTCTGAAGTGCCTCACATCTGCCGGACTTCAACTTAACATAAAGAAGTGTCATTTTGGTGCGCGCCAGCTGACGATACTAGGCCACGTCGTCTGCAAAGACGGCGTCCTCCCGGACCCCGCGAAACTGCGTGCTGTTGCCGAGTATCCCAAGCCCACCTCCTTGAAGGCGCTTCGAAGTTTCATTGGGTTGTGTTCTTACTTCCGTCGGTTCGTCCGCGACTTTGCTACCATCATTGCACCTCTTACGAATCTTCTCACCGCCTCTAACGGCCTGCTTGCATGGTCAACCGAGTGCGACGCATCTTTTACGACGCTAAGGCGCTTGCTAACGTCGCCTCCTATACTCCGTCACTTTGATCCCAATGCGCCTTCGGAGGTCCACACTGATGCCAGCGGCGTCGGTCTTGGTGCTGTCTTGGCTCAGCGGAAGCCAGGCTACGAGGAATACGTTGTGGCTTATGCGAGTCGAACCCTCAAGAAAGCCGAGTCCAATTACTCTGTTACCGAGAAAGAGTGCCTCGCCATAATTTGGGCGTTGGCGAAGTTTCGCCCGTATCTTTATGGTCGCCCCTTTGACGTTGTCACAGATCACCATGCTCTGTGTTGGCTCTCGTCGCTGAAAGACCCATCAGGGCGCCTCGGTCGCTGGGCGCTCCGTCTGCAAGAGTACGACATTCGCGTTATATACCGGTCAGGCTGTAAACACTCCGACGCCGATGCACTGTCCCGCTCACCACTAGCGTCCGACACGGCTTCACCGTCAGGTTCTTCCCTCTCTCCAATTGACTTTGTGGAGATGTCATCCGAGCAACGCAAGGATCCATGGGTTTGCCAACTCCTTCACGTTCTGGCTAACCCATCCCTTCGTACCGCTTCTAGAACTATCCGTCGTAATGCTTCCCATTTCGTCGTTCGAGATGATCTCATTTACCGCCGAAATTACGCACCTGATGGCCGGAAGTGGCTGCTTGTGATACCACACCACATGCGCAAGGATATCTGCGCCGCTTTCCACAACGACCCGCAAAGCGCTCATGCCGGCGTTCTAAAGACCTACAACCGCCTTCGTCAACGCTACTACTGGCGCGGCATGTATGCCTTTGTGTGCAAGTATATCCGCGCTTGCATTGAGTGTCAACGGCGCAAAACTCCACCTGAACACCCAACTGGCACACTCCAGCCTCTCCCGTGCCCTGGCCGTCCATTCGACCGAGTTGGAATCGACTTATACGGCCCGCTTCCCTCGACTGCATCTGGAAACAGGTGGATAATTGTTGGCGTGGACCATCTCACACGTTACGCTGAGACCGCAGCGTTGCCCACAGCTACTGCGAGAGAAGTTGCATTTTTCATCCTACGCAACTTTGTCCTGCGCCATGGTGCTCCTAGGGAACTTTTGAGCGACAGGGGACGCGTCTTTCTCTCTGATGCTATTCAAGCGTTGCTTGTTCAGTGCAACATTATTCACCGCACGACGAGCGCATATCATCCGCAAACGAATGGTTTGACAGAACGCTTCAATCGCACTCTTGGCGACATGCTGACAATGTACACTGCGTCCGACCAGACCAACTGGGACACCGTCCTCCCATTCGTGACGTACGCGTACAACACTGCTACGCAAGCGACCACCGGATTCTCACCGTTCTTTCTTTTGTACGGACGCGAGCCATCATGTACACTGGACACTGTGCTGCCTTACACACCTGACTCCAGTGAATACACACCAATTTCTGACGTTGCTAAGTACGCGGAAGATTGTCGACAGTTGGCTCGTTCGATGACAACGGACGCACAAGGCCGCCAGAAGCTTCGACTCGATTGTGACCGCTCCCTCTCCACTTTCCCAACGGGAGCCCTCGTTTGGCTTTGGGTCCCCCCGAGTACGCCTGGACTTTCGTCGAAATTCCTCGCACGATATCACGGTCCCTACCGCATTCTCACTCAGACGTCTCCCGTCAATTACGAAGTTGAGCCCTTGAGTCCATCGCAGGATTTACGTCGTCGTGGACGAGAAATTGTCCACGTCAGCCGCCTCAAACCTTATTATGACCCCGCCATACTATCAACGCCTTAAGTAGCCAGGATGGCTACGCTCGTCGCCGGGGTCATTGTAATGAAGAAGACGATAAGGAGGGCCAGCAAGCAAGCCGCAGCGTTGTCGATGGTCTCGTGCCTCGAGCTAGCGCTTGCCCGTATTTTGGCTGCTTGACGCTTGCCGATTGTCGGAGCTCGCCTTGACGGTCCTAGACGTCCAGACGTCAATAAACCACGTCTCAGGCGTTTCAGGGGACGCATGTAGATGGTTGTGTTGATTATACAGTGATCACTACCGAGGGTGTCCTCTGTATTCAGCCAGTCGGCATGACGTATGTTGCGTGTAATTGTGAGGTCCGGGCAAGTGTCTCGTTGTACCGAATTGCCTACGCGTGTTGGGCTGGTGGGGTCAGTGTGTAGGGTGAGTCCGAGCGTCGAAAGAAGTTCCGCAAGCTTCCTCCCACGTGTTTCCTCCCGGTGGTCCCCCGAAAGCCTGCTCGGCGCGTTGAAATCGCCGACAATCAGGAGGGGATCCCTTCCCGCCACCTGCATAGCTTGTGTGAAGGTTTCGCTGAATGTAGCGTCCTTCAGTTTCGGGGGGCAGTAAATGTTTAGAATATGAACAGGTGGATCAGACCACTTTAAGGGCAGCACCGACACCATCATGTATGGGAAAGGCGGTTTTGTGGGGAGTATGACCTCTTGTGCAGTATATTGCTTGTGAACAAGTATACATGTCTGCGTGTTCTGTTGAAATGTAGTGTAGTTTGTGAGTTTAACGCCACCGCCGGGTTCCTGAAGAGCAACCACGGCGGCGAGGAACTCAAGGGTCTCAAGGTAGAGGCGGAAATGAGCCCGCTTCTTGAGGTCCCTGAGACCCCTGCAGTTCCACTGTGTTAGCGTAAGCGGCTGAGTTGCTCTGGCTCGGGGTTTAGGGCTGGGGGCCATGGTCGGAGATGGAGGGTGGGGTTACATTGCTAAGGCTGCCCAGTCCGCTAGTGCTCGGTGCAGACGTGCCGAGGTCTTCCGAAAAATCAGTTTCATCAGGTGTTACTTTGTTAAATTTTGAGGGGCGGTTAACGTCCTTAATGGGCCCTGTGCGTTTAAGGACGCGAGGATTGTCTTGTACCCATTTTTGGATAATGTGGGTTACGGTTTGTGTCACCTGTGCGATGACACTTTCCATCTGACGCGCGATGGTGTCGTGGATAATTTTGGGGAGGTCAGAAAGTTGTGTTTCAATTGCGGTCACCTGGGTCTCCAGGGCCACGACGCGACTCTCTGTAGGAGTAGGAACCTTCCTGTCTGTTATGTTTTCCTCCTCTTCGCTCGAGGAGGGTAGAGTAGCAGATTGGGTTCTGAGCGAGTTTAGTTCGCTGGCTAGTTTCTGATTTTCACCTCGCAAGAGGGCGAGCTCGCGCCTGAGTTCCAGTGTCTCGGCGGTGCTGGCAGGGGAGGATGGGGGAAGGGAATGAGAGGAGGCGACCCTCACCCAGCTGCCTACCTTAGGTTGGTTATGGGCGGCGCCGCCAGGTGGAGAGCTGAGAGCCGGGAACTCTGCTCCGTCGGTTGGCGGTGCTGCTGCAGGTGTTGCTGCCGCTGCTGCTGTCGCTGTCTTGCTAGGTGTGGGCGCCTTGCTAGCCGGTTGGCGCTTCTGTTTTGCAGGGGGCCCCGATGTCCTTGGCCCTCGCTGTTGAAGCTTGACGAATTTCCCGGTGCATTCGCGGGAGCTGGTGAGGTGCGGGCCCCCGCAGACTATGCACGTTGGATTGCATTCGTGGGGGGCCATCCCCTCTGTACCGGCCCCTACATTCTGGCCACAAAGGCCGCATCTATCGCTGACCGGGCTGGGGCAGTTGTCCGCGCGATGCCCCAGTGTGCCGCAGCGGTAGCACGCTGGAACTGTTTTCTTGTACTCCCTCACTGGAGTCAGTTCCGCATTGTAATGCACGTAACGCGGAACGTTACGCCCCGCGAAAGTCAGTCACGTTCGAGTTCCCCAGCTTGCGCACATACACCAGTTCACCACTGCGCCACTGCACACTATGTTTTAGTGAATCGCTAGTTTCAAGGTTATGTACAGAGATCACGCCACGACACACATCACCGGTGAGCTTGAGATGTCCGTGAAGCGGGAGTGGTCCTTTGCTATAGTGTTGAGTTGCAAGTCCGCTAGCAGCTTCTGAACCACCACGGGGTTCTGCGTGCCACAGACAACAATGTTCTGTTCCCAATTGGGAGAAATGGTGATAGTGTCTATGTGCTCTCTACCTATAAGTTGAGAGATGGCAGCGCCGAGCTCACCTTGCTGAAAAGCTGTTTTGAGGGAGACAGTAGTGCGCGGCTTAAAGGAGTACTGACACGAATTTTTGACATTCTCGTATTGTTGCTGTAAATGAAAGCACTGGCGTGGAGAACCCCCAAAACAGTGTCATGGTGCCCCGCAACGCAATGAATATATTTTTAATACGGCCCCCTTAAAAGCCCACTTTCGGTTTCGATTTCGAGGGGGCGGTTTCCTGGTGACGTATAAACATAGTCGGACGACGTCTAAGTCACGTAGGGACAGAAATTCTTCATAGCGTCGCTACAACTCTGTCGTCTTTGGTCAATTACACCTGAGGCACGAAAACAACGGCAATTTCACGGTCGTCCAGTGACTCGGACAGCGATTTCGGCGATTTTTAAGAGGCTGTGTTAATACGTCATCGTAGTGTCCATTGCGATGGGGCTGGCTTGCAGTGCTGGGCGACGAAAACTTTAAAACCAAACTAAAATATTTTGCACGTGTTTCCTGGCTTCCGTGTGCGGAGGGCGTTAAAAATACATGGCTAGGAAACGAAAAATGTATATTTTGCGCAGCCGCAAAATCGTGTCAGTACTCCTTTAAGTACAATCACGTAGTCGTCAGGATTCATCTTGATTGTTGGTTTTGGCTTCAACTTGGACACTGGTGAAGAAATCTGTGGAGCTTTCGACGGAGCGCGAGCGTCTCCCGTTGCTGAATTGTTAAGAGGAATCTTGGCAGTAGCCGCTCCTTGTGTGTTCTGCCGGCGGCGACGCCGGCTCTCGACAACTTGAGAAATGTCTGCCTGTTCCGTCGAAATGGTGGACGGGTCGTCTTCTCGTTGGTTTGCAGGTACAGACGACCACGACATAGTCGTAGGATCGTAGCCGCCTTGTTCAGGTGTCGTCATGTTGAGAGGTAGCCGACGGGTGTCTCCGCAGCCAGCGGCGGTGGAGCTGGAGCCGTTAGGCCTAGAGCTCGGCCGCAACGTGGTGATGCGAAGACTTCCTCGGAATAGCCGAAAATTGGGCGTACCTTGGTGAGATCGGTGTCACCAGAATCCTGTTGACTTCCCGGATGCCGTCGCACAGGTTCCGCAGGGGTTACGTCTAGATTTCCACGGTGCCAGCCGAAAATCGACGGAGCCGATGCGCCTCGCGTCCGATCGCTCCGCGCGCTCGCAGCGCTCCCCTGTCAGTGAAGCAGCAGTAAGCATGGTAAGCAAGCTAATCCTAGACCAAGCAGGTAAGATAAGAATAATCAGCTGAACCTTTGCTCACGCTACGCATATCCTTGCATAGCCGAGCTTAAGCCACTGCTATTTTGTTTCAGTGACTATTCAGGATGTCCGAGGCGGCACCCAGGCAGCGCATGTAAACGTCATGACGGCGCATGTAAACGTCATTCGCAGCAAATGACATTTACAACTAATGTCATTCTGTTTTCGCGTTCCTCGTCTACACGGTCATACAAAATGACATTCGCCAGTGACGTCGATGTTTAGCTCCCGAATACTAGGACAACGAAATGTTACAAATTGTGCCTTTTATTTGCATATTTTCTCTTTATTGTTAGAAACACAGTGGTAAACATCGGCAGGCTATGTGAAAATATATTCCAATACGATACGGCAGCATTAACAGGGAAGAAATCCGCACAAGTAGCCAAAGCAAGACTAGCCCAAAGCCGCTTCGATTTCTTCCGTAGCCGGCGATATCGTGGACCGTGCCCGTTCCCGTGATGGACGACGATCAGTGCAAACGAACATTAATTGCCCTCCAGGTATCCACTACAAAGCGCCGAAACCGGCTGATGCAGCTCAAGCAACAAACGCGCGTTTGTAAACATGGCCGACAGCTAGGAAGCCTCGGAGTAAACTTGGAGTCTGGGAACAAGAATATAGTTGCACAGATAGCATCAAATGTTGTACTGTACGTCAGAAAGTTATCAAACGGCCAGAAGAGAAACTGACAAGAACCGTAACGTTGTGTACATTTTGCTTTTCCTTACGAATTTTGCATCTTAGTGCGAAGCCCCTGTCGTCGAGAATACGCATGTAGCGACTGAATGAGTTCGGCGAACGCATTCAGTGGGCGGATGCCATTAGGTGTGAATGTCATATTCGCTATGCCCGTGTAGCAGCAACAAAAATGACATTAACACATAATGACATTCGCTGCGAATGTCATTACACGTGCCGTGTGACAGGGGTATTATCCTCGCCTCTCCTCCTCGTCACCTCTAGAATGTCATTCTTGGAACCAGTTCCCGTTCGGAAGAGGCCGCCGCGCCCGAAAGGGTGGCTCCCAGTAACCATTGTTGTCGGCGTCTTTACAGGTAGAAAAAGAGCGACTTAGATGAAAATTTCTGTTCACTTTCAGGAGAAAGCAGTGCACGCTGGGACGCTTTCTATTGAGCTAAAAAACGGGAGAGCGATGAAGGACGGTAGACAGTCCCTTTAATTGGAAGCATTTCTTGGCGAACGTGCCACTTTGACCGTATCTATCTATCTAGCCGCCTGCGTCTCGATGCTCCCTCAGTCGCAGCAGGAGCATGGCTGAAGAATTGCGCGACGAGGGTAATGGCTGCCAAAAGACGTGATGCGTGTCATACTGAGAGAGCTGAGGACGATCAGGCAGCAGAATAAACAAATCCTGGCAGCCCTCGGTGTGAACACCAGGTATACCCAAAAATTTGGGAGGTAGGGTATAAATGTATGATGACCACGAATGACTATGTCACTAACATGGCATACTCGTCATGTACGTCACGATTAACGATCCTGCAATCACGCGTAGTTTTCGGCACCTCACACGGTACACTGCGTATAGGATGGGCACGCACACGGGACGACCAGCACGGAGAAATCGCCCATGTTCACACGGGGGATTTCTCCGTGGGGGTAAAGGCGGAGCCAAGTGACGTCAGCCGGCGGGAAGAAGTCCCATCTTTCCTCCATGGTTTCGCCAGCGCTTGCCGTTCTCTGGCAACATTGTGCGTTCACCGGAAACGTGCCCTAGAAAACTTCCTGTTTACCTTGCTTTCGCGTGGTTTCAGCCTGCGTCGGTGGCCGCGGCTGCTTGTGTTTCGATGTTTTCAGCTGATAGAATTATTACGATGAAGCGCTCGCGACTCGGGCGCTGTTGTGTGGTGCCAGGATGCAGTCTGCGGTCCGCAACTAATTCGCTATCGCAAGTCAAAACGTTATGTTTCCCGGCGGATGAAGCGGAAAGAGCGCAGCGACCAGGCGTGAGAACTGGAATCCCGCAAAGAGCGCCCAGATTTGTTCTGCCCACTTCATCAAAGGCAAATAAAGCTCAGCGCATACTCTAACGGCACAGGGGCGATGCTCAGAACATGTATGTCTCCAATTACAAGGTACACATCGGACGCCGTCGCATTCCACCCACTACAGACAATCGCGCTGACGCCTGAAGTGGATAGCAAACCGTGAAAGCTGGCTAAGGCGAACAACCCATCGTAAAGGTGTTTCTTGTAGTTGGAGCCTTATTATATAGTGATGTGTACTGTTCGAAGCAGCATTCGGGGGCCAAAGCAGCTGCGCTCAGAATAAATCGCCGCGCAATATACGTAGCGGCGCCCACGTTTTATTGCCAATTACAGTGACGCCGTGCATTTGCTTTTTCTTTTCTTTTTTTTATGAGAGTGACGCCTGCGAGTGGTTTGGCGTCGGTGTCGCCTGTCGTGTTGCCGCCAATGAACATTGTCGCGTCCTGGCTAATTTATCTTTCGGTGTGAGCTTGGGCTATAGATGTGGGCAGGTTAACTTTAAAGTTTGATTCGCAAATAGTGTACTTCTAAGCAAACCATAGTATTGTCGCGAAGACCGCGTCGCGTAGAATGTTTTCTTGTTCTTTTTTCTTTTTCGACTGCTTTCTTAGAAGGGTGCTCGAGCAAACAAGCCGGCGCACCGCAGGGAGTCTTCTTGACGACGTGGCACAGAAAATGAAGACCATGTGTGCGCGCCGCGGCCAGTTTTTGGAATGTGTTGTTTGTATTAGTTTTGTAGCAAAGCCGGATGCACGCGATCACGAGGGCTCGCGTTGAGCATCGTTAACTTCGGCCTGCCTGATTGGTCCGCGTTGCCGTGGATGTTGAGGGGTGCTATTTATGCGGCGACACTGGCCTTTTTTTGGAGAGCGGACTAGGGGACCATGACGCTCGAAACCACCGGGGACCAGTTCGGCAGGCCGACGGGGTATGATACCATTTTCTATGTTGTATAATTTTTGCCCTGTGTGTTTTCTAAATTCAAGATGTCTTAGCTAAATAAACCCCCCAATGAGTGCTCTCCCAATTCACTGTGTCGACTCCTCATCGCTTGCCTGCGCGGAGTGGCTCCCACGCCTCTTCGTCTTACTGACCTTCCGATGCGTCTAACATTAACGGCCCCGACGTTTCGCTACAGTATTTCGCGTGACTCAGCCGCACCTGAATTTATTACTTAATGAGTACGTTTCATATTTCAGTCGCACCGAACACTTTAGATCGCGATCGATTCCAATCGGCGCCGATCTCTCAGATTAAAAAGTACCCGGTGTGACACGAGCGCACTAATGTAATGTTCTATCGTGATGTGTGCCTAGACCAAACCTTTGCGTGTGTCAACTAGCCCGTTTCAGGCAGCTTAGAACACGTGTGATAAAACGTATACGTTACGCGTTTATGCGACGTGGCGTTCCGTATACAACTCCACCCCTTATGTGAAAAAGGGATGTTCATTATTACGACCTTTTTAAATGGTGATGCCACAGTAAAGGTAGCCATCGGTTTAACCTGTGACTTTAAGAAAACTAGTCATGCTTCATCACACTCGACCTGCTCTCTTCTTGTCGCCTTTTATTATCATTTTACTGCTGTTTAACAGGCTTATAAGCTAAAACTGAGCAATCTTGCTTACTTTTCGCAAGAATCCTGCAGTTAACATAACTTTTCTCAGCAACATCGGCTGACATGCAGTCACACAGATCGTTTTTCAATTCATATAGCTGCCTTTCGGGCTACAACTTCCCTATCCAGCGGATCAGGCAACTCTTCTCCTCGCCACTGCAGTTTCTGCTTGTACCTCTCTCGTGCGACGTCGTCGAGCCCCTTCATGTAGTCGCTAGACATCGCTCTAAACACATCTGAACGAATGCGCCAGAATGAATAGAGCAACAAAATCAAATGCACCAGGCAAACACCGTCGAGCCCATTGAAAAAGTATTACCGGAAGTACCGCACCGGAAGTCTTCTTGGGCACACCGTTCGGCGCATTCCTGTTTGTTTACAAACAGCGAAACCGTCTATACCCGAGCCAGCGGGCCGTCAAAAGCAAAACGGAGATACTCTAGCGTTCAAACCGTCGCTGTCAAGTTCAGAAAACCTGGCATAACTCAATATATCAGCGGATGACCTCGCTTCGGTTTGAACCACGACGTACAGTAGGTCGTGGTTTGAACACACGTTTCAGCCCGTTGTTTACAATTATTGGCGCGTTTCTGAGCAGACTGGACCATTCTGGCTGCTACAGACTATCAGGACTATTGGAAAACATCGATATTAGAACATGGTGAAGAAACCACCAGAGTTGCGAGGACGGACAACGAACATCGTTTGTCCTCGCATATGCGATTGAAATGTACACACAAGCACACAGACACACATGCAACTTACCGAGTGGTATAGACCTAGAGACCTGGTTAGGCGGCGCTGCTGCTCCGGGACATGCAGCGCTACCCGTGTCCCCGGCGAGCAGTAATAGGTTGGGGGCTTGCGAGTGTGCTCTATGGAAAGAGCAGCGGCGAGCGACAACCGTGCGTTGTTTGCGGTTTCCGCATACTTTAAAAAAAGGAAAAGGTTGATGGCTATTTCAAGAAGAGTTGCTTATTGTTTGGGACGAACCTGTACGTTCGCGAGTGGCCTGATATATCAAAGAGAAATTACTGAGCGCGACGGCGCCTTCACATGTCGAAGGGAAGTGCCTAGCAGAAACGAAATCTTTGGACCACGATGCGCGTCCGGAGGCGGCCGTCTCTGTTAAATTCTCACATGGGCCAGTAATTAGGCTGCCATTTGTTTATCTCTCTTTTTTTCTGATTATTATACGCGACGTAAGCGACCTGCAACGTATGGCTTGCTCCGCGGGTTAGTGCAAACACGCCGCGGCAGCGTCAGTGTTTGCAAATAATTACCAGCACACGTGTGATATTCATTTGCAGCGCGCACGTTTTCTGTATTTTTTTATGCCGAAGAGCAAGGTATATCATTGCAAATGCTGAGCAGTAGGCGCAAAAGTCACATCATAACGCGACTGGAAATGCGTCATTTACACTTCGCATTTCGATGCAGCCTACCGCCCCGTGTACTGTGCGATGTCAGTGCACGTTGGAGAACACAGGTGGTCAAAATTCCCGGAGCCCTCAACTACTGTCTTCCTCTGCTTTCCATTCTTACATTTGCGTTCCCCCACACCCACGACTTCAAAACTGCGTTCTTTTGTTGGAAGCTATCCGTCCAGCTGTCGACAACGGTTGAGTACAAGAGAGTGTGGCAAGCAGGACCACGGCCCTGGCAGAACAGCCAGCAGGGAGGCGCAGAAAAATAAATACTTTGTGTGAGGCCAGCTAGGCTTTTCTGGAATGTCTCTTGCCTTGTGATAACAATGAAGGAAAAAGGCGAATAAAATAAAGGGCGGGGGGGGGGGGGGGGGGTTGGGGGGTTACCCTCGATGGACTTCTGTCGAGCAGCAATAGTGAAAACTGTGAAGACAGTCATGCGCGTGGATGCGTCATTGCGCTGCGCATCTGTGTGTCAGTCACTTGTCCGGGTATTCGATGGCACAAGAAATCTATCATAAGATGTGACAAGCAATGATATATTGTACTCTTAATGCTGTACAACGCACGTTCCATGAGATAGGATTTATTGTTTCTATAATCCTTTCAGATATCACAAGCCCCGCCACGGTGGTCTAGTGGTTATGGCACTCGGCTGCAGATCCGAAGGTCGCGGGATCGAATCCCGGCCGCGGCGGCTGCATTTCGATGGAGGCGAAATGTTGAGGCCCGTGTGCTGTGCGATGTCAGTGCACGTTAAAGAACCCCAGGTGGTCGAAATTTCCGGAGCCCTCCACTACGGCGTCTCTCATAATCAGAACTGGTTTTGGGACGTTAAACCCCACAAATCAATCAATCAGATATCAAAAAGCGCCCACACTGCACCGTGAATCTTCAGTAGATGGAACAAATGCTGCTTCGAACAATTCAAAAGCCGTGTCAGTATACGAGCTTTTTCTTTTTACTTATTTAACAAATATGTGCAGATGAATACTAGCAGTGTGAGAGCTTGTAATGGGTGAGATGTGGGTATTATACAATAATTCAGAATTGCTTTAAAAGAAAGCATAAGCATGTGAGTGGTACACATCGGCTTTGCTTGTTTTCGCGCCCACGTGCATTAAAAGTTGATGGCTGAACCATTACAAATGCGTAGGATATATGTACGCATATAATGCAACTAGTGAAGTATCGTGCACCTAGGAGCGCGTGTACTGCTTAGTAATTCTGACCATATTGATGCAGTGGATTACTCGTTCTAGCTTCAGTGCGCGGCTGAGAGCAGCTAACCCCCAACCTAACTTTGCCACCGCTCACGGCAGGTGGCGCTACCTCCTCGGCTGGAAACAGCAGTGCACTAGCCCTATAGCGGGATATCGAACACGAGCCCTCTAGGTGCCAAGCAAGCACGCTAACACTATGCTACGGTGGCTTCTCCCACACAGTAGAGTAAATAAACCTGCTGCGCTTACAGTTGTGCCGACGGTGCTTGTGTAACGTAAATTGCGCTTCTAATGTGTGGTCAGCAGTGTTACCATTTGTTATGCTTTTGTGCAGCTTTGCTCCATCACGTCATACTTCAACTATACTTCAACGAACGACGCTTATGATAGCACGTAAACACACATATAGTGCATTTTTATTCGACAAAACAGACGTCCGTGCTTTGGACTAACGAGAGTTCCAACGCTACGTCGTACGCCACGGCGCTGCCGACGTTCCTGTTCGGTTCACATTAAAGGGCAACTCCGGCGGTTTTTGCACCAGGTTCTGATATCGACGTCTTCCAGAAGCCAGAGTGGTTCAATTTGCTCAGAAACGCACCAATAATTCTAAATAACTGAAACGTGTGTTCAAACGCAACCGAAACGGGTATACGCTTCGTGCAGCGTATGCGATGACGTCACAGCCTCCCCGGCAAGAGAAATATCGGGCTGTTACCCGAAAAATGAGAGTAGCGATGTCATCCGACGATATATTGAGTTAAGCCAGCTTTTCTGAACTTCACAGCGACGATTTGAGCGCTGAAGTATGGCCGTTTTGCTCATGGTGGCCCGCTAATTCGGGTAGGCTGCGGTGAAAGTTATGACGTAAAAAAAGCACAGGGCAACGCGCGTGAGAATCCACTAATTTTTTTAAAAAATTCATTTCCTGGAAAACAGAACGACTTGCAACCGTCTGGCTTGGCATATTACAGTACCCAGGAGAATATGCATTGAAAATTTCATTGACATCAGTGGACACTGAAAAATCACCGGAGTTGCCCTTTAAGCATACTCAAGGGTGGGCTCTCATACGTGCTTTGCACAAAGACCTTGATCCTAATCGTCACACGTCACGCAATGCAAAGTCGTCATAGGCAAGTTCCTCGCTGTCTGCTTCGCAAGACACAGGTTCCCTTCATGCGTAGGATATGCGGGATTTTTTTGCATTGGAATTCAGCGTTTGATTTCAACTCAAGAAAGAGTTATCCTTTCCATGTTCCTCTCTAATAAACAAATAAAGATAAATTTATGCACCTATCCATTATTGTTGCCATCCTGGCTTTATTTTGGTTACATGGAAAGTTCAAAGAAGGAACTATATGAATCTTCGCGGGGCACAGTGGCTGGACGTGGGAGGGGCTTCATTGTAGACAGACTTGCGTCCATGACTTAGCCCGTTAGAGTAAGGGTTGGCTAGTTGTTGTTATGTGGGGTTTAACGTCCCAAAACCAGCTATGATTATGAGAGACGCCGTAGTGGAGGGCTCCGGAAATTTTGACCACCTGGGGTTCTTTAACGTGCACTGACATCGCACAGCACACGGGCCTCAACATTTCGCCTCCATCGAAATGCAGCCGCCGCGGCCGGGATTCGATCCCGCGACCCTCGGATCAGCAGCCGAGTACCTTAGCCACTAGACCACCGTGGCGGGGCTAAGGGTTGGCTAGGATAAATGCTATGTTATTAGTGGGCTACGCTGGAACGAGAGCGCCTTGTCAAGTGTACAAATTGTAAGTACGAGCTCAAGCGTCTAACCACGCTTAAAGACACTGTGCACATGGTCTACTGCCAAGTGCGAGGAAAGCATCGTTCAGCGACTTTGGCTCACTGTCCTTTTCCATCCCAGATTTACGTTTGTAATAAGCATTGTCGATGCGCGAGTTCCCCAGTTGTAGTCCACGAGGCTGCGAAGAAGCACGTGCATTATGAATAGGCCGGCTGAGTTCGCAGAGGGAGTTTCGAAGTTTTCATGAATGGGTAGCTTTACCACATGCACTGTACACATGAAGGAAATCGCATTTCCGAGTCGTTAAGGAGGTCGTGAAAAGTCTTTTGAAAATCTCTGCATTTTTGTCCATGCTCCTCGAGCACCTCATGGCTTATAACTATGAAAGTACTTAAGAACAGCAGACGTTTTGCAGGTACCGAAAGCATAAGCACGGCGCCATTTTGAAAAGGTCGCATGACGACGATTTCGTTTGCTTCTGTGATTGGCTGGCGCAGTAATATCGACGCGTGCGGCCCGTCGGCCATTGCTGCCAACTGCTGTTTTTTAGGTTGGCACCACCACGCCACCGAAGTCGGCGCGCCCCAGGTGTTCATGGAAAAACGAACCGTGCTCCACCCTTGCTTCCATTCGGCGGCACCACACGGGTCCGTCCATTTTCTTACTTTCTAGTCATGTAAATATATTTACACCAAACTAAAGCTAACAATGAATACAGTTAAAATCAGACACTGACCACGATAAAAGCAAATAAAAGCAATACGTTTCGGCACCCGCACGGGAGCCTTGTTCACGAGACTTGTGAACAAGGCTCCCGTGCGGGTGCCGAAACGTCTTGCTTTTATTTGCTTTTATCGTGGTCGGTGTCCGATTTTAATTTTATTCATGTATGCTCCTGACCAGGCGGGTTTCCGTCCAACTCTCGACTTTAAAGCTAACAATATGTCTACGTTTTTAAATGTCTTCGTTGACTTCACTGAAACGTCAATGAGTAGTGCCTACGCCAGCCTGTGGAGTCGCATGGTCGTTATGGGAGCGCAAGAACGCTAGGATTCCAAACGGGCGTTGCTAAATGTACCAATATTGCGCCGAAATACTTCGGAATCAGCATGTCGAATGCATACTGAAACTTGAAAATTACAACCGGACACCTCCATATCCTTTTCGCAACCCCGTTACACAAGCACGAGGTGCACTAGGAACTTGGAATGTGTGCCCGTTTTAAAACTCAGCCTTTACCAATGGTCCAATCAAGCAATTTAGCTATAGGAAAAATCGGCTGCCACTGCTAACGTTTGCATCATCACAAACTTTACCGGTCTCGATTCTGTGCATAGTTGGCCTTTTGTGGTTGGCCACAAACATGCTCCAGAGAAAAAAAATGTGAACTTTTGACATCTTTAGCTTATATCAGCATGTAGAAACCTTTACCTAAACAACAGCAATCGTTTACCGACAGGAACATACGATATGGCACAAATCTTAGCTGGAAACATGCCACAAATTCTGACAACGAAGTTGCTCATCCCCCCTTTTTTTGTTTTATAATAAAGTAAATATGAAAAAAAAAAGCCCAGATGGGTTCCTAGAAATCCTTATCTTCCTGAGGTACAGTACTGCACATGTTACTTCAAAGTCAGTTGCTTTTGTTTTGGTTATCTCAGGAAACCAATTTACAGACACCATGCATCATTGTAGCATAGTAGCTTCCGCTTATGGCGCTCTATGAGACATTAGCAGTACCTTCCCGGACCATTAAATTCTCATATGCACCAGAGTCCTTTAGTTAAAAATTTCAGCGACCGTTGGGAACGCTCTTGTACAATTTTTTTAGGCTTCCCGCATTTCAATTCTGTTGTCCCTCTGACAAAACAGGCTGCATTAAAGGTTTCTTTTAATGCCTTCCGTAGCATTGGGGTGTGTACTACAAAATACCAAGATGAACGCAAACATATTTATGAACAATGATGGAAAGAAACTACGGCTATTAGTCTTCAAAGTTCAGAGCCCAAGCAGATGACAGGAGGAAACAGTCCCTTTCAAATTTCACTCTCTCAGTGACATCAAAGGCTGTTTCCGAGAACGTTGTGCCTCCTACAAAGATATACAGGAAATGTCACCTCCTGGTGGCCCTTACAAACCATTGCAAAGTGCACTTAGTATCGGGTGGCAGTTGTTCTCAAAGTTTGATTTTAAAATCAGAAGTCCTTTTGTGTCTGATATAGCACAAGGAGTGAAAGAAAAAATTAGCATCCACCCATTTGTAGCACATGGCCACCAGGAAATCCATACAGATTTCCTTGAGCCTTGTGCTACAAACAGGCGGATGCTAATTTTCGCTTTCATAAACGTTACTCCACATTGTGGGTTTCTGCAGAATTCATTTTCCATATATGCACGCCCATGTGCTTTGAGTTGTCGATGGATTCGCCCTCGCGCTGTAAGTCGCTAGCCTCCTGGTTAGCTCAATTGGCAGAGCGGGCGCCCCGGACAGGCGTTGAACCCGGGTTCGAACTCCGAACCAGGTCGAATTTTTCGGCAACTGGAAGCTTTCATTTCTGAGAAATCCATATGGATTTCCTTGTGGCTTTCTGCTACAAATGGGTGGATGCTAATTTTCCCTTTCATAAATGTTACTGCACCTTGCAGGTTTCCGCAGAATTCATAGTACAAGGAATGTTCGTGTATTTTTAGTGCACAATAGCATGGCCTAGTTCGCACTGCACGAATGTTACATGTGACTTGGCATGTCAAGCCAATGAAATGCACAGCTAATGACATCACTTACAATGGCATAAATCACTGTTGTGTGTCACTGTAGTCAAAAGAAAAGGTGGCTTCACTGTTCATATAAAATTATAAACACTTTCTTTCTGGCATTCTTACTAGCAACATGATATCCCCGCATTCTGCAGTACCTTAAGAAGAGCTGAGAATGACATGCCTAACTTGTATTGCAGGGCTCCTTTAACATCCATGATGCAAACAAGCATGCACATGAACTAATGTGCACTAACACCATGAAGGCATCTGTGCACAAGCACAGCAGAGGAGCTATAGGGAAAAAATGCGTCCTGAGAAGTATGAGCCCCCCAGCAATGCGTTCTAATAATAATAAAGAAGCCCAACCGCACATGAAAGCTGAAAATCAGACACTGACACATGTGCCCCAATACTGCTTTTCAGATGCAGCGAATTCTAATGATTTCTAATAAGTGTATACCTGCAACTTTTGATACCACTTACTGGGCGCCTCACAGCCTACTTACTCCACTATTCACATTTTACTAATTCACATGGGCTGTGATTTACAAAGAACACATGTGCAAAATAGGCAAGGGCAGAGCCAGGGCCAAACATCATAGTCTGACACACCTGGCATCAACCAGAAAGATTTGAAGCGCTGCTTCAACAGCAGCCACTCAAGCAGACCTTTTGTGTTCAGGTTTATCGTCAAGTAAAAACAGACAAGTGCGCAAAAGTTACACAACAAACACAATGTCTTTCTTTCTTAGAATACAAAAGAAAAAAAAAATCCAACAGTTGAGCCTACTTGGGTACGGAAACACCACCTGTTTTTGTGTCTTTTTTTGCGTTTTTCCCCTGCATTTTTTTTTTCTTCTAAAAGTCACCTGGATCTGTACAAGATACGGAGGGGAGAAAAATGCAGTACAGAAAAGAAACGCAGATGAAAGGAAGATACGGGTTGAGACACACTGCAAATTAACCACACAGCGCCATCCTATTCAGCGCCTCCCCCGCCCTCCCTTGCACACACACATTCACATGCGCACATTTGTCCTAGTTAAAAAGAATTTTAACATTTTAGAAATTGCACACCATGCCCAGCGAGTCCAGGGACGGACAATGATTTTGCCTATGTCTGGATGCGTGTACTGAGGCAAGGGCACCCTGGAGACGCTGAAGAAAAAAAAAATAGGGGAGGGGGAAGTGTTCACCCCACACAGGAAGACATGCAACCTTGTGTAGTGCACTATATAGTGAAACCCAGACAGCAGCAGCCCTTTTAGTGGCAATTTCTCGTATCATCAGCCTTCACCTTAGACCACCATTAATGAGGGGATAATGGCAAGCAACACCACCCAAAGGGTAAAAAAAATTGGGGGTCTTTTTCTTAGCTGGAAATATGCCACAAATTGTGACAACGAAGTCTCTCCTCCCCCCTCCCCCTTTTTTTCCCGTTTTATAGTTGGCATAAATACGAAAAAAAGAAAAAAGCCCCGATGGGTTCCACTTATCAGTTGTGTCCCTAGAAACCCTTATCTTCCTGAAGCCCATTGCAGGATGCTCTATGGTGCCCTCCACTCACTAAAACTGCGAGCCACCACATCATTATTGTTATATATATATACAAAGTTGCAGAAATGCACACTGATCACTGGTGTGGAGGGTGAGGAAGAAGCGCAAACATGTTATTAAAAAAAAAAAAAAAACCTAACTAAGCAATTGATTCTGTGGCCAGAGAAGCAAATGGAAGCACTACCATGAGCAAAATGGAAGCAGTTTTTAAAAAGGGTGTAGCACAGTGGCCAGCAGTGTAGAATGGCATCTAAAAATGGCCCGCTAGAGTGTTTCACATCCGTGTGGTTGGTTCAACAACTGCAATGCGGGCTTTTGTCCATGGATGAAATGAAGTGAGGGGGGAGGGGAGCCACAAGTCCGGCCACTTTGCTTCAACTAAACTCAGATGCCTAAAATGATGTCTCACAGCATTTCATGTGTACAGGAAAACAATACCTTAAGAAAGTGCTAACAAACCTTCAGATATTTGCTAAGCTCTTCAAGACTAAACCTATACACACTAATCTAACATCTTTTTTCTCTCCAACATAACTCGGCATAGCGCTCTGGTCACAGTGCACCAAAAACACTGAAGACAGATTGCTCCAGGCAATTCAGATTGCAGCACAGAAAAAAAAAAGAACTAGGAGAGAGAGAGAGAAAAAAAAAAGGCAATAGGAGGGGCTCAATGCCTTCAGACAAAACTGTAGTAGGATCTTGCCATACTGACTCAAGCAAGCATGAAATTCCGGTGCACTGCGCAGGGAATTTGTCCCTTGAGAGAGGCGCTCTTGGGACCAGGTGCAGACAAGACGCACAATGCCAACAATGCTAACCCACAGCAGCAGGCACAGTATTGCGTCCAGGCAGGTGTGTGCACAGGGCCACCCAGAGTTCCACGCTCAGCAGCTCCACTCTTTTGCTGCCCCTTGTAGCAGTACGCTGAGACCACTCTGCCAATAACTTGGTACTTGCTTAGACGTTAGGTCCAGGGTTATAATACTTGACAGTTGTCATGAATTGCCATATTTCAGCCAAACAGAGACAGCCTACACACCTGACACTCATGGCTTAGGCAAGGCTTCCTTCCACTTGAAAGGAGAAGGTGGCAAGAACAAATGTGTACACACACCACCAAGTACAGAAAAAAAGAGAATGGGCTAAAGCAATTGTCAACAACAAAATGAGGCCTTTTAAACAATAAAAAGCAAGGCACTGTAATGCTTGTGAGCAAAAGCTGCCAAATGCCCAAACTTAAATGTGGTGAGAAGTCAGAGAAACATCTGTCCAGAGAGAACACATAAACCACTAGCAATGGTGCAACTGCAAACGACAATGTACAGTAATGCCCACATGGGGAGGATTCACTCCTGGGAGCTCTTCAGTTTGTGTTTGGCCACACTAATTATGTGCTCCTTCCTTTGCCCTCCATCAGGCCAACTGCACAGTTCTTGCTTCTAACCACCACTGACAAGTCTAAAAACAACTCAATAATTTAAAAATAGCACTAAAAATCGCAAGAAACACACAACCATTATGCTGAATATATCTACTTACAACAAAAAACACACAAAAACAAAACAGACAAAGTTTGCCCCTTCTATTCTATCCTCAAACATTACAATGCCCAACCAAATTTCTTCAGAAACTCAAAGCAAGTCGTAGAAAAAAACAAAGCAGCAGCTAAAAACAGTTTGGCAGCAAAACAGTATTTCACCACAGAGTGCAACCAAGAGCAAGTCCCAGCACAAGAGGGAACACCACCAGACTGTTAGTGGGTAAGCAATTTGGCCAAGAAAACACATCCCTCAAGGAGTCTCCATGCACAGCCCTTGCTCCCAGCAGGGCTGGCGATATGCCAAACACAGGCAGTGATTAAGACACTCCACAGAACCCGGGGGAGAGGGAGTAAACGCTTTCCAGCTGGCGCCAAGACTAACGCAGTGTGTGTGGCAGTGCACGCCAGACACGACCAAGTGCCAAACTAGGTAGAGGGAAGTGTAGGGGGCAGGGTGTTGAGGAGCGCAGCAGCGTCCGGCTGAGGTTGTGAGGCCGTAACAAAACACAACAGCGCACAAAAACGGAAAGAAGGTAACGGCTGCACCAGAACTTTCTTTAAGCACTTTCACTCACTCACACAGTCACTTGCATGCACGCAACACAGTAAAATGGAGGGCCGGGCTTTGACTGTTCTGTACGAGGAGGAGAGAAAGAAAAGACTAGAGGAGAAAAACAGAAGAGGGGCCAAGCGCACATCACAAGAGCTCGTACTGGCGAAGGTGCATCCTTTGGATGATGTCTCGGCAGTCGTTGAATACGCGGCGGATATTCTCTGTGTCCACGGCGCAGGTGAAGTGTGGGTAGCAGTAGTGCTTGCCATCTCCACTGGCTGTGCTGATGCGCTGCAAAGACAACAGCATGTACTGCATCACCTGCTATTTTAGTGACAAAACATTAAACCTGGCTCAGGGCTCAGTTTAGATCTTCCCGACTTCTCCAGATCTCCCTGACAATTTCACGCATACTTCCTAACCGATAATGGTGCCTGGCAAACTGTGCACCAGAAATGAGCCCTAGAGTGGTAAGGTAGGGCACCTGCATAAACTGCAAACACCACTGCTCTCCAATAAATATACTATTATCAATGACTTCTATGCACTTACAAACGGAACAGCTGGTCTGTTAACCAGCACAAGTAAAGTTATGTTTGGGAACAAATAAGCTGCACAATCAACAGAATCACTAGCTTAATTCCAGCTGAATGAGAGACGTCATTAGTCATGATTAGGGGTATGGAAATAATAATATTTTGGCAAGAAGTGAACAGTAACTGGGGTCCAATAACTGAAATGAATAGTTAGAATACTTATTAGGTGTATTAAAGCCCAACTAACCAGTTTAAGTTTGCTTTTTGTAAAAGAAATCATTCACACACGCACTTTCAACATAAAAACACACAAAACCATTCAAGGATTCATTTCATAATGTGTAGGTTCTTATAGAATAAAACTGTTTTATACACAGGCTAGTTGCTCAAAGTACAGTAAGGAAAGGTGCTCCCTTCTACATGGGTGTGTAACAAGCTACGACACACACACAACAACATAGGCTAGCTGTTCTATAATGAGTGATAACGTCCTCCTTTCAAGAGCAAACAACACAAATAGGTTTGTATGCCTATGATTTTTTCTTTGTTCTGAGCTAAGTCACAGCAAATGGTAATTAGTACTGAATATTTTCAATGTAAATTGGAATATGCAATAGTAGGATTTGAATAGAAGTAGAGTGGAAGTTAGACACAGAAAGAAATGTGGTATAAGAAACTTCTGTACTCGGCCCACGCAACCTGCTGCAAGACGTTTAAAAATTTGACCAGATTGTGAATAATATGCACAGTTCCCCATTAAATGTGGCTTTACAGAACTGCATATTTCCCCTGAAAAATTATTTTCACAGCATAACAGCCCCATGCTGCTGTGAAACCACCTTTCCAGGTGGGTTTAATGAGGAAAATTGCGCTTTCTGTTCTCGGATACGCTGAATTTTCGGAAATTTTATATTCATGTTGAACTCAAATGCTGTTCTATTCAATTGAATATTTATGCAAACCTAGTTATGAATATTTCTGCAATGACTACACATGCTGCCATCTGTCAATTTCTATGAATGACTAGGTTTTTCAAACACTCCCTGACCATTCCGGGTTTTTCCAGTTGGTAGACTACTACATATCCTCCCATCCACTTGAGGCTGTTTAACGATACAGTAAAACCTCGTTATAATGAAGTTGAAGGGGGAGCCGTAATTACTTCATTATAACCATTAGTTTGTTATAGCCAATATCCATTTCATCTATGGAAATTTCAAGGGGAATTGCGATTGCTTCGTTATATCCAGGTTCGTTATAACGAGGGTCTACTGTATTTGGTATTGGCTGTATGCCATAATTTCGGCAATTTTGTTGGAGAAAAAGCTATTGGAACACCATTACATTAGATGTTGATGTGTGCTGTTGACGTTCACAAGGATTCTTCCACATCAATTCTTCCACGTCATGTGTCATGGTGTACATTCACAATTATGTGGCTGCTCAGCACAGAGATACGTCTGTGCGACAACATGAGGTCCAGCACCTCGTTATTAAAATGCAAAAAGAACGCCTCAAAGGCAGATGTCGTGTGGCTAAATGTTTGGGTACTGGTGGTATTACTTCCCTTCCCCCTTTTACCTGCCACAGTGGACGCAGTTGCTTTGTCTGAATGGTAAAGAAACCAGCAGGAGCTGGTTCCTCGAGATCACTACCCTCACTGTACTCATTGAGTGGTAGTTCCCAAACTTCAATTGTAGTGCTCTCAAACTATTACTACTCACTATTAATGCTATTAGCTTTCTGACAAGCTCTAGAATAATGCAAGTGTTTCTGCAGCAGCGACATATTTCCTGTTACCTTTAGAAAAAGAATAACTCAGCATGCAATGAACAGTCCTCCTTGCTAAGCCAACAAGCAATAGATGAATCTCACTGCATTTTGTATAGCTAGTTCCATTTAAACAGCTCAATCATCACAGAATACAGCTGCCAATAATTTGTAAGGAGATGCTGCACTGCAAGAAAGGCAAAACTTACACGCCACTCATTTCTTTCCTATGTGTCCAAAAGCTCCCCAAAACATGAAAATTGTTCACATGTAAAGGCAAAAGTCTCTACTTGCTTGTTGCATGCTCTTATCTAGTGGCAATGCCACAAAAACACATTCAGAATGTTCTACAAATTCAGTGGATTGAGCCAGGGGTCCATATATGAGTGCAGTGCTGGAACCTCTTAAAAGGACGTGTGCCCACTGTGGCAGTCAAAATTATGAACTTCTGTAGCTCACTTCTCTAGCACAACTTACATGGATCCTGGAGCCCAAGGAAGCAGCAGAAAATTAAGCAACTCGCGCTGTCCAATAAGATTACAATAGCCAGGTTTTCATGCCATGCAAAGTCAGGACCATGACAACTGTAGAAGACGTATGTACAGTGGTCAACTCTCATGTCTAGAACAACAGAGTGTCGTGCTCGGAACTGCACAAGCGACGTCTGCAGTTCGAAACGGGTCACATCTGCGCATGCGCAGCGCCACTGAAGTGCCTGCCTTGCATTCTCGATCCTTGGTTATCACCATGGATGCAACAGCCGCTTTGGCAGTCAGAGGCGCTGTCAGCACCTTTGTGGAAAAGAAAAACACACACACACGAAGCGAACTGTTGTCAGCGCTCGATGCAAGCTGTGCTGCATTCTGATTCTCCGTTCGTGGTCACACTGTCCCAACAACAGATTTACGCCCACTTATAAACTGCATAGTTTTCTGTGCTTTTTTTGCATAAGGGTGCTCGGAAGCTGGCTCTTGGCCACTATAGAATTTTGCACTTGCAGCTGTGAATAGAGTGCTCCAAGGAAGGTCGGCTTGCTGATGCTCCCTGTCGTTGGCCAGAAAGGGCTGTAACTGATGCAGGATAGACTGATGTTGTATGTATGGGCAATCCAAATTACATTTAATCTCAGTCAATGCATTGTTGGTGAGTTACAATTAATAGCAGGTTTATGAAATTTAATGACAGCACAGAGCAATAAATGCAATGTGCTATAAAAAATTCACAAAGCAATGTGCAATATACATTATGTGGCGGATGGTCAGTATGATATGACACCATGAACCGAGAAGAAGTACGCAGCATAAAACGCGCCGATCCGGGTGACTGCACTCTTGTTTTCTTCTTTTTCTTTTTTTTTTTTCAGCACTTCTGCCAGTCAAAGCAGCTGGCGCGGTCACGGAGATAAACAAGGATGGAAACTGCAAGGCAAGCGCGTCAGTGACGCTGCGCATGCTCTGATGTGACCCGTTTCAAATTGTAGATGTCGCTCATGCAGTTCCGAGCAGAACGCTCCGCTAGACATGAGGGTTGAACACCGTACCACCCATTCATCTATTTTGCAGTGCTTAGGGTACATGGTTTCTCTTCCACCACACCCACACCTTGACAAGCAAGACAGTGCCACACCACATTGACATCAAAGCACAAATGCTCAGGCACATCATCTATCCGATGCAGTTCAGCTATCTCGGCTCCTGCTACACTGTGCCTGGCACCTAGTGCACGTACTTCGCAAGTGCTCATGGCCATTGCCTCCTTTACTAGATGCCTCAGTAATGGCTTGAGCTGCCAATAGAATAAGCCTGCCACGAGTTCTGTAGAAGCGCTGCCAGGTGGCCGTCGTAACAGACACTATCATCATGGAGGTGGGTGGTACCGTGACTGCCAGGCTCTCAGCGCATGCTACATAGTATTGAAAAGACTACTAAAATTTTTTCGTGAGTTGCTTGAAAAGATATATCATGAGAGACCTGACAAATGCTAACCAAAGAGCAGCCAAATCATTTGATCGTATGAGACATATAAGCCTTACATTCACATAGTGTCCCATAATCTGAGGAAGATGGCTCAGTGAGCATTTGTACGTGTAGTCTTTTTCAGCACTGAACAAGCTGGAAAAGCTGTGCAAGATCATGGCTTCAAACATGCACAGTAATCATGACTGCGAAAAGAGCCACACAAAAATAAGAGCATGGCAAATAAATTCTGCGGAAACCTGCAAGGTGGAGTAATATTTATAAAAGGAAAATTAGCATCCACCCGTTTCTAGCTTTTTGCAACAAACGGGTGGATGCTAATTTTCCCTTTAACAAAAAATAGGAAGTTTGTAAAAGGTGCTGAAGGTCTCGTGTACTGCTTAGCATTGTCATGTGGTCAAACCTATGTTGAGCAAACCAGCCATTGCCTTAATGAGTGCTCAAGTGAGTGGTTATAATGTCAAGAACGTGGATGGCGGTTTTATCACGATGCATTGCAAGAAATCTGGTTGTGTTTTGTTGTCTGATACGTGCAGAACTGTGTGCCAAAACAGAAATCAGCTGACAAGGGAGATCATCGAAGCACAAGAGATCAAAAAGATGGGTGAAATGTATGTGAGCAGGCTGTCAATTGCTTTGACAGGAAAAGAATTTGATTATGCAGGTGTGACAACACTGTTTTGGAATGCGTCAACTCTTGGCGACTTTGAACTTCTGTGCATTGGATGTGGTCAGATTAGGTGGTGGTATAAGTAGCGACAGTATCACAAAAATAAAGTTTGCTTGAAGTAACGCCTATGTGCAGGTATATATGTGCCTCCCTTTGTCCGTGTGTTTTGTGCTGGGTGCCACCCAGCAGCCACCGACCAAGACCTAAAAAGCCAATAAATGATTATCTTTTTTGCACTGCAGACATGTGCTATTCTTTAATTATTTAACTAAAATTCAGATTAGCACTATTACTGGGCATGTTCCCAGATAGAAAGCAATTAGCCAACACTACATGTTGGAAGGAGGGAAAAAAACAGTACGAAGTAGCACACAGACAAGGAAGTGAACAGGATGTGCTGACTGACAACAGATATTTTATTAGAAGCTAAGTGCAAGCACACACGCAAACACACACACATCCTTTTTCTCTTTTTCCCCCTATGCACATCGAACATTGTAACACACTTATAAGCAATTATGAATAAAGCATGTTTCCCTCATGTGCAATACCAATGAGGTATCACTGATTCATTCTTGCCCTCTCTTCCTGATGTAATATGCTTCCATAAGCTCATCTTCTGTTTTGTCGTGATGCTTAAGTAATGTAAGTAAGTAATCTCAGACCACAGGTGGCATGCGACTCATTCGAGCACGCTTCACAGCAGGTGTTTGCCTTTCTTTGTCAGTGAACACTGGTGCACATCTAAACATTGTTGACGCATCGTTTGGTCTGTCCCATGGATACCTTGCTGCAAGTAAGGGGGATTTCGTAAATACCTTTTGTCGCAAGCAACGGAAGGCATTCTGTGTTTAATCATTGTTTACCAATTTAAATTTTCCAAATTACCTGACAATTTCAAGCATATATTCCCTGACTGTTAAACGACCTGCTTGTCTACCAGAAATGAGTCTCCAGCATTGGGGTCCCATAATTTTGAAGTTAGTGGTTTCAATAGTTATCAGGTGTATGAAGCAGTCTTGGGCCTCCCCCCCAATAACTAGTTACTTTTTTCACAGTAACTGTAACTGCAAATACCGTTACAGTTAGTTCCTTTTCCCAAAAGATATCCAACAGCAACAGTCCTTAAAAGCACGGCTGGGTAGTATCGCGATAGAAGAACGTTGCGATGTGGCTGAAAAATACTTTTGGGCTATCTGTATCCCTGTATCGAGATACACTTACAAAATGTATTGGTATCTCAGTAGTGGAGTACTTTTACGATGTATCGCTTGTGTCGCGATGCTGTGCAGGACACAGACATATCTTCGCTTTTTTTTTCTCGGAAACGGGCTGACGTATTCCCATGGTGCAAGTGAAGTGTTTTTTCTATGAAGCCAAGGAAAGCACCGCCAGACGGCGACACAAAAAGGGCGACGAAGGGTTCTTCCCATCCCCATGCAGAGAAAGGTGTGCGACACAGCAGTATGGTCGGCCTAAGTGATGAAAGACGATATTGTTCAAAGGCCGGTGCAGCATCCTTAATTTTTTTCATGTGGCCAGCCATTTCTTCATGACAACCCGCGCTGAAACCACCCAGAAACAGACGCTTTGCAATGCCTCGAACACGTTCATTTCTCAAAGCAGCGGTACTTTCAAAATGCACTTCCCAAAATGGCGGCCGCAATGTGGCTCGAAGGGGCCTATCCTCTGTGTCGCATCTCAGGATGAGCTGCTATTTCATTTACGAGCATGTGGTAGTCTTTTGTGACACCAGGTTGTCTCAATGGATCTTGTACATAAATTTCCGACAATCAATAAAAAAGTTGTTACAGCAAAATGGGGCTCGTACACAACAATTGCTGGTGCTGGGCTTTAGAGTGTGCCGCTGCCAAGAAAGCACATGAAGGAACGAACCCTATCCGCACACCCTTATCCAGAATTGATGCAGTCCAACTCTTAAGCAAACTAGCTTGCATTATGACACTGCAGCAGTGGCACACACCTGACTTCACGCATCATCACCTACATTTCCTCCATCCATCACTGCAGCTGCGGCTTTTGCAGAGTTTTTCCCGACTTGAAGAGACAGTGTTGTGCCGTTTGCGACTGGGCGTCACATTCACCCGCCCATATTCTTTTAAGCTTAAAATGACTAAAAGCACCGAGTGCAGCGATTGCGCTGTGGAAGAGACTATCGAGCACCTCCTGTGCCACCGCCCAACATATGGCAAAGAAAGAATGCAACTCCTTGCAAGACTGCGAAAAATAACCAGCAACATTTTCACCGTTGAAATGGTCTTAGGTCCGCGGTGCTGTGCATCTCGGCTGCGCCAAGCAACGAAAGCGTTGCTGCCTATTCTGAATGCTACAGGGCTAACCATCTCTGAAAATGGACAAAGAACTTCTATAACGTCAGCGACACTGCAGCATTCTTTTATTAGTTTTTTTTTCTCTCTCTCTCTATCTTCTAGAACTTTCCCTCCCCTTACCCCTTCCCCAGTGCATGGTAGCCTACCGGGCTCAGCCCAGGTTAACCTCCTTGCCTTTCCTATTTCTTTCTCCTCCTCCTCCTTCAGTGAGCCCCTTTTCATTCCTTTTATCTCACATTTTACCACGAGCGATTTTGACTAACTTGATTAACCGCATGCCTTCACACCTTCCTATAAAAGAGCTGTATAATTTGGTTTGCCAAATAATTACTTAGTGGTGTACAGTAACGGAAAAGTAACAACGTTACTTTTTAACAGTAACTGTAACAAGTTATGTAAATTCAGTAACTGTAACTGCAACATAGTTACTTTTTTAGCTTAGGTAACTGTAACTGTAACACTGTTACTTTTTACTGGAAACGTGCCCATGACTGGTGTGAAGCATAACTTACCAATCTAAAATCGTTCCTAGGGAGAAAAATGAAAAATCCCACTGTGTGTGCTTACAACATAAAAGTCATACCAAGGAGGGAGCCAGCTGCTCCCTACACACTGTAGCTTATTATCCAATAAAAGCTTATTATAGACTAGCTAGTCTGTGTGCAGAAAGAGAAGGTGCTCCCTTTCACAAGGGTAGCAAGCTATGAAGATAACAGCAATGTAGACTAGCTGCTCTAGTGGTCTTGAGGGCCACCACTGGAAAAGCCGGCGCTGCGGTCGGCATGACGTGCGAGGGATCACGTACGTGGCTGTGTTGTCTGCTGGTGAAGCAGTGAACTGAGCTGAAAACCTCCCTGCGTGCGTGGGATTTCTGCATCATCAACGGGGAAGGCTTGCTCGCTTCGGGTGTCTCTGCTTGACTACACTTGAAAGAAGCAGAATATTCAGTGGCTGCCGTCGAAGGTGTGCAAATGTGGTAGGCTGCTACTTGGTGCCAGACGTACGACATTGAGTACCTTGTCAACCTTCATGTATACCCCCGGGACAACAAACTTTGTGAGGCTTAGTCAGAGCAGGCAAGCAGTAATCGGCTTCAACTCGCGTATGCAGCAAAGTTCCGTGAGGAAGACTTATGCGACTGCGATGTTGGGTTATAGTAGCAGACGCTCGCCCGCACGTGCCGGCCCGGTTGTTGACACTTACTTCTTGGATACAGAAAACTGTCCCTATGTTTACCAGGTGTGGTATGATCCGAGAGCTGCTCAATGCGGCCTTTGTCGCCCCCTCAGAGCTCAGCGTCCTCAAAATCACCTGCAGATGCTTAATCCCTTGTCTCGATTTGTCAAATGCAATAAGCTATATACAGTAAAGCCTCGTTATAACCATTAGTTTGTTATAACCAATATCAATTTCATCTATAGGAATTTCAAGGGGAATTGTGATTGCTTCGTTATATCCGATAGTTTGTTATATCCGGGTTCGTTATAACGAGGTTCTACTGTATGTACGGCTCATGGATGTACACAGCAAGTTGAGTGCTGCGGCTGGGACTTATCAGAATGATCATTTATTTATTTATTTATTTATTTATTTATTTATTTATTTGGTACATACTGCCAGTCCCAATGGGGACTATTGCAGGAGGGCAAACAAATAACGAAACAATGAAAATGCACGAGCACACAAAGTAGCTAAGCGCCAGAACAGGGAAGGAGAAGTTACACAGTGTTAATTTGAATGATTAGAGCAAATAGATTGGACATAATTCTAGAAGTGCACTTCAATTATGAACACACCAGCTCTGCTATAAACCAAAAAATACATATAAATACATGAACAAATTCAATCTTTAACAGTGCTTATGTCTTTAACAGTGCTTATGTGTTCTTCAAGTAGCTTTAGGAACTTATTTAGATCCCTACAACTTGTTGTCGAGTGTGGTAAAGTATTCCATTCCCTTATCGCCTGTGGAAAAAAAGAATATTTGAAGCAATGGGTTTTGAAATGGTATTCCTGTAACGTTAGTGGATGTTTATGCCGTGACTCTCTGGTTTTTCAGACAAACATATATACCTTGAACTGTCGATTTTCAACTGTTTATGATAAATCTGGAACAACACTTTGTGGCGCGCGAGTTTTGCCCGATTCTTTAAAGTGAATATTCCAGACATTAAAATTAATTCTGATGACGAGTCGTTTAGCAGATACTTGTTGTAAATGAACCTAATTGCTTTTCTTTGAACTCTTTCTAATTTGCTTACTAAATTATTAGTGGCTGGAAACCAGACCACATTCGCATATTCGAGTACAGGTCAAATGAAGGTTTGATATGCTAACAGTTTAATTTCAGGTGGTGCAGATCGGAGTCGCCTTTTAAGGAAGAATAATCGCTTTAGTGCGGACGACGTCACGTAGTTGATATGCGCCTCTCATCGAAGGTCATCAGAGATAACTAATCCGAGGTACTTGCGCTGTTTCACAGTTGTAAGCGGCGCATCACCAATTGTGTAGGGAAAACGTGATATGTTTTGTTTGCGGGTTATCCATAGCAAGGCTGATTTTTTTTAACGTTTAAAGACATCTGCCATTTATGCACCATTCTGATACTGATAATAAGGTGTTAAGGACAATATGATCTGAAGGGGAGTTTATTTCAGTATAAATTATATAATCATCAACGAAAAGCTTTATGTTGGTTCCAATGGACTGGGGTAGGTGTGAGCCAAAACACTGCCCTGTGGTACTCCTGATGTAACTATAGTTACTTCTGATTTATGCTCGTTTATTTTTACAAATTGTGTCCGGTTGGTTAGGTACGCGCTTATCCAATCAGTAATTTGGCCTTTCCCTATTGTCGCCTGTAATTTTGTTATACGTTTTTGATGTGACACCTGGTCAAATGCCTTAGAAAAGTCTAATGAGATGAAGTCAATCTGCTTTTGCTGGTCGATTGCTAAAGAAATGTTGTAAATAAATTCAATTAATTATGTAACTGTGGGAAGGCCTTTACGAAACCCGTGCTGAGATTGCGACAGAATATTTTTCTTTTTCGGGCGGTTACGATGGCTGTCGAGTCGACAGTCTATCGAGCTCGATAAACTCGACGGCCATCGAAACCGCCCCTGTAGCAGCTAAAACGTGATTTTTGAGTTGATGGACCGTTGGTTCGAAGGCCTTTGAAGCACCCGTGTGACACCAGTATTATTTCCAAGCCACTCTTGCAACAGTGTCCACGCAACAGTGGTTGTTTCCATACTGTCAAATGCTTGTAAACGCGGCCTAAAGTTCAAGGCACTCTGCGTTAACACACTCTCAACAAAAGCTAAACACTGTCCGCGGACATACAAGCAGACGTGCAATATATCAGTCGCTGATACATTCAGTTGAACAGACAGCTCACTATGAGAGCATGATTCACATGATTTGTTCTCAGTGATGGCCTATCCATCATGCAATAAGCCTGTTAGTGGCACTCCGCGGTGACCATGCTTGGTGGGCATTCATTGTATGCATTCCTAAGGATAGCGTCTGTAAACCACTTTCTGTGTTTTGTGCTTGCCTACGAAGTTAATACTTGGCAGTAAAATACTTCTTTCATTTCGAGAATGCTAAAAAGAATGGACAGGCCGGCTCCCATGCAGCGTTTTCAGTCCATGCCAAGTGGCAAAACCTATGAGGGAGCAGGGCGCGTTATCACTTACTATGTAATACAGGCGCCCCCCCGCTAGTGGGCGACTCCGTAACTCCTCGAGGCCAATATTTCGCAAAATAGGCTCCTTTCAAGAGCTAATAATAGACGAAAGAGGAGACAGGCAGGCTGACGCATGTATCACTTTTTGGTTCGAAACAAAGTCGCAACAAAATTTTAATTAGCATTGGATAAATTCAAAGCTTAAATATGCTGTAGGATTTCAATAGTAAAGTGCAAGTTATAAGCAGAAAAATATGGCAAGTTTAACCCTTTCTGGGTCCGTGTGCTGTGCGATGTCAGTGCACGTTAAAGAACCCCAGGTGGTCGAAATTTCCGGAGCCCTCCACTACGGCGTCTCTCATAATCAGAACTGGTTTTGGGACGTAAAACCCCATAAAACAACAACAACAACCCTTTCTGGGTCAACACCATACATGTATGTCCTCCGCAAACACCTTCAAAATGGTCAATAACATACATGTATGTCACCACTTGTATGCTTAAAAATCGCACCTTTTTCAATAATTTATCTTGCCTGACATGTGCTGTCATACTGTCGGAATATGTGGAATTTTTTCTTGAACCGATGTCTTCCCGTTTCTTTTTTATGCTTTAGTACAGCAGTGCACATGCAGCACCCACCCCGCGCGCCACCGGATGCACAGTTTTGGTTTCCTTCTGTGGTCGGCTCCTGCTTCTTGCACATGCAAAACTGATCTCTGTCTGGTTTCGAATCTCTCAAAGGGCGACTGCTTGTTACTCTGTGGCTTATTGCTCAGCATGGTGCGATTACACCTGTTTCCAGGCAGGCACCGACTTATACAAACGATGCTGTCGTGGTTGCTTTTCTTGTTCTCGGGACTCAAGAAAACCAATACCGTCTCATCAGCAAAGGATAAGATGAAGATTTTTCACTTATTTCACTTTCCGGATACACACACAACCATACAGTTCTGTTCAGTGCGCTTATCTGCGCAACTCCCTTGTGCTATAGAAATATGTGCCGGTCGTTCTGCTACAAATTAGACGAGTGGAAAGTACTCTGGCGCGCTTCTTTTTTACGTATGTGAACTATATTTATTACAAGGCACCATCTCCTAAAAGCCGTAGAAGCTTATTTCAGAATTTGTGTAGTTCCTACTCATCAATAAACTGAATAAACCATGTGTATGTAACAACGTAAGATGCAAGCTGTACACTACTAACCTCCACACAAATCTTTTTAGCTGGTCGATGTAAATTGGATGACGACTTAACACTTTGAACTCACTTCCTATAAGAATACTATACAATTATACTATACTAATTCCTACACAATACTATGCCTTCACCACCACAATAGAAAGTTTGCGTGTCTGCTGGGGTGTATGATTGCGTGTTTATACTGTTATATAAATATGTGTGTATGTATCTGTGTGCCTGATACCTATCTATTTCCATTTCGTCTCCACACATCCACTCCGGCATAAGAAATTATAGATTGCATTACTCATTACACATCATACAACCGCGATTTCTTACAACCAACAATTTGTTTTTTTTTGTTTTTTTTTTGTCATATGCGCGTACATCGCAAGAAAAAAAAATGCGTCTGTGTACGGGGCCACGTGGAAGGTTTCAATGAATTTCTTTTATCCTAACTTCTACAACTGTCGGGCAGTGCGCGGAACTAGGCACGCGGCCGCATACCTGCATAGCGCGAACGTAAAACGCGATTTTCCACGTGCGCCGACCTTGCTTGCAGAGCAATTTTAAAAACCGTGACGTTCTGGATGTCAACAGTCAGCATTCGCCCCTGTCACCCTGTGGAAAGCGCAGCACGTGGCAAAGGAAGTCGCCCTGCCGCCTTACTAGTACAACGATCAGTACAGCGAGGTAAAGGGGAGAGGGAATCACTTTCCTTAAAATGGGCCCTCTATAAATAAGACGGACATTGCGATTACCAGCTGAGTCGCATTCGAGCTATGATGTACGTGTGAGCTGTCACAGGACCACAACCGCACCGAGCCCAACGCGCCGACGATAATTCGGTGAGCAGCTAAAGAAACCTTTTCTCATAATGGATAGTAGAAACTGTTAGTTAGTAACGCAGTTACATGTTCTCACAGTATTCCGCACAAACGGAAAACCGATGCGACGCTGGACAGAACCGACCGACGGTTTCCGATAGTAGTAACTCATGAGAAGCGGAGAAAATTAGATAGATAGATAGATAGATAGATAGATAGATAGATAGATAGATAGATAGATAGATAGATGACGAAATTAACATCACAAGCGCAATAAAGAATACATTACTCCTTGATTACTCCTTGCCGTAAGACGCAAGCTGTACACTACTAACCTCCACACAAATCTTTTTAGCTGGTCGATGTAAATTGGATGACGACTTAACACTTTGAACTCACTTCCTATAAGAATGAACACGATACTATGCCTTCACCACCACAATAGAAAGTTTGTGTGTCTGCTGCGGTGTATGATTGCGTGTTTATACTGTTATATAGATATGTGTGTATGTATCTGTGTGCCTGATACCTATCTATTTCCATTTCGTCTCCACACATCCACTCCGGCATAAGAAATTATAGATTGCATTACTCATTACACATCATACAACCGCGATTTCTTACAACCAACAATTTGTTTTTTTTTGTCATATGCGCGTACAGGGTCGTCCACTCTTAGGGTGAACACGGCGCAGCGTGGCTGCCTTCTTTAGAACGCCAGCGCTCGCGATGGGACTGCGCGTCGACGCTAATCTAGTGCAGGCGTAGAGGGGCTTGGATCACTCTGTGCGCCTGCACATTATTAGCTTCGATGCGTGCCCACGTCGCAAGCACTGGCGTTCTAAAAAGGGAGCCACGTTGCGTCGTGTTCACCCTAAGAGTGGACGACCCTGTACATCGCAAGAAAAAAAAATGCGTCTGTGTACGGGGCCACGTGGAAGGTTTCAATGAATTTCTTTTATCCTAACTTCTACAACTGTCGGGCAGTGCGCGGAACTAGGCACGCGGCCGCATACCTGCATAGCGCGAACGTAAAACGCGATTTTCCACGCGCGCCGACCTTGCTTGCAGAGCAATTTTAGAAACCGTGATGTCGCGATCAGCAAAACTAGAAGATCGTGGACATTTTGAGACCAAATACCGTACAAAATAGTAACGCGGATAGAAGATATCGCGCATGAAAGGCTTTGAAAGAATGTACGTTTAATGATGCGGAGCCGCTGCAACCGGGACCGCCAAGGGTCGCAGGTTCGACGGCCAACACCCCCCCCCCCCCCTTCTTTTTTTTTTTTAAATACTCCTCGAGATTGCGTCGGTAGGGGGGCCTGGCGACGGTTGGGTACCTGAAAGGCTTTCAGTCGTTCAACTGCCGTTTACGACTCACTCCTACACCAGAACAGGAATTGGCCTCCCTGGTGAAGTACTTGGCCACCACCTCGCACACGATGCCTACAATTAAACCCTCGCCCTCAGTGTCCAGCAGCTGCAGAACATTTGTCCACGGCGGCGGTCAGCTCTGTGAAGCAGCAGAGGGCAGTAATAATCACTGGACCCAGACAGGCCGCCACTGGAAACTGAACATTGGAACATTCAATGCAAGATCCCTCTCCAGCGAAGCTAGACTAGCAGAACTACTCGAGGAACTAGAGGGAGTTAGCTGGGACGTCATTGGCCTTAGCGAAGTTAGGAGAACAGGTGAAGCTTACATAGTCTTAAACAATGGACATGTCCTCTGCTATAGAGGATTACCCGAAAAGAGGGAATATGACGTTGGGTTCCTAATTCACAAGGATATAGCGGGCAACGTAGATGAATTCTACAGCATTAACGAAAGGGTTGCATGCGTCATAATAAAACTAAATAAGCGGTATAAACTTAAGATAATCCAGGGATATGCGCCAACAACGAGCTATGACGACGAACAAGTAGAGCAGTTCTATGAGGATATCGAATTAGCAATAAAGAAATTACGGACACAATACACAGTAGTCATGGGGGATTTCAACGCAAAAGTAGGGACAAAACAAAGTGGAGAGCAGGCGATTGGCAACTACGGCGTCGGCCATAGGAATAACCGTGGGGAAATGCTAGTACAATTTGCCGAAAGAAACCGACTCCGAATAATGAACACGTTTTTCAAGAAACACAAGAATAGGAAGTGGATGTGGAAAAGCCCAAACGGGGAAACAAAGAATGAAATCGACTTCATAATGTGCGAACAACTAAGTATAATTCAAGACACAGAAGTAGTGGGGAAGATAAAATGCAGCGATCACAGATTAGTAAGGGCAAAGACTGTACTTAACCTAAAGAAGACAAGAACTAAATTATTCACTAGAAAAAAATGCAATCTAGAGGTAATCAGAGCGAAGAACGAAGAATTTAAAGTGGCTCTAAGCAACAAGTTCGAGGCCTTAGGCGACAACGGTGACGATTTAGAAGAAATGAACAAAACCATAACGAAAACAATCCTTGAAACAGCGATAGAAGTCGGGGGTAAAACAACTAAGCAAACAACAAGTAAGTTGTACCAATCTACCAAGGACTTAATAAAAAAACGCCAACAAATGAAAGTAACTTCGCCAAAAGATAAGATTGAATTCGCAGAACTATCAAAATTGATCAGTAAAGCCAGGCAAAGAGATGTAAGAAACTTTAACACGAGAGAAATAGAGAAAGCTGTAAGAAAGGCACCAGCATTAAAACGGTCAAAAATAAACTGCACTTAGGCAAAACAAAATGCATGCGCTAAAAGATAAACAAGGTAACGTTATCAACAGTTTCAACGAAATAGTAAAAGTAGCAGAAGATTTCTACTCTGCACTGTATAGTTAGTTCTCAGACAGACCATACAACCTTAATAGAAATAGAATCTGAGGAGGACACTGAAATTCCATGTATAACCGCTGACAAAGTCAAAAAAGCTGTCAAAGGCATGTCCCGCGGTAAAGCAGCTGGTGAAGATGGTATAACAGCCGACTTGATTAAAGACGGAGGAGATATTGTACTTGAAAAACTTGCATCGCTCTTCACGAAATGTGTCAAGACATGTAGCATACCACGCAGTTGGAAAAATGCGAATATAATCCTTATCCACAAGAAAGGTGACATAAAGGAGTTAAAGAATTATAGACCAATTAGCCTACTCCCAGTAATATACAAGCTACAGTGAACTCCCGTTAAAACGAACTCGGTTATAACGAATTCTCGGATATAACGAACAACATAGGTACATTTGTTTGGTTTCCCATAGACTCAATGCAAAAGAAATCCTCTTAAGATGAACCCCTTCACAGGTAACCTTCTGTTAAGAGGAACTTTCCCAGTGCTGTGGACAGCTGTCCCTAGTTTAATGTAGGGGGCCGGGAGGGAAGGCACCTGCATTCTTTTGTTGTCTCCCCACCAAGGAGAGTACAAAAGAACCAAAGGCTAAGTAAGCAAAGCCACTTAGGTGCCAGCAACTATTGCTGGGGGCCTCAAGTGCTAGGGGCACCCTGCCTTCTTGGGCCCTTTTGTTCTCTCTCCACCTGGGGTTCTTTTTTTGTTTCCCCATCTCCTGTTCAGCACCTACAGGGAGAGTACAAAGGAACACAAGGCAAAAGAATCCAAGAGCCCTTACACAGAGACCGGGTACTTGAATAAAGTTGCCCCCCTCCCCCCCTGCCATGCCCCCAACTAGCAGAGCAGTGGCAAAGCAAAGCAAAAGGAAACAAAAAGGGAGGACTAGGGCTCCCACAAAGAAGCAAGAAAAAGGGGGCGGATATAAAGTGAATGCTGCTTTTTATCCACATCAACAAAGTGTACACATTAGACCTTTTGGCTGATCAGCACCTCCTTAGGCAAGTGCAGGAAAACTGTCCTGAAGAAAGACAGGCCTAGTTTCTAGTCTGGGCAGTAAAGGTGTCCTTGTAGACATGAATGCATATGTGAGTATCCTCAAAGATGCACCACAACGCCTAAAGCATTAACTGGAAACACAACTGACATGCTCACTGAAGGAGTGCTTGAAGTGCTTTCGAAGAATACGGGAGGTAGCTTGTGACTGCTTAAGTTCTCTAATGAACAACCTTTCCCAGCAGCATGGAGATACTGGAGGATACTTAAAGTCATTAGGCGAAATGTTATTTATGGCTGCTTACCAGTGCTTGAGACAGTTTTCAAGTTGGTTAAAAATATGGTTTCATTTGTAATTTTTTCCCAATTGCAAGTCTACTTGATTAACTTTTTGAAGTGAGATGTTTGGATGCACCTGGGCAAGTGGCTAATCCATTCTTGGAGGCACTTCTGATAAGATGAACTTCTGATAAGACGAACAAATTGTCATGGTCCCCTCGAGTTCGTCTTAAAGGGAGTCTACTGTATTTACAAAAGTAATTTCTACGAGGATAAGAGAAACACTCGACTTTAATCAACCGAGAGAACAAGCTGGTTTTAGGAAAGGTTACTCGACAATGGACCACAGCCACGCTATCAACCTAGTAATTGAGAAGTACGCGGAATATAACAAACCTCTTTATATGGCGTTTATCGACTACGAGAAAGCATTTGACTCGATAGAAATACAAGCAGTTCTAGAAGCTCTACGTAGACAAGGGGTACCTGACATATACGTGAAAACCATAAACAACATATACAAAGATTGCACAGCCACACTACTCCTACATGAGAGAAGCAGAGAAATCCCGATCGGGAGAGGTGTGAGACAGGGAGATACGATATCCCCGATGCTATTCACTGCATGTTTAGAGGAAATCTTTAAACGTCTAGACTGGGAAGACAAGGGAATTCGAATAGACGGAGAATATCTCAGCAATTTAAGATTCGCAGACGACATTGTGCTCTTTAGCAATGATGGAGACGAACTACAAAACATGATTGATGACCTAAACAGGGAAAGTATTAAAATTGGATTAAGAATGAATAGGCAAAAGACCAAAGTTATGCTCAATAGCCTAGCTAAGGAACAGGAATTTAAAATCAACAATGAACCCTTACAATGTGTAAACGAATACGTATACCTGGGACAGTTAATAACACGAACTCCTAACCATAAAAAAGAAATTCTCCGTAGAATAAGGTTGGGCTGGAGCACATTCGGAAGGCATTACGAAATCATGACTGGAAACCTACCGCTCTCACTAAAGCGAAAAGTATTCAATCACTGCATTCTCCCAGTACTAACGTACGGTGCAGAAACGTGGAGGATAACGAAAAAAACTAGAGATGAAACTAAGGAGCACGCAACGTGCAATGGAAAGAAAAATGTTGGGGGTAACGCTAAGAGATAAAAAACGAGCGGAATGGATCAGAGAACAGACAGGAATAGCCGATATTATTATATCAATTAAAAGAAAGAAGTGGACCTGGGCAGGACATGTCATGAGGAGGAAAGATAACAGATGGACAGTAAGAGCAACGGAATGAATACCAAGAGAGGGAAAACGTAACAGAGGCAGGCAAAAGGTTAGATGGAGCGATGAAATTAAAAAGTTTGCAGGCATAAAGCGGAACCAACTCGCTCAGGATAGGGTGGATTGGAAATCGTTGGGAGAGGCCTTCGTCCTGCAGTGGACCTAAACAGGCTGATGATGATGATGATGATGTAACAACACAAACGATTTCCTTTTTAGCTTTACGGTCACTCTAAAAAAACTGACAGTTTTTTCTTGTAATAGATGCATACGAAGAATTTCAATCAGCAATAAAAAAAAAAAAAGACCCTGGGGGGTCGCATTTGGTGTAATAGTTCGACCCTCAAAGGGTTAAAAATTTACCATACTTAGCCCATATAGCCTACTTCAAAGACTTAAAAAAAGAATATAATATATATATATATAGGTGAAAATATGCATGCATCATTAAAGAGTGTGGCTTCACGGCAGTGCTATCTTGCATGTAAAGCTGGTTTTGATTGATTTGTGGGGTTTAACGTCCCAAAACCAGCTCTGATTATGAGAGATGCCGTAGTGGAGGTCTCCGGAAATTTCGACCACCTGGGGTTCTTTAACGTGCACTGACATCGCACAGCACACAGGCCTCAACAGTTCGCCTCCATTGAAACGCAGCCGCCGTGGCCGGGATTCGATCCCGCGACCTTCGGATCTGCAGCAGAGTGCCTTAACCACTAGACCACTGTGGCGGGGCAAAAAGCTGGTTTTGCAGTGTATAAATTGCATGCTCCAATGAAGCAATCTTTTAAGGCACGTTACATGTGGAAAAATACTTCTAATCATGTGCTGCAAACATATGAAAATTTTGGAAATTTCAATTTCGTGTTGAAGCACACTAGAATACCATAATATATCAGTTGAAATATTTGGACACGCCTAGTTACGAATGTTTACGTAACAGTGGTGCAGACTGACGTCTGTCAGTTTCCCTGAGCTAGCCAGGTTTCTTAAAAATTTCCTGACAATTCCCTGACTTTTCTAGAGGTACTCAAATTGCCTGACAATTCTCGGTTTAGACACCCTGTCAATTTCGCGATGGGGCAGCTTTTTTTCCCCTATGTGTGAGCAAAGGCAAGCCGGCGTTCCTCTGCGCTGTCATAGCATATAACAGAACATGTTAAGGTGGTGTGATATAGCTGAAATTCAAAGGCTCATGAATATCCAAGTCGGAATTCTTCCTGTGGGCTACTTGAGGACAATAAATGCCAGAAGTTTATCCACGGATGCTCCGCCTGGCAAGGCTTCAGCGAAACCATGATGGACGGCTGGTTTTGACTATCCATATGCTGGTTGTCCCCACAGTGTTGTTCGTACGAACAAAAGCATGCATACAAATTTGCAGAACTTATGTGAATACAAGCAAAATATACTGCTGCTAAACATAGAAAAGAAGCGATACATATTACCACACAACAGGCACACAGCATAACAACTCAGTTATTTCTCCATATAGTAAAAGCTTGCTGATTTGAATTTTACATGGATGCCTGTAGAATTCAAGTGAACCAATTCACTGAAATTTGGGAATGATGAAAGTCATTCACAGTTGTTCCTAATTCTTGTGCTTTTTATCTTCATTTCTACAGAAAATGTACAATTAACATCTTCTAAAAATGGCAGGATGACAACCACAAAACGCCAGGAGTGATTCAGCCACACTTCGTGTCTTAACAATGGACAACATAGACATTCCCTGCTTATTTATCATTGACCATGCCCTCATCCACAAAATGAAGGCTGTTGAAATAGAAGCCACCAGTACTGACGCCGTGTCCATTTCGGGAGGGCATACCCAAATGCTGCAGCCCGGTGATGTCTACCAGATTAAGTCGTTCAAGGATCTTTCACGACTTGCATTGTTATGTGTATTGTGCTACAGTGCATAATTACTGCAAAAACAAGTCCTGCAAGATTCTTCTGGGTCTCAAAAGGCAATGAGTGGGCGTGCACTTTGAGATGTGACATGGGCTATGGTGTCATTGCAATCTATTTTTTATTTCACAGCGTGCTTTAATTTCTTTACAGTCAACAATCGGGTTAGTACTTTGTTGTCATGAACGTGTCATGCGTCATATATTTATCTTAATTTTCTGAGGTTATACCACATAATATGGGTATCCTGGGTTTCACTGACAATAAAACATTTCTGCGTGTTTTGGTGCACGCTCCTCGCATGATCCTCCAATGACTACCGAATCAGGTACGGATGATTTTATGTGCCTCACCCGCGGCAATGTCCATTGAGGACTTAGCAACAATGGCAGACCAGATCATGGATACTTCCCATCCTTTCGTATTTGTCATCGACCGTTGTAATGCACCAGTCTCGAGTCAGTTGCAGTTACTGCAGCACTTTCATGAACTCAGCGCCTCAAATGCACAGCTTGCTTCGCAAGTAGATCAACTAACTGCTCCACCAGCTTCCTTGCACGTTTCTGCGGCTAGAGACCAGTCACGTCATTGCACGCCCAACCAAAGCAATTCCCGCTATTCAAATGTACCTATTTGTTGGTACCACGCCAGATACGGCACTCGTGCACGTCAGTGCCGTCCACCGTGCAACTTTTCGCAACAGTGCAGTATGCACACGTAAATGCAAAATTATGTGTGTGTGCGTGTGCATGCGCATGCCCACAGTGCAAATGCAACAAAATCCCGTGAAATTCTCGAAAGCACGAAAGATTTCACAATCCCCGACCAAAGCCTATAGGATTCAATGCATTTCATATCTCACTAATGAAACGTCACAAAATTGTGATCCCGTGATAATGAAATTTGCCAGACCGTTAGACACCATAGTGCCTCCAAGTCCAAGGAATGTACTCAAATGCACATTCTGGCCACTTAAATCTGTAAAATAAGGCCACAGAAAGCTTGCATGGCCACCATCTTGGTTATTGACTGATCATGTTGCCTTTGTTGTTTTGTGCCACAGTATGCACATGGTATATGAAAATTATTTGCAGGTTGACATTATTTGCACATAATGTGAACTGCCGTGTTGTGTAGCTTAGTAGCATGCACTGAAGCACGGCCGGGTGTGCTGTGTGGCAGGACGTCACGAAGTGTCCACTTTTAAGCCGTTCACCCTGCTGCGCAGCGAACGGCGACACGGTGCCTTTGGGTTACCACAGGCGTGCATTACAACCGCACATCACGTACTGCCCCCAAACAGATTGTTGCGATTGACTTTCCAGTGATGAGTTGTACCAGCACGTTCACCGATTGGCATCATCGCGTATGGCTCCGTGGAGTGCGATAACAGGTATCGTTGCATTCTTGCCGTAACTGGAATCTCTCCCAGCCATACCGCAAGTTGTAGGACGCAGTTGGCATATTTAATTTAAATCTACACCCCGTACCTTTCTTTGTAAAGCTGCTTGCATGCCCTAATTGAGCATGAAACCAAAACCACGTTGGCGACATCGGTAAGAACTTCCCGTCGGATCGGTTAGATATGGCGAGTTGCGGACACTTTGCGGTGGTTTGCTTCACACGCGGCTATCTTTGTGCGTTGTATCTGTCCTCAATTAGGTTCATATTGTGGCGCGCCGCTTTTATTATCAAGCTCTTGTCACAGGAAAGTTCTTGTGGGTCGGAAATGGGACAATACCCAGACGTCGAAAATATGCCCGCAACCTCCTTATAATGCCTTAATGTGCCCTTTTTTCTATGAACTCTTGAAAACTCGGTACATGTTAGATAAGGGAAATATGGTGACCCTTGCGGGATAAAAGCGATCGCCGCAGCAAGCATATGGTGCGGCAAGTGATACGTGCCACTCTATGCATGACGACTAAATTGTGCACTCATCCCAACTACGATTTACTAAACTTGCTGTTGGCCATCAAGCTCTGAATAGTCTAGAACAAGGCTCATCAAAGCAGGCTAATGAAATATTTACAGTAATGCTTAGCTTTTCAGTAATTTTCTCCATAAACTGCTTCATTTCTCAACAACGAAACTCTCGCAACAGTGAATTTTTTCATTTTCCATGTGGATTTCACTATTGGGGGGTTCAACTGTAATGAACAACACACAGGGGGAAAAAGAGGGGGTGGAGGAGGTGCACATTGCAGAAAGAGAGGGTGGAAAGATGGAAGTCATTTTGACCTTCCCCCAATTTCCCAAAAGCACTGCAGCTGGAGAGGGGCTCTACGCTAGCATTGATAAAATGTCTGCATTAAAGGGGTCATGAAACGTTTTCTGAACATGTTGAACTAAGTGCGTATTCGGAATCCTGACCCTCCAATCAACAATATGCATTGAAGTGAAGGTAAACATTCGACAGAAGTCTGTCTGGTTGGGTAATTAAACTGAGAAAACTTCTAGAACTCCAACCACACTCAAGAAAAGGAAAATAAAAAGAAAAAGAAACCCGACGTTTCGCGGCCGACTCGGCTGCTTCCTCAGGGGTGACTGGGGCTACGTTGCAGCGTCGCCTTGGAGGCACTCACGCGGTTGGCAACACGTCCTTCCGCGGAGCGCAGTCCATGCACATACACTGGGGGGAGGGCACCCAGAGAACGATTGATGTTTTGAGCCGTTCTCTGTATATGCCAGGATTCAAGAAGAACTCGTTTCTTCCAGTTTGTCTCTCTTTCCAGGATGGTCACTTTTTCGAAGTTAATTCGGTGGTCACGCGTCTCGGAATGTTCGGCGACGGCACTCCGCTCTTTGTTCAGCTTCCGGACATCGTTTGCATGTTGTTTGAGCCGTTCCGGGAAGTTTTTCGTCTCGCCGATGTATGAACAAGGGCAGTCGGCGCAAGGGATTTGGTAGACGCCCCCGGGGGCTGTGTCTATTGTTGGCCGGTCTTTGGGGCGGGGGAGGAGGCGGCCCAGCGTGCACGAAGGCACGTGCGCGATGCGCACCCCCTCTTTTCCGAAAATCCGCGCCAACGCCTCGCTGGCTCCTTGAACATATGGAACGGGTACGCGTTTTTGAGAGTTGGCAGCTGATGCTAATTGGGATTTGCGTAATCCCTTTTGCTCTGCGCGGCGGGTGACGGACCGAATGAAGTTTTTCGGATATCCGTTTTTCCTGAGGTCCGCAATCACGTAAGCATCTTCTTTCCTGCGCTCGGTGTCACTGGAGATACGTTTTTGGCCCTCTGAAGAAGAGCGGTCACAACCGAGGCCTTGTGGCTGGCGGGATGAAACGAATCGTATTGAAGGTAACGGCCGGTGTGAGTCGGCTTCCTGTAAACGGAGAACTCCAAGCCATTCCCTTTTCTTGACACCTGGACGTCGAGAAAGGGAAGGGTGCAGTCGCGTTCGCACTCGGCCGTGAACTGTATGTCTGGGTGAACGGAATTTAGGTGCCGTCTGAAGTTTTCGATTTCGGAGGTCTTCATGACACAAAAACAATCGTCCATGTAGCGGAGAAAGAGCTTGGGTCGCTGCAAGAAGGAGCTGAGTGCTCTCTCTTCTATATGCTCCATGGCCAGATTTGCCATTGTGACGGAGATGGAGGCTCCCATTGCGGTTCCACTGTTTTGCCTGAAGATGGTTCCCTTGTAGGAGAAGTACGTACTCGACAGGCAGAATTTCAGTAAGCTGCAGAGCTCGTCAACAGTGAGGGGAGTTCTTTCACTCAAGCTTGCATCATCCTCGAGGGCAGCACGGGCACAGGATACCGCTAAGGGTACTGGGACATTGGTGAACAAAGAGACGACGTCGAACGAGACCATGCTCTCGTCTTCGTCGATGCTCACCTCAGACGCTAGCTGCACGAAGTGGCTGGAGTCACGGACATGAGTTGGGGTTTTCCGGGTCAGAGGGGCGAAGATTCGGTGTAGGAAATTTGAAAGTGCTCGGCATGGAGAGGAAGTGAAGTCTACAATCGGTCGGAGAGGGATTCGGTCGGAGAGGGTCGGAGAGAGAGCTTACGTGATTGCGGACCTCAGGAAAAACGGATATCCGAAAAACTTCATTCGGTCCGTCACCCGCCGCGCAGAGCAAAAGGGATTACGCAAGTCCCAATTAGCATCAGCTGCCAACTCTCAAAAACGCGTACCCGTTCCATATGTTCAAGGAGCCAGCGAGGCGTTGGCGCGGATTTTCGGAAAAGAGGGGGTGCGCATCGCGCACGTGCCTTCGTGCACGCTGGGCCGCCTCCTCCCCCGCCCCAAAGACCGGCCAACAATAGACACAGCCCCCGGGGGCGTCTACCAAATCCCTTGCGCCGACTGCCCTTGTTCATACATCGGCGAGACGAAAAACTTCCCGGAACGGCTCAAACAACATGCAAACGATGTCCGGAAGCTGAACAAAGAGCGGAGTGCCGTCGCCGAACATTCCGAGACGCGTGACCACCGAATTAACTTCGAAAAAGTGACCATCCTGGAAAGAGAGACAAACTGGAAGAAACGAGTTCTTCTTGAATCCTGGCATATACAGAGAACGGCTCAAAACATCAATCGTTCTCTGGGTGCCCTCCCCCCAGTGTATGTGCATGGACTGCGCTCCGCGGAAGGACGTGTTGCCAACCGCGTGAGTGCCTCCAAGGCGACGCTGCAACGTAGCCCCAGTCACCCCTGAGGAAGCAGCCGAGTCGGCCGCGAAACGTCGGGTTTCTTTTTCTTTTTATTTTCCTTTTCTTGAGTGTGGTTGGAGTTCTAGAAGTTTTCTCAGTTTTTCTCAACAACATGCATTGTTCCGTTGCACCATGTGCGTTGATTTAGTGCGATAAAAAACTTGGGTTTCTGTTTCACTGCGCGCGTTTCCCTCAACTCTGCAGATGACGTCATGTTAGTAGCTGCCATACCTCCGAGATTGACGCTCCCTCAGAAGCCACGGCAAAACAAACCGTGCTGCAACTTTGCTTCCGAATGGCAGCACCGCATGGTTTCTAAGTATTTTCTTTCTTTCTAGCTTTCAAGTATATTGATTCTTTTAGAACAAATGTGGGTTCACTGTGCCTTTGAACTTAAAAACATCTTACTGCAACGTCACCGAATAGCACCATGCCGGCCAGTAGTGTCGCATAGTTGTTTCGGGGGCGCAAGAACGCTGGTGTTTCAAACGAGCGTTGTTAAGTGTGCACTGAATATTTCGCCGAAATATTTCGGAATCGGCTTGTCAAAAGCCTATCGAAGCAGTGAAAATTACAACCAAACATCTCCAAATTCTCTTCATGACCTCTTTAAAACAGTCAATCGAAACCATACGGAGGGTCAGGCACGTAGGCAAGGGGGGGCCCAGGGGGGCCCGGGCCCCCCCCCCGAAATTCGTCCAGTCAGCCATTAACGCATGGATGTTCTGTCCGAACAATCCCAAGACAGCGACCAAAGCCCAAGTACAAGTAGCGCCGTGCGCATTTAAACAAATGAAAAACAAACGATAGTCAAGGAACTCACTAAGAACAGCTGCCAAAAAAAGCTTTATTCCGAAAGCACTTCAATTCCAAAAGCACAGCAACGCTTGCTGACAAATTCAGCGTCCGGCTCCTGAATCAACACCACACTCCATATCTCCGAGGCGTCAGCGAAACGATCGCCAGCATTCTCAGGAAAGAAGGCATCCGAGTGACTCACAAGCCTAAGAATGCACGTCCTGTCCACCGAGGGAGATAGCCCAAGGCGCATACAAATATTTTTACGCTGACTGCGATGCGAGCTACACCGGCGAAACGAAAGACCTCAAAGAAAGACTTCCACAACACAGGAGTGACCTCTGCAATTTTGCAAGAGATCGCAACCTAGTAGACGAACATTTCAAGACAGCGACTACCGTATCAATCTTCCTGACACAGCGGTCATACCAACTGAAACCAAGTATTGGAAACAGTTGCTGCGTTGTGATTGGGCAAAGAGACAAAACTGTGGAACGCAAGACAACGCAAGACAAGCTTGTTGGAAACCAAATTACCAGAACCAACAAAATGTTGCTGTGATGCCCCGAGAGGCGTCGGCTGGGCGAGAGACAGGAACGCTGGGACCGGGCATTTTTAATCCTATTTTTCGGCTGCCGCGATGGTCAGAGAGTCGCTGGGGTTTTCGTTACGCGCCAGTTTGCGGAAACCGCGCTTTGACAGCAGAGCCGACGTCTGCACGGTGGCCCCAAATGAGCGTTTACGTTAGGCGGCGCCCTTGGAAACGACAGGGTGCCGAAAAAGGCACCCGCTCATAAGTGCTTGAACAAAGCCGGCGAGCGTCCCCAGCACCATGCAATGCTGTAAGCAGAAATGCTTTCCGGGCGTGCATCCGACCGGCCACAAGGGAGCGACTGCTGACAGGCGCGCCTTGTCACCGGGCGCTTCCAGCGTCATGTGTCATATCGCTTGCACCTGGAGTGTTTCGGAATGGAAGCGGTGGTGGCTAACGCTCGTTACGATAATGTGTGTACATTTGTCGCCGGTTAGGCTGCCCGGCTTCCTCTCCGAATGTCGAGTTTTGTGTATGTTTATATTGTGCTTTCTATATTTTTGGAGAGGAGCTCATAGTGGATTGTACAATGGAGGCAGGCTTTAAAAAGTAGTCGCACGGCGGATTGGACTGGTGCGTTTTCTACGGGCGACATTGCCGTAGACAACCATTGGAAAGACGCCCTGGTGAGGCGGGGTTGGTGAGAAAAGAAAACTCGTCTCGGGGCCAAGGACGCGGAATTGGCGGAATCGGGCAGATTCGAAAGACGCGAAGAGATGCGGTGACATACCGTCGAAGAAGTAATCCTCGTTTGCGATCCCTCGTGGAAGTTCTCCGTTCGGTTCTCCAACCGAGGAGATGATGTAGTGGTCATCGCCGCGAGGGCCCGATGTGAGCAGCAATGATAGGAGATGATGCGTGAGATACGGCGACCTCCAAGACGATGTCCGAGCCCCGCCTGCCCGAGCACCAGTCCACAGGCCGGCGACGAGACTTACGCGCCGATGGAGCCCACTCAGATAAGCGTTCCTTCCGTTTCGGCAGCAAGCGTGCTTGAGACGTTGCATCTTTGATACACGAACTGTTTTACGCCCTTTTGTCGGCTGCTCATTGATGCCTGTTAGCCATATTCCTGTGTTATACTATGAGTCGACTTCGCTCCATGATTGTCTTGTTCGATTATCATCACGTTAGCTACTAATTGTTGTTCGTGTATGTCAATCTTGCTCATGTATGAAATTCCATGTTTTGTTAAATTAAGCCTGTCACCTCTTCCCGGCCCCAGCACGAATCCGCTTTGGGGTTAAACGTTAGTAAGATGTGTGGCCAAAGGGGTGAGCGTTGTGGTGGTTGAACGATGTTTCTTAAGTTGTAGAACCGCTTCCCCCTTTGTGCGTGGTAGGGACGGCTCATTGCCATGCTTCGAAACCAGAGAAAACGAGGTTATCTGCTCGTACTTCGTGCGACTTTTCTTCATCGCATCAGTTATGTTTAGTAAGATGGTTGGTTGGCTGTGTCGGGCTTTCTGAGGCAAAAGGCGGCCATGGCAATACTGCGCCAAACGAGGATTCTCATCTACGCGCAGGGAGCTCTGTAGTTGGATTGCTTCAAGGAACAGTGGAAAGAATGACAGGACATGCAGAAAAAGATAGCGTTGACTCCACCGGGAGATTCCCTGCGGAAACGTCTTTTTCTTAACGAGAGGAGCTGTGTCTGTTGCTGCAGAGCTAGCAGGCGGCATCGCGGTCGTTATTTATACAGTCGCATAGTGGCGGCAACTTCAGGGGCATTCAGGCGTTTCGTTTGACTGATAGCTTCGCGGCGTGGGAACACGCACGCGTACGAGTTTGATTTGTCGCTGACGCAGACTTTTTCCACGACCTGACGGCGGAAGCTAATCGTAAGCTTGGAAAAGAGGAGTTTTGTATGGACAGCGACGGCTTCGACGACCAATTAACCCGTTCGACCCCGCTGGCACCTCTGCGAACCCCACCGCCCTTTTACCGCTGCCTGTGTCGTCGGGCAGGTGCCCGCGAGGCGAAAGGAGTACACAGGGTAAAAGACGCTTGTAGTTCTGCGGAACGGTACACTACAGGCGAGCCACGTTCATTCCATAGATAGATGACAAAGCTTCCCTCAAACGGCGCTTTGCAAACCATCGGAAAACACTGCAAAGTTTACAATTTGCGTAGCCAAATCACGCCTCCAAGTGCAAATATGAATCTGTGCATCTGGACTTCGATTTTTTACCTCAGAGATATGACAACAACGCCTATCCTTACGCTAAAAGGTGAATGGGAAATCTGCAAAACTAAATGGTAAGGCATGCAAGAGGAGGAAGTTCCCCGCTTTGCGACAGACGCTTTACCTGCATGCGACATCCCGAAAGTTCACACACTCTTCAAGATATTGGCAACTCTCCCAGTGAATACAGCTTCTGCAGAATGCAGCTTCTCGACAACTAAAAGAGCAAAAAACATATTCGAGGAAGCGGACAGCTGAAGAGCGGCTTCATGACCTGGCTGCTATGTCCATTCACTGGATGCAAGTCAGTATCAGCGAAGCTATCACTGCGTTTATGGAGAAGCCACAACGCATGAAAATTGCAGCGTGAACCACTCTTTTCGGCCAAGATGCGTGCTCGTTTTTTTTTTGTTTCCTTCGCATTGACCTTTACTATATTGAAAAACCATTCGCAATGCCATTCTTTAATATTGCTTGCTAGAACGAATGTTAGCGCTCTGCATCTTCTGTGTCATGAAATCATCCGTGTGTGGGTTCTTTGTGGTTCAATAAAATTGTTTTCCAGAATATATCAGTCTGTCGTTTAACAATCGCTGCCATAAAATGGCCCACGTTCCTCTCGCACGCCCGTTGTTGAGACAGAGTGTGAGAAGCTGGGTAGAGAAAGCGCACGACAATTATTTTGTTTCTGCCGTACATCCGTAAGTCTGCGTCTGATTCCTTTGCATTCCTTTTTTTTTTTTTTTTGGCAATCCTCTTTCCGTCACTGACACTGTATGGTCCTTCTTCGTCGAGATTGCTTGGTTGGAAAGTATTCTTTCTCGTGCACACGCACTAGCTTTACTGCAGCGTCAAAAAACGCTTTCCATCTCGGAGTGACTCGCCTCTTGTGTTGCATTCCGCTCTGTTCTCATTCTCGTCCACTCGGTGGAAGCTGCTAACTTGCTCCTTCCTTCTTTGTGTCGTTGTGTTTTATGTTACCATAGGTAATAATAATAATAATAATAATAATAATAATAATAATAATAATAATAATAATAATAAGGCGCCTTATATATTCCCAGGCAACTTTCTTTTTTCTTAAGACTTTTTGCTAACAATTAGGCCTTGGGCCCCCCCCGAAAAAAAATCCTGGCTACGTGCCTGCGGAGGGTCATGCTGGAACATCAAACAGCACAATAAATGGGGACAAAAGTAAGATTAGAAGGACAGAACATGACTGAATACTCTGAACTAAAACTTGCGCTCACACTGTGCGCATGTTACATCTTTTATTTTTACTTTTGTCCATGTTTATTGTGCTGTTTGATGTGCCAGCATGTATATGTACAAACTAACCAAAATGGTTGCGCTAATATCTAAAGCCAAAATGTGGAGTGGAACATCTAATTGGGGTGTGAAACTAACTGAAGCCATCCAACTGCCCTTGCAATTATTCACACAATCTTGAGCCATTACGCCTAATGAAAACACAAGGCATGATAAACTTCATGCAAACAGTGCCTGAATAGCAAACTGAATACTATTACCCAATGAGAATGAAGTGTCCTTCGTACAAAATGCAGCAGTGGGAGGGTTATAAAATGCACTCAGTTCGTTTTACCATACATACACATCACCTATAGGCAGGTAGCTTACATAGAATAATATATAATTGACAGTATTTGCATATCATAAAATAACAACGAGACTTACCAAAAATTCATCTCTGATGAAGTACTTTGCTCGAATGACTTCAGGGTCTTCTCCCGTTTCAATAACAGCTGCAAAAAAAAAAAAAAAAAAGGAAGAAAAAAAAAAGCTTCATGTTGGCCCGAAAACTTTTATAGTGGGCAGCCTTACTACTATAAATGGTTTTTATTCTTAAAGGTGATGACAAAAAGCAAGCAGAAACTACAATCAATTCTGCATAATTATCAGTTACAGCATCCACAAATCACAAATGTGAAGATGTGATGGAGGGTCAACAACAGTCGCACCAAACAAGAATTTCTTCAAAATGCTCTGCACAGGGACACTCCACCTTCATAAGACTTGGGCCAAGCATAAGTCTTAGGACGGACACAAACACACACACACACATGCACGCACGTGCACACACACATGCACACGCATGCACGCACACAGAAAATAGGTGTCAGCTGCTTGTCAAAACACCAGCAAGACAGTAGTCACAAAAGTGGAGCAACTCCTACCTGCCTGCTTTCATCACCAATAGGTCCATAGTGACATTACGTGGTCACCTCTTGAAGTTTTTAGCTATTCTATGGAAAGTACTAGGCCTAAGAGTTTACTATGGTAGTTTGCAGACTATAACAGTGCCCTTACACAATGAGAAACGATGCATAAACTCTAAATCCATGAAAGAATGCACGTCACACCAGAGGTTGCTCAACGAAAATTTGCAGATCAATTTTATCTAATAATTGAATAACTGTTTACCAAGTAGTTTTGCTATGTATATGGAACACATTAAAAGTGAGATCAATCGTTGTTTCTTTTAATTTGGCCCTTTAAAACATGCGATAAGCACAGCATGGATTGGTTGTGAAAACTTACGACCCACATCACTGAAAACTTGGTGCGACAGTTTTACGGAGTAAGAATTATGCATACACAACAATACGAAATCAAAAGCACACTATAAAACACACAGCGAGTCAAGGGAAATGATTAGGCTGCCCTAAATTCTCAAAACAAACACACAATTATAAGGGCCAGTTCACAAGTTTTCAGCAAAACAATACAACATTCAACTACCAGGCCATGCCGATGGCAACACAGCTGAGCTGTTTGCGACACCACCTCCTTTGCTTTCAGCGATATGAACAGCCACATTTTTTTTAAAAGCCTAAAGCAGTGGAAAGACTGCAGACAAAGGCAGTGTGGTTCAGCACAAGCATTTGTGTTTGCGATGTGTAATGGTCTCTTAGTCATCTTACCCGTGCTGTAAGTTTTTTTTTTTTAACTATGCAATACCAACTAGCTCATCTGTCCATCGTATTGTAATGTATAGTATCTTTCTCATGTTCAAAGCTGTATCACATTTGACGCACATTTTTTTTATAACTCTAAATATGGAGCTTACAGCTACTTGCAAAGGAAAAATCAGTGGCTTCAAATTTTCATCTGGGTGACTCCTGTGAATTTTGTTTGACAACTGCCCTTTTATGAAGTCTACTAAACGACAAATCACCGTTAAGTGCACTGAAGGGACCTGAAATGATTTTGGCAATTCAATACAAACCAAATGAGTTGGTAGTGCAAGCCCTAATAATTAACAGACTGGTTTAAAGTGTGTGATTTAATATAAAGTTTTAAATAAATGCACTGCTGCCGATTACAGCAGTGCTGCCACAGTGTTTTCAGTTGCCTCTGTATTTTGGAATGGGCATAGCTTTGTTATGCCGCATTTTCCCTGATAAAGACAAGTCTACTTGTTGAAACACTGGCTCTAGTGACATACCCTGTTCGTCGTTTCCAGCAATCTGTTCATCAACAGCCTTGCTGTGTTACTCATGCAACGAATCTGGCTCGTTTCTTAGCATTTGCGCTGGACAAGGAAACAATTTGTGGCCACACGTGCTGGTCGATTAGTGCGAAAGGCAGATGTGGTCCTGATCATTCCACAAAGAAATTGAGAAAAAAGATGGCTTGTTGTGAAGGTAACCTTTAACAGTCTACAGATCGCTTCAGTATTTAGTTTACATAATGATGTAAATGATTCATACTAGTTTTAGCACAAACACCAATAAAATTTCAAAAAGCTATTTCAGGAACTATTTAATAAGAAAGCCAACCAAGAGCTTTGATATTTGCTAATCATGCACATATGAAGTCAACAAAGCAGCACCAAGAAAAGCACAGCATAGGTAAACAACAAATAATTTCACTATGTTTTATTTGCCTTTATTATCGGTTGACCTTACATTTGGTCAGCGGCAAGTGCATTAGTAGTTGTTTTTATAGTTCAGTGCAATTACAAAACATCTGTGTGTGAAGGGGGAGGAAGGGGGTACATTATACATCATTAGGTGTCTACAAATCAGCCTCAATATAAAATCAAATGGTGCATGAGTCCTTTGCAACCTTCACTAGAATTCACATATGAGTACCATAAAATCCCAATACCTCCTCGAACAGTTCGACGCCCTCTACAGACCATACAAAAATGTAATACAGGCACCTGCTGTGTCCAATACGATGAAACAAAAAGAAAACCAAGCATTCAACAAGTTCGTAACAGAGCTTCGGAGGCAAGCGGAAAAATGCGACTTTGGGGAGAGGAAAGACCGACTCATTGGCAATCGCATCGTCGTAGGAATAAGAGACTGAGCACTGAGAGAGCGCCTTTTTCGTGAACAGGACCTCCCACTTGACAAAAGCATAATGTGCAAGGCAGCAGAAATTTCCAAGAAGCACACAAGAGAGCTTCAAGAGCCGAATTTCGAAGTGCAAGCTCTACAAAAGCCCAAGCAATAAAACACACAAAAATGAGCAGCAACGAGGAACCGGCAACAGAAACCACAGCCGAAGCCGCAACAAAAGTGCTCGTGCTGTGGAACAAGGCACAGACTACGCGACTGCCCTGCCTACCATTCCAACTGCTATAACTGTGGCATATTCGGGCATTTTGCCAGCCTGTGTAGACATGGCCAACGAGGCAGCAACACCTCCCGCCAGCGGATAGGTCTCCTTGAAGATCCGCAGCAACAGGATCAGCAACAAGATTTTTTTTCTTGGAGAGTCTTGACCTTCACAACATAAACAGCAAGTCGGCATGGACAGAAACGGTCAGTGTAAATGGCTACGACATCAGCTTCAAGCTAGACACTGGCTTTGACGTAAACATAATGCCAAAAGTCAACTCAACACATGGGCTTCACAACCTGTACACACGTCAACAGCAGCACGAGTAACAACCTACATGGGACAGCAACTTCCCATCAAAGGTGAATGTGAACTGCACTGCTCAGCTGGAGAAAACTAGTGTAACCTACAGTTCCGCATCGTCAGCCAACCGCTGAAGCCAATTTTAGGCGGCAATGCGTGCAAAGCCTTGGATCTAGTTATGAGAAGGCAGCCGCAGCAATCGCCAGCTTCGTGCACAGCAACACAACGAATTGAAGAAGCGCTCAACAACTTTCCTGATGTATTCTAAGGCACCGGAAAATTACCGGGAGCTTATTCCATACAGCTGAAGGAAGGTAAAACTCCCATGGTGTCAGCTCCACGCCGCGTACGCAGCGCATTAGAGCACAAAGAAGAACTGCAACGAATGCAACAAAATGGAATCATCACCGAGACTACTGAACCTTCCAAGGGGGTCCATCCGATTGTTGTCATCACCAAGAAAGACAGCAGCGTCCGACTATGCTTGGATCCCCAGAACTTAAACAAGGCCATCAAAAGGCAACATTACCAGGTGCCTGTGGTTGAGGAGCTCTTTGCCAACTTGAGTGGTGCGAAGATATTCTCCGTCCTTAACGCAAAGAGTGCTTTTTACCAACTAGTCTTCGATGAAGCAAGCTCGCGTTTGTGCAGATTTACAACGCCCTGGGAAAGATATCGATTTCTTCACGTTCCTTTGAGTCTTGCAACAGCTCCCAAACTCTTCCAGCAAGCCAATGCACAGTCTTCGAATGGCAACTTACTGTCAAGCCCTACTTTGACGACATTCTAATTGCATCACAGAGCACTGAAGAGCACGCGAAATACCTCCGAAATGTGCTCACAGGAGCATGCGCCAACAACCTCAAGTTCAACAAAGCCAAGCTCCAGCTGGGATTGACAGCAATTACGTACTTGGGTCACCAACTTTCGTCTCAAGGAAACGCTCCACGGCCAAGATAAAGTGCAGGCCATTGAAGCCATCCAAATACCATCAAACAAGCAAGAACTGCAAAGATTTTTGGGAATGGCAACCTACCTAACTAAATTTATTCGCAACTTCTCAGAAACTACACCAGCTCTACGTGAACTACTGAAGAGAGATGTCCACTGGCACTGGACGCAGCCAAAAGTTAGACTAGAGCCACAGCAAATCTCAAAGATTAAGTCCATGTCGTCATACCCTGCCTACCAATTGTCCCTGATGAGAAATATATATACCTGCTGCGGCAACTTGGCAGGTAAGGAGTCATGCTGCTAAGCATCAGGAAATGGGTTCCATTCCCAGACACAGCAACCACATTTCGATGGGGGTAAAATATAGGTACACCTATTCATGAGCTTAGATGCTCTTAAACAACCACTACAGGCGCTCACAATTAATTAGAAGCCCTGCATTATGGCATGCATGATAATCGTAGTCTGGCTTTAGCACATAAACTACTACTATGAAATCCACAGCAAACGGCCCCCTTTAAGCGTGAGATAATTTGACAAATTTATAGGGGGGAGCCTTTGCTCGGTCGCAAACTAAAATTCGAAATAGTGATGGAACTTCCCGAGATAAAAAAAAAAAATGCACAGCAGTTTTTTCATTAATATCGGTAGAATAGGTCCATTCACTGCTTTTATTCAATGTCACTGCTCTCGAAGCCGTCATACGACTCCTCAGAGTTGGACGCACTAGTTGCAGGCCAGCAGGCCTGGACAGCACCGAACGTTAAATTCGTGCTGGCAGCTGATGCAGCTCAAATCCACCCGTCCCCATTTAGAGAAGAGGGTTGCACAGGTCGGGGAGCTTGAGCAGGATTTTACAGTTTGCTTATCTAAAGTAGGAAGGCAGCAGTGGCCATGATCAGATGACCAAAGCGTGGTGACCGATTGTCTCTGCAACTAAAGAAATAGTTTCTCTTGATCATGCACTCAGTGATAGCGGGGTTCTTGATGCTACAAAGACAATGATAAAACAGCGATGGAAACATGAAAGCCCATGCACATGAATAAGAATGTTTCGGCACCCTTGAAAAATACCTTGGCATACATGCCCATGTGGCGTGACAACAAAGAACATGCCACAACGACCTGGAAGATGTAGCTACCGTTTAAAGCACAGAAGGCGTGTTCATCTGGTCAGACTTGAATGTTTGGGAAGCCAACAGGTATTGGAAGCACCCGCGTGAGCATCAACAACCGCTGAAATCCAACACATCTCCTGCTCATGACAGCCATTAGATGCCTAAAGATCTGCAAGAGCCTGCCTGGCCTTCCTTCTTGAAAAAGCTTGCGGGGGATGCAGTCCCGGCAGCTACGTCAAACCATAATGTGTGAGCAGTGTACGTTTTGATCTCTTTCTAGGGGCGCTTTATATACTGACATTCTAGTAGCTATGTATGGCTCTTTGATTTGCATTTTCCATTGGAATGTATGCTTGTGTGTCGCCTCTTCCTTGCAGCCCTTATAAGTTTCTATGACTCCTGTCAACGAGCATGTGCCCTAAACAGAATAAAAGCTATGAATCCGACTTCGAGGTGGAAATGACACTGCCTTTTAAAGTTGCGCCCGACAATAGTTTCTTAAGATGGCAGATGCAGATGCAGAAGAATATCTAAGCTACCTAGTTTGGCAAAAGAAAGCACAACGGACTTCTATATTGTGACTCCATTTTCTCAGAACGAACAACCAGAGGCACAAGAAGGAGCAACTAAGTGCATAGGCTACAACCGACTCCAACCACACGTGTGGCAGCAGACTTAGATTGCACAACAACAGTACATCTCTCCCCTGCTTCATGTTTTTTTGAGGCACTTGTGACAGAGAAGAGCAAGAATGCACATCTCAAAATAATGACACTACCCAGCACAAAGTGAAAAGTAGAATCACATCTCAAAAGGAACACTTCATGGTCAATATGAAACTATGAAAACACACAATGCACACACGCATGCGTGCACGCACGTACACACGCACACACACGCACGCACGCACACACACACACACCTTGCATAGCTGTGCAAGCATGCTAAATCCCACATTTTAGAATGTCCCTCCACTCAACACTCCACCTCGACTTGAGAATGTGAGTGGCAGTGCCAGTTCCTCAGCAGAACTTGCTTCATTTAAAGGGGAACTCCAGTGGTTTTTTCACCATATTCTGATATTGCTGGTTTCCAACTGTATTGATAGTCCTGTAGCAGCCAGGGTGGTGCAATCTTCTCAGAAACTCGCCGCTATCTTAAATACCTGAATGAATAATGTCCAAACTGAGGCCGAAACGGGCACATGCTTGTGGAGCGTATAAGATGACGTCACAACCTCCCCATCATCAGGTCACCATCAGAACCAACAATGTACTGAATCATGCCAGCTTTCCTGAACTTGACAGCGACAATTTGAGCACTGAAGTGCCACCGTTTTACTTTTGGCTGCCTGCCCGCTTGGGTAGGCAGTGTTGTAGGTAGTGACATCAAAAACACAGGGTGATCCGCATAGAAAAGGGAGATCTGCATCTGCTAAATTTTTAAAACATTCATTTTCAGGGAAACTAAATGACTTGCAACTACTGCCTAGCTTGGGATTTATCATTACAGTACCGAGGAGAACATATATTGCAAATTTAATTGAAACCAGTGCACACCAGCAAATAACCAGTGTTACCCTTAAGTGATCAGCAGCGGTAGTGCTCGGAAAGAAACAGCATGAATTTTAGTTGAGATGGGGTGCTGTGCTCAACTTGGTCGAGTGAAGGAGAAACTTGGGAGTCAACACTTGGAGTACGTATATTGGGCTAGGTCTTGCACTGTTACCTGTTCACTATATACAGTGTTTTCCATCGAATTTCACTGGGACCCTTTCAACTTTTGGACCCTAACATGGCATCAGGCATTTCTTTTTATAGTTGCGTACTTCATTCAAAGCACAAAACACAATGATATTCCAAAATGTGAACATCAGTGTTCATAGCAGTCCTAAAATAAAAAATTCAAGGGTTTTCAAGGACCTCATGCAACGTGTTTAGTAGACTGGACAAACACTTCCAGCAACAACATCAATTATTTTGCTATCCCCCCCCCCCCCCCCATCAAAAAAAAAAAAGACAAGAAAGAAAAGAAAAAGAAGGAAATATGCATCCAATGATTTGAAACATTTCAAATAATTGCAATTTGCCTTAAATGACACATGTAAGGAAGCATTTCAGGAAAGTACTGAAGTTTTTCTGCAATAGCACAATCAATTGCTTGGATCTCCTCAATCTTTCTTTTGCAATTTTTTGAAGACTGATTTGACAACGTATGCGATGTCATTTGCTGCCTCAGCTTTTTCAGCATAATCATCAGGTAGGCAATAGTCTTTTCTAGTTTCTTGTGTCTGTTGCTACTGACTACTACTTCAACAAAGAACCTCTTCAAAAGCTTCAACTGCAGCACTTCCTGCTTTTTCTCCTCCTCCAAGTACACTTGGTACCAGTTCTATGCGGCTAAAACTGATATCCACAGCTCCTTCATAACTTGAACTTTTAAGAATGCAACCTGCCTTCTTTTTAGCTCCACAGGTAATTCTCCGTGACACATGAGAGTCACAGAAGAAAAAAAAGATTTGGCAAAATCCACTAAGTTCAGCTAAGTGTACAAATTCATGGAGTTTACATGAGTTCTAAAAATTCAAGGGTTTTGAAGGCCCTTGAAAATGGCATTTTAGTGCTTTGAAGTGCTTTGAAGCTTTTCAAGGACCACTATGAAGCCTGAATGTTGTCAATGAAAGGTGTGCCAAAGAATGAAAAGCTTGAGCTTTGCGTATCTCAGTCATGTGATTATTCCATGATCTTTAGTATTCAACTAAACATGTGGTAGCATTGCAAAGAAAGTAAATGTTTACTTATATCCATGACTAACTGTAAATGGTTACACATCTGTTTGTTGTGCCTGAGGAATTGACCTAGAATAAAAATATGAAATAACCCTATACAGTGCCCTTTACATCGATGAAATAAAATAAGATCAGGTAATATTTATTACCTACACCAAAAGATAACCTATGTCATAACCTACCTATGTTCCATCACCAGTCACTGCCTTTAATCATCCTACTATTCTTCCCAGAGAAGTTTCGGGGAAAGATGGAAGGTGGAATCAATCAACAGATAGTTAAAAATGATGGAGAGCAATGAATGTCACTGGAGCCAGTGTTGCAGTCCTGATTAATGCAGTCCACTTGTCGAAATGTTGGCTCCAGCGACATTCCTTGTTCTCCATTGTTTTTAATGATCTATTTTTCCAACAGCCATTTTCACGTCAACAGTCACTGCCTTTATTTATACTACCACAGAACCATTTTCTAAGTAAGCAAAAATATCCCGCGTGAACAACAGTAATGACCCAGGCAGCTCAAATGCAACATAAGATAAATTTCATATGATCATTCATCCTGCTCTGATAGGTACAGAGTGGAAATACTTTAATAAGAAATTGAAGCCATTTTGCAAAAATGCTTCTAGCTCTTCTTTAATAATTTAACAGTTGTCACGAATATTACTATGAAAAAAATTGGTCTATAAAAAAACAAAAAAGGTTTCCTGATGACAGCAATGCACTGAGCAGGTATGCATAGTATACTGTGCCAAAAAGGTAAGCTAAAATATAACTATCCACTGGATGTATTCAGCAATCGCATAGTGTGTTTCCGCGAAACAAAGTAGCAAGGAGTGTTTAATGGGCTTGCTATCACTGTATCAGTGAAGATGAACGCTGGTCTATGTGTACCAATGTATAAAAATTTACAGATAGTATGTCAGAAAGGAAACCTGATGCAACAAGAACATTGGGTGGGTAAATGTGGTGAAGGCTGGACAAGCACAAGAACACTGTGTAAAAATGGAGCTTCAGCAGCAGCATCTTAGTTGCTTGTTGCCCATCAATCCATGCATGCCTCTATTACACAGCATCAAAAGTTCTTTAAGTAAAAAAAAATTTTTTTTAAAAAGGATGTTATAGAATGGCACATTACAAATCCACTGCAATCATTGTTTACCAGATAACCCATACTGTTTACAGCAGAATACAGCCGTGCATGTTTCCACGCCTGTTGCCAACTGCCTAGCCGTACTACTACAGCAGTGATGCTGCCACGTGTAGGGTTCACCTTGCGGTGGATAGCTTGTACCATGGCTCTCTGAGATATGGAGTGTATTCAGGTGTTTACACTGACTGGTTTCGTGTACAGTCTGCAAAAAAAAAAACAGAAGGAAAGCTCCTGCTATGTCTATTTAGTGTGATAACTGTCTAATCATATAGCTTTATAATTAAAATAGGTAAATTAACCTATTTTTATACTTTGACAATGACCCAAGTAATCAACTACAATGAAATTGCATTGTGAAAATGATAATGCAAACTAGGCTTTAGATTAGGCAATTCCAAAAGGATTAAATTAGCCGGGCTTCATATGTACTGGGTGGTTGCATGATTCAGCTGTCTAAAGGGCCAGTGAACAATCCCAAGGTCCAAAATTTGTGTTGAGATAAGCACGAACACGGTGAACATGAACTACATGAACATGATGCCTCAAATTTTGCGAACAAGTGCTGTAATAAGGAAGGAAGCTATGATGGATAGAACAACCTTTTCATGGCTGCTTCAACCGGTTTTGGTTTCTCGCTCTGCCTCCCTACCCTTCCCCGCTACAGAGAAAAGGTAGGCGTAGCTTGCTGTAATGACTACTCACTGGTGTGCACAGCCAAACCACACAAGTGCAAGGCCAAGGCGCAGTTCCAGAGCACTGATTTAGATCAATCAATGAGTCCACTGCTTCATCTAGTTCCTCAATAGGAAAACTGACGTCACGTTTAGCAGGAGAAGAGGACTAGTCAAGTGCTAGTGAGCGGTGCGGGGAATTGTTTTCGAAAGAAAGCACCTGTGCGGCAAGCACTGCTGGGATATTTGCAAAAAGTGATTGTCGTGGCATTCTCTACGAATGAGCGCGCTTATTTGGGAGCTGTGAAAAATGAAGTTGGAGCCTGTCTACTGAACCTTTAAAGATGTTAATGTGTCCTATAGGGTAAGACATTTCTGTGCTTCCATACTTTAAGATTAACTGCATCACGTCGAACCTAGGGTTTGTGTATGTTCAACTCCTCATACAAGCTGTGTATATTCTGCTAACTTCACGTATTTGGAACTAGTGGCAAAATACAGCAATACATCCCTCCTATGTGTACACTACAGTTCCTACACTTTAAACATTCTTATTACACTACAAGTTTAATATGCATAAAAAAGAAGAAGAAGAAGAAGAGAGAGAGAGTAGAGTAATGTAGTGCTTCAAAATGGCTTCTTCTATGCCTGTGATGCTCATTTCTGAGAGGCATGGCAAAAGAGCAAACATGACAGCAGGTCCAACATGAATAAAAGCTGAGGCACCAAGTAGCTATTACAACATACCATAAATAAGAAATAACCCGAGAGCCTTGTTATGGCAGGCATGTGCAAGGGCAGGGGGAGCTTCAAAATTATTTTTGTAATCTGCTGTTACTGAACTATAAAACATAACATGCAATGGTGAAAACAAATTCATGATGCACGTGCACCTCATACGGCAAACAGCTTGCTCAATCTCCTTAGTGACAGCAGATGACAAACACTGGTTGCCTACTGCTATAAAAGAACACAGTTGATGCTTTGGAGTACATCGCTGAATTCCTTCCTTCTATGAATTTTTATAAGCATTATATTGAGAATTAAAAGTTGAATTGAACTGAAATTCCCGGCCGAGATGCTTAAAGACTCAGTGAAAACATATTTAGAGTTAAAATGCAAAGATAAGAATCAGCAATATCTATAATCCCGCTTCTTTCTTCCCACACCATTTAAATAATGCACAAAGTTAGAGCTGGCAACACAGCAAATCAATAAGAGCATTGCAAATATGAAAAGGCTTCATTATGCTCACTGTGTGGTGTTCCAGGTTGAAATGGATTTAACCGTGGTTCTTGGTGGTGCAAGCCAAAGAGAAAAAGCGGGGAAGAATGGGAAGAGAGAGAGAAAGAGAAAAGCAATGTCTAAGACAAGCAGACAACTAATATAAAGGCTTTGGCTTAAGCTTCTCAGATCACTGCAACAGGGTAACCACTCACCAGGCTTACAATCAGGACACCTAGCACTGAGTAGCAGGCTCAAGGCACAAATCCAACTTCATCTTCTATTTACTTTTAGTAGATGTGATAGAACAAGTGCAACTGTGACTGCACTTTATGTCAAATGACATAGAAACATTCGCTTCTTTTGACTACTTACTGCAAATTACACAAAGACGGCCACAGTTTCATGTCAGCTGACCTAAACCCTTACACCATGATTCAGAAGCAATAAATGAGGAATAAATTCTGATCAATAGTAGTAATCTCTGCTCTTCACTCTTTTCACAACTATTGTCATTGAAGTGCATGTAAACGTAACAACACCCCAGCTTTTGGAAAGAGCTTAAAGGTGCCTAGAAACACCTCCCCGAGCCAGCATAGAATGACCCCAGCATGAAACTATGTTGTGTCACAAATGCTCCACCCAAAAATTGTTTGAATTTTTAAAGTATAAGCAGAGTTAGAAGTAGCTATCACATGCATGAAGCGGCTTTCTCTCTTCTTTTGTCTCTCTAGAAAGCTGCCCATGGGGAAACAGTAAAGGCACAGGGGTCCAACAAAAAGTTGTGTTGCTGCGCATGAAAGTTGGCCACTAAGCAGAAGCTGCATGTACACGATCGCGACAAGTGACATGACCAATGTCCCCTGTCACACTGCTTGTCACCTGTAAAATCAAACCCTGTGCAAGCCATGGCTTGAGCAATGTATAAAGCAATGGCTTTCCGGTGTTGCCAGCTACTGTGTACCATAGCAGAGTTCATGCACATAGTAATAATTTCAACTCAAATGGTTAGCTTTGCTAAGTAACGTTAAATAGGTTTGAATATATTGTACTAGTTTTGTTTTCTTTTAATTTTTGACAGCTGTTTGCAAGGGCACCTGTGTGAGAACTGGCAGGACGTCACTCCCGTACAGCTTGTACTGGCTGCTTGCGATTGGCTGTTGCTTGTACGACTTCTGGGCGACGACAACCGTCCTTATATTTTCAAAAACAAAGTGATCGACGAAGCGACCCGTAGCGCGACAGCCCATTTCGTGACATATCGTGCACAAAACTGCACATATGCAGTTTCAGCTTTATCCCTTCTGTTTGTGGTGTGTGTAGTGGGAGGGAGTACAAGGGGCTTTCAATAAAGATTTCCCCTGACTCACTACTATTTATTGCAGGATGCTGAAACTGCGCATGTGTAATGACATAGGTCACTATAGGCCACGTGTCAGCGTGCAACTCTGAACTAATAACGGTCTTTCTACTACAGGTGCTGAAATGGTGTGAGGTGTGATAATGGCTGCAGTGGAATACAGAGCAGTCATCAAGCTCCTGTACTTGAAAGGCCGCACTCCAAGGGAGACGGACTTCGGTGAAAACAGCTCCAATTGCAGGGCGACCCCACTCCGTTATCGATGAACACACCATCCAGCAAGTGGAAACCGCCATTTTGGAAAATCGCTGCGTAACCGTTCGAGACCTAGCCCAAAATGTCAAAATTAGTGTGGGGTCCGTGGAAAAAAATCATTCAGGACCATCTTCATATGCGTAAGGTATTCGCTCGCTGGGTTCCCTGGCTGCTCACACCTTTTCAAAAGCAGGAATGAGTCGAATGCTCCCAGGCTCTTTTGACCATGTGCCATGGAAACCAGGAGGACCTTTTCAACAGACTGATTACACAAGTTGAAAGCTGCGTCCATCACTATGATTCGGAGACTAAAGTCCAGCTGATGCAACGGAAGCACTTGGACTCACCGCCTCCAAAGAAGGCACGCGCCCAGCCCTCAGCGGGCAAGGTCATGCTCACAGTCTTTTGGGGCCAGCACGGAGTCGTCTTGATGGATTTCCTAGCAAAGGGTGCCACGATTACTGGGGCATACTATGCTTCACTGCTGCGGAAATTGCGGGAGGCCATCAAAAGTAAGAGACGTGGCATGCTCACCACAGGTGTCCGTCTACTGCAAGACAATGCCCCAGTTCACAACTCGCATGTTGCCCAGATGGAAGCATGCCGCTGTGGCTTTGAAGTTCTACCGCATCCCCTCCCTATTCACCCGACCTCACACCATCGGACTTCCACCTCTTTCCAACAATGAAGGCATATTTGAAGGGCAAGCATTTTCCAGATGATGAGACTGATTTCTGAAGTCACAACAGTCACAACGCTTGTAGAAGTCGTGACTTCTACAAGTGAGGTGTTTACAGTTGCATAAAAAGATGGAAGAAGTATGTGTCCCTGGGTGGCACCTATGTAGAGAAGGACTAATAAATCTGCCAAGTTTTGTTGCTCTTCGTCCACAGGAAGTATGTCAGGGGAAATCTTTATTGAACGCCCCTCGTATTTCTTTTTAATGTACTAGCTGCTACTTTTCCTTTCAAACATGTCTGGCCTCACTACAACAGCTTGGGTAGCTCAAGCTAATTGATTGTTTATGTAAATGGGGGAAAAAAAAGGGGGGGGGGAACATGAGAGAATATGTATTATCAGGAAATATACAATACAAAGCCATTACACATGTTGCACTTTGGTCTTCCAAAACTTGTGGCACTTTGACACTATGATACACAGTGTTTGCTGTCATAAAATGTTGTGGCAAATGTCACTGTTTGCCTTGAGAGTGTCTGCGGGAATTCCGTCATGAAAAGATGTGCGCAGATTTCTCCGTTAGGGGGTCGAAATTTCACTGCAACACTCCCTCCTCTCAACACCCTGCCACTGAGGTAACTTTGGTAAAAACCCAATGCAATATGTATGGGGCAGATTTGGTGCCCCTCTTTAGGCGATTAGCGGGGGCGGCCACCACCTCTGCCCCCCCTCCCCTCGTATGCACACCTATGCCTTTATGCCTGTGCCGTGCCTGGCAGTGCATAGGTGCGGTGCACATTCTGTGTAGCCAACGCAGTGAAGGTGGTGCTGCTTTAGTTCCTGGAGACGATGCTCCTTTGAAGCAGGCTCATACAAGGATGTGGCAGTGAATGCTGGCACAGAATATCAGGGTAGTCAACTACTAAAAGCATCCAGCAGGCTTTACAACAGTAATATGACCTTCAAAGCTAGTGGGCAGACAACTGAAGCTGCTTATAGTGATAGAACTGCCAGCAACAAGCTTTGCGGCCATTATTATCTTTTCATGCATTTCTACTTCTTATCGTTATCTGTCCCATCAAAGTTATAATCATTGGTTTGCCTGCTTTTGCAACCAAAAATGCATAAGAGGCACAGTTCATTCTTACACAAGAAACAAAAAGCATGGCATTAGATTCCATCCTATTTGCTCAACAGTGTTTTTTTTGCCATCTCTCCGTAACGTTCAATGCAGAGTTCACCCATAAGAACTCAATTATTATTCCTCAACCGATGTTTACTAAACTTTCATTTGTGTTGCGTGTTGCATGTTGGCAAGGAGCAAGGAAGTTGTTAAGTGGAAATTATAGAATCAATATGCTTTACTAAAAAAACAAAAAAAAATAAACATGCTTTTAAGTGAAGCTAGGACTGGCAAGTTAACCTTGTTCATGACAACAGTGGCGTCAAGAGGATTTCTGGGAATGGAAACAAGCATGACCATACCAAAGCACACACTCTGTGCAGTACCTAGCTTCTCATTTCACTTTTTTCGCGATTTTTATAAAAAGAAAAATAAAGGCATCTACACAAGATATGAAAGTCTCACATTTCAACTACAACACATCTCCAAACTTCAGCAGTTCACAAGACACCTAGGCACACATTGCCATCGAATGCTTTCAAGGGTTGTGTCAATTGTATGTAATCTCCGTCCAATACACAGCATGTGGTATGCATATACAGTGGCTACGCAAGCTTATTCATGCCACCCATAACATCACCTGCACAAAAAAATCTGTGTGTGTCAAAACATATCAGCAGGCTGTTGGCCCCAAGCCTGCAGAACATCACCTAACCATTCACACATCAGGCAAGCCAAGCCAAAGTTTACAGCAAAGCGATCGCATATGTTAAAAGTCAAGCTGGCAGTCCAAATCAGTCAGTATGTTGGATGGTGGCTCGCAGTGTTTAAAGATTGAAATGTGGCACCAAATTATTTATTTATTTATTTATTTATCTATACATACTGCAGCCCTTTAGGGCTATGGCAGGAGTGGGCGTGCATACATATATACAGAAATATGCGAACATTGAAACTGACAAGTAGCAACAAGATATGAACGGGTAAAACGAACTATACATCATAAACGGCATTCAAAAATTCAGAAATTGGTAAACAACGAACTTCGGCAGGCAACAAATTCCATCCGGCAGTCACAGGTGTACACAAACACACACACAATGAGCGTGAAGGTAAGTCAGCATGAGCACCATTTGTACACATACCAGCAGCTAATTGTGGATCAGCAGCTACTATGCGAGGCCTCAACACTCTGTGTACTTGGCCTAGACATTACTGCCTCAGGATATGCTCAAGCTTGGCTCAAAAGTGTGAAACTACAGGCCGCAGAAACACTGCATTTGATGGCAGATTGCAAAAAAAATCTGGTGGTGCCAATGCCCGCATGGCTTGCCTCCTCGTCCAGTCTATGGGGATGGTGCACAAGGCCAGGCGGCTCCACCGTCGCCCCCTGCGTACAGCGCCAATGCGGGCGCTCCTCCGTCGTTGGGGTGATAAGGCTCCCTCCCGCACCTTGTGCGTGCCTGCTTTTGCTAGGGTGGCGTCGTCTGCGTGCGTTCCGCCGCCGCTTTTAACTGGTTTTAAGACTGTAGAAGGTTTGAAAAATGTCTTCCGTGGGGCTAATATTGCTAAAGGAAAACTTTTATACGAGGCAGGCCATGTGCATCAAGTTAAAGAAAGTGTGTCTGCGAACGGAAGCCTGGTGACTGGCCGATGTGTCTCCCAAAACGATTCAAAATATTCCAAGCGAATACTCTGAAAGTTCTAAGATTGCTGGGCAGGAAAGCAAGAAAGGTGATTTTTATTGCAATCCTTGTTAATTTTTAATTATTTGTTATCTGTACGTATACACTATTATCGATATATTATCGACTTATGTGAAATTTCCATGTATGTAGTAAAATAAAGGAACTTGAACTTGATTGGTCCCATAAAAAGCTTCACAATCAAGCAGTGAAAGTTTGTAGCTGTATCCATTACGTATGAGCATAGTGCTTGTGTGCGCGTGTTGGAAAGAGAAGTGAAGCCACGGACTGCAAGATCTCGTTTGTTTATTTCCATTATTCGTACTTATACTAGTGAGAAAACGCAGCGCCGGTGCCAGGAAGCGTCGACAACGTGCGCCCATTTATTTATTTCTAAACAATGAAGGCTGAACTAAGCAATATGTTTTTAACTCGTTTTGAAAGATTCTGTTAGAAACCAAAAAGAAAGAAAGAACGAGAAACACGACTGGAAAGAAAACAGCAGGACGCCTTTCAGTGGCTTTTGTTGTCCGGTGCCTCAACTCCTTCGTGCGTCGTCCAGGCCAGCAGGTGGATGCAAGTTGCACATGCCCGTTTTTAACGAGCTTTTCTTCTTTTTCATTTATTATCCTTTTTTTTTTTTTTTTTGCAAGGGGCATTCCAGTAGATTGGTGACGGTCCTTGTTCTGGTGTCAGAGTACCAACGAAAGGAAAGACCGAACCATTCAGTTACTTGGCAGGGCTATAGGGAAAAAAAAAGGAGGAAAAGAGCAGCAGCAGCGCAGGCCGCGAACGATAAGAACGGAGCGCCTTAGTCCAGACGGATATGCGTGTCGCAGCCTGGTATCCATCTCCCATGCAGGCGGCTTGTTAAAGACAGCGCGAACCGTTGCAAATTGACAACACATGTCGTCTGCTAGTACAGTAGCGTTACCGGAACGCGCGCACCAACTCCCTCTCATCCACAACCCACCTTTCACATACTCCATGCAGAATGCCGTGGGATCCCCCTGTCCGGAACCACATAGTTGTTACTACACGATAGTTTTCTTTTTCTTATTTTTTTCTGAAAACAGACCGTCGCATTGCAAACTAGCACAACATGTCGTCTGCTAAGGAGAGAGTGTCGACGGAACGCGCGCAAGTGACCGCGCTTCTCCTTCCGCATTGCGCTTTCTCGGCGGCTGTAAATATTTGTCCCCGGTGATCTGCTGTAAGTATTCTTGCGGCCGAGAACACAACGAACCTTGTTGCTGAACACCGAGCCGTAGTACGACGACGGTTAGAAGAAAAAGAAAGTGCGGGAAAACGTGAATAACTTCGCTCTAAAGCTACCGCCAGCCCTGCGATCGAAGCTTCTATCACCCCAACGATGGGCGTGCCGCCGCGAGAGGCGCTCCCGTCGGCGGAGAGTTACAAGTGCACCATCCCCATACTGCAGCCACAGCTCGTCCATTGTTCCCGACTGCATCACCTCACAGTGACCGCATAGACTCACCTGGAGGTCACTAACCATGAAGCCATGCATGCCATATCTGGACTGCCACGGCAATCCAAATGCTACAGGCTGAGTCCTAACTCAGCACTATGGACAAGCTGCTGCATCAGCGCTGCATTGCTCGCCATCTCAAACGATCAATGTTCTGTTTGGCCACTGCTTTAGCCAGGTACATGGGATACGTAATACACAATCCAGCTCCTGCAACAACCACTATCCCCCCATGGAACATGCCTTTACAGATGATCAGTTCCTCGCTGAGCGAATGCTCAAGCCTCTCATTTTCATCGTGCCAATGATCAAGACGATGCAACTGTTGTAGCATACACTGATCCCAGTGTTAGTGGCACCACGATTCATACAGTCCTTGTGTGGCCCGAGGCAGACCAGACATTCTTGTATGTTGCAGATCCTGCACCGCCAACCTATCTTGCCGAGCTTCCTACTATACGTGATGGACTGGCCACATTGCTTATGACCCTTTTGCTACGGTGCCATAGGCCATCGGACTGAGTTCCAATGACTTCAAGAGGCTCAAAATAATTATACTCTGTGCCATACAGGCCACTATGTCCCATCAGGCATACTCTTTAAGCACTCCTCTTTCAGTTTTCTTTGTCTACATTTTCCATGCCGTTGCGTCGCCGCAAATGAAATTCGATCCAAAGGTAACATTGAGATGCGCAAAAATTGTGGTGCGGTGCGCTGCAAGCTACTGTAGCATGTGCTTTGGCCATTTCTGCTGCCTGTTTTTGCAACCCCAGCAGTGGTAGTGACTCAAGTGAATATCTGCAAGAGTAAGGTTGTAGTTTTGACTAAGATGCGACAGCTAAGTTACCTCCAACTGCAATATGTGCTCCAATGCCAGCGTCGTTTTTTGACTTCGCGCAGTATATATAAAAAGAATACACTTCATAGTTGACGATTCCTACAGTAATCCTCATTATAACGAAATCACTTTACTCAAAATATCACTATATTCTAAATTTGATCAGCGTGGTGACAAATAATGCACGATGGAACGAGAAAACGTACTACTACACACAGCGTCCATAATGCTAGTGCTGGCTTGAAGTCACTCAAGCAACTAAAGTTCCTTTATGCCGCTGGACATCGGCCCCATCGCCAGCTCGCCACCGTTTCCACCGCCCATGTACAGCTGTGGTTGAGCCAGGTAGAGCGCGCATTGGGATCTGCGCTGGAGTACTGCAGGCCATGCGATTGCGTGTTGCTTCATGCTTTAGGCGTGCATTTGTGACGAACAGTTAGAATGGCACTGCTAGTCTCAGGGCGAAAATGTCAGACTTTATAGCAGAAAGTTTGGCAAAAGGTCAAGTCCCTTGATAAAATTTAGAGAATGACGGCCAGCAGCAGTGCCTGACAATGATGACCAGACTTCAAGTGATTTCTGTGAGGTGGTGCAGAGGATCGCTAGCGAAGAAGTCTAAGGCGCCTTTGAGTTAACTCAGTGTCGCACAGGCATTTTAATCACGATCAACAATCCAAATTGGATGCTACTACGCAGTCAGTCTCTTAATCACGATTAGGCCCGATTTGGATCGAGATGACCACCATCTTAACTGTGATTAGGCTGATGTCAGCGCTGAACTGATTATATTGGTGTCACATGGGCACTTTTAATCACAGTCAATGCCATTCTGGTTTATGCGCTGCTCCACGGTCATTTTTAATCTCGATGAGGCCCGATCTGAATCAAGACAATTGTGATCTGTGCATCGATTAGGATCCCAGAGCGCTATTTGGCTGACGTCAGCACCAAATTAAGTCCGGATTAGTTATACCATGTAGCAGCAACCGCTGTTGATCACGATCAAGAAATCTGATCCGGATCAATGTTGATTGCCATTAAAAATGACCCTCTGACACCAGTGTTAATTTGGACCACCCAGCAGCTATCCATCACAGTTGACAGTAATCAAGAAAGCTGATCAGGATCAGCACTGATAATGATTAGAAATGTCCTGATCGCACCGGTATGATTTCCACTGCCCGATCCTGTTGTTCCAGATGTCACTACAGCTAGGGTTGTAGAAGTAACTGGCATTGTTGGTGGCTGTCCTTTTAGCACCTACATAATGTTTTCATTTCCTTGGAATTGTAGTACAATTTAGACAAGATTTTTTTAAGCTTTGCATAAGTGGTCGCTTATATCAAAGTCCCTCTTATAATGCATTTTTCGCCTACCAGTTGACTTCATTATAAAGAGAGATTACTGTACTTTTTCTTTGTGTTTAGGGGCTGAACAACGTAAGCTCAGGATATTTTGACAAATACACCGCATAACATCAGGTTTTCATCCACAATACAGCTGTAACAGCGCAATCGGGACGGAGACGCGTTGATATTGAAGAACATACGATTTTTTCCTCCTTTACCGAGATGATCAAAACATCGGAGAACGCAAAAAAACATGGCTGAATGCATATTTGGACCAACAGACAGTTTCAGAATGATGCCTCCAGAAAGGAAGTTGCTCCAAACAGAGATACTGAGACTTTGGAGCCCACATAAGTCAAAACCTATGTTGGCTCCAAAAGTAATCAAAAAGATACTTTTTGTCCACTAGCATGACGCTGGACTGTGTCAATCAACTTGATGGGTCAATCAACTTGATGAAAACTGAATTTTCCTGCTGTGGACATAGCGTCCATAAGCAGCTGCACCAATTTCCAGGAGCAGTGAAAGACAACCCAACAGCCCCAGGATTTTCTCGAAGCCCTAGCTTTGACCAAATAACATTTTGAGAAAAATAAATTCAGTGTGTAGTGGGAAACCAGGAACACGTGCAATTTAGTGGGACACGACCTTAGCATGAGAGGCGAGTCCTGATCTCGACCTTCAACACTGGCCAGGACTGTGACTGCTGCGATCGTCATAACACCTTTCCATCGTCTATCTAATACCCCTGACAGACGGGAGAAAGTAAAGTGCTTTGAAGTGAACCCCTTTTTCTACTCTAAAGGACCCTCTGCAGAAAGTAGTTGCGCCGATGACACACGGCAGCGTGTGAACTTCTTTAGGTGGTTCTTAAGACAAACGCCGCAAAAAATGGCACTCCTTGTTAAAACAGCAAGATAGTGAACATTTTTAAAAAGTTCTGCATTTAATTACCTTTAGCGATTGTGGATCGTAAAAATATCGTTTTTATTGCTGATGGCTTATAATGTTGATGGTTCATTTCACGCCATGAGGAAAAAGATAATGACTGCCGAAATCCCGCATGGCGGCGATGTGAGCGTTCGAGAGTGCGGTAAAAATAAATCTTTGCGGCCCGACAAATCTCATTAAACGGCTAAAAGCTAAAGCTTATACGCAAGGAAAGAAAATACTTGCGGGGTGTTGTAATTTTGTGAAAAGTTCTCTCCCATTTACGGGTCGTGTACGCTGTTGGTGAGAGTACGCCTTTACGCTCGAAAAGTAGATAGCCGATCTACCTTTCTGCAAAGGAACTTTGCCGGAAAGGAGATACTCCTTTGTCGTGTGTCACTGGGCATGAACGCCTTTCCGGCAGATGTCCCCTTACCTAAAGTACTTTATCATGCCCGTGTGTCAGGGGTATAAGGCCAATAAACCCCATCTCACACACGATGACACATGACACGACGTCATCTAGATAACACAAACATATCTGCCATTTTAGACCACGTGAAATGCTCTCCATGCATATATCATTCGCTCAAAAGTTGAAAGCGCATTGCAAAGTCTAAATGGCATCGCTCTGAATTAGTACAGGCCACCCGGAGTGAAGAACGCAGTCCGGGGACGATCACATTCAGCCATCTGAACTTGCCAATAACCCCATTGTAAATTGAGTGAAGAAAACAATTCAGGGCCTTGTAGACAATTGAAAGCATAGTTTATGTGGGGGAAAGGGTAATTCTGTTGAGGCGCCGGCAATTCACACAATCTAATGGAGCAGTCTTTTTTTCTTGACCAGTACAACAGGGGATGACCAAGGGCTACAAGAAGGCTTGACGATGCCATGCTGAAGCATGCTGTTAATTTGCTCGGTAATTACATGATGCTCCACTGGTGATACCCGGTAGAGGCGCTGGCACAAAGGAGTGTTGGTCCCAGTGTTATTTCTGTGAATAATGGCATCTGCTTGACCTATTCATGCATGGCGCAAGTCAAACGAACTTCGAAACTTGTTGAGAAGGGCAAGAAGCTGCGCACGTTGGTTCGGAGCGAGGTTGCCATTGATGGAATGGAGAAATACAGTCCGAACACGGATATATCAAACTCGAAGGGGATCGCGAATTAGTTCGATATATGAAAAATTCGATATAAAAAAATACAGGCCTCGAGACCTTACCAGTGGCAGATGATCACCTATAATCGGCGCATTTAAGAATGACAACTAATTCCGCACACATGATGCAACAGAATGTTTTATTTGCGTAAAAAAAAATCGCTTATCTTGGCCTGCTTCTTCATCTTCGAAATGAAGTTGAAGACGCTGGCCTCGATATTATCGAGGCTGTCCAGGTGCGACAGCCTGGTCCCCTTCATGTCGCTGCAACAACGGCGAATCAAGCCGAATGCTGCCGCCACTTCAGCGGCAGAGTACGCACGTGCAGCCGCCACCTTGTCCGGACGATTTTCGTCGCCACCTCAGCTGTCGGCCTGGGCACCCTGGGTCCCTGCGACCGCAATTACAATGTCCTCGTCAGCGAGGCTCGCAACAGCCTGAACATTGCAGTCCGCTTCCACGAAATCATCCGCAGACACTTCGGAACAGCAGCCGGGAAGAGGGACGCCAACTCGCGAAATGTGGCGCCTATGCGCTCCTCGTCTCCTCCTTCACAGGTTTACGCAAGTTCCGCTGTCACGAAGCCAGCCTTCTGGAAGCAGCTGGCGAGTGTGTCCATCTTCACGTCTCACCAGGCGCCCGTCATCATTTGAATGGCACCAAGCAGGTCAACCTTCAGCTCGGTGCCCCTGCGGAGGTTGACCAGCAGCGTATCAAGGAGTCGCCTCCTGTAGCCCACCTTGAAGGACTTTATGATGCCCTGGTCGAGCGGTCGCAGCTTCGCTGTCGTGTGGGCCGGCAGAAACTTCAGCTTGATGTTTTTGAGCTCGTAGGTGGTGCGGTGGGCAGATTTGATTGATTGATTTATGGGGTTTAACGTCCCAAAACCAGCTCTGATTATGAGAGACGCCGTAGTGGAGGTCTCCAGAGATTTCGACCACCTGGGGTTCCTTAACGTGCGCTGACATCGTACAGCACACGGACCTCAACATTTTGCCTCCATCGAAATGCAGCCGCCGCGGCCGGGATTTGATCCCGTGACCTTCGGATCTGCAGCCGAGTGCCATAACCACTAGACCACCGCGGCGGGGCACGGTGGGCCGAGCAGTTGTCCACAAGAAGGCAAGTGTGACACCCCCGACTTGCCCAGCTCGACGTCCCACGCTTGCAGCCATTCCGGAAACAGCTGACGCATCATCCACACCTTCTTGTTCGAGGTGCAGCGAACGGGCAGCTGCTTAGAGTTCTTGAAACAGCGTGGTGCCCTTGCTTTCCTGATCACAAAGGGCCGGAGCTTCTGAGACCCATCCATGTTGGCTGCCAGCAGAACGCTCACGCGGACTTTACTCATTTTGCCGCCACGACACGTGCTACCCCGGACGTCGAGTCTTGCTCAGCAGCATTTGCCAAAATAGACTGGTCTCATCAGCGTTGAAGATTTCCGTGGGTGAAAACTTCGCCAAAATTTCCGGCCACTCCTTCGTCATCCACTGCTGGATGTCCTGGCTGCTGACGACTTTGCGTTTGCCAGAAATGGTTTTGCCGACGATGTAGCAGTGTTGCTTAAATCAGTGAAGCCACCCGGTGTTGTCTTCGAAATTGCCTTCACCGAGCGCAGTGGCTAACCATTTGGCCTTAGAAATCAGCATTGGGCCATCCACAGGAATGTAGTTCGCGTGCACTTCAAAGAACCAAGCATAGAGTGCCTTTTCTACTGTCCCGTGGGCAGGAGCGCGCACACGACAGGCTCCCGACATTCGCTGCTCTGCCGCCTTTGCCTTGATATCCGCCTTGTTCATCAACAAGGTGCTCAGAGTGCTCCGTGGTATCCCAATGTCGTCCGTCACCGTTGAACTTTTTTCGCCTGCCTCAACATGCTGTATGGCTCTCAACTTCGTCACAAAGTCAAGGTTCTTGCGCTTCTTGTTTGCTACACGAGAAGTCGAAAATTCAAGCAGTCCGCGGCGCCTTTGCACAGCACGCACGCAAAAGAGGAATACGGTGGTATGCGACAACTCGCGGAAGTGAACTCCGCCAACAAAGCGCTCGCGATCAGTCGCGACGGCGGCGATGGCTACCCGGGCTACCTGTGAGGGCAGCAGCGATGTACGAAACACGCGAGCTGTGGTTGGCTGAGCAAATACGAAAGGTGCGGGCTGTGGTTGGCTGATCAAAACTCACAAAACAGCAAAAAAAAAAAACAAGAAAGAAAAGGCGGAAGGAGGAGGCCGCCGGCTCCTTCGTTTCTGTTCTAAAGAAAAAAAAAGCGAAAGGAGGAGGCCACCGGCTCCTCCGTTCCTGCTCTCCAAGCCGACGGTAACACAGAGAAAGCATGAGAAAGAGAGAGAGAAAAAAAAGAAAAAGCAGAGCCATTCTGCAAGTTGGAGAACGCACCCAGCAAAAGTACAGTTCGAGCCCTCTTGCCCTCAAGTTTTTCGACCGTTTCGGGTGTCGGCGGAGGCACAGTGCCACGAAGGTGGCGAAGGTCGCAGGGTGCAGCGAGTTCCGAAGCGCACCTTCCAGCTCGCGCGACATTCAATATATCCGATGGCGGGTAAAAATGTCGTTCGATATAAACGTGCGACTTTCTACACTTTTACAAAGGATATTCAAGGGGACAATTTACGAGTTTGATATAGCCAAAAATTCGATAATGTGGGTTTGATATATCCATGTTCGACTGTATGTCTAAGGAGATGGCTTTGGAAGAAGGGAGAGCTGTCAACGCGTTCAGCTCAGACTTCAGACTTGGCCCGGAGGTATCAATAGGCACGAAAACACCATCGTCGACTGGCTGAACATAACCAAGCATCTCAGAGGGCATGATCTGGCATTTGAAACAACTATGCCAGAGGCATTGTGGTGAAGCGCTAGGATGGCAAATGGCAGTGACATGTGATGGTGGCAACTAAATATGTCTGATGACGTGAACAGAACTGTAGTGTCAAAAAAGGCGTCAGAGTAAACAGGAACGACGGCATTGCGAGGGGGGAATGTCAGTGTCAGCAACCACAACAAGTTTCTCAACACCAAGTACGGTATCATCGGCAAAAGGTACAACGCAAAATACAGAGTTCCACTTGAGCACGAGTGTAATCGATAATTGTGCGATAAGAAATCCCATCTGAGGATCACACCATGCGAACACGAAGCTAGCAACTAATTGAATGGTGTACAACATGTCTCAAATGACGACTAGCTGTACATGCGGCAACTGGGCAAATTTGCTGTGCACTTGAAGTGCTGAGGGGAAAGCATGTAAGCGGTGTTGTCACTATACGAAGAGAGTGGCGAAGTTTCCGGCTAATCACAGATATAGTGGTACCAGTATTCACGAGCGCAAGAGTTCGTACACCTTCAACAAAAACTTCGATGATGTTTCAGCCTCTGCAAGGGAGCCTTTTTCCCAATGAAGACAAAGTATGGCCTCTTTTGTACGTTTTCATAGGTGACACAAGGATCCCACGTTTACGTGAGGAAAGTTTCCATTGGTGCAGGTGAGGGTGCGCTCTGTTGTCTATATTACAAATGATTCAAGATGAAGCCATGAGGCTAAATTCCTTTCTTCATAGATGATGTTCGTGATGTTCCAATCAATTACGCGGCCAGTTTTCTCCATGTTCCACTAATAAATTGAATGCGACATTTTTTTTCTTTACATCATAATGGTGTTGTTTCACACTCTGCTCGAAATTGCCCCATCCCGCCTCCAAAAACATGATCAAATCCTGCGCAATGCATGCTGCAGGATCTTTTTTTTTTCTCTTAGCAGTTTGTCTTTTACCTTCACCAGTACGTGCCTTAGTGTGTGTGCTGGCACGCGAGTGATCTGCATGTTGCATCCGCTGAAAACACGGGCCAAAAATTCGCTACACCTGGGCACATATGGTACTAGCACTTGCTCCTCGGGAGATGTGTCATCTCAACGTGCAGAGCGTGAAAGTCTCTTAAAGAGTGAACAAAAGTCGCTGGGTATCTGCTAGACACAGTCGCAATGCGCTTTCCTGATGTCAGGTGCAGCATCTTTTGGGTTTGTGCAGATGCGGTTTGCTTGAATAAGTAATGAAGAAACGATATATTGTTTGTGGGACGCCGTATGTATGGAATTGAAATTCACATAACGGCCAATGTGGGTTGCTTTTTTGTGCACTAAAAACGATAATGCATGCTTGTTGAATTTAGCTAGTATGTCGAAGAAAAGAGGTTGGCCCTGCTGTGCGTCCTCGACAGTGAACTTGATAGCGGCATAATGCAGCTATCAAGTTTACTGTCGAGAAGGCAGCATTCATATCGTTCAAATGTTTCACGAAGGTTGGCAAAGCTGGCTTGCAAAACACATTTACATGATCAAACATAGGCCTGCCGGCGCACCACTGCTGCAAACGAGTATGCAACGACAAATGAAAACTGTGTCAATTTTTTTTTCTTTTTTAGCTGTGGACAAAAGGGAAGAAAAAAAACAGCATAGTGTACAAGTATACTAAAACACACAGGCCCATTTTATTATTATGCCATGTTAGGAAAGAGCTTACAAGAATTCTGACTATGGCAATGACCAAACACTATCAGCAAATGAATTAATACAACCAATAGCATGTGCAAAACACTAAATATGTTGGTGGACAAGTTGAAAAGTGAAAGCTTTCGAGCATAAGTTTGAAATCTCGAGTTATGAGTAAAAGAAGCGCTGACAAAAAAGTTAAATGACTCATTACACATTAATTAGTGAAGTAGCAAAACAAGTTAAAACAATATAAGCATGTAGTAAAGTTTGGCGATTCACTCTTCTACAGCACTGAAAGTGACTGAATCTAACAGGAGAAAGTGATGGATCCTGCCTTACTGTAAATTTGACCACCTTTGTGAAAATCTCATCCTCCCAATCTCCCATCCTCCCAATCTCATCCTCTCAATCTCCCTTTATAAACTGTAGTAAAAGTGTTTGCAAAAGCCAAATGTGCTTTGCACCTATGACACAACCTTCTGGAAAATGAAGTTCCGGATATAGGTCCCTGGAGAAAAAAGATAACTAGGAGGTGGTGTCAAGCGACTCTGCTAGTCTCCTCAAGGCAACTTCCTTTGTCACTGTCCCTCCCACTTTCAGCGCTTCATGAATGGTGCCTCTTGGGAAGGATTAGACCTCGCAAGGTTGTTGGACCCCTCGTGGCTCCTTGATAACCAGTAAGTTTCTGCAGTGCCTGCAATTCACGGCTGGGCACCTTTACCATACATGAATTTACTGCTGGCCCATCATATGGCTGGTGCCTATTTCTCATGATGCCTCCTTAAATTAGTTATGACTAGGCTTCACGATTGTCATGTGATGCCCTAACTTTTTTCTTGCTCCATGTATAAGCCAACCAATGAAAGGAGGATAGGTACTATGCTAGTAATTACACGGCACAAAAGCAAGTATATTACATATCTTGTTCCAAGATAAAACAGCTATAATATTCCTACTGCGCTAAAAGCACTTTTTTGGATGCTTATGAAGATCACTAATGTTTTTTTACACTAGACTCCTTCAAAACATGGACACAATGATGCGCAATATATTTCCAAGGCTTTGTGCACTGTAGTCGCATCTCATTGCATCCAATCAATTGTGCAGATAATCAAACTGATGTTACCATAGGGCATGGATTAAAAAAAAAAGAAGTGAAGAATCTTAATAGTGAAATTTGGGCTCTGTGCAGTTCATCACTTCTCAAATCTACTCCAGTAACACCTCACTGACTCAAAGTTTACTAAACTGGAAAAAATTTTGAAATAAGCAGAGTTTCGAGATAGCTGAATTCATGAACCACCACCACCTAAAGACAATATGATGCATTTCCAATATGGCACTGGTAACCATGGGCTTCCTCACAAAAGTTTAATGTACCAGGAGTGGTACATTTAGTAGATCACTTTTGCAATATTATGTGCGACAGGTCTGTAGTATATGGCAATGGCGGACTTTGCACACATAAGTGCAAGTGCGAGTGCATGTTGACACCATGTTTGAAACTGGGTAACCCTAAAGACCTCGTGAACGTACTCACTTCCCCAGAATTTTCTGATTGAGCATAACTTCCAGAGAGCCTCATTCTGACCACTAACAAAGTACGAAAATTAACTGTACCGAACAAGCCATCAGTTAACAGACAGTTGACACAACAGCAGCTGCCGGCATATTTGATTTTCTGGACTGGCTCTCATTGTTTGACCATTTGCAAAATAGTGCGTGCCCTCTACTGAGCAGCCGCCGAAACATTTTTTGATGGAAAACAGTGCCAAGCTGCCTAATGAAGCCATTGCTCTCTAGCACTTCTTTTTTTTTTTCTGATTGCATTTACTAGTGCTTGCTGCGCGCCTTTGGCGATGATCGAGCAAAATGCAATCCTGTTCTTTTTCGAAGACTGGATGGGCGGCCAATTGCAATATGACGATCGACGACCTTTGGCAATGCCTCCATTCTAGCATGCTTGCAAGAGCATTTGTTTCAGCATCCATCCATTCCAGCATCTTCACAAGAGTATTTGTTTTTTAAGGAATCTGCATAAGATGACGTACACCTGTTTTTAGCTCTTTCAGTAACACTTGCGCTGGCCACAGTCACACATTTCAACAGGGCAGCGCGTGGGCGGTGAATGGGTTTTCACTACAGATTGCAAATATCCAGTTTACTTTCATACAACATGCAACGTGTGCGCGCATGCATGCATGCGTGCACACACACACACACACACACACACAATTACTGAAATCTTCTGGTGCGCCGTAAAGGGGCTCTGAACTTCCCTTCAATGTTAGAGAACGCAGATGCACACATACCACTGATAGGAAGCTTCAATAAACAGGTCAACCTAATTTCATCACCGTGCGTAAAACATTGACTTCACAAGTGCAGCCAGCAATTGCCACTTGCTTGAGCAACTTCTTTTCAAATAGAGGCACTCTCTTTGAAGCTGACACATTTTACACTTTACAGATTGATGCTACAGGCCAATAGCTGACAAAAATCAGGAACAGTGCTTGGATAAGATGCACTTGTTCCTACTGACACTGTGCATGCTCATCATCACAGTCCTGTTCCATGTCCACTGCTAGCCTTCGTTCTGCAGTACTATGTCGACTACTGGCCTAGTTCCTGCAGTGGACATAGAACCGTGGCAACTGGAGATATCACCCAGAGATCTCCAATTTACCCTGCCCTGAGCGAGTTTGTCCATTTTACGTCTGCCCCACCACATGTCTAGTTATTATGGTACTCGGCTGCTGGTCCGAGGGTTGTGGGATCGAATCCTGGCTGCGGCAGCTGCACTTCGATGGAGGCGAAATGTTGAGGCCCGTGTGCTATGCGATGTCAGTGCACGTTAAAGAACCCCAGGTAGTAAAAATTTCTGGAGCCCACCACTACAGTGTCTCTCACAATCACAGCTAGTTTTGGGACGTAAAACCTCAGAAATCAATCAATCGAATCCATTTTACATTTAAGAACTTAATTTCATCACTCCAGCTTGCTTTCTGTCTGCCGTAGCTGTGTTTTCCATCCCTTGGTTTGTTCTCACTGTCCACCTGTTATCATTCCAGAGAATTTCGTTGACTTCCCAGGTCCATTTCTTTTGCTTAATTGTAACAAGAATGTCGTCTATTCCTGTTTGTTCTTCCAATATATTCTGCTCTCTTTCTATCTTTTAGTGTTATGCCTATTATTTTTCTATCCAAGGCACGTTATGTGGTTTTGTTCCCTCAAGGTGCTTTGTTATCCTCCAACACTCTGAGCCATTAAGTCAGTACTGGTAGAATGCAGTGGTTATATACTTTCTACTTTAGGGACGTAAGCTGCCAGTCATAACCTGAGTGACCGCTCATTTTTATTCTTCCATGAATTTCTTTTTTTTGTGGGTGGGAATTTTGTTAGTAGTTGTCCTAGATAAATGTAATCTTATAGGCATTCTAGGTAATAGCTGCTAATTTTGAACTCCAGTTCCTTAAGCTAGACTGCCTTTTGTTTGTTCATTTTAGGTCCTATCATAACACTTTCTCAGCATACATCTTTGAGCATCAGTTATAGTTCATCGCCATCACTGTGAAAAAGCACAATGTCACCTGCAAAACTCAGGTTTCTGAGATATTTCCATCAAATTTTATCACCTTTTCTAATAGCTGTGATTGAATAAAGATGTTGAAGTAAGCAGAAACAAATTTTGACATGAATGATGCACTTTCAACACAAGACAACCTTTCGCTGCTGAACTCGTAGCACTTGTGCACATGCATTGGAATGAAACTTTGGCCGAACTGGCTTTTCGGCAATGCACCCAATGTGCTTCATTTTGATTATTTCTATATATGTCACAGATACCCTACCACTGTATAGCTTGTGCGCAGCGCTGACACTTCAGCATGCAAGTAGCAATTTTTGGCTGTGTTCACATTGAAGATCTTTGTACTGCGCACATAAAGCAATCACACTGCTGAGAAACTGCAGGCGTTCACACTGGAACTCTCACCCCATGCGACGATGTGCTCGTTTTAATTGCCCAGTTGCCCAAGAGGTGCAGTATTAACAGCCATACTGGTATGTCAGAAGCACTAGCATGGCTACTTGAAACTGCAATATACTCATGAATCCATTGGTGTTGACGCATCAGGACGCTTAATATTGTGAGGAAAGGACACAATATTTGTGTGTAAACCTCAAGAAACCGAAAGTGAAGAAGATGAGCGGAGGGCGGGTGGCACGGAGGCAGCAACAAAACAAGAAAAGATAAAAAAAGACAAGCGACGGGCTATGGGCTGTGCAGGGAGCTTGAGCAAGGAAGCCAGCAGACAGGCGAAGCCGTGTCCCGCTCGAGAGTAAGAGCTCCGGTTGTCGTCCCTGAGGCGGTCGTTGGATTAGCACGCGCCTGCCAGTTCTGGCTCCGGTGGCCTGTTCCAGGTTCTAGGACGCGGTCTGCGAAGCGGCTCCTGCCAGGGTGCAGTTTGCCGGGGCAGGTTCGGGAACGAGGCCTAACCGGTGCTGTACAGGCGGTTTGAGACTGGTCCTGACCACCGAGGGTTGCGGCCAGTCAGTGGCCGTGATGCGTTGCTGAATGATGCCGCACACGGTAGCACATCCATGTGCCGACGGCCGCTCCACTGCCCGATGACCAACTGTGCCATCACTGCCCTCGCTCGCTCCGACAAGCGCATCATGCCGGGAGGACATTGAACCACAACTGTGAGGCATTGTTTCATTTTTTTTATACGGGAACTCTTCGCGTGCAGAACGTTGCATGATAGTGTAGCCGAATGTCGGACATTATTTTGTTCAGGGCGGACTCCAGCGTATGTCGCATTAAGGTTGTCGAGTAGCGCCGTGTTCATAGTTTTTTCTTCCCCTCTTTCTCTTTCCTCTCTAGCGTGAAGCGTAAAGTTTGTTTGTTTGTTTTTTTTTCCACTCACACATTCACTTGAATCCTTTCTCGTCCGAACTCACCAGACATCGTGACGAGTGTCCTTAACATCACAAAGATAAAGCAAGGATAAGTGTTAGTTTTGAGCTTACCTGCTATACAGCGCCCACTGACAACCTAATGAACTCAAGGCGGAAGGCACCTGATTTTGGCAATGCAGTCTGCTTGTTTTTACTCGCCCAACATCTGCATGCAGACACCACAGGGATGCAAAGCAGATGATGCCGCACGGATGAATAAATCTTGGAGTGATTTACACATTTTCTACAGCCTAAGTAGGCTCACAACGTCCACAGTGCTGAAACGAACCTCTGAGACAGTGCACAGCGATTGTGCATTGTTGTTGGTTTGCAATGAGCAATACATTTTTTTCTAACAATGAAAATCAGTCTCAGACCAATCTGTGCGATAAGCAAATTTGCAGGACTCGGGATATCATACGACTCGTCTCCAATATGGTCGCCGACCGGAAATCTTTCAGTGTGAACAGTGCTTTCATTTTGTCTAAATGGTGCAGCTGCCATATACCCAATGCATGCTCGTCGCGATACTACAAGTGAGTGAAGATGGCTGAAGAAAAAAAAAGAAAATGCTCAAAAGCACAACATGTGCTAACATAGCTCCTCTCCTTGTCACCCTGTCGTGGAATAAGTGCGCGACAGCTGTGTGTTGTGGTGTGGGGACGACGGCAAGTGCGAAGCGACCAAGCAAAAACCAGGATCCGTCAGCCGTTGAAGAAAATGAGAACGACGACAAGCTGCCGCACGAGACGAGAGGGGAAAAAAAAAGAAACACGAAGAGTTGCACAAGGAGCGTGCATGAGAGACGCCATATTGAGAGGAGAAGCAAGGCGGCGTTCCACCAGAGCGGACGTGGCATGGGAGCTCTCCGCCAGAACCACGGTCGCGGTGTAGTCCCGAGTGCCTGGCGGGCACCAAGAGTCGGGGTGTATGGCTCCGCTTGGCAACAAGCTCCTGACGTCGTCTCCGTCCGACGCCTGACGAGCCGCCCGAGCTCCCAACAGCACCGTCGGGTGTAGGCCCGAGCGCTGCCCTGCAGAACGAGAACCTGGCGAGGAGGTCCACGTCTCTGCGCATCCTCGGCCCGTCTCTTTCTTCCTGGAGGACCAGAAGTAGCACTGTCGGGTGTAGGCCCGAGTGCTGCTACGTTTCATCGAATTACGAGTGGGAGCGTGAGGCTTCCCGTGACTCCGGTGCTCGTCATCTGCGCACCTGGCCGGCATCACACAGACGCCATTGTCGACGCAGCTCCATTCACCGACGAGGTACTGCGACGACCTCCAGCCCACGACGACGCTTCCCCTACTCGGACTTCTCCCGTGCCAGTCGACAGCCTCGGTGAGACTCTTTCGAACTGTGACTTTGCTCGCGTGTTTCTTTGTGTTTTCGTGTACTTGCGTTCTGAAGTCTTGCCTTGTTCTTTTTCATTAAGTTTGTTCGTCTATGTCGTTGTTTGTCATTGGTTTTGTCATAAATCCTTCACAGAAAGCAGCCTCGCCATCCTTCTGAACGCATTGCCGTCGTCAGACGCAACGTGCGTTCATCTTCTTTTCCAAGAACCCCATCACAATGGCGCCCAACGTGGGGCGGGGCTGTTTTCTGTGTTGACCAAAAGATCATAACTGTGGCATGGATTTGGAAGAGCTAACTATTCTAGGCGATAAGCTTGGTTTATCGGTAGACACTCTTCGAGCATGGCTTGAAGAACAGAGTGCACGCGAGAGGGAGGAGCTCGCTGAGGAACGCAATGCGCGACGCGAGCAGGCCGAGCGCGAGGAACGTGCCCGTGAGATAGAGCCGACATTAGCGCGTGAAATAGCAGCTCTAGGAGAAAGGAACTCGCTGCTCCGCATGCGCTTGTTAGAAGCGCAAAACGCTGCAAGAGCTCGCGCGTCCGTTGACACCAAGAGTATCTCTTTTATAGAGCGAGGGACTTGGCAGCGCTCAGACGAGCTGAACGAGGCAGAGAGGAGCTTCACGAGTATGAAGCAGGATACTAGTTAGTATCACGTAGACTTTCGGACCTCTGGGAGGCAAATCCCCGCAACTGAAGGAGGAAAACCTCTTGCAGATCGCTCCACCGAAGGAGCAGTGCATGAATACCCCGGAAATGATGATGAATGTCACAAACAGAGCTCTGACGAGCTGACCACTGATTCATCGTGGGTGCCCCTTATTGCAATAATGAGCAGCCCATCCGATGGTCACTGCCGCAGCGAAAAATCTGAGGTGGCCCTCTCAGATTCCTCACTAGTGCTGCCCGATGCAGTAACAGGTGACCTAGGCAGCGTAGTGAACCGTGGAGGAAACGTACCTCAAAATCTGGTGACTTTGGGAGACCGTGAATGTTACAGCGTCTCTGATCGCAAGAATGAGCGGGGTGGTGTAGTTCTCAAAGAATCTAAAGAGGATTCGTACGAAAGCACATGTTGCATGTGCAAAAATGACGGACACCGAGGTGATAGCACAAAGGTAGTGCAGGAGTCTTTCAGCTATGAGAGAACTGATGAGTCGCATGTTTTGTTATGTGGTTCAGAAACCCCCTCTTCAGCGAAGGGTTTGTTGCAAACTTGTCTCACGCGGCAGGGCAATTGCCTGTCTGACAAGTCCACTCGTACACATTTGCATGGAACTCCACGCTTGGAACGCCATCCAATCCAGTGTCTGGTTCAGGGAGAGGTTGTAGTGAGAATCAACGAACACAAGCAGGTCGAACATGTTGAGTCTTCGAAATCTTGCCTGAGGATGCCCGGCCGTGCAAATTTGTTGCCTGTACTCTCTAACCAAGTAAAAGGTGACATCCGTCTCGTGTGGGACGCCATAACGTAGTGCCAGGTGCGCAATGACCGGCCGCTGTTTAAGGAACTTTGACCATCGATCCTCTTGCTTTCATCGTAAATATGCTACATGAATGGGCACTTGTCTGTGACGTGTGGACATTTTGTACTGTACTTAATGTTGAATGTGCACTTGCCTGTGACGTGTGGTCATTTTGTAGTGTACTTAGTGTTAGCTGTTGGCTGTCTGGTGAACTATGTGTAGCGATATGTTCAGTTAATGCTAACTGAAGATGTACAGGTGCTTCATGAGCTCGTCTTTCAGTGTTTTTCTTTTTCAGTATAAAATGTGCTGCAAGTTTGAATATCAGCATGTCAGTGTTTGTATGTGGTGCTTCTTTTTCTCGTTGAGTGTGCAAGAGACTGATATTTTCGCGCACTTGGCTGAAGTTTTGTTTGGGGAAACAAGACTTTTGAAAGGGGGCTTATGTCATGGAATAAGTGCGCGACAGCTGTGTCTTGTGGTGTGGGGATGACGGCAAGTGCGAAGCGACCAAGCAAAAGCCAGGATCCGTCAGCCGTTGAAGAAAATGAGAATGACGACAAGCTGCCGCACGAGACAAGAGGGGGAAAAAAAAAAAGAAACACGAAGAGATGCACGCAGAGCGTGCACGAGAGGCGCCATATTGAGAGGAGAAGCAAGGCGGCGTTCCACCAGCGCGGACGTGGCACGGGAGCTCTCCGCCAGAACCATGGTCGCGGCGTAGTCCCGAGTGCCTGGCGGGCGCCAAGAGTCGGGGTGTATGGCTCCGCTTGGCAACGAGCTCCTGACGTCGTCTCCGTCCGACGCCTGACGAGCCGCCCGAGCTCCCGACAGCACCGTCGGGTGTAGGCCCGAGTGCTGCCCCGCCGAACAAGAACCTGGCGAGGAGGTCCACGTCTCTGCGCGTCCTCGGCCCGTCTCTTTCTTCCTGGAGGACCAGAAGTAGCACTGTCGGGTGTAGGCCCGAGTGCTGCTACGTTTCATCGAATTACGAGTGGGAGTGTGAGGCTTCCCGTGACTCCGGTGCTCGTCGTCTGAGCACCTGGTCGGCATCACACAAACGCCATTGTCGACGCAGCTCCATTCACCGACGAGGTACTGCGACGACCTCCAGCCCACGACGACGCTTCCCCTACTCGGACTTCTCCCGCGCCAGTCGACAGCCTCGGTGAGACTCTTTCGAACTGTGACTTTGCTCGCGTGTTTCTTTGTGTTTTTGTGTACTTGTGTTCTGAAGTCTTGCCTTTTTCTTTTTCGTTAAGTTGGTTCGTCTATGTCGTTGTTTGTCATTGGTTTTGTCATAAATCCTTCACAGAAAGCAGCCTCGCCATCCTTCTGAACGCGTTGCCATCGTCAGACGCAACGTGCGTTCACCTTCTTTTCCAAGAACCCCATCACACACCCATCCTTATCAGCAAGCTCATTAGGACAAAAGAGAAAGTGCATGCAAATCCACGTAACTTGGCATATACTTGATGTATCGAAAGTGTCAACAAATTTGGAAGGTAATGAACTCCTATACCCTTATCAACAACTTAGGGACCTTGAAAAGAATAATAATTATGTCTAGGGTCGTACTTCTCAAAACCACAATACAATTGTGAGAAACGCTGTAGTGGAGAGCCCCTTGGGGTTCTTTAACGTGCAATGACATCGCACAGTACAGGGGGCCTCAACGTTTCGCCTCCATCGAAGTGCAGCCGTGGTGGCCGGGATTATATCCAGTGACCTTCAGATCAGCAGCCAAGTGCTATAGCCACTAAAGGGCAACCTTGAAAATCAGGAGATTTGCAGGGTAAGGGGAGAAAGAGGGGGGAATGGATGCAACAAATATATGCTGCTTGTGTTACACTTCTGTAAAGCCTGCTGCACGTCTGGCAATGCATAAGTTATACATTAAGCAATGGTACTGTAACATACATTTCGGGGCAAGACATTTGCAGGATTTAACAAGCCTCAACTGGCATTTAGGTCTACATTCTCAATGACATATGTGAGAACTTGTGCCTTTTTAAAGCATCACCAAGTGTACAGCAGTATTTCAGCCCGTGTAAAATCCCGCGTGGCAGATACCTGCATATTCCATGTGTGCTGGTATGGAGGCATCACCATGCTGCTCACCTAATATCTGGCAGGAAAGGGAAAGGGGGAGGGGGGAGTACCTTTCCAAAAGGCACCATAGAAGACCATGCATTTTTACAATCATTGCATGTAAGGTACCTCATGTGATAGAGAACTGTGCATAAATGCATTAGTTTCTTTTATGGAATTTGTAATTAAAATGTAGTTTGACACTTCTAATGATCATAATACTCTCTGGAAAATAAAAGATGTAATGTGAAACTTCACTGCATATTTGCACTAATACTTCAAAGTATGCATTGCACAGTTGTATCACACTTTTTTAAAGACGTCTGAGAAGTAATTTCGATCTCTACTTATTTGGCTAACTGTACAGATGACTGCAATAAGTGCAATTCCCAACAAAAAATCTAGCGTATTTCACACGCTTTCTGTGCATTGCCAGTAAGGCGAAAAACCACGATCTGCATTGTTGTTCTAAGTGTTCAGTAAACGAACAAGTTTTATTTCTCGCACTATGTCTTCCTGCATTTGTTGTAAAAAATATATCTCATGCAAACCTATGAAAGACAAGCAAGGAAAGTATGCTGCGCATGAAATGCATAAATAGCAACAAAAATAACGAAACTGGCATTTCTATACATATGGAAGAAAACAGAGAACACAGCAAATGACAAATATATAGAGAGAAATTTATTGTGAAAAGAAGCCATGAGGTAGGCCTGAATCAAATGACAAATATTATTATCAAGCGACACAGTATCAGCATTGAAAAAATAGAAACAGAGTGCAAAATGAATATGCAGGTGAAAGCTGCATATGCCACATATGCAGGTGAAAGCTGCAGTGCACAAGGCAGATATTCTCGGCACGAGTATGCAGGTATACACCATATGTGATGGGCAACATCCATTTCGATATCCTCAAAGTCATCACTCCATGCATGTATACACCACACACACACGGGTATGAGCATTTCTATGTTTCCATACTAGTCTTTGCTACACTGTGGCTCACCGTGTCATTCAAGGTCAATGCTCAATAAGTTATCTAGGGCTTTTGCCTCTAAAAAAAATGCTTGCAAACATTTTTGTTTCATGTTTCTCCAAGTCAGAGTAAGGCCATACAGAGCCCTAAATTATTGGCAGAAAACTTTTCAGATGTCAGGGATCATAATGGCACTATTATAGTACATGAGTAATTGATTACACATGTGCACAGGACGTAATACACCATGACACATGAATGCTAGTGGCCCCTTTGTATGGTAGCAAAGCAAACTCTAACAAAAGCCGCTCTGAAGCTAAGTGACATTGTGAAAAAAAGTTTTGTACATACAACAGTTTATTTGCATAAAGACCCTCTTTACAGCCTGCAAACCTAGAAGGGCAGCAGAATGGTAGGCTTACGCTGCAGCACAATGTTATCACTAGCAGTCACCGAGATAACACGCCTTAAGTAACAAAGACCACACAGAAACACGGTAGCTTCCCCCTTTTCTACAACAGGAAGTATAGGAGTGGAAGGGTCCCATGACAAGCTGCTGGGGTACCTCAAGGCCAAAACATTTTAATAATTGCTATCCTTTGTTCTTTTATCTTCACTGCTGGACTTTTATCAAGAGATTTATGGCTGGCTATAGTTGGGAAGCCTGGTAAAAGATTGGGAGTCTCTTAGACAAATCAGGAGAACTGCCAGCAATGCTGTATTGAATTCCTCTGATGAATATATGAAACGGTGCTTCAGGGCCACTTCAACATACTACTGCTTTAAGAGAATGACAAAGCCACTTCAGCCTCATTATGAAACAGCCACATTATTCTTTCAATACATTTAAAATAAATCACATTTTGTTTGTTAGTTAACTCTCCACCATTTTAGCATTTAATTGTGTGCGCTTGTGTTTTTCCAGTAGAAATATAAATACATACAACTTGGTATTAATGCTTTACTGAATTGTTACGGCCACTGTGTCAAGCATGAATATGGCAGAAACCAATTTCTAGCAACAAGCTTTTAAAAACAGTACACATATTTAAAACCTCAATGTACACAGGAGAAGTAGATTTCCATCACCCTTTTCAAGAAACCACTCTGTGTGTTAGAAATGCCTAGTACCAATGGCCAATTGTAACATGTTACAGCAATGAATAGTTTGCTTCATGTAAACAATATCAGAGAATGTTAATGGGAAAGTAAAGAAAGGAAGTGAGAGGGGGAGAAAACCACTCACCATCCGAGGGAGTTTGGTAGTGCGCAAATTCTTGAAAATACTCTTCTAACCTAGACTTGCCAGCCTTGATTTTTTCCGCTAGCAAGTCCTGCTTGTTAAGGAAGAGGATCACAGATATCGTTCGTAACCACCTGGCAAAGAGCAGAGGAAGAGAGGTGTGAGAAAGAACAGCTTCCCAAGAAAATCCCATCTCACAGGCCACAAGCTACCAACGTAGTTAGAGCAACCACACAAGCACACATCAAAAAGAAAAACATTCCACCACAGTCCATGCAGGCAACCAGGCACATATTTACTAAATGTTCCTTCCTCATACTGCTACGAATCATGTCAAATAGATTATGTGAAAGTCTCTGCAGCACCAGACACCATACTCCCAAGTGCGAGTTTCATACAAGGATTAGAGTACCTTGGACATTCACAGTGAAAGGCAAGTCCTGCATGCAGCACATTTTGATCGACAGCATACTCCCTGTTAGATGAATGAACACGATGGGTGACTTATAGTGAATTAGATGAAAATAGACAATGCATTCAAGCACCCACACGCACACAATAGAAAAACAGGAGGGGAGGGGGGGGGGCAGGCAGGGCTTTTCTGTACAAATTTTCAGGTGCCAATAAAATTTCCATGAAGGGCCACGGCCCAAAGGACCTGCATCTAAAACAGCACAATAGGTAATTTTGAAGAACACAACCTGTTGTGCCATACTTAACACTTTGAGTGTCACCACGCTGTGCATTTCAAAAGTGGTAATGGCATAAATGTCCATCACCACGATTATGTTTGAAAAAGTCCAATTTACTCAGGTCTGCTATAAGTGCTGCCACCCTACAGAAACACAGAATTTTTCTCTTGTGCTGTCGATCTCCAGTTTCCACAAGGTCTGTTAAGGCCATGAATTCGTAACTGCTTCAAGATCTGCACTACTGCAGGCCTGCAGCACTAAATTTGATTCTGCCTTGCAGTTGATGTAATTTTGTTTTACTTGGAAAAAGCAATGTATATCTTGTTTCTAATCTGAAAGGGTATCCGCTTGATACTCGCTCTTGCTCAGAGGAGTTCAATTTTAACTGGTCACAGGTGGGTGCTTGTACATACAAACAATGAAGCTGTAGGTAAATAATGCTAGTGCACCTTTGCATTTTTTAAAAAAGACTTTTTTTTTTTTCATTGTGTGTCCAGTTTCCCAAGCCTTTAGAACATACTTATTCATCTGAACATTGTTATTAAGGGCAGCCAAAAAGGTCGGAAAAAAAAAGAAATCGAGTTAAAAGCAGCACTTTGTACTCAGACCCAATGAACACAGAAATAGTCAAAATATTTAACACAGCTTGACCAAAAATGCGTTCTTAGCGAGAAACGCCAAGCCTACACTGAGCCACTCCGGCGTGACGAACCTGCGACTGGCGGAGCGCACGGTGATGTCATTATCAGTATTCGCTGAAGCAGAAGCTGCCCTCAAGCTGGCACTGCACAAGCAGGCTCTGGCCTAGCAGATTTCAAATTGCAAGATCGGCCACGAAGCAAGAATTTCTTTTTATGGAAGCACAGCTAGTGTGTAAACAACAGTGGGAGAATATATATGGAATGGTAACTTTTCGATGTGCGGTTAAAAAGAATGGGTAAACGATAAACAACATACAGCAACAATATCTCTCGTAAACAATTTTTCTTACTAAATAAACAAAGCCCTTTCAAGCATGACAGTTTTTCAAGTGAGAACCCTGCACCAAACGACTTGAGACATTGGAAGCGTGGCGAGAGTGCACTTCGTTGGGGGACAGCAAGATTGAACATGCCTCAGTGCAGCAATGCTCGCTATTCTTGCAGGTTTGCTCTGAACATCAAGGGTGTTGTGAAATCTAATTGTGGACATTAATGGCACGACACAAATATACATATACCATATGCTGTGACAAAAATAAGCGCTCTCTGACAAGCTCGTGTTAGATTGAGAACAAGTTGACCGCGGTGTCCTTGTCGTTTGCTGTCAGTGGACGCGTCAGTGGCAGAGCATTTACGTTTGTTGCTGGCGAGAATTAAAACTCTTCCTAGCCTTATACAGCAGAATGCTGGATACACGTCGAGCCTATGTGCTCTTCACTTTTTCAGACGCTCTGTTCGACGTGTCCTTATAAGCAGGTATTCGTATGTTGAAACAGACACCATCACAAGTCAAGTCGGATGCTGGATCATGCGTGTGTTCAGCCACAGGTTTTGCTCCTATACTAGCCTGGTGAACACAGAGAGAGAGAGCGTTTAATTTCATATATGGCGCATTTCACTGCTGCTGGTTTGAAAGTAACAAACAGTACAAATGCTTAAGTGTCCATGAAATACATGTGGTTCTTTCGGTTGCAGCGAATACCGAGGTGCATTGTATAAGCAATAAATCTTCTCGCTTTTAGGTTAGTAGGAGACACACACACACACACCAGAAACTGTACAAAGGCCAGAAAGATATGTGCCACGTGATAGTGCAGTTCTTCTGTGTCGTTTCATGAACCGTGATGCTAAATCAAACCGGCGGTCAAAGACACAATGGCGTACTTAGCATGCTTGCATGGTTGAACAAAACAAACAAGAACACAAGGCCTAAAAAGGTATTTGTCATGCACATCTCTGAGATTTGCCAGTTATGTTTTGATCTTGTCAGCGATAAGATTCCTGGTTCAAAAATGCTTCAAAGTTGCAAGAATGTTTCTAACAAAAAAAGTGGATCTTGTAGGATTCAACCACTTTTTATCACAGTAATGCATCCAACCGTTCAGATTTTGCTGCTGTGTGAAATTTTGAAAGACATCGTCTCAGCCACCAGTGCTCGTGCACCCATATGCAGAGCGAGTGAATGGGTAGAAAGCTGGCACTAATGTTTCTTTCAGAAAGAATTATCCATGCACCAGAAGTTGTTTAAAGCTTAAGCCAGAAACAACATGGAGGTGCTGAGCATGTTGGCATAAGGGTAGCGAATACTGTATTTACTCGCGTAATTTGCACACTTTCTTTTTGCGATTTTAGAGCTCCGAAGAGGGGGTGCACAAATTACGCAGAGATTTCGCGAACACATTCGAGATAACGTGTAATATAATGCAACGAGCGCGCTAACTCTTTCGGATACGATCTCACGTAACACTACAAAACGCTAGTGTAAGAGAACACAACTGCTCTACGGACACTTTTCACAGTCTCTTCACGTTGAGAGCGCAGCACGTAGAAGGGTTTACAAGTCGCCCGCTGACGGCTGCCGAGATAATGCGCGCGCCAGCGCTATCTCGGCCGCCATGCGATCACTCGGCAGCTGAGCGACAACCCCCCCCCCCCCCCCTCTCGCGTTTTTTGATGCTCGTTAAAGACGGACAGGGCGTTTCCCCCCCACATCAACGGCAGGTGTCCGGATCGGGGTGATGTTATCGCATGCGCCCACCGAGCGACGGAGATAGGGCGGGCTCGTTTGATCTCTGCTTCAGCTGTTTTCGTCGCCCCTACTCGCATGGTTTTATTCTAGCGACTGTACTTTGGGCTCCGGGGGCTTCCGGAGAAAAGAATCGGAAAAAGGGACATCGCACTCGCAGCCCCTTTTGCGTATAATTGCTCTCGCCCGTGCAACGAGGGGCGCGGCTGCGCGGCGAGCTGGCTCGGGCGGGATGGGGGCGCAAAATATGCAAGGAATTTCTTTTTTTTTTTTTATAAAGCTGGCTCAATATCAGGAGCGCGCAAATTATGCGGGTAAATATGGTACTATGAGATTGATGCCCAAAACCTACAGGAGGTGTTGGCACAGATGCTCGGGCAGATCGTGGTGGATGGGCCTCAAGCGCAATTTTAAATCTCATTTACGGCGCAGCTATTTTCATTATCACATAAAAAAAATTGCTAATGGTGGTTTGAAGTGTGCGAACATCCAACAAACATCAGTTTCTTTCCTACTTTTACTTTTTATTTTTTGTAAAAAACCAATGTATTTATGCCTATGGAAAATATTTTTTTGTGATGTGACTCTAAAGAGATCGTGTTAATTTTTTTCATATAGACCACTCAAGAGACTTTTTACATAGAATGAAAAAAATCCACAATGGGGGTTAGCACTTGATGAAAATATCCGACCATGAAAAGCATAAAAGTGTTTTTACAATGCTTAGAAAAGAGAAGCAGTAGGCATAGGTGAAGGACAAAGGACAAGTGGCAACCCATGCAACATTGGCTTTAGCAGTAGCTGCCTTTAAATCATGGGGAGAATGCAAAGACAGTGGGGAGAGACCACTGTAGGATGCTTGTCAATTGCCTATTCTCGCTCAGCCCGCACTCCGTTCCGCATGCGTGCGAAGGGCGTGCGAAGGGTGAAAACAGGCTGTAAAAGGGTACGGATCACAAAATATTGGATTTGGTGGGGCTTGCGGGGCATCACCGACTTCAATAATTCGCGATTCGTTCCGTTTAACAGCCGTTTTCACCCTTTCGCACGCCCTCCGCACGCGTGCGGAATGGAGTGCAGGCTGAGCGAGAACAGGCTCTTAGTAATACAGTCAAACCTCAATATAATGAAGTCACACTTGCAGCAAAAGGCTATGGTTATATCACGAATTTTGTTAAGTCGAGTTGTTAAGTCGAGGCTCCTATAATTTCACAGTAAGAGTGGTTGGAGTGATATGTAGAGTAGTACTGCATCTCGCTAGAAATCATACTAAAGTGCAGTAGCCCAAGAACAGGGCACAGTAACCAACTACCTGCGTTACCTGTATGTATGTGCATGCTTCCCATGGAGGTGTATGTGCATTGGTGTTTCCTTGTGAGCACATCAATCGTGATCGTGCACTGGATTGCATAAACACAGTGACGATACTTTTTTTCATTTGTTAAGGTGGTGCACTTTTGAATCAGTTCTGCAAAAGGGTGCAATGTTTTGGGGCTGTTGCCAATTAAAAGCATGTGCACATAAAACAACACTACATCATGTGCATTGCTGAACAAATGCTTGAAGATGTTTATCTTGACAGAGTGTTGGCATTAAGTCATACTTGTGTGTTTGTCCATCATGATCAACATTTTTAGTTTATCTTCCCAGCAATATACGCAAGCCTTGTATGAATTGAGCCACAATTTGACATGTTAAATGTGTTTTTGCTATACAAATGTTTCATGTGACAGGACATTTACAAATGATTCCTGCCTCAGGCGTATTTCTGCATAATTTTGGAGTTTACTTGCCATAGAGACCTTAAGTACATACCTGAAATGGGAAAAAGCTTTGTTAATTCAAGAACATGTCACGAAAATACTTTGCTTCATGGTGCCATCATGAGTGCCTTGTAGCAGCTAACTGTACGCAATCTATCGCCCTTTGCACATTCTGTCTGTTCTTTTTTCTTTTTATTTTTTTTATGTAAGCATATCGCTTTTATTAACTGCAGCAATTATGATGAGTTTTCTGTACGACTACATATGCGGTGGCCCACGTAAGAGTATGTCAATTTCATTGAGACACTGCAGACAAGCTACCATCGCAATTGACTAGCAGGTTTGCAATATGCGGATACCTGTCCGATGTGCATTGCCATGTGTTCTAGCATGCAGCGTGCGGCATATGCAGCAATTCAGGACATCCGCAATAAAGCGTCCGAGTGCGTGAGTGGAGCATATGCTATGCCCAGATCCAGTGCCCAGCATGCACATACTCTGCAGACTTCATATTCACTTCAAGTATTACAACACATGAAATTTACATGGTGCTGCTGCATTTTGTACGAACATACTTCATCAAAAGCATCCCTTCACAAGCAACAAGCACATGAGAAAACAAAACCATAAAGAAGGGTCCACTGACAGCCACAGATCACCGGACACGACAAGGTCAACGTAGCTAGGTGGACGAGTGACCACATGCTTTTTGAATTCAGCGGACACTCATCAGCCCTTACATATGCAACAGAATTTAAAACTTCAATTTTTATGCTGTGAGTCATTATGTGTGAATAGTTCTCGACTTCTTCAGTGTTGAGCCAGAGAGAAGAGAGTCGCTCCAATATGAACAGAAAAAACAGCCGGTGTCATATTTTTCAGCCTTGGAAATGTGGTTTTCAGTCTTGCGAATGGTTCGGCATTGGATGCTGCTTTTGTCGAAGTGGTGTGCTTTATACATCGTTTATTCGACTAGCAGTGATTTCAATTAAGTTGAAAAACATACAGTAGTCACTTTTACAGGGGCGAGCAAATTGATCGGCCGAGGCTAGGACACAGGATAGGGGTGGCAAAAACCAGCCGGCCAGCGATACCATCTCTAGAAATATCAGACTAGAGAGGTTACTTATCAGACATCTGCCACGCTGTTTTTCTGGCGGTAAAATCCTCTATATGTGAATAGACAAAAGGGACCACACTGCGGTTCGGTAGTGTAGCCTTTATAGATGAGACTGCCAAGTTGCATTAGAAACAGTTTGAGTACATAGTCACCATCTCGGGAACACCTCAAGCATGGCACACTTGTCCTTAAAGGAGTACTGACACAATTTTGCAGTGGCTCAAAATGCACATTTTTCGTTTTCTAGCCATGTATTGTTAACGCCCCCCCCCCCCCCCCCCGCACACAGAAGCCAGGAAACACGTACAAAATATTTTAGTTTGGTTTTAAAGTTTTCGTCGCCCAGCACTGCAAGCAAGCCCCAGCGCAATGGACACTATGATGACGTATGAGCACAGTCTATGAAAAATCGCCGAAATCGCTGTCAGAGTCGAGTCACTGGACGACCGTGAAATTGTCGTTGTTTGCGTGCCCCGCGTGTAATTGACCACAGATGAGAGTTGCAGCAACGTTATCACGAATTGCTGTCCCTACGTGACTTAGACGTATACGTCCGACTGTCTGGACACGCACGTCACTAGGAAACCGCTCCATCGAAACCGAAAGTAGGCTTTTAAGGGAGCCATGTTAAAAATATATTCATTGCATTGCGAGGCACCACGATACTCTTTTTGGGGTTCTCCATGCTAGCACTTTCATTTGCAGCAACAATACGAGAATGTCACAAATTCGTGTCAGTACTCCTTTAAGGGATTGATAGTTTTTTTTCCTCTCTCCTAACAGCAATGGCCCTCTCGAGGGACATCTAATCTTGATGAATTTGTGAAATATTGCTGCCTGCAAATGTAGGCGGTGTTGCAGCCGAAGGCCGCATTAACATTGGTATGGCAAGTCTGCTTTGTCATATCAGCACACAGGCCACAGGCCACAGCAAAGGTAGTAGTGTGACACAATCGCTGAACTTGCTATTGCAAGAATCTAGACGTATGACTGATTATTTGACTTCTGGGGTTTTACGTCCTGAAACCCCGCTATGTCCCAAAACAATGCCTTAGAGGAGGGCTCCGGAAATTTCGACCACCTGGGGTTCTTTAATGTACAGTACAAGCACAGTACACGAGCCTCGTCATTTCGCCAACCTCGTAATGCAGCCACCACGGCCGGGATTTGTTCCTGCGACCTTCAGATCAGCAGACGTGTGCCACAGCCACCACACCGCCGTGGCGGGGCAGTCTATAAGTATGAGAACAAAGCACTGCGGCATCAGTAAACTCATGGAAGTTCCTCTACTGATGCTGCGCTGGGCAAAAATGAAAGGTGCAAAACAATGCAGTGATATTGGCAGCACTCCTGATCACCTCAATTCCCTGCGTTTCACTCTCTTCCATCCTCCTTACCTATGCTCTAAGTGAACCATTGGGTGTTCCCTCAGCCTAAGTTAACATATTGTTTAATCCCTGTTGTTTATTCAAATATATATATAAAAAAAAACGCCATCGTAGGCAAACTATACACGGTCACAGATACTGAATTTCCAATAAATTCAAGAAATTAAAACCACTTCGGTGTCCCCTTAAGCAATTAAAAGGCCTCCTGTAAAATTATTCTGAACCAGAGAAAATAGCAGGTTACTTAAAGCATAGGTACAGTTTTCAAAAGAGTACACAATGCAGCCCACTTCCCACTGAAGTTTCCCTAGATCGGGCCTCCTTTCTTCAAGCTTGCCAAAACACTCAGTTCCTGTGTCTAGGAATGTTTAGCCATGCAGTTTCTCTTTCCCTCCTCCCCCTCCCCACATGGTGCCTACAAACAAAGGCACACCTAGGGTGCAGTAGTTTCTTCATACTTTCTTTTAAATAGCCATCCATGGGGATCAAACACACCAATACTTTCAGCATCAACTAGTAAATGCACAGCACAGTACATTTACCAACACCTTATAATGCATATTCCAAAGATTCAAGCAATGAACTTTGCTGAGTTAAACAAGCCAAATGCAACAACACCAGTCTGTGTCCTTAAGTGCATTCAGTACCATGCTGCTAAATTTCACAAAATATTTCACTTACAACTAGCCCCATCAACAAGCACAGATGCTTTAATGGTGTATATTCACTAAACTTGGCAAAGCAAGGAAGTAAGCAACCCATACTTAAAAAAGTTCAGCAACTGAATTGAAATTCTTTTCATGAACGTTATAGCAGCTGGTAACACGGTGAAAAAGAAGTCAGAAGATTCGGAAAGTTGAATAATATTTGATGGTGTTTTATGTGCCAAAACCAGCTATGATTATGAGGCATGACCTGGAGTAGAAGGTTCTCAAGCAATTTCAACCCCTGGAGTTCTTTACCACGCAACTAAATCTAAGTACACAGGCGTTTTTTGCATTTCGCCCCCATCGACACGTGGCGATCATGGCTGAAGTTTAGAAGGGTTTAGTATAGTGATTTTTTATTTTGAAGTTTTATTCGTTATATTTTAATAGCATCAAAAACTCCAGTCGATCTAAAGGAATGTAAAAGAAGGTTACCAGTAGATGCAACTTGGAAAAGAGCAACAAATGTGCCACCATGAACAAAATAAAAAATCAACAAATAAAAGTATTTTGGCAGAGAAAACTTGTATATTAACATGTGTGCACGTGCTAGCATACAAAATGAATGACAAAGTGCAAGTTCTTTGACAAATATTTCAGAAGTTCTACGACAGATTATCTGAAAACTAAAAGATAGTTATCCCACTTAGACAGGTTTACAAATTCCAGTTTTTATAAAATACCAATATGAGATCAGACAAATGCTTTGCAGTACGAGTGTTAATGGTCGCTCACAAAAAACATCTGAACAGTGAACAGAATTTTCCTTTTTCTGGTAGCTTCTAGGATACTTCAACCTCTATTAGCAAGCCCAAGCAAAGCCATGGCTGACAATAAAGGTTTAATGAAAAAACACTTTGCCATTAACTCAGTAGACCACAGCGCAAATGACATTGAAAAACTGCCCATTTCCACTCGCATGACACAACTACGATTCCAGTGCCATCATTTTGTGCCTGGCATTGTTGACATTGTCAAAAAAATGTTGTAATTCAGCTTACTTCACAGCGAACAAAGCTTGTTACAAAAAAGCTGGAAGCTTGATTTACCTCTCTGAATAACAAATTAGCAGTTACATGAGTGACACAAACATGTGCATCACAACAGCAGCAACACACTGATGGCGATAGCCGAAGACCCTGTCTGGCTGGTAAACATGCTTACAACATGCTTATTCTTGGCTTTTATGTAGTTGTGCGTGCCTGACAAGTGTCAGCAAGAAAACCACAAATTGTAACACATTACTATATTCAACTATTCGATATGGAGTTGTTAGTTGTGTGTTTTTGTTACATGGTCAATGTTAAAATTACAATGGAGTTTGTACTCCAGCAAAGACACTCGGAGAATCACAAAAATAAGTACGTCACAAAGCTCCCAGACAGCTGCTATGATGAAGGGAGGATTGGGGAATATGTGCGAGTCCCAAAAGCTCTAGTCTAATCGACAGTTTTAAAGTGCTAGATGTGGTGAAGGAACAATGTGAGAATCTGCAAAATGAAAAGTGCCAAACATCAATATCTAATAAATAGCCTTATAAGTGAAACGGTTATATGCAAAACGGTGTGTTGGAAGAAAGAGGTTTGACATCGTCTTGCACCTGAATAATGGAAGAGGCCCAAAACAAGGCGTAACATGAAGCTGCCCACCAATATACTGCACAGTTCATGGGATATGCCAAAGCATGCTTGCCATGTAAAATTATATACACATGCAATGTTTTTTGCAAATGGACTTCCAGTCATCCAAGAATCGTGAAAACGATCTTTCAGTTAAATCTCCCAGCACTACACTCACAGTAGTGAAACCAAGGAATATTAATTGCCAGGGTTAAAGTGTCAAAACCACAGCACAATTACGAGGCATGTCACAGTGAAGTACTAGAAAAATTTCAACCATGAGGGAATCTAATGTGCAATGCACACCACACAGGCCTTTAGCATTTTCACCTCCATCAAAAAGTGACCGTCGTGGAGGCGATCGAACCCACTCTTTTCAGATCAGTGCAGGAGTACTCAAAGAAAGAATACAATAACTATACTACACTCCATCTCACCACTATCTTGCAGCACTATCAAAGCTACAAGGTGTAAGCAAGCTCCACACTAGTGCAGAAAAACATAGTTCCATATCTAATAAATAGCCTTATAAGTGAAACGGTTGAGGCATTTGGATGTGTTTGGCATTTGTTGCATTTGTTTGACATTTCATGCACTTGCTCTTGTATTTGATGAGAGTCAGAAAATAGAAGCTCCATGTCTAGAATTAGGCCTAAAATTTGTGCTCTCTTAATTAACAGCTATACGGCAACCCAGCAACTCAAACTCGGATTTAGGGTGCAGGCCTCTCTTTCTAGAGAAAAGGACACGTGCTCTTTCGGGGGTTCAGACTGAAACCATTCTCATCTATCAATTTTGTCACTTTGTTCAGGCGAAGTTGAACCTGCCACTCAAGGATTGCAACAGTGCATGAGGAAAAACTTATCTGTACATCATCAACATATGTGCCTGTGTCGTGTCGTCCTTTGGTCCTTGTCTGTCGTTAGCGCTGCTGTTCTAGCATAATGAATCACCACCAACTAGCTCAAGTTTCCATTCTAGTTCAACATATACAGAGTAAAAAACGTTTCGTTAGATGTATAAACGCAATGAATTCATTTTAATAATGTACAAAGTGCCACTAAGCACCCCACCTTGTGGCACTGCCCAAATGAACATGGAATGTGCGATCGAACATATACCTTTCTACAACATTCAACATATTACCACATATGTATTCTGAACTGTGAGAAGTCTCTAAGTATACCAAACAGGTGTTATAAGCCTTTCCCGTGTGAAGAAAAACTGGAAAACAGACAAAATGAACTCCTTATGGACAAAGGCGTCGTGAATCTGTGCCTTTATGCAGATCAGATGGTCAGTGGTTGATCGCCCCAATCTCAAGACCTGCATTAGTTGGAGTGAAGGAGCCTGTTTGAGTCAAGGAGTTTGTCTGATTTAAGAAAATATACCAATCAGCAGTTTACAGTTATTACCAACACTTTACATAAAGCAGCCTGTTAAAGCACTGGGCCTGTAGCTCAAAACTAAACGTGAATCCTTGCCCTAATTCAGAATAGCATAACAATGAATTCTTTCCAGATACACGAGACAGACAAGATTTTACTGGAACACCGTACAGCACTGCAGAGGTGTAAGAGGGTCTTCTTTGTCTCAGATTATGGTAGAATTTGCAGCGTCTCATACATTACGCAATCGGCACTTAGGGCTGATTTGTTGCAGCAGTTTGGCAATGCCTGTAGTCTCGCTAAACTGAAAGGTGTTTTATATGGTTTATTTCCAGTGCATCTTTGTTGTAATTTCTTTGCTCCTACTGCTCTTCTATATCCTTGAAATATTTGAGAGTAGTGCAATGCAACTAGACAAGTGTTCAAAATGTGCACCCTGAAAATTAGTCTGGTCTTCCAGGCTGCTCCCTACGGGTTTACCAAGGGGAGCGGATATGACGGTCATCCTTCAACATAAGCTTATTTGCCCTGTTCCAAACCTCGGCCTCATCCATGCACGAGGTGACACCTGATAAAAACTTTTGCCAGCTGTCTTTCCTGGCTTGTTTGCACCTTCTCCTACCATGCGACTTGATTTTCTTGAAATTCACAAGGTTTTCAGCAGTAGGAAAATCACGAAGCAGCCGCCACGTTTCGTTTTGCTGCTTATGTGCATCCTGGCATTCCTCGTTCCACCATGGAACACTGTGTTTGTTAAAAGTTGCACCTGTTCCAGGAATGCACTTAGAGGCTGCATCGATTATACAAATAGTAAGATACTCAACAGCTCCATCAATTACTAACAAAGATATGTCGGCCCACTAGATGCTAGCAGTAAGTGTCTGGAATTTCTCCCAATTTACTGAATCGACATGCCATCGGGGAGCCTGGAGTGGAGTGGAGACGTATGTTCGTTTAGTAATCTCAAGAGAATTGGGAAATGGTCACTGCTGTAAGGATTTTTGATAACTTCCTATGAAAGTTTAATGAATATAAATCAGGGGACTATACTAAGGTCGACAGAAGAGCAAGTGTTGTTCACGAGACTGTAATATGTGGATTCCTTCTTATTCAGTAGACATGCACCAGAAGAGAAAGGGAACTGTTCAGTAAGGTACCCTCATGTACTGACACGAGAATCGCCCCACAAGCTGCTGTGCACATTAAAATCTCTAAGAGGTCATAAGGTTCTCCCAATTAATCAATAAAAGACAAACTCGTGCTTGTGTAAAGCATAATGTGGAGGTATGCAGACCAAGGAAATAGCAATCAGATGGTTAAAAAGTACAGCTTGAACAGCTACTGCCTCAAGGGGAGTTCATAGTTGTAGACGCTGACCACAAACCAGATTTTTTTTTTCATACCATATCAGCTTAGTCAAACTATCTAAAGCACGCCATTTTATGTCTCCGACTTCCTTAGAATGCTATATGTATAGCCCTTTGACCCATAAATTTATTTATCTATTTATACATACTGCAGCGCAGAAATGCGCTATGGCAGGAGTGGGGTTACAAAGCAATCCAAGAGCGAAATTTTAACAAACAGCAGTGAAAATTATACAAACAGGTAAAATAATGTAGTTGTATGTTATACAAGGTCAAATGTGTATAATTATGTGATAAACATAAAAGAATACGAGACAAACAAACGATGCAACATAATAGCTGATACCAATGCCAAATGTCAAATAGACGAGGGTATGTTACAGATGCATGTCATGGATGTCGGCTACAAAGTTGGGCAATGGGCGTGAGCGAACAGAACCAGGTAATGAATTCCAGTCCCCTTCAATGGAACGGGGAAAAAAACTAAACTTGAACATGTTGGTTCGAGCACAATAAGGCTTCAAGTTTAAGTTGTGATGGCTTCTCATCATTGACTGAGATATAAAATTTATGTAGTGCTTGTCATTTGAGAGTTTAACTGAAGATGTGACGATGCTGTGCAAAAATTTCAATGACTCTATTCGGAGACGCGCCGAGAGTGAAGTAAAATTCAATGAAGAGAGAGCAGAAGAGGGTGAGTCATAACGATGACATATGAATCTTACCGCTTTTTTCTGGATTGCTTCTAGCCTGTTGATCTCACATTGCTTATACGGGCTCCAGACGACAGATGCATAGTCAAGTATTGGATGAATTAGCGATTTATACAGGACAAACTTAGTTTCCTTCGGAGACTTGGATAGAGTGCGACGTAGATAGCCCAGTTTTAATGCTTTGTTACATATATGGTCAATGTGCTTGGACCATGACATATGAGTAAAAATGACACCGAGATATTTATATTCAAAAACCCTATTTACAGCGCGGTTATCGAAAGAGTAATCAAAAACAGAAGGAGATTTATTGCAAAACAACATAAGCACAGTTTTCTTGAAATTAATGTTCATCTGCCAGGTCCTGCACCAATTGCAAAACCCAGCAAATGACTCCTGCAAGTGGTTATGTAGGCATAAGTAGACATTGTCAAGAAGGTACGATATCACACATATTACTTCGGGAACCTTCTGGCGGCATTGGCACTTGCATAATTTTCTTCGCGCATTTTCTAGCTTAACTCTCGCGACGGTGGAAAAATGACCGATTTCTAGTGCTTCTACAAATTTACTTTCTCTTGAAAAACTTGACACATTTAGCATTGCTATGCATGAAAGTGTATCTTATTAGTCTTGTTTTTTATATTAAAGAAGGCATTGCTGTGAGAGTTGCTATCATTTCGCATTCTCTAATTAAACAAGTTCTGAAAAATGTATGAACACGATAGAAGTAAGTGTTCTATGGCAGAAAATTATATTCAATATTTTGAAATATACACATTGCTCCTAGTTCCCTTAGCTATCAATCCAGTGCATATTGGATGGATGGATGGATGGATGGATGGATGGATGCTATGAGCGTCCCCTTTGTAACGGGGCGGTGACATGTGCGCCACCAGGCTCGTAGAACTTTTTTTTCTCTCTCTTTAAATTTTCCTCATGCCTTTTAAATTTAATGGATGGATGGATGGATGCTATGAGCGTCCCCTTTGTAGCGGGGCGGTGACATGTGCGCCACCAGGCTCGTAAGAAGATTTAAGAATTTTTTTCTCTCTCTCTCTTTAAATTTTCCTCATGCCTTTTAAATTTACTTCAATCAAATCGATCATAATAGCGGCCTAGCGACACCTGCCGACGAGCCGAAGAACGACAAGAGCGCCTGGCCCGCGAGGGGAGAACGTCACGTGACGACGAGCATTCTGAGCGAGATGCCGCGCTCAAACGGGAGCGATTATATAATCCATTCCAATCGTCAGTAAATCAGTTTAGTTTTCATCATCGATCGTTCCATCATGTGCACGAACCCCTGACATGGCGACGACGACCAGTTAACGGCACCAACGAAGACAAAAACCGGAAATCCATGCTGCGAACAACGCCCAGCACGCGGTACGGCTGAAACAATGGCGGTGGGAGAACAAAGCTGAACGACCTTAGCGACGGTGGTCAAAAACGAATCAGAACGTCCCCGGGCTCCACGGTGTCAGCGAACGGCGTCCAATCATCCCCAAAAGTAAGCACGGTGTGCAACGGGCGAGCAGCCACGACGAATCGAGGACACGGGGCAAAGCACTCAACGGACGAGTACAGGAGTGAACAGTCTCACGGTGACACGCAACGACGCCGGCCGATTTTCCCCCGAGACGCACGCGACGACACGAATCGAAAACCCAAACAGCACGACGGAACTCACGATGCTGGCGACAACGATGCAAATGATAACCTTTGGAACGACAAATGGGATCGCCAGGAAACACAAGTCAATGCCGTAAGCGCGAACGACACCGCAAGAACGGCCAACAAAAACGCTACACTCCAGATTACGACAATGCCAGAGCTTACGGCAACTCTTCCAACATTCTCCGGTACAGAGAACGAGAGCCTAGACGAATAGATCACCTCTGTGGAGTACACGCGTGAGAGACGCTCATGGAATGACATGGTCATGCTAAACGCCGGAATTTCAAGACTACATGGACGCGCAGCAGCTTGGCATCACACGGACGGCGTAAACCTCAAGGACTGGAACACTTGGGTAGCGGCAATGCGAAAGGTGTTCGACAAACAGCCACTGTTCTGGGAATGGGTGGAGAACGTCAACGCATGACAACAGAAAGATGATACCAGAACAGACTACGTGTACTCCCGTCTAAAACGCATCAAACGCGGCAATACACATTCACCGACGACGACATCGTCGACTGGTTAATCCGAGGCGTTCGATCGGAGAGTGCAAAGCCTATGCTCGCGGCTTTCCACTTCAGAAGAGGAAGCGTGTCGGAATTCAGCTACGCACGAAAATTCGATAGGCGCACAACTTCGACGACAGGGGAAACCACAAGCGCGAGGCCACTGCTGCGGAACAGCAGCACGCGGATCGAGCCAGCCAAGAACGCAACGAAAGATGATCATCAGCCGAGCAAACCCACGAGAAACTCCGCTGACACGTGCGCTCGCTGCTTACTGCGCAGGCACCGCGCGAAGGATTGCACGAAACCCGACACACGCACCGAGGAGCAGAAGGCAGCCGCTGCACAACAAAGGGAAGAGCGGCGCGCGAAGAGTGCACCAACCGCATCGTAACGGCGAGCCCGGAAGGTGGGATCATCCTCGTTCCCGCGTGCCCGGTAAACCATATACGCAAAGGTGTACCGGATAGTGCACAGCGCTTTTTTTTTTTTTTTTACGGTCAAGTGGCGCCAGCTATGGGTGATAAACAGAACAAGCAAGACCGCGTGATCTATGTCCTCCGAAATTCCGGCGGCCACTCGATAAGCCTACAACCTCGATAATGTGGGTGTCGCGCTCAGAAACGGTGTCGAATTGTCACGGATGCTTTACTGTGAAGCTTCATGATACAAAAATTAGGAGCAAATACAACCGTCAGTAACTCGGGGGCTACAGAGCGCGCGACGACCACTCGAAAGATATTTGCACATGCGCTGTTTAACACCCGGTATACCGCTCTACGGACCGTAAAGTGCTTTTGCGTATTGCGGGTTACCGGACAAACTAAATTCCCTAATGCCTATTAGCGAGATTTAGTGTATCGAAAAGCACCAAACTTCAAGATTTAGCGTTAACATTACCGTGGAAACACCGCGCATGCACAGAACATAGCTGGAGCTCATACGTATCCACGTTATTTTAGCTTGTCCGGTAATCCGCAATGCGCAAAGCATTTTCCGTAGAGCTGTATACCGGGAGTAAACAACGCATGCGCAAATATGGCCGACCACCGGACCGTATGCTGTCCGCCTTGAATCTTATCGCGCACTCGGGTTACTAACTGAAGGTTGTATTTGCTCTTAAGTTTTGTATCATGAAGCTTCGACAGTAAAGCATTCTGACAATTCGACACCGTTTCTGAGCGCGACACCCAAATTGTCGAGGCTGTAGACTTGAGTGGCCGCCGAATTTCGGAGTACATAGATCACGCGGTCATGCTTGTTCTGTTTATCACCCATAGCTGGCACCACGTGACTGTAAAAAAAAAAAATTATACGCTATTCGGTCTTCGGCACGCCTTTGCATATACCGGTTTACCGGACACGCCAAAAATTCCCTATTAGAGAATTTTAGTTTGTCCGGTAACCCGCAATACGCAAAGCGCTTTCCGTAGTGTTAAACATAGTGCATGCGCAAACATGGTCGACCACCCGGAGCGTATGCAGTCTTCGAATCCTTCGAGTGGTCGTCGCGCGCACTGTAGCCCTCGAGTTACTGACGGTTGTCTTTGCTTCAGTTTTGTATCATGAAGCTTCGACAGTAAAGTATCCGTGACAATGCGACACCGCTTCCGAGCGCGACACTCAAATTGTCGAGGCTGTAGGCTTAGCGGGTGGCCGCCAGAATTTCCGAAGACATAGATCACGCGGTCTTTGCGTATGCGGTTTACCGGACACGCTAAAATTCCCTATTTTTTTAAGTATACCGTTCTACGCTAACGCTCGCAAACAAGGCTTTACGTTTGCAAGATGACGGCGTCAGTCGAAGTGAGACCGCTCGCTTCAGACATCGGCCTGCTTTGTTAAACACCCACTAATGTTCGAATTTCCTTCAGGTTTGGCTAATTAAGCTTCGCCAGCTATGTATTGGCGACAATATGGCGCCATTTTCAAGATACGTGATGAATAAGCGGCTCAGAAGACGTTAAATCTTTACGTTTGCTGCTTTCCGATACACTAGAACTCGCCACTAAAACACGCAAATAGCGCTATGGGACACGGGATTCACCGCAACTCTCGTTTCGTCAGCGTTTGCAAAACAGCATAACTTCGATTTAGTACCCGATACAGATTGCGTACTCAAAAGACCGTTAGGAGAAAATGTCCCCGTCGGAGCGACTCAAGGGCATATCGCCATCGAGGACGCAAGCGCGACCATCGATGTAAAAGTAGTCGACTTGGCACATACCGCCGTCATAGGGACCGACTGGCGAGAATGCATCGCATTCGACTGCATCGAACGGCATACGAATGGAATACACATGCTCGAGTGGATACCGAAGAACAGTACAGATGAAACGCCCGAAACGCAATATCGAAAAAAACATCACGTCGCAGCCGCCATACAAAGGTCGCAAAGAAGAAACTGATGCAGCTATGTGTGAAAATGTCACATCGAACAGCTTGCAATAGCAAGGTCATCGAAAGCTTCCATCATTGGAGGAAGTGCCGTCGCGAAATTGCAAAGTGCAACCGGCAAACTTCAATACGGACGAAATGAAAAAAAAAAAAAAAAGGCCGCGCATCTGAGTGCTTCGCTGCAAATGTCAAAAGACGATAGTCTTCTGTCGGCCGTACTACGCTGCGTGAGATATGGTCGCCACCTGGCAGCGCCGTCGCGAAACATGAGCTTGTGCAGAATCCCTGGGCAACTGCCACGTGGCAGCACGAAATCGTCGGCAGAGGCCTTTTTCGTGCATAGCGTTGCATTTTTAGCGCAGCCTAACGAACACTAGGGTCTTTGAAATTGCGTATCTATGTATTTTCTAGTAAAGGAACACGCCACCTAATACTTACGTATTGACGTTGCGTCTCAGATGTGCGTAATATTTCCTTTTTGATCGACAATGTTCACAAGTATGAACGCAGCTACCAGTTCAAGATGGCTGGGCGTTAGGCAAGTGCTTAAACTTTGGCTGAATCGTGTGACAAACAGAAAGACAGACCAATATTTCTGCGTTCAAGTATACCAAGAAAGACTATCGTCTTTAAAAAGGTAAGGACATCCGCAATGTGCGAAACCATTCACGACTTTACAAACGCTGGCAACTAATTGGGTCTCTGCACGCAAGCCAAGCACACGCTTGACCTCAGTGACAAGACACGAGTTCGCATGTAACCATATACAAGTGAAACAGACAATTCCTAAGAAACAGAGCATTCGCTGAAAAAAATAAAAGAAAAGGACATCATTCTCAAGTCGACGTGTGCATACGCCTCACCTGCCATTGTTGTGGACCAGCCTCACCACGAATCGACCGAAAAGAATGTGCGTCGACTACCGTTTCTTGAATGCAAAGACGAACAAACCCGCTTACCCAATGTCACGAACTACTCCGCAAAGTGACAGGGTCATGACTTTTCTCCGAAACTTGATGTTAAGAAAGCCTTTCTCAATGTCCCAATACGTGAAAGCGACATTGCAAAAAGCGTCGTTTGTGACTACGACGAGACACACTACGAGCCTAAACTAGCGATGCAAAACTATCGGTAAATTGACTGTCGAGAGCATCGATAGTTTTTTTTCACTATCGATAGTGCAAAAAAAAAAACTATCGATAGTATTACTATCAATAAACTACCGATAGTACTATCGATGGTACAATCGATAGTTATACCATCGGGAGCGCAATCGGTGGTACTACAAATTTTTTACTTTATTTTTTTTTTTCCTTTTTGAATATGCGCGCTGTTGTTGGCCGGCGATAATGCCAAAATATTTGCGATAGCGCATTGTTTGCAATACTCGGTTCATTTAATTTACGAGTAGTTTTTGGCGAATGAAATCAATTATTTTCGCACTGAAAATGCCGGGACATGCCCACCAATAAATTCATGCTCAAAAGTAACCAGTTACACCTTCGACAGAATTGCTTAATGAAGTTTGTATTCTTAAATCACAAAGTGCAATATAAATTTCAAGCCGCTCTGTTTCGCACATGTAACGGTTCCTTTCCGCTACTGGTGAACTGTTCAACCTTGCACCACAGTTGCTTTCTCTGCTTGTTTTGTACGTCCTCGGGCGTACTCGGTTTCGTTCGCCAATTCGCTGACGGATTTACTAGTTGGTTTGCGATTTCTACCTTCAATCGGTTGCTTTTGTAGATCCGTGGGTGGATCCGAAACTTCAGAAGTAGGCAAAAAATACCAGCGATTTTATAGTACATACCGACAGTGCGTTGACAATCGATACTACTATCGATGTTACCGATGGGGTCATCGATAGTACTATCGATAGTTCTGCATCACATAGCCCGACACGCGTGGCCTTCGGATTGTGCACAGCACCGTCAACCATGCAGAACATTATGGATGATGGCCTGAAACCGCTCATCGACGGATCGTGTATATGGACGATATATGCACATTAACGAATGACGTCGCGCAGCACATCAGAACCGCGAACGATGTCCTGAAGACACTGACAGACCTCAGCTTTCGAGTGGACTTCAGGAAATGCACTCTCGCTGCTATCAGCTTCCTAGGGTGCATTATTTCGAAAGATGGAGTTGCCACTGACCCATGACGGACCAGTACCATAAAGGACTGGGGGCAACCACTTCTCAAGAAACCTCCGCGATGGTTGGAAGACTAAGTTACCAACATTTCCGACTATTGCGAGGACGCAGCAAATTAAAAGACCCGGCCGTGTAGGCTGAGGACTAGGGACACCTGCCAACGAGCCGAAGAGCACCTGGCCCGCAACGGGGAGAACGTCACGTGACGACGAGCATTCGGAGAGAGAAGACGCGCTCACACGAGAGCGATTATACGTATAATCCAATCCGATCGTCATTAAATCAGGTTAGTTTTCATCATCGATCGTGTCATCATGCGCACCAACCCCTGACAACATACCGACCTGGTATGCCATATTTTGGATTTTTTTATATCCCGTAGATCCAGCGGCCTTATGGCTGTTCCACTCAACATAGCATTCACGCGAAGGCAGGAAGCAATGCCAAACTTTGTAGGCGGAGCAGAAAGCATTTATGTTGTGTCACTTCATTTTCATGGTAGCTCTATCAGTTTCGTTTTCTTTAGTTCGTATTTATTTTTCTTTGGTATAAAAAAAAAAAACGTTCGAAGAATAATAAGAATGGAACGTGTCCATACGCCCAGCTTCATGTTATTCAAATATTTACTGAATTTTCGCCTCAAACATTTGGTCGAAACAGGGCCCGGGCTTCTGGAAAGCTATGGGACTGCTGCGTTCTCTCTTCGGTGCCCCTCGAAATGGATGCAGCTGCTTATGCACGCTATATCTGCGGCATGAAAATTCAGTTTTCATCAATGAATGTATCTTCTGAAGTATGTGCCAACTACTTGACTTGATTCATCCGTGCCTAACAGCCCAGGGTCTATAAGTGGGCAAAAAGTAGTTTTTTGGAGGTTTTCAGAGCCTATGTAGGTCAAAACATCAATAAACCTCACACCTTTGTTCGAGCAACTTCCTCTCTGGAGGCATTGTGCTGAAACTATGCCTACTAGTCCAAAATACGCATACAGCCATAGTTGCATTCTCGCACCAGGTCTTGGTGACCTCGGTAATGACCAACAAGAGAATGTTTATGAAAATCAACGCGCGTCCTTCCACACAGCGCGACTTCAACGTGGGCACTAGCTGTCCTGTGGGCAAAAACTTGATGCAGCGCTGTTTGTCAAAATATCCTGGGCTTATGTTTTTCAGGCCCTAAACACAAAGAAAAAGTAGCAGTCGTCAGCTATGAAACATTCTATATCAGTGGCGCACCGACGGGGGGGGGGGGGGTTCAGGGGTTGTAACCCCCCCCCCCCCTAAGGCCGACCTAACCCCCCTCCCACTCCGTAACTGCTCCTATGTCCTAGAAGAATGTGGCGCTAATGTCTGCAAAACGCCGAAAAAAAATAATAACAATCATCATCATCATTGATGTTACTATTATTTGGCATTTTATTTACTTTTTTACACACGCAACAACTGTGTAATCGCATGCCCGGCCCTTCATGAAAAATTGAACCCCCCCCCCTGGCTGTGATTCTGGGTGCGCTACTGATATATATATATATGGAAGGGGTCAAGGGCTCGTTTGTTAGAAACAAATTAAACAATGAAGCCTAGGAAAGCATAGGGGACGTTACTCAAATTCCTAATTATGGTATTGTAATTCTAGGGTAAGTAGAAAGGAATTAAAGTGGACAAAAAGACAAGCCTGCCATTGGTGGGAACCGAACCCACGACCTTCGGATAACACGTCCAATGCTCTACCACCGAGTTAAGGCGGTCGTCCCTCCGTCCACTTTATTGGGTATTTATGTATATGTAATCCTGGGAGTACTAGGCAGCGCCACTCATAGCCATGCTGGCGAGTGTGGCACACACTAACTGTCGGGAGGCGTCACGTAGAAGGTGATCTTATGGCGAGATGGCTGCTGCCCAATAAACCCTCGTATGCTACCTAAAGGCACCAAGTCTGCCACAACGAGGCCCAAGCTATGAAATAACGATAGGGAAGGGACAAAAAGGCTCGTTGATTTGTTAAGAAACAACTTAATTAAACAATAATCATTGAAGCCTAAGAAAGCATAGGCGAAGTTATTCAAATTCCTAATTACGGTATTTAGAACTAGAAGAGAACCTCAGGGGATGATGGAGGCTTGAATCGATGAACAGACCGCTAAAAACGATTGAGAACGCTGTCCTGCAGTCGCTGTCCTGACGAAGACAAGTCCACTTGTCAAAACGTTGGCTCCTGCGACATTCCCTGTTCTCAATCGTTTTTAGCGATCTGTTCATGAATTATGGCATTGTAATTTTGGGGTAAATAGAAAGGAATTAAAGTGGACGAAAAGGCAAACCTGCCTTCGGTGCCCACGTCAGTGGACACCGAAGGCAAATGGGCACCAACGACGTGGACGCTGGCTTCCTTTCTTTCCCTGTGCCACTATGGGTTCCCCATTCTCGGAGGGCCCCTCCTAGGTGCTCTTTTCTTTACAAGGGTGGGCCAGCTTCCTCGTCGGCGGAGGTCTAATTGTTTTTCTTTATTCCCACTTGACTCAAAAACACGAATTAAAGGTGCTAAGAAATGACCTTAAAGACTGACCTCGGTCTTCAGCAGGAAATATAGCCCTCTTAGCAACATTATCTCGTGAACTGCGAGGGAAGCCTTGGGAAGGTGAAATGTAGAGAGGATATGGAAGGAAGAAATTTCAACGAGCAAAATCCAAACTGTACATTGGTCTGGTACAGTTAATGAGTGCTGTCAGATATTCTATAAAGAAGCAAGTAACAGAATTTCCCATTAAAATTGCAGTGTAAAAAAGTAACAGTGTTACACATACAAGTTACTGAAAACATACTAGTTACCGGTGATGCATTAATAGTGAATAGTTACTGCCCAAGACTGCAGCAGGTCAACACTTAAAGGTAACAGTTAAGTTACTTATGAGTTAGCAGAGTGAAGTTACCTTATGCATACCTGGAAACTGAGGCACCTCAAAGTAATGCGGGCAGGGCAGGTAAACAAACAAACAAAAAAAAAAAAACTCACGGTTTTATTTCTTACTTCTAGGGGCATGGTAACATCATACACAGTCTGATTGATTGTTAAAAAAAAAAAAAACTACTTGTCATGATTACAGCATGCATGAGTAAGTAATTACAAATGCACCCAGGGCAAATTTTGCTATCACCTGTGAAAGCTAATGGCCCTTTCCCACACACAGTTTGCCGCATCACCCTACTGTGTGCTGTAGGGTGATGTTACTATGAGTTCCTAGTCGAGATTGGAATAACGCAGCAAATCGTAAATAAAAAAGGTCACATAAGGTGGCGTCGTCTCTCTTTACATCAGTGGATAGAGGGGAGGGTTGTGCAACAAGCTTGAGGGGTTCTTCTAGCTCTGAGAATTGTTAAAATCGCTACTTTTTCTTTCTTTTTGCTGCGGGGTTAGGGCTGCTGCTTGGGCGATTTATGGTGGCCCCTGTACAGTGAGCAGGGCTGCTCAGAAAATGGAAAAACAGTAGTCATGCAATATATTTTTTTTTGCCCACATTCCACAGTTCATTTTCCCTGCAATTTAACATGGAATTACAGTTACATGGAATAACAAGGAAAACAGTATTAACAAGGATGAGCTGCTGCACCATAAACTTCTTCTGTCAAACTAGCCATTTTACAACAAAGCCTCCACTGTCACTTTATTGGTTCTAAAGATGAACTGTATGACAGTAACTGCCCCACTGTCATACAATAAAAACCAGCTTTTCCAAAGGTCCTTCCCCCCCAGGGTATCTCTGTCCCTCTTCCATTCTACCATCCTCCCAAGCATGAGTGCCACCCTAAACAGACAGTAGCAAAGGGCGGTGTTTCCAAAGCTCCCCTAAAGGAACCTCAACTAGCTTTCCCAGAAAGGCTGCTACCCCCTCTAGGCACTGAAGTAAGGGTGGGGATTAAAAGAGCACTGCTGCAGGGAGGGATCAGAGAGGAGGTGTGTGGAGGAGCCCTTTCCTTGCAGCTTAGGGTTGGTTGAGGGTGCAAGCTTGGGCCATTGTGCTCATTGTGATGCTGTGAGGCATACAGTGTGTGAGAAGGGGCTTTTAGCCATTCCTACCCCAACTCACACACACACAATTCTGGGTCCCTTTATTTAGCTTTTTATGCAACTTTGTTATAAAATTATCAGTCACAACAATGTGATTTACGAAGGGAAAATTTGCATCCACCCATTTGTAGCACTAAGCTACAAGGAAATCCATACAGACTTCTCGAAAATGAAAGCTTCCTAGTTGCTGAAAAGTTCCTCCTGGTCTGGGCTTTGAACTCTGGACCAACACCTGTCTGGGGCGCTCGCTCTGCCAATTGAGCTATCCAGCAGGCTAGCCATTGACAGTGCGAAGGCGAATCCGTCGACAACTCAAATAACATGGGCACGAATATGGCAAATGAGTTCTGTAGAGACCCATTTGTAGCACAAAGCTACAAGGAAATCCACATAGACCTCTGGGAAATGAAAGCTTTTTAGTTGCCGAAAAACAGATGGTTGCTAAAAGCAGGTGGACACTATACAATGTGGCGCTGAAGACCGATTGCATGCCAACGGGTCTGGCAGGCAAGACAAGGCCAGAGTGGCATGCTTCTCTAGTCCAGCCCAATGGCACAATTGCCACTGCATCGTCTCCTCACAGACTCATGTTCCAACAGGCAGCGTACTTGCAGCAACGTTCAAAAGTAGTTTAAAACACAAGTGCTGAGCAATACTTTGCATTGCACTTTGTTTTTTACCTCCTCCCTTGAAGTTCGTGCATTAGTAATACTCAAGCAGGCAGATATGGGAAGGATTTATTAGGCACACAGTGTGCATTGCAGAAATTATGAACACTTCAGCAGCAAGAATGTTAGCGTATGCAGTAGCAGAACGAAAAATTGAGTACCGTAAAACTATTTGTGTCCTTTTTGCAGAAGAAAAGAAAATACGTGGCACAAAAAATGCTCAACCAGATGCTTCGTTCAACATTTCGTTGACTGCGCGCAGGCTAGGTTTTTCTGCACTGTTTTGTTTCTTTTGCTGCTTTTACTGTTCTGGAGCTTCAGAGACTCTCCCGTAGTAAAGGACATAGTACTCTAAATCATTTACATGATCTTTTAGCATACATAACGAACTCACATGGTCATTCACTCTGCGTCCTTTTTCTGCAGCCCTTTGCAATTTCTTTAACATGGTTGTAACACAAATGGGTTTCCCTACATGCAGGGCAAGTGACCGTGTATGCTTTAGTAAATGAAATATAAAAGAACAAATGAACGGAGACCGGTGTGGACACTTTCTCTCCGAATAAAGTGTGTGCACAACGGCTCACAATGGAAGACGAAGACAGATGGGTTTGGGTGCTCCAGGGTGGAAGCCAATGTCAAAGTGAGAAGGTGGACCTACAAGACGGTGGCATACAGCAACAACAACAAAAAGAGCCAGGCCTGCGCGGAACCGTAGGACAGTGACAGCGTAAGCTGGAGGAGCGACGTTCTTAAAGTTCATTTTAAACGCGTGGGGAGACTAGTTCAAGTAGAGGCGGTGGGTATCCCCTGCTCCATAACTCTTATCATTTCGCCAAGTAGGGAAGTACCCAATACGTCATAATTACTGCGGTACTGTAACGTGCAAATCTGTATAACTGCACATCTTAGTCTCTTGGCATCGTTTTTCGGAGAACGAACCAAACTTTCGGCCCGGCGTCGACGGCGAGCTGTGGTTTGGGCTTCTCTCTGCACAGCTGTCTGTTGTGCCCGACGTTGCCTTGCTGCAGCCGCGCGCGTAGTTCTGCGATTCGCTTCTTGAGCAGCGGTCCACACCTTGCTGAAGAGCCAAGTCAGGTTGCTATCGGGGCTGCGCACGTCGCATGGCACGATACGACACGATAAGGGGCAGCGCTTCGTAATAATGATGGCGGAAAAGTTGAAGAAGATTGCTTTGTAATGATAATGTTGATGATGCCTCTGTAATGGGTGCAGAGCTACGAAGCATGCACCAGTGTTCTTTCGAATGATTCCGCGAACTAGTTATGCAATCCACTTTCCGCGACGTGTAATGGCGTATTATCATTCTGCCACGTAACACTACATTTGTTAAGGCGATTCCTCGGCAGACGTTATACCTGTTTAGGTCGTTTAGCGATGATTTTTCAAGCACAGGCGTAGCTCAGTGGTAGAATGCCGGACTGCCACGCAGAGGACGAGGTCGAATACACCTCGGTCCTAGTTATTTTTTCTGAAATTTGCGCGATAGTGGTTACGGACTCCGGCGGCGGCGGCGGATAACTACGGCGCAAAAACGGCCCTTGTTGTGATCTCATAACAGCTTACGCTGCAAAAGGAGAAGAGTTTAGGGAAGGTACTGGCTTCATATTGTGTGCTTCATGAAAGGCTCTTTGGAAAATGATCCGCCTCAGATTGTGAGTGCAAGTAGCCCTTATATTCATTCAAGATATATGCCTGTCATGTCGCATCCGCCGCTTATGCTTTTTTTCCCTACATTTGTTTTTCTGATCATTGGGTCCGTTTGAGTCACCGCAAATGACCGAAGACGGCCCGCGGCTATAAAGGCTAGAAAGCAGTTTCAGCCTTTATGGGACGGCTTGCAATCAATGGGGTGGGCATTCCTTTCACCACAATCAGCAGCCGGGGCACATGGTTCCACACTTCGCGTCTTGCCAATGTTTCACAAATGTAATATGAGCTTAAGGGTGCTGTCAATCACATTCTACTAACAGACACTAGAAAAATCGCCTTCTATGTACTAGGATGTTCAGAGGAGTCTATCCTCAGCCACCAGGGTGCGGCACATGCGCCTTTCGGCGTCAGAAAAGGTGGACTCGACATGCCATAAAAATGGGCTGATGACAATGAACAACGTATTCAGATTTTTTGCATGCCTGTTAACCTCTTCTAGACTGCTGACATAACTTTGCATCACACTAAATCTGATCTCAAAAATTGAAAGAGGACCCACAGAAAAAAATGTTAATTTTGCCATATGTGGTCACGTGGCCACTGTCACACCCTGCAAAAGGCAGCGACTCCTTTCAGGTCACTACTAGACTGGATTTCGGTTTCGGCTTTGTACTTTTTTTCTCATTAAAATTTATTTTTGAATTCTTGAAGCATTCCTACTATCGGCACATCACAGGAGTGTCTCAGGAACATGGAATCACCATTACCTTGACATGGTAAAAAAAAAAAAAAAAAAGAATTGCCGGAGTTGACCTTCAAGACCAAAGAAGAAAGCCAGAAGAACGAGTGCTGGGAAAGTTCGAAATCCCTTACGCCAAAAACAGCACAGAACAAACATGGACAAAGGAACCACACAACAAGAGCGCAGACTCACAACTGCACGTTTATTGGAGGATAAACGTATATAAACAACGTGACAAAAAAACATGCCAAGAACAGCTATAATTATGTGGCTTGCCCCTTAGTGGAGGGCTCTGGAGAAATTTTAACCATCTGAGGTTCTCGAACATGTGCCTAAATATAAGTACACAGGTGTTTCCTGCACTTCCCCCACATCGATAAGTGGCTACTGAGGCCGGGATTCGATCCCGTGACGCCTAGCTTCGCAACCCAACTCGGTAGCTACTAAGCTACCGTGGCAGGTTAAAAGGAACATCAAGAATAACGGATTAGTAGACCAATTTCAAGTTTATGCAACTTTTCGAATGGCTAGAAGTACTTGTTTTGGGAAACTTGGTGACTAAGCTTTCTCAACATGTTCAGGCACAATGATGAAATAAGGAAAGAAGTACACAGGAAGGAGAGAGACAAACTATGTTTGCCACCTTCCTGTCTCTACTTCTTTCCTTGTTTCATTGTTGCGCCTAAACATCTTTTGCAACCTTATTCACCGATGACCTTGCAACGCACACACGCACCATATTTACGAACGAAGAACGCTCTCATCACTATTCCTTGGCAGCACCGTGGTTTCAAGCAGCAACACGAGTGTAAGCGCAGATTTAATGACACCTGCCCCTTCAGCGACGCTCTGTGGTCCATTAATCGGTTGCTCAAAGACGTTTGGGTTTGACCTATATAACACTCTCCACAAGACAAGGGAATGTGTTATACTGCACGTTTTGTACACTCAATCAACGAATTCCACTGGTTTTCATTATAATCACTCCACTTCTTTGTGTTACCTTTAACCTTCCTCTCCACTACTGCACAAATGTGCACACTTTGTCTCTTTGTATGGTGGGAAGCCATTTTTGTGTTAAGGTTGTTTTTACATCTAAGGGCAAGTTGCATACACGTGCACATGCTTGCATCATGCTGGGTTCTCAAACCACCTCAATGACAGCACAAAAACCAACTATCCATGTCAAGATGAATCACTTCTGTACATCACGCTCAATAATTTTCAAAGAAGGTGCCCTTCATGCCAAGTAGACTGCTTCAAGCACAAGAAAAGCCAACAGCAATGGCCACCATGCACATACCCGCCATAGAATGCAGCGCATTCACCCGAGACAGAATGGTGGTAAACGCAGTCTGTGCAACATGGTGCCGCTGCTTGTGCAATATTGTGGCACCCATTCAAAACACAATTGCCCACAGGAGAAATCCAGGCAATAATAAACAGGTGGTCCTGGCCACTGTTCTTGATTTTGATGAAGTCTACCTTAGGCACATTACTTGAACCCAGAACAATGATTCTAAACTTAGGACACAGAACACCATTTTGCTAATTTGCTATTTTTAAACTTTGAGCGTACCAATAAAAGAATCGCAGCACATCTTGAAGGTACACTTCTCGATAACGATTATTTCCTAAGCAAAATTAAGCAAAATGCTCCTTATAAGTGTTGTTATATTTGGCTATAAGAAATCGAGAAAAGGATATCACAATGCTATAAAAGGAAAAAAAGCATATTCCTTCAATTGAAGAATTTAGTGCTGCAGACTGAATGAAGTGAAACTGAAGATATAATGAAACTCAGTGTACTTGAACTTTTATATCTGCACTTTCTTTCTAGATAATTTTTGTGGCACCGTCATGCAGTTATATTAAAAAAATTGCCCTGAAATAAAAGTGGTATGAGAAAAATAAAAGTTTGATTATTGCATTTATGAGCAGCAGATGATACAGAAGACAATCCCTGTAGAATAGTTAGAAACTTGCAATACGAGTTCAGATTAGTTTAAAAATTTGAAGTGCAGCTCCATTTCTCACACCGGAACATTTCGTTTCAGATAGGTGTCGCTCCACAAAATTAACAATGTCCAAGCCCTTGAAGTTAAAGATTCAACATACAAAATTCTTTTATTCGTTTGTGTCTGTAGATATTTAACACAAGCCATGCATTTTGAATTATATGTTGCACATTCAGCCATCAAAGAAGTGGAAGAAATACACACATGCTGTACTGAATGCACACACTACAAAACTACTCGCACAGTTGCTTGTTGGAACAGTTTCACTGAACTTTTCAGAGTGTGCTGATCTCTGAAAATTGTTTACAAACCTGCTGCACATGACAACAACGTTCACAGAACTGTTCAAACGAGCAGCTAATATCCTCTATCCTCAAGTTCCATTATTCTAAGTTTAATTTCAATTTGTCTACGGCAGCTGTACATTGTTGAACTACAGGTACAATTGAGTCACACACGCACGTCTAATAAAGCTCATAATGTAAAATTTCCCCTGTCTTTAGTTGGAAATTTCGGAATGGGCAAAAAATGTTTCCAGCAGCTGAAACTTGCATTTTTTTTTCTTTTTCCCAGACAGCCAAACTTTTTTTCCCAAAAGTAAGCCTGGAATGATAGGTACAAAATGTTACCGTAAGATAACTTTAATCAAAATATGGAATGGTGACCAGGACCACCTGCTTGTTATTATGAGCATTCACCCTATACAGTTTTCCTTTTTTAAGTAAAAACACTATGATGGTAAGGCACGTATTGCATTCGTACACTTTATGTAGTGCCAGATATGGTTCACCACTGAAATGACCAATTCACAAAGCATGTTAAATTTTATTTTTAGTTGTATATGTGAGAAAGTTGCCGGGCAACAGAACTCATAGCACAGCCTTTTTTTTATAGATCCTAAAAAGTGGACACAGTTTGCGATATCCATCACTGAATATCAATGGCAACATCAAAACCAAGTGTGCTGGATATGTGGGAAATGTGGCCACTGTGTTACATCAGACTAGAAGTTCCACTGACAATGAAGTGATGAAATTTGAATAAAGACTCATCACAGAAAAATGTGGTCAGGAAAAATGGCAAGTCATCGTATATACACAAGTGAATCACTTGTTCATGTCGACTCTGTTCCATTTCTTCCGAAGCTAAAAATGAGTGCAATATGCTCTTTCACCTTTCACACTGTCCACAAGAAATGCTGCAATAAAATAAACATAATACATGCACATTTCACCACCAAACGAGAACCTAATTTATAGAACCAAATTATGATTTAACATTTAAAGTACTCCTCTCCAGAGATGATGTACTCAGGTACTACTATCAGCCGTCGCATGTACTTTCAATTGGAAGAGTGTGGTTCACTGTTTGGACTAGATGTTCTGAAGGCACAATGACAGCATGTTTCAAAATGCGGTGCGAATGACAACTCCAACATATGAGGAAATTCCTGAGCGGGTGCCCCTTAAATGTACTGTTCGTGCGCACCCTGAGGTGAAACCATGCCTGGGGTCACCAGTCAAAGCTCTGTAGTGATCCAACAACTGGTTGACTGAGAACTTTCTTAATGGATCAGGATAGCTGCTAACTTCTACGCCTTAAGTTTACTTCCCTCTGAAGTAAAGATCCCATGCCACTGTATTTCCATGTGGAGCACATATTTCAGCAAATCTATTCAAAGCAACAAGGTCATCATTTGGGCAAGTTGTTTGAAGTATCATATTTTAATGGAGTGCTGACAAAGATTAATGTAAAAGAGGAGTTACATGCAACTATCAAACAAATGCATGTCACCTCTTTCATGGATGTGTATGCTCAAGCTCCCTTTCTAGAATCATAAACTAACCCCGTATTAATGTCACAATATGCAATTGTAGAAGTCAACAAACAAGCTTCATCAAGCTGCCTTCACCCAGTTATCAACGAAGTAATAATTCCCCACAGCTCCAAGAAGCACTAAAGAATATGAAGGTGCTGTAGACCTCAAACTGGCACCATTATCAGCACAGATAATTGGATATCAGGGACCATGAGATAGTGCATCAATGCCTTCAACCTTATGCTGCATATCATATGTTTGCATTATACACTCCACAAATGGTCACTGAAAATAGAAGAATCTTTATCCCCCTATATAACACATGGAATACCAATGGCCTTGATCCCAATGCCAAGTAGCAATGCCCAAACATATATACCAGGTGCACTCTAGTGACACCTAGCAACATCTACTTATTTCATGCTATTGCTGGTATTTTCAAGACATTTTATCTGTCACTATAGTCAGCCACTGGTCTTGTCAGCATGGGTGTGGAGTGGTTAAACTGGTGTATATACTGCAATGGGGTACAATGCAAGCTACACTGACAGGTTAAGCTAGCTCAAGAGCTTAAAGTACGGAGTGGTGCAACAGCCAAAATAGGATTTGGAGCAATTTTTGGAGCAGGAAAATTTTGCTTTTGGAGCAGGTTACCGGGGGGGGGGGGGGGGGGGGGGGGAACCTGTTTTTGAGCACTAAATCCCAAATTTTAGAGCAGTTTCACAAACGTTTACTTTTGGAATGGAAAACAACAAGGATGTGCAAACCATTTAACTACAGCACAACCATGCTTTAGCTTCAGCGGACAATGTCCCGAATGTGACCAATGAATTCTGTGGAAACCTACAAGATGTGGTGCATGGTGAATTTGCACCAATGTTCGTCCAAATTTTTAAGTATTTATAGGACCAAGAAAAGAGACAAAAAAAAAAAAGAATAACATAAAAACCACAAACAATATTTTTATTTGTACTCCAAGGTGCTTTTATCTATGAGTATCATTTCACCAGCCTCCAGCCTATCACATGACTAGCCCAAGCTATACCAAATAGCTCTCCCACCTGAACAGCCTCTAACTACATTGAACACAAATGGGCCAAATGTTCGTGTATATGACTAGTAGCTAACTAGCAGCTTGATATCATTGACACAACATCAATGCTTTGTCTTCTTCGTCATTTTTTTGGAGTGTTCAAACTTTTTAAGCCTGCTCAAGGCTTGCATTTCTTTGTTAGGAGCATGTGGCCACTTGCTACTTTGTTCATGTCTTTTTGCTTGACACCCAAGTTGATTATCTTTTCAGCACAAGTAAGCAATGGCTTGCTGGCTGCCACTTGGTCCTCTAATGCTTTTTTTTTTTTCAGCTTCATGAGAAGGCTGTTCCGAGGCAGACTCTTCTGGTGCCTTCCGCTTGCTTGTGCCTTCAGCACTAATACTTTGTGCATACTTTGCATGAGACAGCTTCGCACTCTTCGGAAGGTCAGGGTTGAGAGGCACTTTGGTTGTGTCACCATGATAGCGCTGAAGGTAACTTTTGACATGGCGCATTCCATTAATACTAGTAATGCTCAGCGAGCTCCGGCCATCTAAAAGGTGCTTGTTTTCACTAAAGCCACGTTCTAGGTCAGCGTTGCCGTGGGGTAGAGAAAGAATTGCTTTGATCAGCTTGGAGGGCTAAGGGATCCTTGGTGCACCTGTTTGGATCTCGTCTGCACTACTGGATCGGACTGGATTGGATGGCGATGTCCAAGCTGCAGGTTGCCAGTGCAGCCTCTGTTTCCCACTAAAACTAGTGGAACTGAGAAATTTCGTGGCTGGTTGGGCGCTTTGGTGCAACGTCGCGCAATTTCAACATATGTCACGGTTTTGGTGCAGCTCGGTGCAAAAATACGAAATTGTATCAAAATGGCGCAATTGGCGCAGCTGTTACACCCCTGAGTATATTTTGAGTAACGGTAACCATGTATCTGAAAGAGACTCAGAACAATAAAGAGAGCTGAAAGAAAGACTCAAAACAAGGAAAATCCAGCCATTACCTAGAGTGGTATTGATATGACCACCACACTAATACACACGAACCCCAATGCAAAGTTCGTAGCAGTCTTAAAGGAAACAATTCAAGGCTTTTCAAGGCCCAAAAATAGTAATTTCAAGGATCTCATGCGATATGTTCACCTCACGCGATATGTTTAGCAGCTTGGACAAAACTTCTTTAATAGTACTGTTTATTTTTATTTATTTATTTACAGATTTCCTACATTGCCTAGAGGCATTACGTAGGGGGGGAACAAAAACATAAGCAATAAAATATCCATTGTGCATATATATACAGGGTGTCTTTTTTTTTTAAGTTGCAACACATTTTTAAAATTAGAAAAACATAAATCGCGGTAATGTCTTGTGTACCATTCGAGTATACTGATTGGCGGCCTCTAGATACAGAACAATTTCCGCATTTGTATGCATAACTAGAGAAATTACGCCAATTACTTTTTAATTATCAGCAATTGGTGCCGACAGCAAATGAGTACTTGGGCGCCTGTCCTTGACACTACCTATCCCAATGATCAAATTTTGAATAGCGGAGTGCATGTCGGAGCTACGCGAACAATTAGTTCCCCATGGCAGGCTCCTTGAAACCGAAACTGGAGGGAAAAAGAGCGTCTGTGACGTCGATGTCGCCGCCCCCACGGCTTTCGTCACTCGTCACTCGCCGCTCGCCCGTGGTCACCGCCGCTCCAGTCGCTTCGGCCGCGCAACCAGCTTGCGTTATCTCCTTGTTATCTGCGGCGTCGGGCGCCGCGGGCGAGTAACGAAATCCGGGGAGGTGGTGACATCGATGTCACAGACGCTCTTTTTCCGGCCGGTTTCGGTTTCAAGGAGCCTGCCATGGGGGACTAATTGTTCGCGTAGCTCCGACATGCACTCCGCTATTCGAAATTTGATCATTGGGATAGGTAGTGTCGAGGACGGGCTCCAAAGTACTCATTTGATGTAGCCACCAATTATGGATAACTTAAATGTTAATTAGCATAATTTCTCTAATTATGCATACAAGTGCGGAAATTGTTCTGTATCTAGAGGCCGCCAATCCATATACTCGAATGGTGCACAAGACATTCCCGCGATTTATGTTTTTCTAATTTTCAAAATGTGTTGCAACTAAAAAAAAAACACCCTGTATACACACACATACAAAGATCACTGTAATAAGAAACATAAGTATGTCACAACAAACACATATACATATTCAAGACACCTAATGCATACATTTGCTTAACAGCAATGTCACAACAAGAAAAAATTAATCATTATCAGTTATATTTACTAAGTCATCCGGCAAGCTGTTCCAATTTCTTACTGTTTTTGGGAAAGAACGAGTAAAAATGTGTTAGTTCTGCATTTAAAGGTAGAAATCTTTTTGCTGTTATCATGGCGAGTGGATGTGTAGTATGGTTCGACAAGGTAGTTATCACCATTAGTACCTATGTTAGAGTTATATATTTGGTATAAGAGTTTAAGGTCTGCGCACACGGAGCAGATCCCATCCCAAAGTGCCTTCATTTCAGAAACGCTGGAGTAGGGGCTGTAATTATTTAAACAAACCTTCCTGCGGTTAAAGTGCAGCATCCTACTAGCTTTTGCTATGGTTGTGTCAATATGTTTGTTCCATGTACACAATTCGGTAAAGCAGACACTTAGATACTTGTAATCGTACTGTATTTTGGTATGGATGCCACAAATGTTACATTGAAACACTTGTAATTTGCCTAGAATTGCACATAACCAAATTCACACAGGGCCAACATTACTAGAACTAACTTAGTTTCACAGCTCCGCATAGTGACTAGTGCAAGCATGTGGCCCACGCGGGGGTTGGGAGAACTAATGGTACTATGGTCACGTCAGGCTGTTATTTAGGTGTGTTGTCTGCTGCTGCACAGGTGTGGGCGTGGCAGCTTTTTAATCCGCACGAGCTCACTCGTCTGCGTTGATTTATTACTCCTCTGAATACCAACACGGCCTCTGAAAATTAGAGTTCATGGTTTTCTCCAAAAGACAACCGGGCACGTGTAGTACAAATCCCAAGGGTGACATGAATGCTTTGGTTTCAGCACATACGTTATTCAGCGAAGCTACTCCAATATCAATTGTGACTGGATTGGCTACCAGATAAAGCAGCCTATTGTCAACTGTGCAGGATTAGATAAAACCAAAATAGCTAATAAGGAAGAAAGTTAACAAAGAGCACCACGTAGTGTGAGAGAACTTTACAAAATGCTGTGTACCCTATCATCTGCGAATGGAAAGCAACGCTTCAGCAATCGTCATAGTAAGCCAGTTGTCCACAATATATAATACAAAGAAACAATCAATCCCACTGAGAGTATACCATATACCACTCAAGAGTTGCCAGTGAAGCCACTGTATAGGGGACATTAGGCACATTTGGACTAACGTATAAACTTCATGGGCAAAAGTAAGTAAAATTTACTTGCAATGTCCATGTACTCATGCCAAGCACATTGTGAGCACAGCCAGAACTGTATCTTTAGGGCACCTGTGTCCTTTTCTTACTTATGAACGAAAGCACTGCAAGGTCAGTCGGCTACTTTTACACCTTGGGGCTTGATATTGCAATAAGCATGCAGCAGAGGTTGCGTATTCTCATTGTGCTAGCATTGGTTTTTCTAATGACAGCTTCTCTCATCACAGCCTCCTTTCAAGACGGAAAACATGAGCTTACAGGCGATTTGTCATATGAAGGAGTGATTTGTGTATATTCTTTCACCAACTGTTGGTTGGCATTTACTTCTTCGCATAACCTGAAATCATCCAATGCCTCAGATTCTTTCAAGGTCACTCACACACACTTAATCTGGGTGACATGCGCCTGTTCTTAATTTGGTGTAGCAGTCCACTACTCAGCCAACAACTTCCGTAACGACCACTGTGTTATGTAACGACGATTGGTTTTCTGCCAGGCGACATCAACAAAATAATACACATTCTCAGTGAGACAGCCCCCCTCCCCTCGGCAAGGCTGCGACATTTTGACCATGAGTGAACTGTGGGAACAATCGTGTACTTAGATTTAGGTAAGAACACCCGTGCACTTAGATTCACGTATACGTCGAAAAAGCCTAGGTAGCCAAAATTAACCCAAATCAAGTCCCCCATCACAGTGTGCCTGGTTTTGACACGTAAAAACCTGGAATTATTTTTCACAATACGGAAGTTTCTTACGAATACTTCGTTTTCATACACGTTGTCACGCATTCTTGATGACGATCGCTTTCCACCAAGAGCCTCTGGCTTGGAAATGTATGTTTTTAATTACTGTCAGGAAAGGCAACATATGGCACCTCTTACCCACTTACCATGTGTCTATACCGTTGACGACAATGGTTAAGCTTAACAATGACGTCGCACAATCTAAATTTCTTGGTCAGTCTTTTCTTTCTCCTGTGCAGAACATTCTCTCATCTTTAGAACTCGGTTGTGTCTTTTGGTGGTGAAAAAAAGTGATGTGAAAAAATTTGTCGCCGGGATAACTGGTTTATATATGGCAAAAATGATAAGCGTAACCTAAATATGGGGCAGTGTAGAATATAGAACACATGGCACACAATAACTCGCAAACAATCTTTATTGTGAAAAACTCCCCTACATGGGGTGTCCCACAAAGTGGGCACGGGAGTAGTTCCGTTAGCATGGCTCTCAAACGCTACGTTTTTACCTCACAGGAGCTGTTTGTCACCTGGCTTGCTTGGTTATCGACTGCACCGTATGACATAACTGCCACCGATGATCAGCCTCTCCTGTTAGCGCTGCCCATCTCAGACCCTTGGTCGCTGCACCCTTCATCAAAATGTCGGCACCTGCACAAGTCACCCGTGTCTCCCCCTTGTACCCTTCAGTGACAGCACCTATAGGCACCTGTATAAGAAGCCTGCCCGTCCAGTTCGCCTTCAGTGGGTATGGGAGCAGTTCCGTTGGCATGGCTCTCAACCACTATGTTTTTACGTCACAAGTCTGCGCTTCCTTTTCCTTGTACGCTAGGTCATGCTATGATCCATGTTTGTTTCTGTTCCCATGCCCAAGAGTGCTACGTGAAACCACTTGTGAATGCTTTTCCATGGCATTTCTACTGTTGTGCTCGGGAGACGTTGAATTGAACCCTAGCCCCAACAGCTGCTTTGACTCTCTGTTGGACACAGATTCCTTACCATCTGATCCCAATGAGCAAACAAGCCTTATCCTCAAGCTCATAAAAGACATGCATGCACATTCTGTGCAAACATCAAAATTCCAAAGGGAGATCACTGTTGATGTTAAGGCCACAAGAACCGGACAAAAATCTCTCAAATCTAAAGTTTCTGGCATTATGAAAAGGCTTGATGCACTAGAGGAAAAATCACTAAAAGTTGAAGCTGTCAGCTTAAAAGTTTCCAGCATGACCAAGACTATTGAAATTAGTTCTCGCAATAGGATTTTAGAATCTTGTATAAACGAGCTGGATGATTGATCACGCCGCGACAATCTAATCTTCCATGGTCTCCCTGATAGCAACAAGCGCTGACAAGAAACCTAAGTGAAAATAACCACAGTAACCTGAAGCGTTTCCGATATATTTCCTTCTGACACAATCCAACGTGCGCACTACCAGTCTTCACTCACGCCTGAAAAAACACTTCCTGTTACTGTGAAATCTTCAAGCTTCAAAACCAAAGAAATGTTGCTCTCCCTGCACAATCAATTCAAGCACAAAAATAACAGCATAAGTGAAGATTTCTCAGTGACTACATGTACCACTCGAAGAAAGCTGTTAATTTTCAGCAAGAGCCAGGCCCCTTCCGAACCTCTCAAACAACGTTATGATAAATGAATCCTGCATGGAAAGTCACACATAGTACAATGCTAGTACCAACCAAATTGATGAACTTAAACAGCGTAGTGTTAATAACATGCATCCTTCCCTACTCCGTCACATCCTCCAATCTGGGGACATACGAGGGGCAGTGCTTCACTTTCCTCACTAAGTCTCAGTTCTATATTCAAACGTCAGAAGTGCTAACAAATACGAGCCTTTATAGTCCATGACCGGCATGTGTTCTTCTAAAATCATTGCACTTACTCAAACGTGGCTGCACGCGCCTGTCACCGACGCAGAAGTGTTCGATGGCGCTGCTCAGTTTCGTGTCTACCGCTATAACTGCACTATGTGTAGAGGAGGTGGCGTCCTTTTGGTGATTTCAAGTCACATTCAGTCTTCTGTTATTTGCATGAACGAAACCTTAGAGGCTATCCGGGCTACTGTAACTCTTACCCACAAAAAGTTCATTACAGGCATATGCTATCACTCACCTTCTGGACCACCAACATTTTTCAGTAGTTTACACAATAACATTAAGCTTGTGCACACGCGCTTTCCGTCATCAGCCAGCATGATTACGGGAGATTTTAATCTTCCAAACATAACCTACGATTATCAATCTGCTTTGCTTTCTCCATTTTTGTCACAAGCTAGTGACTTTTCAGGTCCTTGAGCAGTCGTTCCTTCGTCACAGGTAGTAGCTAGACCAACAACACTCCAATGCTCCAAGCATCCTTGATCTTGCTTTGAAATCCCACCCTGACGAATTCTCTCAGATCATGCACCTACCTGGTATAAGTGATCAGTAGGTGCGTAAGTGATCACTGCAGACTTGCATTCTTGACTGACGCTCCTACACCCAAAGCAACAAAACTCAAAAAGACTATACATACATACAAAAAAAAAGCCAACTTTACCGTAAAAAAAAAAAAAGCAAGCTAACAGCTTTTCTTGGTACATTTTACTGAATTTTGAAAACCGCCCGCTTCGGCACTATTGGGCATGTTTACCGCTAAAGTGCATGAACTAACTGAAAAGTACAACCTGTCTCGTACAATTACCTCCAACTCTGACGCTCCCTGATATAATGCTAATCTAAAGCGTCTGTCTAACAGGAAAAAAAAAAAAAAAAAAAAGCCTTTACCACTCCGCAAAAAAATCGCCCCCCCGTCTCACATTGGTTTATGTACAAATCTGGATTTGACAAGTATGTAACAGCATAAAAAGCGCTAAATCCAACTTTCTATCCAACGTACTTCCATCCATGCTAAAGACTTTAAACTCTAGAGCACTATCAGACCCCTACATGGTGAACACATAACTCTGGAAGACTCACTAGGCACCAGTATTCCTAACGAGCAGTGCACCGTTGCACTTAATAACACTTTTGTCTTAAACATTTCTCTATCCTGCAACGACCACCTACCTTCTACTCGCAGGTACGACTATGTAGTCATGCCTGCAGTTATAAGTGACGAGGTTGGCGTTGCTAAACAAACTGACTCCCTGGTTAGGACTCCATCAATTCAACTCTTAAAACACCAAGATCATTAGCTCTGTTATTCAAACTAAACCTTTTTCAGCAGTCGCTTGATACATCTACGCTTCCTACGAAATGGATAATCGGGAAGGTGGTTCCACTTCATAAGGCAAGTAACAGAAATTCAGCAGTTAATTACCTTCCCACCTCATTCTATGCCAAGTATGCCAAATTTCGTTGTAACTTGCTCGAACATATCTTCAAGAATCTCATTAGTTTTCTTTACTCAAATGCATTCTTTACATCTGCTCAGCATGGCTTTAGCAGGGGTGAGACAGCAGAAACGGTTTTGGGAAGAGTTTTTGGAACAGAGAAATGTTCGTTTTGGAGCAGGAGAACCTTAATTTCGAGCAGCCCAGGCAGTCAAGTATCTTTTTCACAACCAGGGGTCAGTACCTTTCTCAAAATTTAAAAAAAAGAAAAAAGATTACACCATCTCCTGCTAAAGGGGACCATGAGGCGATGCGAAGCAGCACAGGGGGTGCACACCGCATTTGCATCGGTTTGACTAAGTGTCGCGTTTGCATTGGTTTGACGCAAGCAGACGCTGCCTGCGTCAGCATTGTCTCTCGCGGGCGAGGGCATGTTCTGGTTCCTTGAGAGCTGGTAAAGCGTTCATCGAAGAAAGAGCGTTTCCATAGTCAACGCGTGACGTTCGGAGAGAAGGAATGCCGAGAGTAGAGGAGATGAGACAAGGAGAGGAGGGGGAGAAGGATGCGCATGCGCAGTGCCGGTGTGGATGCCGCACGGCGGATGGAGGGAGGGACATAGCCCCGACCATAAGGTGCTTCGTATCTGAAAAAAATTCTCACTGCACCAAAATTGTCGACACACAATAGTCTTTTAGTTAAGACCATTGATATAATTTCGCTAATTGCTGCTTAGACTTCTTGCTGATTTCCTTATTTAGCTTCTGAAAAAAACCTAGCACTTCTAAGTTAGTGTTCTCTTTAGTCAGGAAAGTCTGGGCACTTTGGATTTTGTCAAGATTTTTCTGCTGCACACCATTATGAAGAAGCTCATCTGAGCTTTTCACCAGCGCATTGCCCTGTATTGTAACACTGCAATACTGTGGTGGCAACTAATCATGGAAGATACTCCAATTTCAGGTAGATATTGGCATTCCACATGTCTTGGAGCATACGTATGCAAAGTTTCGTTAATGTAGGAGAAATCCAAGTCCGCAAATGCTGCACATAAATGGTGAAAGTTCCAAAAAACTTTGAACTGTGAAAAACAGGTTTAACAGCCTGAGAAGCTTGTATCCTTGAAAATATTACCGCATTTACAGGAAGCTCTGTCAAAATGAAAGGTATGCTGTGAAAATATAATTGGATGTGTGAGAACCCTTCTAGCACAGTGAAACGAAATTTTATTCCTCATGGTTCTTGTGGCTGGTCGTACATCCCGATTTTTCGAACGCATCCGAGTGGCGAAGGTAACACTTCCAGTATGCGAAAGCCAACTCCACTGCAGTAAGTGAGTGCCAGCTTCACTGCAGTAGGTGAGTGCTAAGTGCGCCGTAGTACACAACTGTTAGCTTCATTACACTACGTAAAAGTTAGCTTTGGCACAGTACCCAAGGGCTAGCTTCGCTGCTGTATGCTTATGCATGTGCCAGCTTAGCCGCAGTACACAAATGTTCACTTTGGCACAGTACCGGAGTGCTGGCTTCGCCGCAGTAGAAGAGTGCTAGCTTCATCGCTATGCGTCAGTGCTAACTTTGCTGCAGTACACAAGTATTAGCTTCACCGCGTACCCAACAGCTATTTTTGCTGCAGTATGCAGTACGAGAGCGCCAGCTTTGTTGCAGTAAGGAAGTGTGAGCTCGATACCATACAGGAGTGCTAGCTTCGCCATTTACCCCAAATGCTAGCTTTGCCGCAGTACAGAAGTGTTAGGTGTCAAAGTGTACTACCTGCGAGCAAGGGTCACTTAATTGTAATGAGACAAAGCATGTTTTGCCCTTAATTTACAAGCTTCAAATAGTAAAAGCCGAGTGCGAATCAAAGACATTCCAAAATTCAAATATTCGCACACCCCTGGTTAGAACCCTTTCAGCAAAATAAAATTTTGTTGTTCACGGTTCTTGTGGCTGGCCGCACGCATCGAGCTTCTACTCGTGGAAGTAGCTGGGTGCAACATGCTTATCACATAGGACCATAAAGCAAGACCTACGACCATTGTTCGATTATTTTCAGAAGCGCACCGTTCTTCTGAGGCGCACTGACAAATGTCACTGCAGGATCAATCTCGTAACCATGAACACTGCAAAATGTGTTGGCACTAGGCCCAAACCAAATGTCGGAGGATCGTCGGCCACGGCTGTCATTTTATGAAGCATCCTACGCCGCCTTCTGCGGTATTTGCGTCTAGTTATAACGTTCCAGACATCAACATCACGCTTTTCTGGGCGTGTGATTACGCAGAAAATGCAGACAGAATGCAGAAAAATAGACGTGGCAGCGGTGGTGCACTGACACGATTTGCGATGCGTGAAAGGCAACAATAAACACAATCGGCAATATTCAGTCCCTTAAATAAGAAAAAAAAAAAGATTCCCTTTGCTCATTTCTGGTGACCACACGCAGCAACGTATGTTGACACAAAAACTGAAGTGTCTGCAGCAAATCTCGGATGCCTGAGATTCAACCACGTGATGCACGTTGGGTGACTCAGCTTTATTTCCCATTGAAACTGAGGTGAGCACCAAAACACTTGCTTTCCAGGCTGTTTTGGAGCAGTTTGGAACAATTTTTTCAATTTTCATGCTTTTGAAGCAGCTCGGAGCAGGAAAACAGAATTGTATCAAAACTGTGCAATGAGCAGCTGACTTACCCCTGCTTTCGAAACAACTTCTCATGTGAGACTCAGCTTGCATTCTTTACTCATAAATTACTCAGTCTTCTTGACAGATCCTCGTTTGCAGATTGCATTTTCTTTAGACTTCAATAAAGCCTCTGATAAGGTTTTTCATAAACTTTAACTTCACAAACTAAGTCAGCTGAATCTTTACACTAACATTAAAGTAGATTGAGTGCTTCCTACTCAATCGCACCCATTTCGTAACTGCTGACAGTCATACCTCACCATTTCGAAGCATAATTTCGAGTGTACCCCAATGTGCAGTGCTCGGGCCACTTCTGTTCCTCATCTACATTAACAGCCTCCCTTCCTCCATTTCATACAACATTCATTTATTCAATGATGATTGTGTTATCTTTAGCAAAATGACTTGTCCAGCAGATCTTAACCACCTTCAATCTGATCTATTCACCGTAGCCGAGTGGAGTAAACATTGGTAAGTGCAAAGTTGTGTGTGTGTCCCAGACGACTAACAGCATGCACACATATTACCTAAATATTCTTCCCTTGGATTTTGTCAATTCTTACAAATACCTTGGCGTGCACGTTTCTCCTAATTTATCTTGGAACCTCCATACCGACTACGTAACCTGCAATGCTAACCACATGCTTAGCTAACTAAGCCGCAACTTTTCAACCGCCTTTTTGCAAAATGCTTTGCACTACTCTTATACGCCCTAAACTAGAATATCCATGCTCTCTTTGGGATACTCTTACCGACAAACTAAACCACTCATTGTAACTCATCCAAAATAATTCTGTACGCTTCATCCTGTGTAACCACAATCACACAGCAAGTGTGTCTGCCATGAAAACCAGTCTTTCACTAACGCCACTTTCCTCTCGTCGCAAAGTTGCACATTTAGCACTTTTCCACAAACATTTCTCCTCTTCAACACTCTGCAACGACCTCATTTTTCCATCACAGTATGTATCGCCACATATCGATCACCATTACAACGTTGGGCTTGAATCATGTCACACTAAAACTTTCTTTCAATCGTTCTTCTTTTATCCACAGTATATATTGTATCAATTCACAATAACCTCTTATTTTGAGCAGCTTTAGCTAAGATTCTATAATCAAGTCCATTCTGTAACCGAAGCCCCCCCCCCCCCCCTACATGTTTGTACTTTAGCGCATTCTGTTTATTCTTTTTTATTTTTGAATTTTTTGTATTCTTAGATAAATATGTATAATCAGATGCCTTTGTACTGCAATGCTCTACTTTTCTCCTGTAACCACTCCTCTCTTTAATGCCTCTGGCACTGAGCATATAAATAAATAAATATATAGAATGAGTTTATGCAAACACGCTGTCTATCCCAGCTACAAACAAGGCACATTGCCAAGATACTGAATAAAACATCAAATCTGAAAGTTTTTCTGTGTTCTTCACTGTCGTCTATTTAAGTTTTAGCTACTTTGGAGCCCGGAGCAAAATGCGCTGAAATAATGCATAAGCAACCCAAATCAAACTTCACACTCCTCACAGAGCACTTCAAGCTCCAACAACTCAAATTTGCAGACAAAATTTTGCACGACATGGCGGAAAGTGCAGCAGCAGAACAACAAAATGACACGCAGCCACAGCAAGAAGAACTCGTAACTGGAAGCGATGCCAGTAACACGATCTGATCAAAACACCATTACTTCCCACACCACCACCCGGACCAAGTTTTACGAAGAGGTCCGAAACTGAGGTTCTAGTAACTTCGCACAGGGCCTTAACATACACGAAACCTTAATTGAATGCTTGAAACTTCTGCATCAGGTCAGCAATCACATTTTTAGTTAATGTCTGTTGCTCTCAATTCAGAATGCGGCGTTTGTTCAGATGCCTCAAATGTTGCACTTCCCTCTTCTTCAGCTCCTCCAAGTACACTTCCTACCAGTTCCATGCGACTATAAGTGATGTTGACACCTCCTTTGTTAATTTCAACCTCTTTATAGCATCACAGGCAATTCTCTGATACACGAGAGAGTCCCTTCATGTTTTAAACAGAGATTTTCCAAATAACGCTATCAACAGCGATCTGATGATTGATGCTAAATTCCCTATCAATGCTAGCTTGCCCATGTGGAACATTAAAGGATTGCAAAAAAAATAATAATTACAGAGAGAAATTGCAAGACCGCAAATAAAAGAAAAGCATCAAGAAAATCTGCTAAACTTAGCCAAGTGCACAAATTCAAGGACTTTCCAGGGCTTCTAAGATTCAAGGGTCTTCAAGGCCATGAAGATGCATTTCAGAAATAAAGGGTTTTCAAGGACCACTACAAACCCTGCCAAAAAAAAGCAGTAAAGATTAGCAAAAATCTATGTCACTTCATTATATATTTTAGGTCTGTTAATGCAGTGGTCACATCAGTTAGCCCAGTCTCCTACATTACTACCTGGAGGTTGTAGAAGCAGTGCTCATCGAGTCAAAAGCCTAAGAAGTGATCACTGCACTGCATAAACTGAAATGGCACCTACTTGCAAAGAGTAGCAAATCTCAGGAACAAACTTTGTCTTCTTTAGGGCCAAAGATCGCACAGGGACACAATTTTTAAAAGTTGGTCCTAATGGCAAATGTATGTTATAAACCTTTTTTTTTTTTTTAACATCCCAATTGCATGCTGCAAACAACACCTCCACACAAGATGACAAAGTAAAAGCATTCTGCTACCAAGGCAAGACGAATGCAACAAAGAGAGAGAGAGGAGGAAAAAAATAGTATGTTTTCAGCGTTTAAACGTTCAGGGACAGAGTAACATCACGCACAGCTCTCAATGAATGCCAGCAGAGCTTTTAGACATCGGCAATTATAGTGGCACTTGTAATTAAACCGCACGTGTAAATAATTAAACTCGTGCAAAGGGCAAAATGAGCTACGTCCAGTGAAAGGTAATGGTCCCTCTCCACACTTCGGTACGCTTTGCAGCAATACACCTACATAAGGTGGTAAGGAGAAGCTTAACAGACATTCTACAGCTGACAAATTGCAAAAACACACTTTTGAGCATACAATGCCTTGTGTGCATAAAGACACTGTTTGTGGTCTGCAGAGCAAAAATAGATGCCATATGGGAAGCATGTGCTGAAGTCCAATAGGAGAAACAGATGATCTGTATACATTATCATGAGTTCCTCATCAACATTAAAGTTGACACACTGAACTGACCACACACAAGCGTGGCCACAGCACTACTTTGAATAAAGGCAGAACCAGATGCACTATTCTCTTCAGGGGTGAGACTGCTTAAAGTCATTCTGAACTAACATATAGAGAAGGTAAATTGTATTTTTGAGCTTTTTGGCATGAAAAAATATCAATTTGGATCAGTTTGACAGATGCAGAATCACATTTAGGAGTAGGTTGGAGCAAAGTAGATGTATTTGGAGCAGATAATATTTCACTTTGCAGCAGTTTGGAGCAAAGTATACTGAAACAAGATTTCAATTTAAAACAAACCAAAAACAGTACTGCACTGCAACTGTCCTGATCAACGGTTGAAGCTGAATTCTTCCGAGAAGCTGAAAAGCTTCTTATGCAGTAACCTGTTCAGTGAGTAGAGGGACACGCCCATCACTGATTCCGACTTTAGCACTGGTGCAGCAATGCCTTCACAGATAAGCATCACAAATGACAAATGATGACAGCCACTGCCAGAGTGTGAGCGCGAAAGGTTTTAGGTTTTTCGTGGTGGCTTTTTTTTTTTTTTTTTTCTACTCACAAAAGTTCCATTCTGGTTTCACTCGGGAATGAAAAAAGTAATCCGTAACAGCATGTAGAATTTCATTTTGCATGCAGTTTGCCTCGTTATTTAAATGCAAAACTGTAAACCAAACTGGGGAAATAAATGGAGTATTTATTTTTCCTAATTAGTGAACAATGAATTCTCAGTTCATGCTGAGTGCTTTTAAGGGACTAAGCGTGATCTCAAGAGCAGCAAGTCAGAGTTTTTTTTATATTCCTGGCATGGTCCTTTGTCAAGCACTTCCAGTAAAACAGCACCTCCGGAGTTCCATGCTTCCTGTAGTACAGCTGCAATACTGCTTTTGCTGAAGGCCTGCCACTGTCATCCTTCAAGTATCATTGCATGCGATTTGTTCCATCATGTCACATTTGGGAGTGCGGCACAAACTTTCGTACCAAGGAGTTGTACCAGTAAACAAAAAATTTTACAGAGCAAGCACCTGCCCCAATACATGCACAAATGCATGCTCTAAAGGATCTCCACTAAGATGCTTGGATCAGCGGCCTGACACTGCAAATGCTGCCCCTGATATACGCGCTAATGCTGGCGTTGACCAATGTCTGTTCTTCTGAATTGCCAACTTTCACCTTGAACCAAACATTGATGATAAAGATTGCAGTTTTACTCTGGAATGAAATAATTATTAACCTTTAGGTTACGTTTTCGTTGCATTAAGAAATATCCTTTTTTTTTAGTTTTTAGGTTTTTACTCCATTGCAACACACTGGTCAGTGCTGAACGCGCCTGTATAGCACAGCCCATCACAATGAGGAAAGGCACCTATCTGGTCAGCAGAGCTTGGAACACAGCACCGTTTCACTGCACAGTTTTATTTTAAGTGGCAATCCAAACTAGCACACTGCCGTACACGGTGGTGTCTCCTTGTGCGGGACTCGCATGCACAGCAAGGGCGCGGAGTGCTCATTGCTCACCTAAACGAAAGCCACTTGGCATCATTGTAGTCGAGCCCACATATAACGGCCCCACTTAAAACGAACTTCCTCTTAAAACGAACGATAACCGCATGACCGTGGAAATATACATTATTTCAATGGCACAAAATCACACTTACAACGAACGCCTTTGAACCCTGCCGATCGGTTACAGCGAACGGAGTCTGTGATCCGGCGACTGCGGAGACACCCCTTTCGACCACCTATAAGCCATCGGCGAGCCAAACGCCGACCCTGCCTCCGCAGGCTTCTCATTGTCGTTCTCCCCGACAGTTTTTTGTTACGCACCCCTGCTGCTCCGAGCACCCCGCATCGCCAGTGGGTGCGGGGTGCTCACTGACTTCGATATTTCGTGATTTGTTCCGAGTTCTTGTTCATTTTGCACTCCGTTCAGCATGCCCTGCACGCGTGCGGAAGGGTAAAAATGGCTTACGCGGAACGAAGTGCGAATTATCGAAGTCAGTGGGCCGCGCAAGTTCGACTTTTCACGATCCGTCCCGTGTGACAGCAGTTTTCACCCTTCCGCGAACAACCGGCGCCCCAATGAGATTCTCTGACCGCTGCGCGCGTAGAGCACTCTCCCAAGTACAGTGACTCTATCCCAAGGCCGTTCTCCTCTCTTCCCCCTTTATCGCAACTCCTCCAACTCCTCCGCCTGTCTCCACGCCAGCTCGAATTCCGAAGTTTCTTTTTCTGGCTAGAAACGAGCTCAGACAGGGCGCGTGGAATGGCTCAGAGCCATTCTACGCGTACTTGCTCGTTGTTGGTGTATGTGTGTGTCAGGATGGCGGACGGGAAGCCTTCCGCACAAACAGATGGCACGAAGCGAAAAGCGCTGGACATTTCTACCAAACGAGTCATTCTAAACGAGCTAGCTCAAGGCGCTAAAAACTGCGAGTTGGTTAAGAAGTACGGCGTGTCCAAGTCAACGATATCGACGATTCTAAAGAACAAGGACAAGATAATCGGTGCCAATGTCAACTCGACGGACAGAAAGCGCCTGCGGAGGGCCACCTACGCGGACGTGGAGGAAGCGCTTCTGAAATGGTTCGTCGACGCGCGGGCTCGGAACATTCCGATAAGTGGTCCTATGATGCTGGCCAAAGCGAAAGACTTCGCATTTCTGTTGGATTTTCCCGACTTCTGCCCAGGAAATGGCTAGCTACATCGGTTCAAGGTGCATCATGGCATTGTTTTTAAATCGATTGTCGGTGAGGCGGCCTCAGCCAGCGACCAAGACGTTGCCTCGTGGCTTGAAGCAAATCGAGACACTATTCTAAGCTATGCGGAGTGAGACGTTTATAACGCAGACGAAACTGCGTTATTCTGCCAGATGCTGCCGGGAAAAACGCACGCCATGAAAGGCGACACATGTGCTGGCGGCAAGCACAGTAAAGTGCGCGTCACAGCGCTTTTGTGCACTAACATGGATGGCAGCGACCGGCGCGTGCCCTTTGTAATCGGCAAGTCGAAGAAGCCGCATTGCTTTCGGGGCTATGTGCCTGTGCGTTACAGGCACAGTGCTAAAGCGTGGATGACGCGCGATTTATTCGCAGAGTGGCTGAGCGAATTAGACCGCGACATGCACAAGCAAGGCAGGCGTGTGCTGCTTGTGGTCGACAATTGCTCCGCGCACCACGTACAAGCCTCTCTGACGGCAGTGACCCTGCTTTTCCTGCCGCCCAACACAACGTCGAAAGTGCAACCACTTGACTTGGGCATAATCCGCGCGTTTAAGGCTTATTATAGGCGCCGCGTTGTGGAGCGCATGCTCATAGCTGTTGACCGGCCGGCAGCCAACCTGCCGCTTCGGGTCTCGCTGTACTCAGCTCTGGAGATGGTAAAGGCTACATGTGTGCAAAACTGTTTCCGCAAGGCCGGCTTCGCCGACGTCGGACCCAATGCCGACCCTGAAGCTTCCGAAGAGGACCACTCCGGCGGCGATTTGTGGCAGCATGTTGTCGACTCCGACATGGGAGGGCGGGACATCTGCTGGGATGATTTCGTTACGGCCGATGATGATGCCGATACCGCGGAACCGTGCACGGATGAGGGCATTGTCAATGAAGTGCACGGCAAGAGCGACTCGGAGGAATCAGATGACGACGACGACGAAACGTTGGAGCCAGCGCCCACAAGCGTGCCTGTAGCAACTGGCTACATAGATAGCCTCAGGCAACTTGTCTATGCCAAGGGCCTAGGCGAGGAGCATGCTGCCGCTTTAAATAAACTGGAGACCACCCTTATCGCATCGGCACTCTCGAAGCAGACGTGCATCACGGACTTTTTTGCGAAAAAATAAATTTTGGGTTTTCACTTGTAACTTTTTAAAAGCTGTTTTTTCATTTATTACGAACTTCGGGATACAACGAACGGACGCAGCGTCACGCTCAGGTTCGTTATAAACGGGCTCGACTGTACTGGCCTAAGAAACTCACCACACTCATAGGACACGTGAATGGTCATGAGATGAGCTCGTATGAAGAACCCTCTGAGGTGAGTTAGTGAACATGGAACAGCAAGTGCCCCTCTAGTGACCGTGTGAGCAGTTGACAGGCTGCATGCAATACAGCAGGTATTGATCAATATCTGGGGTTTTCCATCCCAAAGCCACAATATATTATGAGAAACACCGTAGTGGAGGGCTCCAAAAATTTCGACCAACTGGGGTTCTTTTAAAGTGCACTGACATAGCACCGGCCTCAACATGTTGCCTGCATGGAAATGCAGCTGTTGCGGCCAAGGCTCGATCCTGTGACCTTCAGATAAGTTGCCGAGTGCCTTAGCCACTACACCACCGTGGCGGGGCTATGCAACAGGCAGCACTACGCTTAATGAAACGATCACACACTGCCCCACAGATGCGCGCATCACGGAACTCCAGACAAATTGTGCACCCATTCCAATGCAGTTCCAGCTATCATGCTTTTGAAATACTCCTTAGCTGCATCCGAAATTCTCAGAATTTCTTCCCCACTTCGGTAGAGTATGCTTATCAAAGTGAACAAAGTATGTTTCTGTTGGAACGTGACTCCAGCACGAGGACTGTCCAACAGTGCACATCGCTGTGACTGCTTTTGGAAAGGTTTTTTTATTGCCGCAAGCCAATCAAATCACAATGCAGTTCCGGTCAACATTGTAACATGACTTCCAGGTCAAGTTATGAATCCAATTATACAGAGAACAGCAGTCAACCAAGGGATGGTTAACTTGAAACCATTCAAAGCTGCTTTTATATCAAGTATGTCATTGGCCCTTAGCATCAGCATGCTCATTCACTGGCCATACAAGCCTCAAAACAGCTTGCACAGCTTCCCACAGCAGGAAGCTTTGCAGCAATGCACTGCTGATCTAATTCTATACTAACCATACCAATGGCCACTTCGTTTGAAGTTTTCATGCATGCACACTGGCCACCTGTCAGAAATGCTGAGAAGTGCAATGCTGTGCGGGAGGTGCCGTTGGATAGTAGGCTGATTGTGAACTGCTATACTTTTTCTTCTTTCAGAAAACAAGCAGTCTCAAGCCGTTTTGGTGCAGCATGGAGCAAATTCAGTCACTATGTTTCAAACAGGAGTTTACATTTGCATCAAAATGGCGAAATTAGCACAGGAGTCCCATCCCTAACAAATAGCATATTACCACAGTTCCCATTTTCTTGTTATGTTTTAGGAATTCACCTTTAGCAACAAACCTGCGCACATTTTCACAGCTGTAATTGAATCCGTCAGAGAGATCAGCAAAAACTGGCTGACCACCCGCGTCTTGCTCATATCCCTGGTGCATTTTGGATGGAATATGGACCTACCTTGACATCAGACATCGAGCGAAATTTTCGCATCGAAGTCACACATGGTGTGAAATCCACACTTCTCCGCTTTCTTCGACGGCACGAAGCATAGAAATTCTGACATTTTCAGATTTCAAAAACGCTTGGAAGTACTCTCACAACTTCCAAGAATGCCACTGCACTTCAAAGCCAGAATAGCTAAAAAGCTACCGCCTGATGCAGCAGCTGGTCATACAAAAAGCGGTGCAAACTCTGAACTCCTAACCGGCCCATGAACCAAGGCCAATTACAGGTTTGTGGAGGCAGTAGTGAAGCCCGGATATGGATTCATGGCACCACCGCTTCTCCCCCTCCAATGAAGACGAAAAAGTCTATAAACACTGCAGTTGCTGATAATATTAAGAGTGCATGTTGCCCTGTCACGGCAGCGCAAGGTACCATGGTGTCTTCTGAATAGAATTCCAAATTTTTTTTGATAAATAAAATATCCTCCATAAAGTTTCAGGCAAAATTCATAAGATTGTAAGACAGGTTAAAATTGGTACCTATTAGGAAAATTTTGATGAGTTAACAGATATGCTTACGACGATTCAGTCTATCTTTCTTATATAAGCACATGCTGTAAAGTTTATTAAAGAATGCATGTAACGATCTGCATTAAGAATGTATCTTTAAATTATGTCTACCTGCATAGATAATCATTGACATAACCTAAGTTATTTTGGCAGACATTTATTTATTTTTTGAATATGTACTAAAATAAGGAAGCCTCATTGCATACATAAAATGAGAAAAAGTGCCGCCACCTCCCCTTCCCCACCCACCCCTTGTTCGTGACTTGACACTCACTGTATGTTTAGTACTGAAGAATAAATGATGTACAGGATATACACTAAATGCGGACTTGCATGGCGTCGGCCCGCCTACTTCTTACATGAAAAATGAATCAAAATATTGATGTTACATGAAATGCTCACCATGTATCTGCTACACGAAGCTTGATGTCTCAAAATACTTACCTAAAGCTGAAAAGATTTCACACAAACCTCGTTGTTGTGCCTTCGTTATGCCATAATGAGCATTAAGCAACAGTGTTCCAACAGGGCACTTACCAATTTTATTTTTATACCAGATGTGCTTATAGCTAAAGAAACCTTCCACTATTGTTTTTCCAGAAAAGTACTTCTGGCCAGAAAAAAATTGATCATTTTCTTGTCATTTTTCTTTGGGCAGAGCAATCTGTGGGCATTAACACTGTTTCTCTGTTTATAGATTTGTTTCTATTTCAGAAAATTATTTCATGTTTTCTTGAAGTAAACCATTTTCACATAAATTATCTACAAGCAATACGTGAAATAATAAAGAAAAAAATACCACATAAGAGTCCATTGCAATTACAAAGTGACTCAACATAGACAAACATATACAGTCTGTTTCACACTTACGGGAAATCTCGGAGCGCGTGGCATCGCGATGCTACCAGCGCTGCAGTCGCACGCCGGCAGCAACTCACGCGTGCGCAGACGCTTCAGAGGTGTAGTGTTGAATCGTGTCGTCTGCTACAGCGGCGCGCGCTGGCCGCATTGTCGAGCCGCACGCGATTTCATTGTTACTGCGAGAAATGGGCCGATACTCTGTACTAAACGTTGCGGGATGCCTAACTCTCAGCCTTTATTGACGATAATGGGGCCCTTGAAACAGCATTTGACAGTATGCCTTGTTTGCTCTCGAAACGACGTGGTACTGAGTGCGTTCGCGCATATTTCTTCACTGTGTGCGCACTGCAGTACGCTGCGAATGAGCTTGCATTGTGCGTGGTCTTTATTTCACACTAAACAAAACAAGGCACTCAACAGTGACTGCCGTGCAGCTATACATGTTTAACACAATAAAACAAATGGGAAATGGGAAAATTTAAGAAACGCTTTATGTTGACAACAACCTGCTTCTTTTTGATGACATTTCACATGTAGACCAGTCAGGACTCTCTCTCTGGCACCAAAATGCACGCACAACGCTTCGAACTTCACTTAGTACCTCATCAGGTCCTGCAACCGCTGTTTTATTGCGTTAAATCCATATAGCGGCACGGCAGTCACTGTTGAGTGCTTTGTTTTGTTTTTGTTTTTTAGCAACAAATGAAGACCACGCACGATGCACGCTCATTACCATGTCTTTTTCGTCGCAGCGTACTGCGGTGCAAACACAGCGAAGAAATATACGAGAGAGCAAACAAGGTATGCCGTCAAATGCTGTTTCTAGGACCCCATTATCGCCAATTAAAGCTCAGAGGTAGGCGTCGAGCAACGTTTCGTACGGAGTATCGGCCCAGTTCCTGCAGTACCCATAAAAAGCGCGCGCTGTCCGACAATGCAGGCAGCGTGCGCCGCCGTAGCGGACGACACAGTTCAAGACTACGCTCCTGGAGCGTCTGCGCACGCGCGAGCTGCTGCCACTGCGTACACAAACGAACACAAACACATACGAATAAGCAAGAATGGTGGGGCAGCCAAGTGATAATGAAAAATTGCTCTACAAGATGTACAGCCAGATCACATCGCGATCCGGATGAATAGTGAAGGTATGGAGCTCAAACACAATGTAAAACCTGAACCTATGAATTTAGTTTAACTAAATATTGTCACCATGACAAACTGAAGAAACAGACCGTATCCACATATACTATGGCAATGCTGACATCAGCGCATGCCATTGCAATATCATCAGGCAAATACTTTCTTAGGATCATAAGACTAGTCAATAATGAAAGCAGACTTGGTCACTAGGCGATTCTTAAAGGGGCGCCGACACAAAAATTTGTCTTATTTTTCTTTTACATTTTTTTTAGCAATACATAGCTGGGGCCTGTAAGTCATAACACAGCACAACTGCTTCAGCATGGGACAGGTAGTTTATTACTGACCAGTTTCAGCTTTGGTTCGGGATAACTCTGAAAACAAGCTGCGGAGTGCAACTACAGCCGGACCCACTTATAATGATCCCGGAATAACGATCTATCGGTTATAACGACTATATTTGAATGCACTTACGATATTCCTATGCCACTAATTGAAACTGCGTCCGGATATAGCAAACAGATTTCTAAGGGTCGTACTTTTACAACCAACATTTCAGATGCGATCAGGATAAAAATATGATGCGCACGAACTTAAAAAAAAAATCTAAACTGGCCTTCAAAGCACGAGAGCGGAGCACGCTTGCGCATGGCTCGCCTTGATTGTGCCCCAGTTTTAGAAATTTCCGTATTATTGCTGTAAGTAAAAGCAATGATGTCGAGAACCTTAAATAGGGTATCGTGGTACATCGGAACACAATCAATATACCATAAAAACCCGCGTACAGTCAGAGGTTCTTTCCACATTTTACAATGCAAAAATTTCTGGATCTAAAGAATTTTCAACCCAGATTTGCAGTTGCGGTTTCAGTATTGCTTAAGGTAACATCATCGTCATCAGGCTTTTCGTGTGCTCCTGCACCAGCTCCGCTTTTTTTAGTCACCATTTCAATCATGCTGACATTGGCCTCTTTTCAACAGCCACGCCTTATGCCATGTAAGGACCGTGGAGGCAGTATTCAGCAAAGTTTAACAGAAAAGTGATCTTAGCTGCTGAAACCATTGGCAACTGTGCAGCGAGGCGGCAGTTCGGCATGAACGAATGCAGTATTCGCGGTTGGAGGACTTAAAAAGAAGCCCTCTGTATGTGCAGCGGCCTGAGCAGCGGCCTGTGAAGAAGTCTCCATTGGCTGAAAAAAAAAAAAAATCGCAGCATATCCACGGGGTGAATGATGATGAGTGGGCGAAGCTCCGGAGGGAATCATCGGTAAACCGTGAATCTTCCGTGCAATTCGCCCAGTCGATCATCGTGTAAAGACGTCTCACGCAGCCCCTTACACAGGCCGGAACACGCACCGCGTTTGCCGACGCCATCACATGACTGCTGAGAGAGTAAAAGGCGGAGAGGCCTCAGCGTCTTACACCAGCTTCTTACACGGGTCGTAACGCGCTAGCACAAACGCGTTAAAAACGCGCAGTCTTTCGTTAATATTGGGTGTTTCCTGTCATCATGGTGCATGTGTCGATGTGCGCTTCGTGGCGTAGTGGCTAGCGCCGCGCGTTCGGAAGCGAGGGGTCCCTGGTTCGATTCCGCGCTTCGGACACAACGTTCGGAATTTTTTTCTCTTCGTCCATGGTCCATGAAGCGCGATCCGACGCGTACGGCGACGATCCAGGAGAATGAGAGGAGCGCTCCCGGTGCAGCCCCGCGCAGCAGCTAATCGGAGAGCAGCGGCAACTCCAGCGCTCATATACAAGTACCGCCATCTAGCGGACATTCCAAGAACTAAACGAGGGGTGGCTACCTACTACAACTACATACATCGGGGACGCACGACCCACGCCTTAAGGAGCTTCGCCCCTAAAATCATGCCTTTGCTGACGTTGAGCGGGAACTGACAGACTTCATTCAGGAGCAACAAGCTGTGCATCTCGCTGTCAACATTGAGCTGCTGCAAGCAAAAGCAACAGAGATCGCTCAAGAGAAAGGCATTGAGCAGGCGGACTTCAAGGCAAGCAAACACTTGGTGTCTCTATGTATGCGCCGCGCTGAGTTTTCTTTACGCCGGCGCATGTCGATAACGCAGAAGCTGCCAGAAAGCTATGAAGGGATGCTTGTAGCCTTTCAGCAGCGTGTGATTTCACTGTGAAAGTCAAGTCAATTATTAGCTTGGCCAGAATGGCAATGCTGATCAAACGCAGGTATATCTCAACGTGCCTTCGGCTCTAACGGTGCATCAGAAAGGCTCCAGGCAGGTTTCCAGAAGGTCAACTAGAAACGAAAAAACGTGGGTCACCGTAATGCTCTCCTGAAGCAGATGCTCACAAGCTACCACCTTACGTGGTATTCAAAAGGAAGACCCTACCAAAATGGGAGAAGGTTCCCAAAAATGTTGTCTGCTGCCAGGCGAAAAGGCTGAATGGACGAAGCACTCATGCTTGACTGGATAAAGTCTGCGAGGAGCCGAAGGCCCGGAGCACTGCTGGGGCTTCCATCCATACTCGTGCTGGATGGTTTTCGGTGTCACCTTGCTGACTCGGTGAAGAGACCGCTCTGCGAGTCCCGCACGGGGCTCGTAGTCAACCCAGGAGGGACGACATTGCGGCTACAGCTGCTGGATGTGTGCTTAAATAAGCCTTTTAAAGATCATATCAAGCGCGTGTATACGGAGTGGATGAGGTTCGGAGAGCCTGAAGTCACTCCTGCCAGACAGCTGAAACGGGCCTCTCCGGCGGCGCTCTGCTCGTGGATCCCTCTAGCTAAGGCCTGCATTTACGAGGAGCTTGTCCAATGTGTGTTCAAGAAATGCTCAATTTCGAGTGCCCTTAATGGCACTGGAGATGCTGTGGGAGGAAATCTCCGACAAGGGACTTTCGGAAGACAGTGCGACAGACGACGAGTGAATATGCAAATAAATGTTTTCAGTTACCTGTTTCCTCGGACTATACACCAGAGCACGCCTGTCTCGCACCCAGGCGGCCGCATACCATCGAAACCAAACTGGTTTCGAGGATACGCGAACCGTTCGGCAGAGCTGAGTTGCCACAGCGGACAACGCAGGCTCGTGTATCTCCGGCAAGTAAACATCCAAAGAATAAGCTCTCAGACTCGGAAGAAGTACCCAATTCTGCTACTTCTGCATACGTGAAGGTGTCTGGCTATTACTGTGTCATTTATTTATGCCAAAACAACTAATGCTACAGGAAGAGATTTCGTAAACTCTTGTCTACGACGGGCACAACGCACCACGGGAATCCTGCTGGTGCAGTTTTTTCAGGCCGCACAGATTTCAAACCAGAACGAACCACGCCGAGCTTTCTCGCCAGTGGATCACTGCAGTGAACAGGGAAAACCACGAGCCTGGGAAAATTGAGCGGGTGAGTACGCTAACGTTGTATATTCTACTGTGACTCTCATCTATTTCGTTTTATGAACATAACCTATGTCACATGCAGGCAGAGCAGCTCCGAGCAATTTCCGAACCAGAGGTGAGCAATGAAAGACGTTTGTGGTGTCCCAGCAAAGAGGCTTGAATACACGAAAGGGGGCAAACCTTTTTATTAGGGGTGTGCAAATATTCCAGAATTTCGAATAATTTTCGAATAGCGCTTGCTGTTCGATTCGATTCAAACTTAAATTTTACAATTCGAACTACTCGAACTTGGTAATTAAGGTGAAAAAATGCGCTATGTCGTGTGTCAAATGACCCATTCCAGCATGTATTCTGCTTCGCCGCGTAACATCTGTGTACTGCAGTGAAGCTAGCCCCCGTGTACTGCAGCAAAGTTAACACTCGCATACTGCGGCGTACCGCGCAGCTGGAAAAATGCTAATATAATCCTTATCCACAAGAAAGGTGACATAAAGGACTTAAAGAATTACAGACCAATCAGCCTACTCCAAGTAATATACAAGCTATTTACAAAGGTAATTTCTACGAGGATAAGAGAAACACTCGACTTTAACCAACCGAGAGAACAAGCTGGTTTTAGGAAAGGTTACTCGACAATGGACCACAGCCACGCTATCAACCTAGTAATTGAGAAGTACGCGGAATATAACAAACCTCTTTACATGGCGTTTATCGACTACGAGAAAGCATTTGACTCCATAGAAATGCAAGCAGTTCTAGAAGCTCTACATCGTCAAGGGGTACCTGGCGTATACGTGAGAACCATAAACAACATATACAAAGATTGCACAGCCACACTACTCCTACATGAGAGAAGCAGAGAAATCCCGATCAGGAGAGGCGTGAGACAGGGCGATACAATATCACCGATGCTATTCACTGCATGTTTAGAGGAAGTCTTTAAACGTCTAGACTGGGAAGAAAAGGGCATTCGAATAGACGGAGAATATCTAAACAATTTAAGATTTGCAGACGACATTGTGCTCTTTAGCAATGATGGTGACGAACTACAAAACATGATTGATGACCTAAACAGGGAAAGCGTTAAAATTGGATTAAAAATGAATAGGCAAAAGACCAAAGTTATGCTCAATAGCTTAGCTAAGGAACAGGAATTTAAAATCAACAATGAACCCTTACAATGTGTAAACGAATATGTATATCTGGGACAGTTAATATCAGGAACTCCTACCCAGGAAAATGAAATTCTCCGTAGAATAAGGCTGGGCTGGAGCGCATTCGGAAGGCATTACGAAATCATGACCGGACACTTGCCGCTCTCATTAAAGCGAAAAGTATTCAATCACTGCATTCTCCCAGTACTAACGTACGGTGCAGAAACATGGAGAATAACGAAAAAACTAGAGATGGAACTGAGGAGCACGCAACGTGCAATGGAAAGAAAAATGATAGGGGTAACGCTAAGAGATAAAAAACGAGCGGAGTGGATCAGAGAACAGACAGGAGCAGCCGATATTATCTTATCAATTAAACGAAAGAAGTGGACCTGGGCAGGACATGTCATGAGGAGGAAGGATAATAGGTGGACAGTAAGAGCGACGGAATGGATACCACGAGAGGGAAAACGCAACAGAGGTAGGCAAAAGGTTAGATGGAGCGATGAAATTAAAAAGTTTGCGGGCATAAAGTGGAACCAACTCGCTCAGGATAGGGTGGATTGGAAATCGTTGGGAGAGGCCTTCGTCCTGCAGTGGACCTAAACAGGCTGATGATGATGATGATGATGACTGCGGCGAAGTTACCTCAGCTTTCTGTTGGACTGTTCCCCAGGGCTTTGGAATGACACTGTGGCTCTACATTAGTCATGCAATAAATCTTTTTGGCCATGTTTAGCAGAATATTTCTCCATAATCTGACATGGTATTGGTAAAGAAATATAAAAAAATTATTCAAGAAATATTCGATTCGCACTTGAACATAAATATTCAAATTTGCTTCACACTCAAAATCTTGCTATTCAAGCAGCTCTACTATATATTTAATTTTTTTTTCTAAGCGCACGGAGCTCCTAAACAGCGCTGTGTTGTGGCCAGCGATATCGCAGCTGACGCACTGCATAGTCAGTCGTAGGAAACAGCATATTTTAATTCTGGTCAGCATCATTTGCTACACCTGAATACCAGAAAATAAACCTCAGTTGGCTCCTCACATAGAGTGCCCATACATATGTGCTAACGACAATCATGTGTCTGCACAGGTGTTCTTTCAAAGCGCCTGTCATAATGAGACAGTGTTTCAGGTATTGCATGCAACAAGTTCACGTGTTCCTCTTGCTGAACTCTACATTTTGTGCGTGCTGTTACACAGGGAAGAGTTCAAGGAGGTATCTGTCCGCTGCATAGCCAATATACGGTTGCTTTTAAATGTCTGTTTTTGCAGCCAGTTTTTAACAAAAAGCATGGAGTAATGGTTCCTAACAAGCAAAGGAGGCTGCAGTCCTCGACAATGCAGCGTTGTTAGGGACGATAAGTGCAGTCTGTCAGAGCACAATGCAACCCAGCGGACCTTCCAGTAAACGAGTGCTGAAATATTGGGATGGAAACAATGTGTGGGCCATGGCGGTGTGTGGACTGTGCCCACTTGAAGGCATAGGTCATGAAAACAACCGTTTCACCATCACATGCATTACTGTGCTCCGCACGATTATATATAAAATAGTAATTGCACCTTTTCTGCACCACTTTCGGTGTCGGCACACCTGAGCACTTCCTTTGCTTTGAGAGCTTCCCTCGCCAACTATAATTGTTGGTTTGCGTAACAGCGTTGATGCCATTCCCTGCAAGTCATTCCTCTTTGAGGATCCTGTGTGTGCAGGCCAAGTCGCCCAATATAGTTCCTGCCCAGCGAGAAGCACGCAGTCCATGCTATCAGGACGTTCATTCACAACTTGCACCTGCAGCACTCACCATATGTTTTGACTGCACATGTAGAGTAATGTTGCCGCTGCAGTTCCAATATTTCGACACGGCTGTTTAGCAATTTCCTCCCGATGTTATGTGTTCTTAGATGGCTGCTTAGCTCATTTGGGAGAGGGCAGCACATCTTCACTGTACAACAGGATCTGCTCTACAACAGGAGCGACAGATCATCATGCGGGGAATGAAAACATCACAGCAAGTGGTGCCAGCTCACAACAGAACACAGTGGTGTTCTGTTGTGAACAGTTTGAGGCACTTGTTAGCAAGGACGTTCAATAAAGCTTATTTTAAGCTGATTTTTTTTTTCTCTCTCACCTTGTTGCTTCATAATAAAACTTATCCATTCATGCCCTCAGCGCAACAGCACAAATGGGCACACCTAGCCTGCTTTGAGACGCGTGTGCTAAACTACAACTGCATTAGAACTGTGTGACGTCAACCTCCAGGAGCCTGTGTGTGGCAGCTCGGTGCATTCCTTCGCCATGCGTACAATAGATGGTGCGACGTGCACTCCAAATATGGCGGCACAGTCGAACTTACTGTGTTCTTTTTTTTTTTTCCTGTGTTTGCTATTCCCAAATTACACCTCAGACTATATGCGGGTCCAAGCTATACGCGGGTTTTTATGGTATATTTTATATGGCTGCCCTAAAACCCTACTTTCGGTTTCGAGGGGGCAGTTTCATAGTGATGTGTCCACACAGTCCGATGAAGGTCTAAGTCACGTGGGGACAGCAAGTCGCGACGGAACCCCCGGCAACTCTGGTGCCTACTGTAGGCTGCACGTGGTGCACAAAAAACGATTTTATCATGCCCCAGCAACTGTGGCAGTGATTCCAGTTAGATTTAGGCGATTGAGTTCACACATCATCGTATTGTCCACTGCGAAGGGACTGGTTCGCAGATGCTAGGCGACGGAAAATTTCAAATCGAATTAAATAGTTTAAACGTGTTTCCTGGTCCCGGTGTGTGGGTAGTATTAACAGTGCATGACAACAAATCGAAAAACGTCCCTTTTACGCCATCTGACAATCGTGTCAGTACTCGTTAAAATGCTTTTACCTTGAAAATTTTGATAATGCAGAGTTGAGTAAGCCAGCAAGCTTGTCTAAGAGGTCCGGTTATTTTCCAGTTTTTGCCCGTCGTAACTTATCTCAGTCAACATTCAGTGGTAGACCGTTCGCATTACACACATCAGCGACTTCAAGCGCACGAAGATGTGACACAGCTATCTTCAATGTGCAAGGAACTTTTATTTGTACACTAGCTTCATAATAACAGCAGCGCATCACCATTTGTACTTGGTTCGGAGCAGATACAGCACACATGGGCCGCAGGCGAGCATGAAACGTACCAACGTGAACTCACTTCGAACATAATCCGCTGCCATTCTGCGATGGCAATGTTCCTGTAGTTCCGCTATTGGCCTCGAGATCAACATATAGGTGGCTGCAGTGCCACCGCGTGAGTGTGGATAGGCGTTCGCAGGCACGCATTGAAATGTACACAGTGGTGTTCTGTTGTGAACAGTTTGAGGCAGTTGTTAGCTAAATAAAAGTATTGACTGCAGCCAAACGGTAACGCACGCATCCTTCAATCTCATGTCAGTGCAGTAATAACACAAAACGTTTTTATTGCACGTGAAGGAAGCGCGATGTGGCATGCAACGGGGCACTGACATCACCCAGCCTCACAGTTTGACTTCCTCTGTGGTTCTCTCAGTCTATTTTTCATTCTACAATGTTGGCATTGCTGTTACGTGACTAAAAGAGTTCAGTATTATTTTCTCACTCATTTTTAACTATTGGCTACTAGAACAACAACAAAAAAAAAGTGGGTGGGGGGCAGTCATGGGCACGTTACCAGTAAAAAGTAACAGTGTTACAGTTACAGTTACCGAAGCCAGAAAAGTAACTATGTTACAGTTACAGTTACTCACCTTCCAAAAGGAACTTGTTACAGTTACTGTTACTGCTAAAAAGTAACGTCGTTACTTTTCCGTTACTATACAAGATTAATATACTGCAAACGAAATTATGTAGTTCTTTCAACGGAAACGTATAAAGGCGTGCTGTTAGTCGAAGTTGCTCGTAGGAAAGCGCCAGGTAAAGGAATGGAATGGGGCTCACTCAAAAGCCCAACACCAGCAATCGTTGCGTACGCCTCATTTTCTGCAACAACTTTTTTATTGATTGTCGGGAATTTATTTACAAAAACAATGGCAGATCCCACGTGCAGTGGGAATCAACGAAATGCGAAGCATGCATCAGAAACGTAACATGGAACTGCATTGTTGTCTCGCTATACCGATTTTGGTACATATGAAGTTAACGAAACGGCCAGGAGATCACCAAGACTGTGGTATGTAAACCATGCCGCTTATGACACGCATGTCATGATTGTAATGTTATGGCCTGTCATTTACGTTTGTCATGCAGTCGTGCAACGTGCCATAGCAATTTTGGTGTACACCCCATTAATGAAACGCGTGGCATGTAAATCATGCCGCTCATAACATGCATGTCACGATTTTCATGTTCTTAGGACGTGTCACCCATGGTCTTTATACATTGTTGTCTCGCCATACCAATTTTGGTATATATCAAATTAACGAAGCGGCCGCAAGATCACCAAAACCGTGGCACGTAAATCATGCCGCTTATGATATGCATATTATGATTCTTATGTTGTGACCTGTCACTTATGTTCGTCATGCAGTCATGTTGTGCCATACAAATTTTACCATACATCCCATTAACGAAAAGGCCAGGAAAGCACCAAGACCGTGGCACGTATATCATGCCGCTTATGATATGCATATTATGATTCTTATGTTGTGACCTGTCACTTATGTTCGTCATGCAGTCATGTTGTGCCATACAAATTTTACCATACATCCCATTAACGAAAAGGCCAGGAAAGCACCAAGACCATGGCACGTATATCATGCCGCTCATAAAATGGACGTCATGATTTCCATGTTATGACCTGTCATTTGTGTTCGTCATGCAGTCATGTTGTTGCATAACAATTTTTGTATACATCCCATTAACAAAATGGTCAGGAGAGCACAAAGTTATAGGCGGCTAGATAGATGGATACGCTCAAAGTCGCCGAAGTTCGCCAGGAAATGCTTCGCATTTAATACGTTGGGACAGCCTGGTGCCAAGAAGGACTGCTGCACGCTCGTAAATGGAATGGGAGCTCATCCTAAGACGCGAGAAAGAGGTCAGGCCCCTTCGAGTCATTGCTGCCGGCACTTTGGGATGTGCTTTTTGGAAGCACCGCCGCTTTGAGAACTGAACGTGTGCTAGGCATTGAAAAGCGTCTATTTCTAGGTGGTTTCTGCGCGGGTGGTCATGATGAAATGGATGGCCACGCAAAAAAAAATTTAAAAAATAGGGATACTGCACCGGCCTCTGAACAACAGTGACTTTTGTCGCCTAGGCCGACCATACTGCGGTGTTGCGCACCTTTCTCTGCATGGGGGCGGGGATAAGAACCCTTCCCCGCCTTTTTTGTCGCCGACTGGCGGAGCTTTGCTTGCCTTCATCGGAAAAAATTCTTCATTTCCGCCCTGGGAACGCACATCCAAAAAAAAAAAAGCAAGGAGATGTCCGTGTCCTGCACAGCATCGCGATACAAACGATAAATCGTAAAAACATTCCACTAGTGAGATACAAATACATTTTGCAAATTTACCTAGATACAGAGGTACACATGGTCATAAACATTTAAGAGAAACATCAGGATAGTCTTGTATCGCGATACTGCCGAGCCCTGTTTTTAAAAAGTGTTGCTGCTGGATATTTTTTGAAAGGAAGTAACTGTAACGGTATTTACAGTTACAGTTACCGGGTAAAAAGTAACAGTGTTACAGTTAGAAGTTCCTCTAAATTAAAAGTAACTAGTTACAGTTATAAGTTACTGAAAAAAGTAACTAGTTACCGGTAACGCGTTACTAGTAACTAGTTACTGCCCAAGACTGGTGGGGGGGGGACTCTTACTGCGCACTGAGTTGAAGTAGCAGCTTGTGTACCCTGCTGTATCAGTTACATGCACACTTGCATTTAAATGCTTGTACGTCATGTTCCATAAAACGCCCCCAAGACATGGATATATCGAACTCAAAGGGGATTGCGAATTAGTTCGATATATGAAAAATTCGATATAAAAAAATACAGGCCTCGAGACCTTACCAGTGGCGGACGATCACCTACAATCAGCACATTCAAGAAAGACAACTAATTCTGCGCACACGATGCAAAAGAATGTTTTATTTGAGTGAAAAATAAAATCGCTTATCTTGGTCTGCTTCTTCATCTTCGAGATGAAGTTGAAGACGCTGGGCTCGATCTTATCGAGGCTGTCAAGGTGTAACAGCCCGGCCACCTCCACGTTGCCGCAACAACGGCGAATCAAGCCGAACGCTGCCGCCCCTTCAGCGGCGGAGTACGTGTGTGTAGCCGCCTCCTCGTACAGATGATGTTTGTCGATACTTGAGCTGTCGGCCTGGGCATCCTGGGTCCCTGCGACCGCAGCTACAATGCCCTCATCAGCGAGGCTCGCAACAGCCTAAACATTGCAGTCCGCTTCCACGAAATCGTCCGCAGGCTCCGGGTGGAACGGCAGCCGGGAAGAGGGATGACAACTCGCGAAACAAGTCTATGTGCTCTTTGTCGCCGTCTTCACCGGTTTCCGCAAGTTCCGCCGTCACGAAGCCTGCCTTCTGGAAGCAGGTGGCCACTGTGTCTGCCTACACGTCTCGCCAGGCGCCCGTTGTCATTTGAATGGCACCAAGCAGGTCAACCTTTAGCTCGGTGCCCATGCAGAGGTTGCCCAGCAGCCTATCAAGGAATCGCCTCCTGTAGCCCACCTTGATGGACTTGATGATGCCCTGGCCGAGCGATTGCAGCTTCGCTGTAATGTTGGCCGGCAGAAACTTCAGCTCGATGTTTTTGAGCTCGCAGGTGGTGTGGTGGGCCGAGCAGTTGTCCACAAGAAGGCAAGCGCGACGCCCCAACTTGCCCAGCTCGACGTCCCATGCTTGCAGCCATTCTGTGAACAGCTGACGCGTCATCCACACCTTCTTGTTCGAGGCGCAGCTAACGGGAAGCTGCTAGAGTTCTTGAAACAACACGGTACCCTTGCTTTCCCAATCACAAAGGGCCGGAGCTTCTGAGGCCCATCCATGTTGGCTGCCAGCAGAACGCTCACGCGGACTTTACTCATTTTGCCGCCGTGACACGTGCTACCCCGTACGTCAAGAGTCTTCCTCAGCAGCATTTGCCAAAATAGACCGGTCTCGTCAGCGTTGAAGATTTCCGTGGGTGAAAACTTCGCCAAAATTTCCGGCCACTCTTTTGTCATCCATTGCTGGATGTCCTGGCTGCTTACGGCTTCGCTTTTGCGAGAAATGGTTTTGCCGACGATGTAGCAGCATTGCTTAAATCAGTGAAGCCAACCGGTGTTGTCGGCGAAATTGTCTTCACCGAGTGCAGTGGCAAACCATTTGGCCTTAGCCATCAGCATTGGGCCACCCACAGGAATGTAGTTCGCGCGCACTTCTAAGAACCAAGCATAGAGTGGCTTTTCTACTTTCCCGTGGGAAGGAGCGCGCACACGACAGGCTCCCGACATTCGTTGCTCCGCCGCCTTTGCCTTGATACCCGCCTTGTTCTTCAACAAGGTGCTCAGAGTGCTCTGTGATACCCGATGTCGTCCGCACCTGTCGAACTTCTCGCCCGCCTCAACACTCTGTATGGCTTTCAACTTCGTCGCAAAGTCAAGGATCTCGCGCTTTTTGACACTGGCCACTGCTACATGAGAAGTCGAAAATTCAAGCATGCCGCAGCGCCTTTGCACAGCACACGCAAAAGAGGAATGCGTTGGTATGCAACAACTCACGGAAGTGAACTCCGCCAACAAAGCGCTCGCAATCAGTCGCGATGGCAGCGATGGCTACCCGGGTTACCTGCGAGGGCAGCAGCGATGTACGAAAGGCGTGAGCTGTGGTTCGCTGAGCAAATACGAAAGGCACGGACTGTGGTTAGCTGATCAAAACTGCAACAAACAGCAACAAAAAAAAGAACGAAGAAAAGGCGAAAGGAGGAGGCCACCGGCTCCTCCGTTGCTGCTCTCCGAGCTGATGGTAATGCGGAGGAAGCATGAGAGAGAGAGAGAGGGAGAAAAAAGAATGGAAAAAAAAGCAGATCCGCAGATGCTTGTTTTATTAAATATTGTATAACTTCTTCAGTTATGTATTTTCCAAAGTGCCATTGTAAAATGTATCTTTTTGGACCCAAACTAGCCTATGGCTATGGGTCCACACAGTGCGTGCAAATTTCATGTAAAAATTGTGAGCAATAAAATTCAAATTCAAATTCAAAGTTGGACAACGCGCCCAACAGGAGTACAGTCCGAACCCTCTCGCCCTCGCGTTTTTCGAGCGTTTAGTGTGTGGATGGACGCGCAGTGCCGCGAAGGTGGCGAAGGTCATGGGGTGCAGCGAGTGCCGAAGCGCACCTTCCAGCTCGCTCAGCGTTCGATATATCCAATGGAGGGTAAAAATACCATTCGATATAAATGCGCGAATTTCTATACGTTTACAAAGGATTTTCAAGGGGATAATTTACGAGTTCAATATAGCCGTAAATTCACTATATGTGGGCTCAATATATCCGTGGTCAACTGTGTATACGCCGCTTGAGTACTATGACGATATTTGTCACACGTTATATTAAGTAAACATTTAAACGCATCACTTTCATCGCATGATTACTTGTGTGGGCATGTCAAGAAAACGTTTTTTTTTATTTATGCACATAAAAAAAGGATGTGTTCTTCAAGCGAAAAACGTCTGCTATTTTCTGTCATCCTCACAATCACATATCGCTGCAGTGTTGGATTTACCCATTGATGTTTCCCGCTTAACTTATTGGGTGTTTCCCGCTTAACTTATTCAAAAGGACACCAAGTGCACTTTGCCATATACAGTAGAACGTCGTTATAATGAACCCGGATATAACGAACTATCGCATATAACGAAGCAATTGCAATTCCCCTTGAAATTCCTATAGATGAAATTGATATTGGTTATAAAAAACTAATGGTTATAACAAAGTAATTACCACTGCCCCGTCAACTTCGTTATAACGAGGTTTTACTGTACATGAAATGCACAGCAACAGCCAAACTGAAATAACTGTCCCGAACTGGAGGTGTGACGATGACATAGCATGCTCACGAAAGAGGCGCTCAGTGATTTTAAGACAGAGCCAAGGCTGCAGCGCAAAGTCAAATAATACTGTAACGAATACTTTTATGCTTCGATAAGAATACACGAAAGCATTCAACACTGCACCGGCTCAGGAAACAAACATACAGGAGGATATGTGTGTTGTACGCACGCATGTAAAAACGCAGTGGCTAGCCGACGATGCAAGAAGCTATCCACACTTGGGAGCTTCGTGCACTCACCGTTAGGCGTCGATTGCGTTCGAAGGATGGGAGACTGTTGGCCATGCCGCAAAGGTGGTTTCAGTTTCGTACTCGATGCTTACACGGATCAATTTGTGGGCTTGTTTCATCAGAAAAAAAGAAGTGTGCTTTAGATGAGAGTAAACACAATTTTACCGGGACTAGTGGCGTCCATGTCCAAGAGTGTGCAAGAAGCCACAAATGTTCAGGACACCACTTTGTTCCCACTGCCGCTCAAGCATTCCCATCGCAACTTCCTATCTTTACACAATCTCGAGTAGGCAAGAGCGCACTGCGTGAAGGGTCGGCGGTTATAAAGCTGCTATCAAGAGATCGTGGCTCAGCGACACTTCATTTGAGTACAGTCGACGTCAGATTTCCCGGACGCCCGAAATTCCGGACATGCCCGATTTCCTGGACTCATCTGTGGCACCGTCAAGTTCCCCATAGAGTCAATGTATTAAAAAGTCCGAAATTCCGGACGCTTATAGCCTTCGCCATCCGATTTCCCGGACTTTTTACTGTTAACCGCCGACCCAAAATCACCACCGACACCGCCATTTTGGTTGTTTTCATATCCTCGAACTCACCATACTCGCATCGCAGGTGTGGCCAGCAGCACCGCCGCACCGCGCCGCGGCTGCCGTAACCTCGAAACCGCACGTGTCAATCCGTTGCCAGCCGTAGCTTAGCCAAGCCAAACCTTACTGTGTTCGTTCACGTGTTGTTTTGTCAGCTCTGCCAGCTCTGCGGTCGTGTCTGCGGTTGATCGTTTGCTGCTGCGCGCTATCTTCAGTGATCACCTTTCCCGACCTTCAGCATCCACCGAGTTCCTAGCTTTTTCGTGCTGCGCTTTTCGTCGAGCGGATTCGCCGTTTACAGCGATGGCACCGACTGCTCCTTCGTCTTCGTCCGCGCCTTCGAAGCGCACAAAGCCCCCTCATAGGCTCACGATGGAGAAGAAAGCCGCCATCATTAAACAAGTCCAAAGCGGTCGGTCGCAGACAGAGGTGGGGAGGGAGTTCGGAATTTCGAAGCAAACTGTATCGGACTTCATCAAAAACAAGGCGAAGATCTTGGAAGTGGCTGCCAAATCAACCGGGGCTGGAAAGAAGAATGCGAGTCACGGTGTTTACCCGCAGCTCGAGGAAGCGCTCCTCGTGTGGCTCAGTGCCATGATCGCTAAGAAAATCCCGGTGTCAGGCGACATCCTGAAGCAGAAGACGGAGGTTTTCGCACTTCAGATGAACGTGAAGGACTTCAAGTTCAGTGATGGATGGCTTCGCAATTTCAAGAGCCGCAATGACTTGAAGTTCAAGAAGATGTGCGGAGAAAGCGGCGCCGTCGACGATTCCGTTGTCGCCGAATATCGGGATGGAAAGCTGAAGTCCTTGCTTCAGCAGTTTCCACCTAATGATATTTTCAACTGCGACGAAACTGGACTGTTTTACAAGCTGCTGCCAGAGAAAACGCTTGCATTTGCTGGTGACCCCTGCCACGGCGGCAAGCACAGCAAGGAGCGGCTCACTGTCCTCGTTGGCAGCAACATGTCAGGCAGCGAGAAGCTTCCGTTACTTGTAATAGGCAAGTCGAAGCATCCAAGATGTTTCAAGGGGGCAGTAACTCTGCCTGTTCTCTATGAAGCTAACAAGAAGGCGTGGGTAACGCAGCAGCTATTCGAAGCGTACGTGCGCAAGCTGGACAGAAGGTTTGAGCAGCAAAATCGAAGAGTTCTGCTGTTTGTGGTAACTGCGCTGCACATGGCCACATCAAGGACCTAAAGGCTGTACAGAATGAATTTCTGCCGCCGAACACCACAGCAATCCTGCAGCCGATGGACCAAGGCGTGATTCGTAACTTGAAGCATCATTACAAATCGCACGTGCTCAGCCACATGGTGCTCTGCTCCGACAGCGGGAAAAGCTACGCTGTTGACCTCAGGTCTGCCGTCGGCATGCTAGCGGAATCGTGGAAGGCGGTTACGCAAGAGACTCTGCGGAACTGTTTTCGCCACGCGGGCTTCACACTCGACGCGGAGGCGGCCGTCTCGCCCCAAGTGGACAGCATGTGTGACGAACTGCCATCCGCGGACGTTGCCTTCGACGATATGCGCACTGCCGGCGTGTAGATTCCAGACGGGATAACCTTTGAGGGCTTCGCCGACGCTGACAAAGACCTCGAGCTATGTGCGGAGTTGACGGATGATGAAATCATTCGTCAAGTTACTGAGGATTCCGACGACTCCGACACCGAGAACGAAGAGCCAGCTCCTACACAGCCAACGAGCTCGGAGTTGACGCGAGCACTGATGACACTGTCATCGGTGTACAGCGGCAACATGACGAATGAAATTGAGGCAGACATGATCGCGGGCAAGCGGAACGCCGTGTAAAAGAAAATAAGCGACTTCTTTGCGCCCAAGTGCTGACCTATGAGGTAGCGCCGGCCACGTAGTATTTTTTTTTGTTTTTTTTATATAAACGGCTCTTTTCAGAGCCACCTAAACGTTGCATTGGCTGAATTGCAATGGGAATCTTGTACTCCGGCCGTGACCCTCTCCATCAGCGAAAAATACCTACCAAAAAGGTGCGTTTTCACGTGCATTCGTTTTTCCGGACTGCCCGATTTTCCGGACGTTTTCGCGGTCCCTTGAGGGTCCAGGAAATCGGACGTCGACTGTAGTTGCTGATACAGAGTCGTGATGACGTTCAACCTTTCAAAAACCATGCTTTCCCGTCTAAAGCGACACAGTTCCTCGTGCGCTCATGCTGGCGCGGCTGATGCGTAGCAAATAAAAGCAAGAAGCAACTACGGCGAATGGCGCTTTCAGAACAATTTTTTTTTCGGTGACTATGCACTCTCCTGGAAGCAGCAGATAACATTCGTTAAAAATCCAGCTTAGTCCATTCGTAGGCACGCAGCAGGCGTTGCTTCACGTAGTGAAAAGGTTTAGCTTTTCACCCGAGGGGTCGTTAGCACTTTGTAATAAAACTGGGAGAAGGGAAAAGATTTAGTCACCAATCTTCACACATTTTGGGGCAAGTCCATGTACAACGGACTATACTGATATAACAACCACTTTTCATGTCGCTCTGAAGTTCGTTATAAATGGGTTTGACTGTACTGCCATCAAATGCTGGCAGGAGGGTAGAGAAGTTTGACCGTGTGAGCCTGCAATGCCTGTTCATGTTATTCCACCTGCCACACACCCTGCACACTGTCAGCTTCACTACCATCATTGTCTGGTGGTGACTATTTTCTTGAGGCCGGTATCACCAGGGGTGTACTAGTGCAGGCATAGCAAAAAAGCAATGGTGGCTGTTATGTCATATGTCTCTTGGAGCTCTAATGCCATGGTGACCTCGCGGAAGTTGAGGGCCCCTCTTTTGTTACCAAACGTAATGTCGATGTGACAAGGTGTGGCATATGGTGCTCAATAGGGCTCTTCTATTTTGCAATTCTGGCTGCCTGCGGGCTGCCAGAGACTGCTGGCATGCATTAGTTTTTCTCCGGTTGCTCTGCCCACCACGCGGCACAATTCCAGTTGGCGTTCGTTTTTCTCTGGCGGCCTGCTTCTGGCGGCCCGTGGGTCGCCAGATCCAGTCAGGTCAAAATAGTCCTGGCAGCTCTCTGGCAGATTTCTGGCTAGCGGACGTCAAAATGTGATGGTCGCACTCGCTTGCCGCCATGTTTGCAGGAACTCTGCGGATTAGAGCGCGAGCGCTTGAGGACGTCTCCTTCGGACTTCTGTGATTACATTTGACGTTGTGATGCGAAGCTCTTTCCGCCATGCAAGATGGTTCATTCACGCGGTGCGGCGAACAGTTGACGCTTTTATTTATTTTTTTTAATTCTCATGTGAACTTCCTTAGTTCAGCATGACGCACTCTCCCCTTACCTCTCGCCTTGCAAATACTGCTTTGTGTATCAAACGTTGAAGACATCGTACGCACATACAGAGGTGCGTCTTTGTGTGGTGTAGTGGTGCCCGTCCTTATCTTTTTAGCATTTGTGCGATGTCATCTCGTGCTTGTGCAGTTTGCAAAGATGCAGGTTCCTTTCACTTTGTCGGTCGTTTTAGGGCGCGATTGTGATCAAACCAATGTGTTTAAACTTTCAACTACATCTTCAATGTAAGCATATGCGCTGAATGGACAATAAAGGTGTGGCAGCGCAGTTTGTGTGTTTTTAGTAGGTCTCTGATGGCATGCACATGCTAACACATGCAAGGCGTCCAAAAACAGATGAAAAGAAATCCTTATTTCTTGGGATGTGAGTGTGAATGTGCTTTTTCACACTTCAGTGTTTATAGCATGCAGTGCGCCTGCTGAAACCGACTAGCTCCTACGAGAGTGCTACATTAGTTGAGTGCCCCGAACCCTAGTTCGACTGAAGGTATCGACTCGATCTGCTGGCAAAGAGGCACCACCAGCTGAAACGAGTCAAATACGTGCAATACAGAACTTTATTTCCAACACAAGCGCACGTAGAATGCCAATTATTTCTGTCTCGAGAGTCAAGTGAAGGAAGAAAGCGAACTAATCAACACCGGTGGGCGATGTGATCTCTCAAACTAGCTTTCGTAAACAGAATCACGTTCGCAAGGCCTTGCATCAAGGCGCTGGACATGTCAGACAGTAGCAATTTCTGCGCTCTGCAAAAGTGAGCATGTTAATCCCTGTCCACGTTAGCAATGCGGCAGCTTACCTCGCGCCGGCGGTTTTGTCCGCCAAAGGAAACGATTAATGCAACACAGGTTCAACACCAATTTGCTTAAGGTCATGTGAACCTACATGATCTTACAGCAAAGCACAGTTGCTTGAGAATATCGCGTCAGCTCTTCGGCAAACCTAGCCACATGTTGTTATCAAGCGGGCAACACAGAAGGGACCGACTAGATCGCATAGCGCAGTTTCGGCGTGCGCAATGTTTGTTTACATTTATGCAAGCAGGACCAACTTTACAATTCTTCAGGCAGCTTGGGGTTGTCTCGGGTTACCAGCACACGTGGTTTCCTGTCGAGCCGGAACCAGCTAGCTGCCCTCTGGCTGCCAGCGGGCCGCCAGAAGCGCGAAAATCGAAGAGTCTGAATTGCACATACAAACTTTGATAGTATAGTACGGTTCACTGTTAGAGGTAACGTGTGAGTGCGTGGCCATGCTCCATGCAGTGCCATTTTATTGGGCATTCCATAGCACCGCTCTTGCTTTGTGCTTCAACGCAGTAGCAGACGACACAAGGCCTCTCCCCTGATTTCCTGTGCGCCTGCGCCGCTTCACTTCAATGCGCGCCAAATACAAGGCACTGCGCAGAGCGTGGCCACGTGCTCACGTGTTCCCTCTAACAGTGGACTATACTGTACTTATTTAAATTACCTTCCAAGGTATATTTGCCATTGAAATTTGGTAGACAATATCTGCATGTCCACAGAAATCGATCCCACGTGCTACCTATGCAGCTAAGTTTTGTTTTCAGTGCTCCTTAAGTATAAGCAGGCTACCATAATATGCAAGTAACATGGTTCGTCCTCTGTCAAGTCAAGCGACATACAATATAGGCAATGACTGCAGATGTAGCCTCATGTACAAATTTCAGAATGAAGCGACAAATGGTGAAGAACAACCTTTACTTTTTTTACCCACACCTGGGTGAGTTCATGTCGGAAGCCGCCTGCGTGTGGCACAAAAGACAAATATTGTGCTTATAACACACTGTGTTTAAAAAAGTTTGATAAGATTAAATTTTTTTGGCCCATAATATCTTTAATAAGAAGTTTTTGGCCAAGCTTGTCAAAAAATTTTGTTTAACTCATTCGCTTCCGCAGCTTCTGCGTCCCTTCCCACGAGCTGTACCACGCATTTCTTGCCACCACGGACTGGCGTGTACGGCGTCATGTAGAAACGTGAGAAACTTGGGTTATTACACTCCCATTTTAACACTTTTTGTTTTATTTTGTTTAGGAATGTCTCCTGGAAGCACTGCGCTTGATTGTTGCGAATGTTGAAGGTCTTGAAGCAGACAGGCTTGGTATATACACTGTAAAGGCGAAAATCTGCAGTGGGAATCACATGCTCGTGCTTGGGACGCAGCGAAAGGCGAAGAGAAGCAGAGGAAGACGAAGTAGAGAATAGAACAGCCGGCCTGCAGCAAAGGCATTGTGTCTGTCTCTCTTTCTTCATTACAATGGCGCAGCCGACAAATCGTCAGCGGAACACAGCTGTGAACTCGACGGGGCATTTCCTCCAGAGTGTCGCGGTTCCCACGGTTTAGCGGTTCCCACGAGAGTGCCGCGGAGTTCCTGCGTGTAACTAGCACTCTTTTACAAACTCTCGACGACATGGCGTTGGGGAGCTCCGGGTCCTCTCGTGCCCCGTTGCCACCACCGGCCGCTTGGAAATTACCGGAGTTCCGAGGCTTCCAAGACGACGCCGATCAGTGGATCGAGGCCGTGAACGTCCTGGGTGCCCAGTATGCCTGGCCGGGTCACTACAAGCGGCTCGTGGCCATAAACAACATCGATGGTGCGGCCGCAGCAAGGCACCGGTATGAGGGAGTGAGCCAACACTCCTGGCTGGAATGGAGCGCCAGGCTTATCGCTGTTTTCGGACTACCGAGGCAGCAGCTCAGGAGGAGCGCCACCTCGAGGCTGTAGCTTCAAACTGCAGCTCATCGACAGAACTTGTCGGGGACTACCCGGGTTCGAACACACAATTGAGTCCGTGCTCACGACCTCAGATAACGGACTCAGCGGCAGCACCCGACACGTGTCCGTTACAAGTAAACGACCCCACATTCCAGCCACTGGAAACGGTGATAGGGGCCCCAGGCTTATCTCCAGTTGGACAAATAGATAAAACGACAGATTTCAGTAGCCGGGTGGAGAGAATACCACCAGACCTTCCGATGTATCCTAGAAAAGGGACGCTTGACCTCCAGCCGAGTGACGTCCCATCAGTAAAGACGAGCTCATGACTACTGCTACTACTACCACCAGCGAGATTGCTCCGCACTTCGAACACGCACTCGGTGAGGTTGATGGAGCTATGACGACGAACATAGATGGTGTGATTGTTATCAGAGGCCAGAGCATACAGCTCCCGTCTCCGGTATGTGACATGGCTCATGACCATACCTCCTATGACTTTCTAGTCTCGCGTACACACGGGATTATTTCAAGATCCCCGAGCTCCTTCGGAATATCGAGGCTCCTTGGCTCGATGGTTGAGTTGCGAAATCGCAGGTTGCGTCACAAACCAGTACGGAGACTCGCCCCCTTGTCGCGCTCTCCCAGTACTCCGCAGCACTGGCGCACTGCGACCACTTTGGATCATTTCGACAGCTCAGCTTTTGTACGGCGTACGATGGCCTGTTACCCAAGACCATCTCCGCCTTTTTCTCATGTGCAATGGAGCCATCATCTACAAGACATTCGATCACCGAGACCTAGCCAACGTCGCCCACTAAAGGTATCCCTGGCAGTACCGCTAGTCAAGTCGCAGCGTGGCCGAGTCCTGCGCCGACCTCAGCGACACAGCCAGTATTGGCCTCCAAAGGCTCTTCTGGCGATTCTCCAAGCTAGAGCTCTGCGACCCCCAGAACGCCCAGCGCGACACAGCCAGTGCCGCCCGCCAGAGAAACTGTTGGTGGCTCCTCAAGCTCGCAGTCATGGCCGAGTGTAAAGGCGAAAATCTGCAGTGGGAATCGCATACTCGTGCTTGGGATGCAGCGAAAGGCAAAGAGAAGCAGAGGAAGACGAAGTAGACAATAGAACAGCCGGCCTGCAGCAAAGGCGCTGTGTCTGTCTCTCTTTCTTCATTACAACACACACTGTTTTCACAATCACTGCTGCTCCCACCATCACTCTTATCGCCGCTACTTCCTTGGTCTCAGATACGTTCTGGATTTATCCGTATAGTGATCACTTTAAAAGACAAGTTCAAGAATTTTTTCAGACATGAGACCTTCTTTCGTGATGCCCCGCTTCAGGCGCAGCGGACAACTTCACAGTGAAAGCAGAGCTGGCAACTTTTTTTTTTTTTCAAACAACCGAGTTAAAAAACAGCGGACAACTATGTCCATCTGGTGTAAAAAAGAAGAAACCATCCGACAAGAGTATTGAGAAACGCGTCTTCTACCGGGAGCTTTGACAAACAAGGCTTTACCCGGAGGCCGGCGAATCACTGGCTTATTGCACTTTGACCTCAGCAAAGGTGGCCGATGGTTCGCCGGCTTTGGAAGCGAATGGGTTAAAGGGCAACAGAACATACTCATGCCACTGGAACACCTTGCTCCTTTGACGGAAAGAAGCACATTATGCTTCATTGCAAACTGCGGACACAAGCATAACTGAGGTTTTAAGGTGCAGACTAAAAATTTTTTTTTTTTTGTTAACAACAGAACAGATGTGAAGTCTCCTGTTACAAAGTTTAAACTAATATGTTATTCACTGCACATTCCATTTTAAAAGATAACGCTTACTAAAGTGTTTTGTTATTGTATCAATAATAACCCCTTATGGTAAGATCCTTACACTATAGGCCTTACCATCAAATTAAAATGCACTTGATTGAAATAGTAACCTACCTGTTGTTCCAGATGCTCTTGAAAAGATCAAGAGATTCCCTCAACCGGTTTTGATTGGGATCCTCTCGAAGCACCATATTATAGCTGCTACAGGCAGTTACGAAGATGATGGCTGTCACGTCGTTAAAACACTGGATCCACTTGCGCCTTTCGTCTCTCTGCCCACCCACGTCAAACATGCTGCATGAAAAAAGCAAAGCCGATTGCAGCTCTACATATATTTCTCTACAGAAGTGAGTATTAATATTTAAGTGCAGCACATATTCATGGCATCAGTAACTCCGTGCCTAGGCCACTGTTAAATGACACATGTGAATCACTAACTACTTAAACACTAAAAAATTAAACAAAATATATTAATATCATCAAATGCAGAGGTATTAAACTACATCCCAATATATCAAACTCCAAAATACTGTCGCCGCTCATTACAACGGACCCTGATAATTCATCCAAAAGTGTCCCTTTCATGTCCGCACGCAAGGGGGTCAGGGGGTAGGGGTCGTTTGTTTCGTAGCATTGCTATCTATCATTTGGGACTTCATTGAGCAACGTGAGGTGCTGCAATTATTTGCTGAATGTGTATTTCAAGGCAAGGCATGGTTATGAATGTCAAACCTCAATAACGGCGATTTAAAACTGCAGCACATGTTCTGCTTTAATGAGTGGGTGCCATTATAGTACTTGCCTAACGCCACTGTGAACCTGAATTAGCTCTGACATATTCGTACCATTGCACCTCTCGCAATAATAACTTCATTCAAATTTGCCAACAGAACTCACTGGGACATAAGCTTGAAGCACTGGAAAGCATCACTTCGGAAACTTTGGTCACAATGCCTAAATGTGAATGCAAAATTGCAAAGAGCAAGTGACAAATGTCCAACGTAAAAATAAACAAATGCTTTTTATTCACATTTAGCTCAAGCGCTTAGGGTGAAATTCCTGATGCATGATGATGATAGCTTCGCTGTTAATAACTGAACTCAGTCTCCTTGGATATTCCCTTGTACTTGCAATTCCTGCCCGATTTTCAGCACGCACAACTGTATCCACATTCTTAATCTTGTTGCTCAATGAAATTTGCTTAGGCTTTTTTTTTTTTTTCGTAAACAATTACCTCAGAAACAGCTGTGATACGAGCAACTAGCACGGCGCATGGGAATACATCGACAAAATGCCTACACGTTTTGTGCTTTCAGACTAGCTTGGATGGAGGTTTAGCCAAAGACCACCAAAGTTGCCAGCCTAAATTTGAGACCTGTTGTGCTTGAGCACACAAACACGTATGTGTTCAAGACTGTTGTCAGACTGCGTCGGCATAATAACAGTTAATATTTATAGAGCCAATATGGGGAAAAAAATGTTCGTTAATTTAGTCTACTGTAACCAACAGCCCATCATAGCTCAGTCCGTTAAATGCGAACTTCATTGCATTGGTAAAGTAATGGACTAAACTTGGGTTCACATATGGTCCATTATATCCGAAAGTCTCTTGTACACGCATCCGTTGTAATGAGCACAGAATGTATTCAATAACAGTTCAACCTGCCTACAATGAAGCTTGATACAACAAATCCGTCGATTTTACTAAGTTTTCCAATTCTCCATCCCAACTCCATAAAAAACAACTCATTTTTTACCTCCGGATAACAAAGTGGCAACGAGAAGCACTCCTGATATCAAATTCCACCCCACCAACCACCTAGTAGTACCTCCCTAAATTTTGAATTTTAGCACAAGCAGCAGCCAGATCAGACACAGTCATAGCAGAAAGATCACCACAATTATAAAATGCGATAGGGGCGCTGGCTCCTGTTTCGCCGCTTGCCTTTGCTTATACGAGTCGTATGTACATACGAAAAGAATCTCTTTGCTTATCTCTATGGTGTACGTTCGCCACTTGTCGAAGCGCTGAACCACTGGGTGGACGTTCACAACTCGCTGCAGCACTGAAACACTAGGTGGACTTTGCTGTTCTGTCAGTGTGCTGTATCGCGTGCAGCGCTACAAGATAATTTGAACATGTCCGCTAAACCAGTATATGCAAAGGCATACTGGATACCAGATAGTGTTGTTTGCCAGTCACGTAGCGCCAGCTGTGGGTGGTAAACAGAACAAGCAAAACTGTGTGATCTATGTCCTCCGAGAATCCGGCACCCACTCGCTAAACCTACAGCCTCGACAATTTGAGTGTCACGCTGAGAAACAGTGTTCAATTGTCATGGGTGCTTTACCGTCGAAGCTTCATGACACAAAGCTAAAGCAAATAAAACTGTCAGTTAGCAACTCGAGGGCTACATAGCGCACAACAACCACTCAAAATATTCGAAGCAGACAGCATACGCTCCAGGTGGTTTGCCGTGCTTGCGCATGCAACCTTTACACCCAGTATTTCACTCTACGCAAAGTGCTATGCGCATAGAGATTTTGCAGACACTCAAATTCCCTATTCCCACTTCTATGCTTCCATGTCTGCACGTTTAGCTGAACAATCTGTGAAACATTGTGCAGTATGGTTGTATTTGGCAGCCCCTCTCAGTGGTCATGAAGGTGAGTTTTAAGACGACGGCACTTGCCTTGGAGTGCCGTTACACGGAATGACTAGTAAAGCCTCGGTACAAAGCAGAAGCACCCGTTTTAACTCTTGACAAGTTGGAGCGGTCAGAAAAGCTCGTAACTGACAGTGCGGCACTCTCTCACTCCATGCAGTTTGTTGACATGGCAACGGTGTCATCACTACACTGGAGTGAGCAGGCAACCATGGCATACGAACTTCACCGATGTAGGCGCCTCAAGCCAATTCCATTGGCTTCTCGTTATGACGCTTGTGGAGACTGAAATGCGGTCACCTAACCCTGCGAAACTCGAGTTGAGGGTCTGCATTTTTTTTTGCATGTACAGTTAAACCTGCTTATAACGAACCTCCATATAACGAATTCCTGGATATAACGAAGTTTTTCTATTCCCCGCCGTTACTCCATAGAAGTACATGTATTTGAAACCTCTACGTAACGAAGTGGCAGCGGGAGAACCCCTCGAAATAACGAATTTTCTCCGCCGACAGCCTGAGATTCTGCCCCAATTTTGTCACTTTTGCGCGAGCAACAACCGGAAGCACCTCCTCCGCCGCAACGGAATGCGAAGCGGCGGTGTCGCACTTGGCGCGCTCAAAGACACGGCGACTGCGAGGCGAGAGCGAGTGCACGTGTGCGTGCGTGCGAGCGTGCGTGAGGAGGGCCTGCATCCCTCAACCCGGCGATCATCCCGCCGCGGGCGTGTCCTTTCCCCCTCACTTCAAACCTGCTCCCGCCGCTTTCTGCAGCTGGCCTAGCCTGCCAAGCCACCACCCTCCTTTTCCAGTTGATGTTACCGAGTCGCGCCGGTTTAAGAGAGAAAGAAAAAAAAACAAGCTTTTTTTTTTTCAACGTGCTAGCAGCGCGACTCTTTGGTTGCTGCGCGAGTCTGCACTTCGCTAACCTGACAGTAGGCGAGAGCGCTTGTTAGGCCTAGCTCGCGGGGTCATGGGCGGCGCGCCTCAAGGGAAGTTTGCCCTTGACAACACAGGGATCGGGTGCACAGGAAATCGCGGGTCCCATTGAGACTTCTTGGTGGCCTTAAGTTTGTCTTCCCAATGTCGCCAAATTCAAGGGCGGCGCGCATGAAATGGTAAAAGAAAAGAACTGGAGACAAACAGCGGTAAACTGGAGGACACAGGCGCGCGTTCCGTGCGTAGTGTTCGCGGCTGACAAACGGCCGTAGTAGCATTCTCCGTCGCCTTGGAAATCCTATCCTCAGACGCGCAAGCGACGTGTTGCTGCCGCGGCCTTTTTTTCTTCCCTCCGCTCATTGTTAATTCGTTCCGTGCTCCTTCCTCCTCCACTGTCATTCGCTGCGCTTTTTTCGGGCCGCGCACTTCCTTTGTGAAGCCTGCTCCCCACCTCGATTGTCCGCGATTTCCGGGCAGCCGCATTATAACCGGTCCTTCATATCGGGAAGGGGGGGGGGGGGGGTGAGGGGCGCTGCACATTAAGCGGTATGCGGGGGGTCAGAAAAAACCGGGGGGGGGGTTAGAAAAAACCACATTATTGCCGGTCCTGTACTATAAGCGGTCACATAAGTGTTCTCAGCTGTAAATGTTTCCTCGCCCAACATAATTCTTTTGGGTCAGCTCTGCCGTCTGTAACCGTTTTGCTTACTTAAGCGTTTATTTTTTGAATTTTCGTGCCGATCCTGCATATAACGAAATCCTCTTTATAACGAAGTTTTCCGGGAATTTCTCAATTTCGTTATATCCAGGTTTAACTGTACTTTGAACTTTGCATAATGACTTCGCACTGCCTGCTCCCATCACTGTCATTCTTGTAGCATGTCTGTCCACCCTCCAGTCTACATGACCCACAAATAAAAAATGGGCACGAGGAAAGATTTAGAGGGCCCCTTTAAAATGGCAGTTCCAGTGTAACAATCTTGAAAGCATTTAAAATTTTGCCACCAGGCAGCACAGAGAAGAAGGAACTCCGGACCGGCTCTGCGTGAGGTGGAGATGTGGGCCTGCAAACATTCATACTAGCTGGTAACAGAGCATGAAGAACAGGACACAACAAGAGGGGGGACAAACTACAATGCTGTGGCCTTTCCCCTGGCTTGTATTGTCTCTTGTGCTCCCTCAGTGTGCAAGTAACTAGTGTTGTTAGTCCCACTCTCACAGCAATGCTTGTTACAGCTGTTGCAATTGTCCATGCATGTGCTTTTTTTCCTTTGAGGTAGCTGTGCCTGCATGTGCTTTCCATTTTTTTAATTATTTTTTCCCCCTCCCTTCGGTTCTCGGAGTGCGTCATTTTTCATTCAGTTCTGAAGCTCACCGCCACAACGGTCCCTGCCAATGAGCACTGAGCTAAGATCACCTCCAGGCCTAGGCGGTGCCTCTTTTTACTACACCTGCCACCACCTCTCTATATGCGGTATGTAGTGTGTTGAGAAGCCTGTAAAGCATGACACTTGACTGCGCAAACAACAAGTTTTCCGTTCTGAAAAAGGTACCGTAAGCATATGAATTACAAAGCGTCTGAGCATGTGCATTCTCTGATTTTTGTCAATGTCTCGCACCAGTAAATGCGATCTGTTTCTTAGTGCCCTTGATATGCAGGACGAATGTGGAAGAGAAGACCCGCATCGCTGAGACTGCCGAAATGCCCCAATCTCATGAGTGGTTTGATAGTGTGCCCTGCTTTGCAGAATTCACACATTTTAGACATCACTGCGAGTGTGTAGCAACGAAAGGGGGAAAAAAAAGGGGGGGGGGGAGAAGAAAACCATGTTTTGAAGCGAACCTGAAATAACTTTTATCACCTTCCAGTGTTAAGGGGCGGCCGCATGGTGGTGCTCAACTGCTAAACCAAACAATGTGTGTTCGATCCCAGCTGTGTTGGTCACATTTACAATGGAGGCCAATATGCCAGACGCCTTTGTACCATGCGACATCAGTACACAGCAAAGAACCCCGCGTGGTCAGTTTCCAGAGCTCTTCACTATTATGTGCCTCATATAATGCTATCATGTTTTTGGAACGTAACATCCCAGCAGTTAAATATCAGAGGGAGAGTCACTTCTGAAACAAACAACGTCAGACAATGCCAGCATTAGCGCGTACTTCAGCTGGTACAAGAAAAAGCCTGTTGAACACGTTACACCAAGAGAAGGTGCTTTGAAGCATGCCACACTGTGCACTAACACATCGGTGTCAGCTTGACAGTGGGCGAGGCTCTCATCCCTCACTAGCTAGAAAAAAAGACAAGGGAGGGGGGACAAGCCACAATGCTACAGTCTTTCCTATGGCTTCCATCATACCATTGTGTTCCTGAAACCACCTGCTACTCCCACTGGTCTTTTCTCCTCACTCTGACATAACTGCTACCCTTGTCCACAGCAGCTCCAACCACTCTTCTGTCTCAGTAGTATATTAGGAAGCATGGAAGGCACGACTATGTGAACAAGAATGCACGATGTTTTTTTGTTTGTTTAAAAAGACTGGACTTGCGGTTTTATGCCTTGCCCATGCTACAGTAACATGCTAATTACAAAGCCTACAGGCACGTGCAACTATTGGAATGTCCTTCCACATGTGCATCTGACTAAGATACAGCATTCTTTTTTCTCTCCTGTCACACCTCTTGCTGCAGGCAATTTGGAGGCCATATTTCTTTATTTCGAGTAAAAAGTGAGGCAGTACGTCAGCTACCTTATGGATGCCTAAAACATGAACTTCCGTCAGCACAGGTAAAGTGAAAGCAGAGGCCTTGTTTACAGTGACAAGTCATGCTGTTGGACAATTTTACTTTCAACATTCCGTTTGCGAGCTAACAAGAGTCAACACGTTCATATTTTTGACGAAACAGGAACACTGAAGAACAAATTATGCAGACCATGTAGCATTTCAAAACTGATTGTGGTGTTTAGACATAGGAAAACAGCAATTGCCACCACTTCACAATGGCCTTAATGACTCACTGGCAACCCTTTCCAAGAATCCCATTGGAAGCCCAAATATGACAGCCTTGACAAGAGGGGCCAAATTACCTTTGACAGGGCAATCCCGGACGCAATGTCCGAGCGAGCGCTGTATGAAGCTTCCATGAGAAGCATTGATTGACAATCCTGTGGGTGCATTCCAGTCACTCCACCTTGTGAGCTGGGGGAGACATCATTTGTTCCTGCATGTGCATGCTTGGCACTAACTCCCTTTACCCGAATGGATGGTATGTTTTTTGAGTGTTTCGGGTGTCGGCGAAGGCGCGGTGCTGCGAAGGTGGCGAAGGTCACGAGGTGCAGCGAGTGCCGAAGCGCACCTCCAAGCTCGAGTGGCGTTCGATATATCAGATGGTAGGTAAAAATACCGTTCGATATAAACGTGCGAATTTCTATACTTTTACAAAGGATTTTCAAGGGGATAATTTACGAGTTCGATATAGCCAAAAATGATATATATGTGGGTTCAGTACATCCCTATTCGACTGTATTCGCCCCAAAAAATCAAATAAAAAAATGTCAAGTGAAATCTGTCATGTCACACTAATGTTCTGGTGCCTAGGTTTCGGCGAGAAATGCATAAATGAAACTTAAACGTTCGCTTTCTCTTATACACCTGAACCCATGGTGGCAATCTATTAGTCTCAATTGATTCACTGTTTCTCTTTAGTGCCCCTTTAAAGTACGAAAAATGTACATCTGTCTTCAAAATATGCATAAGTGGGCAATCGCATGCTGCATTAAGTGTATAATAAGTGCTCTACTGCATTTTTACAAACTATATGACTCAAGCTGCTGTGTGACGCCATAGTAGGAGCACAGTATTGTCTGCCATTTCGCAGATGGTTTTGCTCAAGAACATGTTGCTAAAACAAACAGCGGTACTGTGTTGAACTGCACTGCAAAGTGCATCTAAGCTCATTTATTTAGCAGCATCTGCGGGCGCAGCTCCATGTCGTCCAGTCGACGCCTGCTACACACGATAGCTCAGCACATGCTTGGCACATTTTGTTGGCACTGAATTGATCAGATAGCGCATAATTATATGAACAAGTCTGTCACAAGGAATGAATGTTAAGCCGTCAGAGCGGCCCCACACAGTTGCTGCTCCATTTGATACAAAAATAAAGGGAAAAAAAGCAGCAGAACTGCACCAGTATGGTTCGTAAAACGCAGTTGAATATATATATATAAAGTTAGGCCGAACAGCACTGCAAATAATGGGTGTGTACGAAAGCAAACACCAAGACCGAGACAGATGGCACGCACTTCATCACTGCAAATGACATTAACAGAAGTGACAGTCCGATGCTCTTGCTGTTGTCGCCGCATTCTAAATGTAACAAAAAAGTGTCGTAATGTCACTCACACCATTGAAGCTACAAAATAATAAACAAACCCACCCGAATGTTTGCAGCCGTGAACCCGCAGACTAAACAAATCCATGTACTACCCATAATTCCCACGGCAGCTTAATGATCACAGTGCCAGAGTTCCTTCTAGTATTTTTTGTAGGGAACTTTAGGGACAAAACAGTGCCACCATATTACGCTGCAATTGTGCAACTCCTCATACTCCAGGGAACAGCTGGATGTCCACAGAACAGGCAAGCTGAGCTGACATCGGACTGGTAAGGAATTCAGTCAACGGTTTTCAGAACAAGGTGAGCTTGGCAAGTTCTCAGAACTAATACATCTATGGTTCATTAACTTCTAAGTCAATGCAACAATTTCTTATTATAGAGAGGCAATAGTAATAATGCTCCTGGAGTTCTCAAAGCCACTGAATGCCCCATCTCCACTTCAGTAGTCTGTGAGCTACAAGAAATGAAAGCAACAACAGCACTTCAAGGTTCATTGTCACTGTGGGATTTGTCATTCAGGGATTTGATTTGACCTTGTCACATTTCTGGACACAGTAAGCACGCTCGCACAATTATTTTTTTGTCGCAAGGAAGCATGAATCAGTTGAAGTTTTACAAGCTGAGAGAGACTGGTCTAGCTTATCTTCACTGAATGACTATTATACTGGCTGCTAACCTTCTGAGAGTCAACAACATACAAGTGAGTCACCACCTGTGTGAATGAGTTTTTTTTTTTTTCCCCACCAAGTAATGCTACCTTGCAGGGATATAGAGAACTCTTTCTAGCACTGTTGACCTTCAGCTTCCATTCTCAGCTCTGTTAAGGCCACGTACCAGCTATCCTCACATCTCATTCACCCTTCTGAGCATCCCTTTCACACAAAAGCGGTGTTCCCCCTTAATCAAAATGACACTGACAAATAGCGAGAGCCCACTGGCCCATATCGTCTGATCATGTTTGCTGAGGGCTGGATCCAAAACAAAGCTTCCTTCGTAATGCAACATGGTGACACATTCATCCTATTTTTATAGCTTCCTTGTGACCATGTCAAGAACAATTATCTTTGCGTGACTTGCGACAGACTTCCAGTACAATAGAGGAAAAGTTGGTTTATTCGAACTTCATGCGAGTCGAAAAATGTCGAAGTCAGCTGATGGCGCAAATTATCAAGAGTAACAAGAAATACAAATGCCTCCTACATTCATGCACATTTATTTTGTGAATGACTAAGTAAATGACACCGAGTGCTGGAGAGCACTCATCAATGGTTAAAGCTAAAGCAAACAGATACAGTCCATAACACATTAGAAAACATTTAAGTACTAGTACCAACCACTACTTTTTGAAACCCAACAAACCAAAATCAAAAACAGCGAACTTACTGGAAGTTGACCTTGTCTACTTGAAATTTTGTCTCAAAAATTCCTGAGGTTAACACTCGGCACCGCAGAATGTCCTAGAAAATTAAAAAATTAACTGTCAGTACTTCACCAAGCACACAGACAAAAACTCACCTGTTCATTAGGAGTATAATCTGGTTGCTTAATTGTAGCCACTCTGTCCAGAAAACTGCAGGGAAATTAGTCTTCATCAAGGCAAGTGACAGCAATTGATTCCACACAGCTCTGCCTCGCCTGACATGACTATTATCTTAATGGAAGTAGAAACTACTATTAAGCTGGTGAATATTTCCTCTACTTATGTATTCAGTGTACAAAATATTTAGCAACAGAAGTTAACAATTAACTCAGATAATGGAATTTATTAGAACTACATCGTGGCATGATAGCAACTTTATAACACTTATTTTGAAAATCTGTTTTTCCACATTTACAAAGTCTATTTCCATACACCCATTTCCCAGGACCGAAGAGCAGCCTGTATATGTCACCAGCATGTATATGTCAAATTCTTTAATTTGAAAATCAATTTTACAGGTGATGCATTGCTAATGTATCATAAGCAGGACTACCACGATATCACTCAAAACCAGAATTTTCCTATTTGTACTTATACACAAAAGAGCTTAAGGAGTGCCATGATGGCATGAACAGGTATAAACAGAACAAATGATTCTACACATACAGTAAAATCTCATTACAACAGACACTCAAGGTACTGGGGAAACATGTCTCCCATAACCAAGGTCTCCTGCAACCAAAAATTCTAAAAGCACTGAGCCAGATTGCATAACTTTAGTATACATCAGCATTAAAGTGCGCTTAGACACGTCTGCATTATATTACTCAGGATGGCTTAGGTCATTCGTAGTATAATTTGTTTTTTAGTGAATGCAGATTGCTTCAGCTTCCTTCCTTCGTAACTCCTAGAGGTAAAGCCTTTCACTTTGTTGCTCAATTCCTTTGAGGTGCTCTTAAATGGTCATCAGCTTCGACTGCCAATGTTTTCTGCCTTGTAATGCTTTCATCATCCTCATCCTCTTGTAGTTCATCCTCTACGGCACTTGCACAATTTACTTGTGTAGGAAGTGCATGCTCTGTAAGCACTTCAAAGGACAACATTTATAAGGTGAACAAGTCTAGGTTGTCTCTCTTCTAGAAAAAAAATACACCATTTACTCTGGGAACCTAAAAAGTTTGCCCTTTGTAACAGAGCAGGCCTGACAGTGAGTAGAGTGAGCATGAGTACGAGTGAGTAGTTGCACGAGTAGACACATTTATAAATGCGAGTATTTGCAAGTGTGAGTGGACATAAGTGCAGGCTAGTGCGAGTAAATGCGAGTATAAATGAGTGAGAGCGATACCTGCAAAATGAAAAAACTATAGTGAGCGAGTACAACTGAATAGTCACACACTGTCAACCTAAACTAGACATTCCCACCCACAATTTGCTAAGAACATTACCTACCCTTTTGTTCAACACCTGAACTTATGCAAGAAAAATCTGTGTTTAGCATATAGTGAACATCAACGAACCAAGGTACGTATATTTATTAAAGAAAAATAGCGATATCTAGCTTGTTTATTCGCAGCACACTATATGCTTGGCGTCAACTTTGTGGCAGCGAAGCGAAGGCTACTGAGCTGAAGCACACTTTTTTGCTACACTGCTGCATGTAGTCCACAAACGCTAACTTTGGCAGACTATCTGGCGTAACATAAAAACGTAACACTTAATTTTTTTCTTTTTAAGTCAAAGTCTATTTCATTGTAAGTTAGAAAGGTTATCTTGCAAACAATTTTTGCTTTTTGCTCTTTCTAGTTATTTCGTTTTTGGTGTCAGCGTCGTTTTCTTCATCCTCAGAAAGAGCGATGGCATCACCCGGTTCAAGCAGGTGCATGTCGATGTGTGTAATTGAGCATTAGCGAGTGTCCATCAGCTCAGCCAAATTCAATGCTGAGAATGAAGCGAATCCTACAGTGTCTTGCAAAGTATTTGCTAGTGTTGCTACAGCGGTTTCATTCTCTGGATACCATCAAGGAGAGGAAACTCTGCTGCCTGCAATCGATTGTGCTAGCACAAGTTCATACTTCATCGCGATAGCCGTCTGCACGTCGTTGACCTGACCACCTTCAACAAGTCTACTAACTTGAAGTAAAACTGCTATTACCAACAGCACATAAAAATAACCAGTTTTATTAGCTCCTCTGCATGCATGGTCGGTATTACATGTTGTTTAATGTCGCTGGTACGATCATAAAGAATGTGCATCTCACACTCTAAGAGAGTAAGCGCCAGCATATGCGGTGGGAAATGCTTTTGGCATTTTACAATGATAGGGTTTAACTCCAGGGATACAATCTTAAAGGGCCACTAAACAGGCTCCTACTTTTTTTTTTAAGCCGCCCAAACAAGCTAACTCAATCATAGAGAAGGTTGCGGCGATCACATTCTGCGAATATGACAGTGCTGCGCGCCACACAGACGCCGTATTTCAAAAAACAATTCCCGCGCCTCTTTCCTGCGATTGACCAGTCGCCCTCGCATCCTAGGTGTTGCCACGTTCTACCGCGAACAACGTTGCACAGTTGTAGCTCATTGATTGGTCGAAACCAGGTCTATGTCAGAACCTGTGGCCATCCCACCAGCGTGCATGAGCGCCGGAGCAACCGAAACTGCAGCGCATGCGTCAATGACGTCAATTGCTCACGTCATGTCACGTGTCAAAAGTGGGCGGAGTCTCGACGGCGCGCCGTGCCTACCCTCTCCTTGGCAGAGAAGGGTGGGGAGGCCGACCGAGAAAACGAAACCAATGCAAGCGGCCACTTAAACCTATGTATAACTTCTTTATTATTGCACCCATTTGCAAAATTCTTGCGGGAGCATGTTCGCATCGCACAGGAGCGCAGTTATATCTTGAAAACAAATTTTGGACATCGGGGTTGTTTAGGGGCCCTTCAAGGGTAGAGCCTTAAACTGTGAGTCGCTCCCTACTTAAAAACTGCGGTGTTGCCCATGGTCAGTTCAGTGCATTTGCCCCACTTGGAATTCGAAAGTCGAGACGCTTACAGTTCGACCGTGGCAAACATTCTACTAACCATCGATGCTGATGCGTGCCCTGCCAAACTAGTGTTAGGGCCTCATCAAACTTATTCGAGTTAATGCGCCTGCCAGAGCACAAAAATTGCAATAGCAACTCTGTATGCAATGGAATTGAGGAAGTGGCTTGTTGCATTTACGTATGGTATTTATAATTGTGCAGTTCTACATCCACCGAAGATTTTCCAAAATAAAACCCTTTGGTTCAACAAAAATGATCCCTTAGACTTCCTACGTGCCACCACAGAATAAGATCTAATAAAAGATTCTAATAAAAGATTACAAACTGTATATATCCACATGCAGATTTGAGTGGCTGGTAGAACAGGGTATATCACATCAGGGTCGTATTGCTTTAAAATTAATGTTCCACAGCTATCCAGCTAGTGGAATCAGAAGCTGGGAGGCGAGGTTCGTACTGAAACTTGCACCTCTAAAATGCAAGCAAAACCGAAATAATTACCCACGAATGGACTACTTGGCACTTTAACACATGTGCAGGAGCTCCGCCCACATAGCCTTGGCTGTGGTGCCACGGAAAGTTTTCACCAGGTATAGAAGTATGAATGTGTATAATGCATTAGCATGATGTCAATCTGCATTTTCTCAGCACTACACATCAAAAGCCAAGGTTCAACCACTGTCAGTCAAGTTGTAAATACTTCAAACGAACGAAAATTCATAGTTGAACTAGGCTGGCTCAACTGACCATGCTGTTACAAAAGTGGCATGAAAGCTGAGCTCACCACAGGCAAAAGCATTCTTACTAATTTGATAACTACGTGAAAATTTCTAGGCATCTCCACAATCCATTCACAAAGAGTAGAGAAAGTAAATTCTCGTCCCACAGCTGCTTTCTGACATATCACTCTAAAGACATTCCTGTGATCACAGTGATTGCAGTTACATGAATTGTTAATAAGAGCAGTGTGCATCATGCTTTGAACAAGTGTATAAAGGAATGCAGGGATCCGACATGGAGCCGCACATGGCTGCTGTTCGCTTTGTGAAGGTTATAATACCCCGATCTACGCTGCATACTAATGCTAACTGCAACATAAAGCTTCTGAAATGTCATGTGATACCTCCCAGCCAACCCTGATGGAATGTTACCAGAGGAGAGGGAGGCACTGCTGCGCTCGTAGTATACGCATAGGCACCATACAGTCCATACGGCATGACGCTGTTGCTGCCTGGACTGTGCACCAGTGACTATTTTTATCTATTAGGCCACTACACTGGTCATACTGCATGTAGCATTTCTGTCGATACTAATCTTTAACGTGTGCTTCAATATAAGTATGCTAGAGGCCCATGTAGACCCACGAAGTTAAAATTAGGTGCACACTGATAACTCCAGCTGCTTGAAATATTCACAGCCTTCCAGAACAACGCTACTGTCCTATCCACTTTGTCATTGCCCTTCCCCTGCCCCATGGACACTCGGCTGTGCTCCCAAAAAGGGCTGCAGAAAATGGCATCCTTTTGTTTCTCAGCAAACCTCAATTATTATGTTGATCACTGTTTGTTCTTACTCTACAACTGCGAAGCATCCCATATTTAAAAGCACCTGCCGTCACAGCTTAACAGCAAGAACATTGGCTTGCTTGCAAAGCTAGAAATCTTGGCATCAAATCCCAGCCACGGCGACTACATTTCAATGGACACAGAATTCAAAAACCAACCATGTACTTACATAGATGTGCACATTTAGGAAACCTAGGTGGTCAAAATTACTTTGGAGCCCTCCACTGTGGGGGCTTGCCTCATTGAGGACATTTAGCAGTGCTTCCTCGTGGTTTTTTTTTTTTTTTTTTTTGTCATGTTATTTGCACTTTCAAGTGCCATCTTCATTTTTGCAGTTTTTCCTCAGTTTCTATTATTCAGCAAGCTTTGTTCAGCAGCACGCTCATTGAAATAGTGCTGCATGCTCAACTTAGGCACATATTACAGTTCATTTTGGGACGGCAAGTGTACAGAATGCACGGTGCTTTGCTGCATCTTTCGGAGCAGGGTCATTCCACGCCAAACATCCCAAACATTGCGCTCGACCCTCTCCAATTGTATCGTAAAAAATTGTGGACGTTCACATCAGTGCACTATTTGCCCTCAGAAAGTATTTTTCGGGAAAAAAAAGTTTTTTTTGTCTATCACAGTGATTTGAATTTTGCCGTAATGGGTGAAACCTACGTTGCGAAGTGCTGCATCTGTCGTACGTGCGCATGTAGTGCCATTGCAATGAAATAATGCTCAGCTCCAACTACTACCCGGCAGCCTTTAATGCCCTTCCGAAACCTTCTGCCAGCCATATACACTGTTTGCAAGTTTTCAGCAGCGTGAAAACTCACAGCAGCACATGATCTTGCCACCCGCGTGGGTGCCGCATATTTCCGTTGCCCCAAGGAAGTGTGGCGGCACAGTGAAGCAGACTTACGGGACCGCGCCCAGGCACGCCGTGAACGCTCAACAAATGTTTATTTCTCGCCTGAAACAAATATCACTCCGATTAAACTTTCACAAATAAATCTCCTTTGTTTACTCTTCCAAATGAGACCAAGCATGCATTTTTACTTGGACCGCATCACTACTTTATATGTGCCTGAACATGGGGCATTTCACACATTTTTCAATGTTTACGCCCCTTCCACTTCGAAACTACTCGGTCATCGATTTCAATACTTTTTTGACACGCTTACTGCCAACTATCCAGCCATGTAATATAGTACTATTATGTCTGTAATATTTGTAGAATTTAAAAAAAAATAATCAAAATGGGCGCAGAATTGCAGCATTGCTTCACCACAAAGCACATCGTGCGACATAGTAGTGGTCGTCAATGGGTGACACTAAGATAGTGCCATTCCTTTTCAAGCAAATAGCAGACATTTAAGGTGATCCGTGAGGTATTGTATTTTTTAGAGCATTTTTTTGCGACATAGGTTTCACCCACTACGGCAAAATTCAAATCACTAACAGACAAAAACATTTCTTTTTTCCCTAAATATACTTTCCTAGGGCAAACAGTGCACCGATATGAACGTCCACAATTTTTTACAATACAATTGGAGAGGGCCGAGCGCAATGTTTGGGACGTTTGGCATGGAATGACCCAGCAGAGGACGTGATATTACAGTTTTTTTTTTTTTGGCAAACCAAATACAAGGTTTGCCTGCAAGGAAAGCAAAAGGAGAATGCAACATATTTGACTAGGACATTTAGACTATTGGTGCCGCATAAGTAGCAGTTCCAGACTCATACAACCACTAATACAACACAAAACATGAAAACTATTCGCAACATAATTTTTAAAACACAATGGAAAGTGTTAGCTGCTTGGCAATCAAATGCAAATAAATTAGCACAACATTGCAAGGAAAAATATTTCCTGTTATATAAGCAAATTATACATTTTGAAATGTAGAATAAAGTTCATAGCATCACTACAATGAAGACTCTCTTCTGTGTGTGTTACCTTATGCAACCTGCGCTTGTCTTTCATATCTGAAAGGCAATATCACTTGATGGCACGCTGCTTATACAGGAGAAGAAATATTTAATTTGATGGTTACTGGTTGGTTCATTTCTCTTCAATATTTATAGTACAATCGATTTGAACGCTGATTTGAATGCGCACACTTTTGACACTACTGCCTGTGATGGCAGTGCTTATAAGCCCGTCTCCTGTAGATTTGTAAAAATAAACTGCATTTTATCTCCATGAATGTGTGAGTCAGTCTCCCATGTGCAAAATAGTCACTTTCATCTGCTGACAAAACTAGTGCAGCCATCATACATGCAAGTTATGCGTACAACATATCGCCATAAGGCAAGGCAAGTTTCAGGGTAGCAAACCCATCTGCAAACAGTCAGAAATTCTTATTTTCTAGAACCAAAACAATCAAAATGCATCGGAACACGAATATGACGGTGGAAATAAACCAGAAGAAATAGCAATTGCACTACAAGTTTCCCTTCTTGTCCCGCTGCCTCCTATCGCACTCCACATTGCTGCACTTTCTTGATCAACTATCTGCTATGCAAAGCTCAGGAATACCATCCCAGGAACTTTGTCCCTATCAGAAAATTTCGAATAATCCACCCAAGTTTAGGTCAATAAGCATTGGGTATGTGCCATAAGAGAAAAGGAGGGGGGGGGTGAAAAAAAAAACAATAAAAGGGCTCTTTCTCTTCATTTTCTTGTGATTATGTAAAATGTGATGCAAATGGCACAATAACACTACTGCATTCCACTCTCAAATGTGCAGCTTAAAGGGATACTGAACAAAATATGCCAGAATGGTGCAAGTGTCAAAATTCAACTCTAAATACGCCACCAATGCTGTGTACAACATTCATTTCACATTTTTGAATGGATGGCTCTATATTTGGAAGATTGTGATCACACGGCAGCTGCATGCCAAACAAGCGCTGAAGGCCGGGACGTGTGCCCAAACGTGAGCAGCAACACACTCAGGTGCGGCCCCCATACTCCTCGCTTGAAGAGTTCTTCCCACTTTCCAAGCAACGTTGCTGCACTGCCCTCCCCCACTTGCTGTACAATGCTAGAATGTACTAACAATCCTGACTCTGTGGGGAGGCATAGCAGGTTCTTTTTTTTGTGAGTGCGTGCATGTATGTATGGGCACATGTGTTATCTAATGCTGCTGATGTTGATGCCGCGAGTGCCCCGTCTTTTCTCTGTTCCCTTTGTTATCCTCATCTGTTTTGTGTTGTGGTGAAGACATCCTCACCCGAAAGAGAGTTACCGAGTACACCTCCCCGACCGTTTTTATTTTTATTTTCTTTCTAAAACAGAATCGCGCCAGCCCCTCCCTGACATCTGTGTTTTGCTCTCGTCAAGAGTTTCCAATATGCCCACTGAAGAAGGCTTCACGAGCAACTGATGAATGACATATGAAAATGTCACCATCAGGCTCTGGCAAAAAGGACAATATTATATATCAGTGGATAACAGTACATGCCAGTATTCCTGGTAACGAATAAGCCAACGACGCAGCCCGTCCCACTCATGAGAGGAGACTTGAGACGTTCCAATCCCACTCTCAAGGACAAACGCTGCAAGACAACTTAATTTACTCGCCCGCTATATTACGTGCAATCACTGGTTTTTTTCCTAATTATCAAAGGTGCCACCTATATAAACTGCACCCTACCTTGAAGCCACACCTGCCATCAAGGATTTCCCACTCCGATGGAACGTTACAGCCGCCTCTGGTTGGGGCTGGCATTTACAAAGGCATATTCATGTCGGATCGAGATGACGGACATATCCACCAATAAATCCATACTAAAAAGTAGTAACCATTTACACCTTACCAGCAAAATTAGTTCTTGAAGTTTTTATTCTTAAATCACAAAATGCAATATAAATGTGAAGCCGCTCTGTTTTGCGCATGTGAGAGTTCCTTTACACTACTGGTGAACTGCTCAACCTTGCACCGCTGACAGTGCTTTCTCTGCTTGTTTTGTACATCTTCGTGGGCATTCGGCTTTGTTCACGAATTCACAGACAGATTTACTTGTTGGTTCACTATTCCTACCTTCGTTCGCTTGCTTTTCTAGATCTGTGGGTCGACCAAGTATGTCCGAAACATCATAAGTAGGCCAAAAATACCAGCAATTTTATACTACAGTCGGGCCCGACTACATAGAACCCGTTTATATCAAATTATCCCGTATATCGAACAATTTCTAAACACGGTAAATTTACGTTGAGAATATATAGCAAAAGTTACTGTTACATCGAACGAAAATAGCAACGACAACCGATATATCAAACTCCATGTGCCTCAAAAGTGCCCCAGCAAGTTGGCTTTCCCTCGCGGTGGTGGGGAAAACTGCCGAAGCCACCCTAGAAAAAGTGGTTTAGACCTGGCTGTGCACGGGCGAACATCCCCCTGCAAAAAATGATCCTGGCCTGCTCGCAGCGCTTACAGCCAATCAGAGGCCGTCGTGCTTTCTCCGAGGCGCGGAGGCGGTACAAGTGAGCGCCATTTTTTCTTTATGCTTGTGTGCCTGCTGCTGCCTCTTTTCCTCGAGACCTCATTCAGCGTGGTCCGTGCTGGTGGTGTTGCCTGTTGGCGCTCTGTGAACTTTCTTGGCGCGCTGTCGTCATGGCTTGTGCAAAGAGGCAGAATTTGCCGTTCGCCACGAAACTCGAAATCGGGTGCTATCGACCGTTCCCGGGTGCTATCAACGGATCGACATTCGACGAGTTCGTCAGTGCGGACGATGATGTCGCCATCATAGGCCAGCTACAAGAAGAGGACTACGTTGCAGACGTCGTGCCGACCACGAGCCAAAGCGACAGCAATAAGGAAATTGACGATGGCCCATTGCCTACATCCTCCGAAGTGATTAGTGCACTTGCGTTGGTCCGGCGCTATTGCGTGAATATGGAAGGTTGCAGCCTCAACTGCTCCGACTCGTTGTACAACGTGGAGGCGTGCGTGCTGTCGCAGGCAGCGAAGTCGTTGAAACAGAAGAAAATCCAGGACTACTTTGTTCCAAAGTAGGCACGCAGTAAGCCACCATATTAATAAAGTACTTTTCTTATTGGTATGTGCCTTTGCGTCATCAAATCCTATAGCGGGCCTATATCGAATTATGCCATATATCGAACTAATAAACGTTTTTTGGCGAGTTCGATATACCCGGGTTCGACTGTATATACCGACGGTTTGTGTTAATACTCTAGTTTTTACACCATCGATCATTCGATAGTGACTGAACTACTGATATTATCAATAGTATTTTTACACCATCGATAGTTCAATAGTGACTCAACTATCGATAGTATCGATAGTACTATCGATCATTCTGCACTACTAAGTCCCACACCTTTTTCAGTAGCTAAAAATTTCCTTCCTTTTCCCAATTGCTAAAACACTGACTGGAACTGCTTAGACAACACTCATCACACAGGAATTTTATAATGAAATACCCTAAGACTAGAACAGCTCAAGTACAATTACTCTGAATTAAAAAAAAAAATTAACAAGTGACCCAGAGGTAGGCGGACCTGTGTTGTCTATCAATTACTAGGGCAAACAGAGCCAATAAAAGCAATGTCACTGCAAGAACATGACAGTGGTAAGGAATGCAGTGTGGTCAGACTGTGTTCACCAACTGTCGTGTTCACACAGATACACAAACCATTACAGCAACTCTGGCTCCTGTAATAATGACTTTAATAGTGTTACGTGGCGATTAATGTGTTTCCCCAATAGTGTTTCCCCAGCCAAGAAAACAGCTGCCACGTTTTGTAGAAATTCAAACCTCATTACTGAATACATAGTTCCAGCCTTCCTTCCAAGTGGAAGATGGGCTTTACTGATAACACCAGCAGAAAGAAAGTGCTCCAAGACACTACCAACATAAATGTGTGCCAGTTCAAATACTCAGCTTGACTGCTTACCAACCTTTATTTACCTCAGGGTAAAGCAATGAGCAAAGATTACGACTGTGTGTCCAATATGACGTCTGATGCACTGTACGACCGCCAAAGCAGGGTCACTTCATAACACTGGTTCACTAGATCAGACATTTCACTTGAGTCAAACTAAGCCGATTTTTGTCATTTGAACTGTCCAGTATATCATCGCAGCCAATGGCAGCACGACATAAGTACATGTGACACTGCTGGAGATGCTTGAGGGTTCTTCGGCACTCCGATCAGCTCAGTCAAGGCTGTTGAGGCGTGCACTTCCTTCAATGGCTACATAGAAGAGATTGCTACAATTTCTTTCTGACATGAAAACTTTTAATGGAATAAAATGATGCTGATAATTTGCCATTTCTGTGAAGCAGTTCCCATTTTAAGTCATAATGCGAGGACATTGTGCAGGTAAACACTGACATGAGGTGTCCCCCCGTACCACCTCGCTTGGCTTCCACCACTGCCCTTCACATCAGGACATCAAGAAAATGAAGTGCCCATCTGAATGCATCATACAAGAGCACAAATGGTAATCGGATTGGCAAAATTAGCCATTCTATGACAATGACAATGTCACGCTCAATCACAAACAGTGTCTGCAGTGGTGTCCACATAGCTAAGCCAATCACTCAAAGGTGTCAGTGACAGCTGGCTGTTTTGATGCATTCACCACTTACAAGCAGGGTGTCGAAACGAAAAAAATACAGGTTCGGGTTCAACGCGCACCGTTTCTCTTCGGTTCAGTAGCAGTTAGGGGCAGTAAACTTCACGTTTGACTGACAGCGCTGTTTATGCCAGCCTGAAACACTCCAAGCAGCACTGGTCAAGTAGTGGTCCTCGGAAGTTCTCCAGGACTGGAACCCACCCACAAAAAGAAAAAAAAAGTCATGTCGCACCAGAGTTGTCTATCACAGAAAATTCTGGACAATATCCTATATCACTAGAAATTCAAGGCAGCTGGGCAATGGCAAGGACCACTCACATACTTGAAGCCTGTAGGAGGTGGTCCCACAGAACTTACATTCTGCAATTTTCCATTTAATTCCACCTTCGTTTCTGATCCTATATGCTTCACTGCACGCAGGGCACACACGCAAGTTTTTTTCAGGTGGTGGAAGGGCCTGCTACCGCATCAAAAACAGCTAGTGATGTTTTCACATAAAGCAGCAAAACTTGGTGAAAACAGCTAGAGCAGGCATACTGAGAAACAGCACTGCATTACATGGCAAGCCTTTAAGCACATCCGACAAATCCATCCTAGAGTTCTCTTGCACGTCCTTCTTTCTATCGCTAGTTATACAGAAATCGATTAAAAGAGGAAATTTATATGAATGTTTAAAACAGTAAATTTTCGAGCCACGTCGAATGTGTTAGAGAAAAATGATCATTCAATAGTGAGTAAAGCAAAATCAAATAAAATGTTTAGCAGAGTCTTCTGGCCGCAAAACCAATTCCCTACATAATTTGATAAATGTACACAAAAAGAGGATCGCATGCGGAGATTTACGTTGAAATTAGGGATAAAAGGGGCAGTTATATGGCATAAACGCATCTATTGTGGAGTACATCTTGTTGAGCAGAATCACAATTCGCAATTATGAGCAAATACAAACATGCAAAGAATGGTGACAAAATAATTAGCTTTGTCTAAGTTGACACAGAGAATTGATCCATTGCATAAAGGGGAGACTTGCTTGCTCACAAGTTTCTTAAAGGCAGTGCTCAAATATCAGAGTTGCACAGCGACGCCAACACAGATCTCAGACTTTGCGTTGGCCTTGTTTGTTAGTACTTTCAAGCACCATTATAGACCACTGTAGCGGAAAAAGAAGGGACAATCATAAGGAAATGAATCAAATAAACCAATAGGCCAGCAGACAAAAAAGCTGCAATCTATCACAGCCAAGATGGTGCCGGCAGATCGCGGCACCGTAGATATTTGAACTGTTTTGTTCCAAACTGATAACCAATTTATTTTTTTCAGCTCAGGTTCAGCTTGGGTTCAAGCACATTCTGAGAATATCGGTTCAGGTTCGGGTTCAATTCCATCCAAAATTTCAGTTCGGGTACATTTTTCGGTTCGGTTTGACACCCTGCTTGCAAGGCAGTTTTACTGACAGCTTCAAAATGAAGAAAGGTTGTTCTCAAATTCATTTTGTACTTAATGACAAGGTCAGAAAGTCTAGTGCTTGCACACGCCACGCTACTGAATGCAAGTGAAGCCTACACGCCATTCATTCATCTCATGCGTGCTCAATTGTGTGCCACATGACAGCCAGAGCATATGGTGCCTAGGGTTTGTACAGGTCAAATTCTAACATTTTTTCAGGACCTTTGAAAACTGAAAGAATGCTATAATGGTTCACACAGACTTTTATGGCACAGAGCAAAGCACAGTTAGTTCGCTTTTGCCAAACAGAGTTTCGTTCAACTAGGTGAAGCTTTGAAGCTCAAGGCAGGTCCTTCAGTTTTTCTCATCATCAACCCGGTCCTGTGTAAATTGTGGCCATGTTATCCCTACAAACTTCTTGATATCATCTGCCCACCTAAACTTCTGACACCCCCAGCCACACTCGTCTTATTTGCATCGTAATCCTTAGTTCACCCTTGGATTTTGCAGTTTTTCTCAGGCTTTCATCACATGCGCAATGTCAGCAGTTGCTTCTGGGTTTTCTGGGTATCATCTGCAGAGTACATTAAATTGGCAACACCTGCCCCACGCTTCTTTTTCTTCATTTTCATGCCTTCAACTTCTTCCAAGATTTTGCACCTTTTGCTGCAGTTTCTCTGCTACTGTTTCTTTACTGATCCCAATGTGCACTGTAAAGCTGCCTCACCGTGCACACAGCTGTGCTTGCTTTTTTTGTGATATGAATGTTCAACTTGCCATCTGCCTTGTCTACTGCACCACATATGACACTACGAGATATATGACAAACCTTTAGAGGGTAGCCAAGGCATCCAGGTGAAGGCAAAACTCAACAAAAAGACTTTGAAATATTGTCACATTCAACCGTATTGTCCCAAGAAAGTGTGATGGTGTAGTTGCTGGGAAGCTCATGACGTTCCATTGTGGCCAGTAACCTATGGCTTGTGGCTAACTATAAGTTAAAGCAAGCTGTATGAAAAAAAAAAAAAGAACAGTGCAAGCTGGAAACTGTAAGCAATGAATTTTACAGGGCCATGCTAGACCGCCCTGAAATGCAAGTCACAATATCAGGTCCCATTATTACCCCCAAAATTGAAAGATTTTCAGGGGTGGAAAAGAAATTCCAGGACCTCAGAGGCCTTCAAAACGATATTTTCAAATTCAAAGGTTTTCAAGGATTTAAAGGCCTTCCGCACACCTTGGGCGCCATATTAAATCGAGTGCTAACACATATTGTGCATTCAGTGTAAGGAGCTATGCCTGCTCATCATCTTGAAGCGAACAAGATCCACACCACTGAGTCATATCGTACATCAAAAATTTGTATGTGCTCAATAATTCAAACAGAACACCACTCATACATAATGCCACGAACCTTCAGACACATCAACTCTCTCTTCACACACAGAGAATGGCAAGCATTCATCTACAGCAAAAAGCACAATGTGTGGTGGTTTGATACATTTCAAATGCCTCCTAGCTGATCGCACAGTACGTGCCAACTTCGAACACTGTGAGGCAGGGGAAGTGTCAAAGTGACAATATTAAAAGCTATCATAAGCACTCAGTGAGTGGCATGCAGGAAGCATACTCTCAAGAGAGTGTAAGCTTGGTGGCTAAACACTTCCCACTGTTTATAGTAAAATTATGGCACTAAGCAAACATACCATATTTTTGCGATTGTAGGCACCCCCCGATTATAAGCAACGCCCCCCCCCCCCCCGTTTTCGATAGAATTGGGAAAAAAGTTTGCTTGCAAATCTAAGCACCCCTCCCCCTTTCTTTTTCTGTGAGCATGGTGCAGTCAATAAAGCCACCATGTGCGCTTTCTCGCCGCCAATCTCAGAAGCCATGTCTTGTGCTGCTATGTTCAGACAAGAGATGGCGGCACAGAAGTCGGCGGCGCTTGGCAAGTCCGGACAGGTTGCACTGGCATCGTGGGCGCGAGATCGCAGACGGATGTGCGTTGCTTTGTCAGTTGTTTGTTTGATAGCCCTAAGGGCAGTCAGTACAAGTGCAAAGAGGGCTTCCTACAACTTGAAGTTCAAGCGAGCTGCAATTGCGTTTGCTGAAGACAATGGCAACCGCAGTGCTGCAGCAGAATTCGGCATGGATCGATCCTGCATCATCAGGTGGAGGAAGCAGTGGGACCAGATTTTTAAGGGCGCCGCAACACATAAAAAGTTCACGGGACCGCGCAAGGGCAGACATCCGCAACTTAAGAGGAGGTCTGCGAGTTTGTTCGCTGTGAAAGGAACAGGGGCTTCACTGTCACTGCCAATGTGATCCAGATGAAAGCGATGGAGATCACGAAAAGAATGGAGATTCCCCGCACGGTGTTATGTGCTAGCCGCGGCTGGGTGGAGCGCATGATGAGGAGGAATGAATTTTCTTTGAGGCGCCGGACAACCATATGCCAAAAGCTGCCAGGTGACATTGAAAATAAACTCATTGCTTTTCAGCAATGCATTATGGATCTCCGCAGATAAAACTGCTACGATCTTGGCCAGATCGGCAACGCCGGTGAGACGCCTGTGTTTTTTGACATGCCGAGGGTGGGCACTGTTAATAAAGTAGGAGCCCGGGAAGTTAGGGTAAAGATGACAGGGTACAAGAATCAGCGTGTCACTGTGATGCTGTGCATCACAGCCGACGGCTGCAAGCTTCCGACCTACATAATCCTCAAAAGGAAAAGCATGCCGAAAAATGAATCCTTCCCAAAAGATGTCATCGTCCGAGTGCAGGACAAAGGGTGGATGACAGCCGAACTGATGGAGGACTGGATCCGAGTCATGTGGCAGCAGCACCCGGGGGCAATGCTTGGCGGACCATCAGGCACGCGATCTACGCTTCTTTTAGATGCCTTTCACGGCCACCTTACCCCGGAGGTTAAGCCCAAGCTGCAAAAGAGCAATTGCGACTTGGTCATTATTCCAGGGGGCATGACACCAGTGCTACAACGCCTGGACGTCTCAGTCAACAAGCCGTTTAAGGCCCACCTTCGACAGGAGTACAAAGAGTGGGTCCGGAACCCCAACCGGAAAAAAACGCCAACAGGAAAGCTGCAGAAAACGCGCCCGTCAGCGATAGCTACATGGACTTCAAACGCGTGGAAGCGGGTCAAAGTTGACATTGTCGTCAAATCGTTTAAAAAGTGTTCCATCACTAACAACTTAGACGGCACCGAAGACGATCTGCTGTGGGACAACGAGAGCGGCAGCTCAAATGGTGCGACGGACTCGAGTGGTGCAACGGACTCCAGCGGCAGCGAGAGTGACTGACCGCAGACACAAGTGGTCGGTTCACTGCCTGTACTTTTTTATTTTTACTATTTTCAAAATGTGATTTCTCACACCCATCTCGTTGAAATATTGCCGAGAAAAAAGGTTTGGCCATGCGGTCATTTTTTCGATTTCTTGAATCTATGCACCCCCCCCTCACTTTTTGTATCGCGATCGTGAAAAAAAAGGGGGGTGCTTAGAATCAATTAAATACGGTATATAGCCATAGTTGTTCATATACAAGAGTTGCAAGTGAATGTACATAGAACAATGCAATAGCCTCCTTTTCAAGCTACGTATAACATAATGGCGCCACTTAATGTTGTTCTTACTTCTATTTCACACACAACCCACAGCAAATCTTGATTTTAAAACATGCACAGATCTGCAACTGTCACAACATAAACCAGGAAACTTAACAATGACATTGGCACACAGATTTCTATGGGTGCACAATTGTCCCATTCAGATTAATTACACTAAACTCGTTCATGCAAGCTTACAGAATTAATAAATGTACAGAGCTGACATGTCAGCTATGGGGGGCCAAAGCATACATTTCCTTATTCTGCTGTCCCTTACCTCTCCCCAACACCCATGATGGGACGTGTTGAACAGGAGGGGGTTATCCCGCCATGAACCAGTTTTCAAAGGTAGCACTGCACACAGCCTCAACCACAGCAGTACGATTCAGCGCCACTGAAAACGCATGCGTAGAGGACACACTCTCCCTTTTTGGGCAGCACAGGGTAAGTGCACAATCCTTTCTCCCTCAACAGCCCCTTTGTTGGTCATCGCTCTGAGTGAGCTCACCTACAGTGTTATGTGCTAATGGCAAGTAGGTACTTTATTTCAGCGAACCTTTCCTAACACTAAGCCGAAGGACAGTGCACAGTTCTCGTGTGCTATCGTATTATGCTGAGCAAGACACTGAGGCTCATGCTGCTGGAGATTTGGTGTAACTCTCTACCATAATTAAATGATCACCGACCAAAGAAATTTATAAAACTTAAAAACACATTCAACGACATACGACGACGTGCAAATCTTGCAGCCTGACCGACAAACCATCTCTCCACTCTGAGCCACTACCCAGAACATGACAGCAGAACCCGTTTGTGTATCACCCTACGTAAGAGATTTGCCTCCCTGCCACCTGAGAATCTGGCATTTTACAATGTATGGTGCCACCAGAGGCAAAACATATGTTACCTAAAAGAAGCAGCACTGCATTTCGTGGTGCAGTGCCCAGCGCATGTGCAGCCTTAATACACATGTGCAACAATGCGATAAGTCACTCAAGGTGACAGCCGACGCGGCCCTGAGGCTCACTAAGCTTCAACTCACAGTGCTCAGTAACTCTGTACCACAACTGCAAAATTATTAAACCAATTGCATAGCTCTAGCCAAGACAAAAATTATGGGTACAAATGTGTGCCCAGAAGATAAAACACGATATAAAGGAATTTATATTTGCTCACATAACCATTCAATAAATTCGAACTAGTAAAGGCGTCAAATAAGTTAATACTGAACAATATCTGGCCACCCCCCCTTTTCAACAAAGCACATTTCCAACTACCTCAAACTACTGCATTGTGTAAAACACTGTAGCTAATCGATGACACCAAGATAAATATTGTATATCATTCAGTATTCATATGAATCCCATACAGAATGGTTCATGATGAGTATTAGCCAGGCTCAAACTATGCATTATGCTACTTCTCAGTATCAGCAATTCCTACTACCTAAAACAAGTGCTAATCGCTTTCCAGAGTGTAACCAATCTAACCGCCGAATTCCAGAACCAAACTTATCGCGATGAGGTTACTTTTGTAAGGAGAACTTAAGTTTAAAGGAGCTTTCAGAAACCCCCCTTACAACATTTTAAGGCAACCTTATGAAAGGCACTCTAATCCGAGTAAGTGAGCGACATGGGAGCGAGGCTAAGTCCATTTTTTGTGTGTTTTCTTTTGTAAACTGGCGTGCAGCTACACAGGAGAACGAAAAAGGAGAGGAGCAAGGGGAGTGAAGTGGGTCAATTGGGGGCCCGGACTGGTCGTATGGGGTAAGCGCCAGCATGTCTCGTCACCGCAGTGTCCTGGAGTCTCTGCAGTTTATGTGCATTTGCAAGTGAACATGGCATGTATCTCCCCTCCGCGTGTGCGGGGAACACAGAGGTGTAGCGCTGTAGTCCTGTGTATGTACATGTATGTGTGTCGGCACTGCTGTGTGGTCCTACGCAGGCAACCGCGAAATAGCTATGTGCATGCGACAACGAAGTACACCAACGGGCAGTGTGTGCTAAACGAACGAACTGTGCACAATGCGTGAACAAAGTCTGTTGTGGATGTCCTTTCCAGGTACTGTAATGCATTGTTTTCTAATTAAACCTGTATGGTTTTCTATTTACCGTGTGGATTATTCCGGCTCATTTTGGCACCCCTTCGTGCTTGGTGCGTGTACTTTCTTCGGTCATGCTGGACTGTGTTCCCGCTACTTGCTAGGCTCGCTTCATTCCCTTTTCAGCAAAACCACATGTTCACAGTGATCCCTGATATATGCTAGCGATTGCAGCTCAGACATGTCAGCTCAGCCGACGTGCCATGTTCAGCTGTTTCTGTAAAATAGGGCACATGCGATCGCATACTTTCCTTCGATGCTACGCTGCAGTAGCTGAACGGAATTGTTTGCTTCGCTGTCCATATATGACTTGTTGCGCGCAGTTTCCAAAACCGAGAATCTCGCTGAAGTGGTTGTAGCATGGTTGGATAAGGAGCCGCCAAGGTACCTCCGCGACCGTCGGTGTCCTTTTGCAGGGATAGCATGAAGCTTCAGCACGGCGCTTGTTGTGGAGCAGAAGCGGCACAATTACCCATGCTCGTCGCATATCTCCATGGGATTTAGGCGATCTCTGATGACATGCCACAACACTTGCACTCACGTATATGCTGCCCGCAGCTCGATAATTAAAGCCGGTCCACATTTCAAACCAACTCCGCAACGTTGTCATTGACACCTGCCATTTTGTTTGCTTACAAGTGAGCGTCAAGGTCGGTCGGGGGCTACCTTAAGGAAGCTGTACCTCTGGCAGCGATAAGTACAGGAAAAGTTCTGATGTAAGTATAAGGTTGCTTCTTGAAACGCGTTAAGGGTCACTTTAAGGTTACAGGCTACTTTAAGTCACAAGCATAAAGATAAGTTTGGTTTCCGAATACGGCGGTAAGAGTCACCAAAAGCAAACCAATGTCAATATTATTTTAGGCATAAAAAATTGTAATGAAAACAGCACATACTACTTCGCACAGTCAATCAGCTGGTACTCATTTGAGCGTTCAAAGGCAGCCTGAACACCTTTGTCTTTCCAGAGGATCTCCGTGTGCTCGTAGAACTCCTGTCAATTGAACAAAATGCATTAGTTTGCACAAAACTTCCTCACTTTTCAAAACATGCCTTGTGAAAAAAATGGATATAGTATGAATTACAAGATACTCTTCAATATACAATGATTTGTTTGAGAGAATGCTGAAGATAAAAATTATTTTCCTTGCATTCGTAACTTACCCTTTCAATACACAGAGTGCCACCCTTGCAATGAAAAAAGAAGCCAAAAGAAAACATGGGTGGTGACATACCCTGTTGTCGCTACACCAAACATCAGATTTTGATGGCATTTTCAGGACATCCATTATTTATTGGTGAAAATGAACTACACCACATTCTAAAAGAACCCAAGACTTTATACAGGCAATGTGGCCAAAATATTAAAAAAATACTTCTATCTGTGATGTCACGCAAACATACAGGTAGTAAAATGTCAATCCAAAATTGAAGGAAACTTTAGCTTTAATTTTTTTATACTAATAAACATGATGGTCAAATTAACGTCCATAAAGTTTTCAAAAAAACAGGCTAATCAATCTAAACTGATCTGGTGCTTCACTTTAGTGTCCCTTTAAGACATAGGCAATTGTACACATTTGAAATCAAACATAGAAGAACCATACACATCTGAGCAGTTCAAGTTTCAATATTAAAAGATTCACATAAATTTTGAGTTTGCTTTTTGGGATTGGTCCTGCTACTGGAAATGCTAGAGATAATCCAAAAAGATGAGATCAATGAAAAAAAGAAAAATGAAAGGTTAATGTTAGAGTTGTAGTTCTGCTCAGCCTATCACATTCATTTGTATCACACTTCTATTGCACTATGCAAAAGATATTTTTCTGAAATTCACACAAAATACACAGGTTCTTGACATAAATTAGAGAAAGGTAAGCTATTCAGTTGTCTGGGCATCTCTGAATGGCCTCCTTTGCGGCTGCTGTAGCTGCTCTTGGTGAAGTGGCATACATAACATAAGAATCCAATCACATAACCTGCACACAACACATTCTTTAGCTTGCAGTTAGGCAAGCTTCAAGAGCGAGCAAACAGTTAGGCAAGCTTCAAGAGCGAGCAAAACCCACACACAGTACACGATAATGAAACTACCACTGAGGCACGACGGCGTGAGCAGAACAGATCCTGGCAAAACCCGAAACCTCTCAACCACCCACGTCATTCTCAAATGCAATGCCAAAAAGTTTTTTCCATGGATCAAACAAAAACACACAAGTATTTCATTCCATTTAGTAATACCGTAAATATGCTTTTTATTACAAATAGTTTGAGTACTAGTGACTAATTATATGAAGGAGTAGACGTCATTGACACTGTAGACGTCCTCAAGCATGAGTCCTTCACTCTAGCATTATTTATTCGACTGCCTTTCATGTAACTATAAAAACTGCACAATGGGCAATGGAACAAAAAATTATAAGCATAGATTTAAGATACAGAAATGTAGAAGTGTGGATTTTACAATGAATAGAAATTAATGACTCAGTTGAATTTAAGAGAAAGAGCACTGTAAGGTAGATAACGGGATCTCTGTGCAGAGTTATAAAAATGTGCAGCACGAGTTCACACCTGAAAGCTACCAAATGCCCAATGTACGATGTAAATAAAACTTCACATGTAGACTTCACATGTTTGCACTCCTGCCTCTTCCGACTGTTTTCCCAAGAAAACTGAACAAAAACCACCATCTCATGCACCATAAAAAATGCTTTTTCTTTATCTTTTTACCGCCTGAAGAACATAGTGGAGTTTGACCTGATGAATAGATTAGTTAGAGTGGCAAGTTTTTGCTTGCATGACAAATCACTATGTCAAGTGGCTAATGAACTCTTTCCCTGCCATGGGAAAACAGGCTTTTTTTTGGTTGGTTTTGCCAGCGCCTTCACAGGTCTTCCACTAGAAAATTTCAACTGCAAGGACTAGAGTCGTGCCTGCCATGTGGTGAAGCCCATCCTTAATGTGAAATATTGCAAGATGTCGCATGTCTTGCTGTGAAATCCTCTTTCTGCACAACTTTCATGCTGTTGAAGTGTTTCATGCAGTTTCTATAAGTCTCCACCACAACGTGCTCGTGCTGAATAGTGTCAGATGGTGAGGGAAGACTGAATCGTGAACGAAACTAACCAGAATGTGGCTGCTGATGTTCCGAGCTTGTCTGCATAGTTGTCACTTTCAAAGTGATAGGAATGGCCAAAAGTGTTTTGGAGTAGATTTTGTAGCAGAGGAAATGACAATTTGTAGTAGCTGCCATGAGATTAGTAGCCCATTGCCAAAATGTAAAAAAATTAATAATGCATGTTTATTCCTTTTATTATGTTACACTACTGCGACTTTAAATAATGACCAGAATTATTAAAGATGGTTTGGCCTTCACTTCACACTAAGATGAACACAAGAGCGCATTGAAACATCTTCACATGCAGCAAACAGCAGGACAACTAGTAAAGACCCTAAACATACCGGCTTTACGAATGCCCATGCTGACATGACAGAAATATGGCCTTCATTCAGCAGCAAATTTATTTCAAATCAGCACAAAAGACAATCTAAAAAAACAGTGCACACTACATTGCTGTCAAAACAGCTGAACCTCACTATAACGAAATAGTTAACCATAATTTTATGTACATAGAACACAGAATTTTTACCCTCAACCTAATGCAACATTTGTTAATTCAATAAACTGAAGTTACACTTCTGGCACAAGGGAAGACTGTTGCGATCAGACATTGTGGCCACCCCCCCCCCAGTGGTCAAATATACATAAGTTTAACTGCGAACACCGCTTACAAATTATGCAACAACATAATGGCAGCTGGCAATGCTGGCAGACAACTGCAGACAACCTTCCCGGCTTTCTTGCAAGCAAATCGAGAGAAAGAAAATAATATCCCCCAGACAAGGCTGGTACCTAACAAGGGATCTTCATACGCAAGAAATATGGTGTCCATAATCAAAAGAAGAGGCGTGCAGGACACGGACACAAGAAGAGAAGTGAACACCACGAACGCCGACTAGCAACTGATGCACAGCACAGAGGCGAAAAAGAAAGAAGACACACAGCTTATCTGTGCATGCTCGGAATGGTAGCGCCACCTGTCAATCGGTTACACGTGCCCGCCTACGCGATAGACAACTCCCAAGGCATTCTATCTCCTCCCTGTTTAAGCTAATCGACGGTTGACTCACGCATGCACTTCCACTAATACTGATATACCAGGCCTCAACCAATAAAAGCGTATCTTCGTTCTTATGCCTGTACAGGATCTCGGTATTATCTAACTCGGGCATGCAGCTACAGACCTGGCAGTGCAAGGATAGATTGGACGGCGTCCCACCTGATAGCGACCTCCTGTGTTCAATTAATCTTTGATTAATACAACGCGCAGTTTGCCCTACATAAAACCGTCCGCAGCTAAAAGGAATCTTATAAACTACACCCATGCGGCAGTCGGTGAAATTGTTCTTGGCTAGGTGCTTAACCGGACAGATATCGGTTCGCTTCTTACCTTCCTTCTGCTCAATTCTTCTATGCACTGCAGCACAAACCCTTCCTAACTTATTGGGAGCCGTAAACACAACATTGATGATGCGGATAGATAGATGCGGAGTTTCCACAGGTACCTTTCTAGAAATTCTTTCCATGTACTTAACGTCAACATTAGTTGGATACAGGGAAGGCGTGTATGTGCAGAAATCAGGGATTTGTATAGGTTCAAAGGTAGCCCCTATTCTAAGTGATCTATACTTGAGCAAGTTTGACTGCCGTTTAAAAGAGGCCTTAGGGGACCGCATCATTAGGGTATTTCGGTATGCGAACGATTACTTGGTACTTTGTAGTAAGGATGATTTTGAATCCGTCGTCACCTATGTAAGCGATCAATTTAAACTTAATGGAGATGGTTTAACGTTTACGAAAGAACTACCGGAGAAAAACGTAATACAATTTTTAGATATCTCGTCATTTCAGCGGAATCACGTGTGTTGGCAGTATTCCCCTAGAGCATCTAAGCCGTTGCTAAATTTTGACTCCAAGCATTCGAAAGTAGTAAAAAACGGAATAGCCTTGTCCTGTTTAAAGTCAGCCCTATCGAAGTCGTGCGTGCACCGTTTGACCATTAGCTTTAATGCGCAGGTTGAGCGCCTCTTAGATGCAGGTTACCCTAGACTAGCCATAGCCACAGTAGCTGAGCGTCTTAAGAAGTTGATTTCGACCGGAACAAAAGCGGTAGCAGAGAGTAACATTAACAAGAAAAAGGTCGTGAGTATTCCATACATCCACGCAGTTTCGCACCGGCTTAAGAAAGTGGGAAGTAAATATGGGGTTAATGTTGTGTTTACGGCTCCCAATAAGTTAGGAAGGGTTTGTGCTGCAGTGCATAGAAGAATTGAGCAGAAGGAAGGTAAGAAGCGAACCGATATCTGTCCGGTTAAGCACCTAGCCAAGAACAATTTCACCGACTGCCGCATGGGTGTAGTTTATAAGATTCCTTTTAGCTGCGGACGGTTTTATGTAGGGCAAACTGCGCGTTGTATTAATCAAAGATTAATTGAACACAGGAGGTCGCTATCAGGTGGGACGCCGTCCAATCTATCCTTGCACTGCCAGGTCTGTAGCTGCATGCCCGAGTTAGATAATACCGAGATCCTGTACAGGCATAAGAACGAAGATACGCTTTTATTGGTTGAGGCCTGGTATATCAGTATTAGTGGAAGTGCATGCGTGAGTCAACCGTCGATTAGCTTAAACAGGGAGGAGATAGAATGCCTTGGGAGTTGTCTATCGCGTAGGCGGGCACGTGTAACCGATTGACAGGTGGCGCTACCATTCCGAGCATGCGCAGATAAGCTGTGTGTCTTCTTTCTTTTTCGCCTCTGTGCTGTGCATCAGTTGCTAGTCGGCGTTCGTGGTGTTCACTTCTCTTCTTGTGTCCGTGTCCTGCACGCCTCTTCTTTTGATTATGGAATGTTACCAACTCGCTCAACTTTCTGTCCTTTTGAAATATGGTGTTGTCCCTCCCTATGAGACACCATAGAGCTGAAAGAAACTATCTTTGACGTGCTTAGGATATTAGCTAATCAGGTGTTTTCACCTCAAAAAAAAAAAAAAATGGTTACTCTCACACCCAGAGCAACCCTGAGCTTAATCTTGTCACAGTTTCAGTAATAAACATTCATCTCACTCATTCATCTGTTGGCCCTCCAAGTTTTGGATTAAATACCGTAAAAACCCATGTATAGCCCAGGGTTTTTTTCCCAGGTTTTTAGGGTGCGTAATTTCAGCCCCGTACTATATGCGGGTCCCAAGAATCTTTGGCCCGAATTCACAGTTTCGGTTTCGGCATAGCACAGTGCAATCATCATCAGCTGTCGCGCGCTTCTGCGTTAGTGAGCGTGAGCAGCATTAGCCCTAGAGACCTACAATGACCTACGGGCAGTGTACTAAGTACACTCTACCTGTAGGTGTGCAACAGGTGTGCAACAGCTGCCATTGCCACGACTTGGCGTACATTACGACGGCCGCAATTTTGCTCCTGTGATTTTACGCCATGTCAGGACCGCGCAGGCAGTACTCTGCTGCCTTTAAAAGAAAAGTTATCACTGCTGCCGAAACCATCGGCAACTGTGCTGCAGAGAGGCAGTTCAGAGTCGATGAGCAGAGCATTCGCGGTTGGAGGAAGCAGAAGGAAGCCCTCTTGGCATGCAGTGGCCAGAGTAAAAGCTTCGTGGACCAAAAAATGGAGCCGTTCCTGACGTGGAACAAGAAGTGACGGACTTTATTAGAGAGCAACGAGCTGCACATCTCACTGTCAACATCGAGCTGCTACAAGCAAAGGCAAGGGAGATAGCTCGAAACAGTCATTCAGCCAGAGGACTTCAAGGCGAGCAAGCACTGAGTGTCTCGCTTCATGTGCTGCGCTGGGTTCTCCCTACGTCGGCGTACGTCGACCTCGCAGAAGCCACCACAGAATTACGAATAGCAGCTTGTGGCCTTTCAGAAGTATGTGATTGCGTTGCGAAACGCATTCCCCTTTCAGCTGGGCCAGATCAGCAAAGCGCATCAAACGCCGGTGTATGTTGATATAGCATCGGCACTAACTGGCATCAAAAAGGCTCCACTCAAGTTACCATGCGAACGACTTGGAATGAGAAAATGCGAGTAACTCTAATGTTGTCCTGCACGGCAGATGGTCACAAGCTGCCACATCACGTGGTGTTTAAACGAAAGATGCTGCCGAAGGGGGAGAAGTTCCCAAAAAATGTCATCCGCAGCCAGACAAAGGGTGGATGGACAAATCGCCATACCTGGCAACAACTTTCTGTGGCAGCACAGCCAAGGCTACGTGGGTGGAGCTTCTGCACATGTGTTGATACGCCAAGTAGTACGTTCGCGCGAGATTTTGATTTTGGTTTTGGTTTTGCGAGAGCATCCATCATGCGTTTTTGAGGGTGCCAGTTTCAAGTAAACCCCCCCACCCTCAGGGGCATATATGAAGTTTTATAGTGGACAGTTAATATCAGGAAGTCTTATAGTGGACAGTTAATATCAGGAACTCCTACCCAGGAAAATGAAATTCTCCGTAGAATAAGGTTGGGCTGGAGCGCATTCGGAAGGCATTACGAAATCATGACCGGACACTTACTGCTCTCATTAAAGCGAAAAGTATTCAATCACTGCATTCTCCCAGTACTAACGTACGGTGCAGAAACATGAAGAATAACGAAAAAAACTAGAGATGAAACTAAGGAGCACGCAACGTGCAATGGAAAGAAAAATGATAGGGGTAATGCTAAGAGATAAAAACGAGCGGAATGGATCAGAGAACAGACAGGAGTAGCCGATATTATCTTATCAATTAAAAGAAAGAAGTGGACCTGGGCAGGACATGTCATGAGGAGGAAGGGTAATAGGTGGACAGTAAGAGCGACGGAATGGATACCACGAGAGGGAAAACGCAACAGAGGTAGGCAAAAGGTTAGATGGAGCGATGAAATTAAAAAGTTTGCGGGCATAAAGTGGAACCAACTCGCTCAGGATAGGGTGGATTGGAAATCGTTGGGAGAGGCCTTCGTCCTGCAGTGGACCTAAACAGGCTGATGATGATGATGATGATGATCCTGATAGTGGCATGGAAGATTTATAACTGGTAGGTTATTTATAACTTTATCTCGAAGTAACCCTAGTGTAGTATACGCTGATATGCCAGCCACTCACTCAAATATACATGCAATTGTGCACCTTGTGCACAACGATTTATAATGCCTTTTTTTTTCTTTTTTCTTGTTTTTGGAAGATCGTGTACAGTGGGGAACTGTAGGAATGCTAAAGAATCCATTTTGTTTGAACAAGCAGTTTTATTAAATTATCTGGAAGTCACAAAGGAGCTGCGCAATTATACACCTCACATGCAGGCAACAAGCCATTTATTTCATCAATTCCGTTGCACACAGAGTAGCTATTCTCATTTGTGTGATGCAATAACTTCATTAATTTTCACGAGGCTCTCCTGTGAGTTTGGCAGGGAATGCATCGCCACCGACTGGTAGCTGGATATGTTTGCCACCGTCCCACAGATGTGCACATTTTGAATTTGCAAGTCCAAGCGAGAAAGACGCACACCTTGACTGGCCATTGCCAATAACGCAGTTGTTGAGCAAAGCGGAACGCTCTCATTGCAAAGCACCAAAAACATTTCCAACTGCAGACACGGACACATACGCTGTCGCACGCAATGCGCAGCGTTCATTTTCCCGAGATGCACATTCTGAATGACTGTATCAGCGACAATATACAACCCAAAATACCAACCATGTATATCGAATCAAGCAAATGAAATGAGCCATTTATTTTACGTACTGTTCCTAATACCACCATTGCCTTCAAGTTCACAGACTCGCTGAAGACGGGCAGGTCACGGCGACGTCAAAGTGGTTATCGCGGCGTGGGACCAACTCGCACTGGCTGCATCGCTTGCACGCACAACTCCTTTCCTCGAGATTGTATCCATACAATATGATATTTTGCAACACATGCAGTGATGTGATTGGCTGAAGCCGTTTTGGAGCAGCTTTTTGGAGCAGCCAAAAGGGCATTTTGGAGCAGGGAAGCAGGCTTTTGGAGCAGCTCAAGGCTCATTGCCAAGTGGAGAAACTGACTTTGCGAGAAGTAAAATAGTAAAATAAGGAAAAAGCTTTTAGGAACAAAGAGATGTGCCATAAAGATGGTGTTAGGGGCATTTCAATGCGGGCAAAGTGCAGACACCCGTGTACTTAGATGCACATTAAAGAACCCCAGGTGGTCCAAATTATTTCGGAGTTGCCAACCACGGCGTGCCTCATAATCAGATCGTGGTTTGGGCACGTAAAACCTCATAATTTAATTAAATTACAGGCCATTGTGCAACATCATATATTGGCCCAAATAACTAATTTTAGAACTTCAGCATCATTTAATTTATGTGATCAGTGTTGTGTTATAGCTTCCAAACTCCTATAGGACAGCACTTATAAATGGACATCAAGAAAGTCACTGGAAATGCAGAATTCCAAGCACGTCATTGTCCGGTAGTTCGACTTGACCACACATGCGCTCACGTTTTCCTTGCTTTTTACGCGCGAAGTGTGCAATGGCGATGAAGATCGATGTTGATGTGAGGAGTGATGTCGCTCGCAACTGTGCGGCGCGTGGACGTTTCGACCTCGAGATATTAGTTTCGTTTTCGGAATGTGAAAACACGCGTTTGGCGCAGCTTTGACGCAGAGTAGCAAAACTGTAGCGGGACGTAGCAGGATTTCCCTTTTGGCGCACTTTGGCACAATTGGCGCAGCTATCACATCACTGCACATGACTGTCTTCGCTTCACTTTCTACGATGAATTCACACCAGCTGATGAACACTCGCTCATGCTCGCTTACGGGCTGCGACACGAACCTGCTTGAACCGAGTGACGCCATCGTTGTTTTTAGGGTGAGGAAAACGTGGAACTGGCAGCAAAAACCAGAAAACTAGAAACAGTAAAATACGAAATTCGATTACAAGGGAACTTTTTTAAATTACAATGAAATAATCTTGAACACATAAACAAAAAAAAAATTAAGTGACATGTCTTATGTTGTGATATGTATTGTGCAAAAGTTAGTGTTCATGGATTACATGCGAGAGCGTAGCAAAAATATGCGCGCTTCAGCTCCGTAGCCTTCGCTGTGCTGCCACAGAAAGTTGTCGCTAGGCACAGTGCTGGACTGTGCCTGGCACAGTGCTGTCGGGGCTGCGCACGTCGCATGGCACGATACGACACGATAAGGGGCAGCGCTTTGTAATAATGATGGCGGAAGAGTTGAAGAAGATTGCTTTGTAATGATAATGTTGATGATGCCTCTGTAATGGGTGCACAGCTACGAAGCATGCACCCGTGTTCTTTCGAATGATTCCGCGAACTCGTTATGCAATCCACTTTCCGCGACGTGTAATGGCGTATTATCATTCTGACACGTAACACTACATTTGTTAAGGCGATTCCTCGGCAGACGTTATACCTGTTTAGGTCTTTTAGCGATGATTTTTCAAGCACAGGCGTAGCTCAGTGGTAGAATGCCGGACTGCCACGCCGAGGGTGTGGGTTCGAATACACGCAGAGGACGAGGTCGAATACTCCTCGGTCCTAGTTATTTTTTCTGAAATTTGCGCGATAGTGGTTACGGACTCCGGAGAAGAGTTTAGGGAAGGTACTGGCTTCATATTGTGTGCTTCATGAAAGGCTCTTTGGAAAATGATCCGCCTCAGTTTGTGAGTGCAAGTAGCCCTTATATTCATTCAAGATATATGCCTGTCATGTCGCATCCGCCGCTTATGCTTTTTTTTCCTACATTTGTTTTTCTGATCATTGGGTCCGTTCGAGTCCCCGCAAATGACCGAAGACGGCCCGCGGCTATAAAGACTAGAAAGCAGTTTCAGCCTTTATGGGACGGCTTGCAATCAATGGGGTGGGCATTCCTTTCAACACAATCAGCAGCCGGGGCACATGGTTCCACACTTCGCGTCTTGCCAATGTTTCACAGACGTAATATGTTGTTGTGTTGACGGCCTGGAGCACTGCTGGGGCTCCCTTCTATGCTTGCGCTTGACGTGTTTAGGTGTCACCTGGCCAACTCTGTAAAGCGACTTCTGCGCATCTCCCGCACCAAGCTCGTCGTCGAAAGGGATGACATCCCAGGTGCAGCCGCTTGATGTGTGCCTTAATAAGCCATTTAAGGACCACATCAAGCGCCTGTACTTGGAGTGGATGAGGTCCGGAGAGCTAGAAGTGATCCCTGCCAGATGGCTGAAACGCGCCTAGCCAGCAATGCTCTGCTCATGGATAGTCGAGGCTTGGGCCTGCATTCCCGAGGCGCTCGTTTATCGAACCTTCAAAAAGTACTCCATCTCAAACGCACTTGCTGTCACTGAGGATGATGTGCTGTGGGAGGGCATTTCCGACAAGGGAGCTTCAGAAGAGAGTGCGTCTGACGACGACGAATAATCAAGAATGTAAATAAATGCATTTTTTCCTTTTTCCTCTGACTATATTCGGGTGAAAACTTCTTTTTTCTCGCATTTGCTATCCCCGAATAACACCCCGGACTATGTGCGGGTCCGAGCTATAAGCGGGTTTTTACAGTAAGCCAAGTAATTTTTTTGGAACTCTCCGACCTTTTCGTGAGGCACTGCCGCTCAGCTATAACAGTGCTCTATGATAAAACCAACTTTGCAAGCCTTCTGTTTAAACAATACCTGACAGCCTTTGCAGTACAGGGTATCGCTCGATCCTTCAGACTAAAACTGTGCGCACTGTCACTGAATAGCAAATGTGGTGGCAGCAAACAAAGCTTCCACAAAAGCTTGCTTCTACGAAAGTCACACCACAAATACAAAGGCACACAAATACTAAATATGGTTTCTAAACAGAGCCTTTCCCCCCCAAAGCCATACATATTAAGCTTTACAACTGCAGTGCACAGCAAAAATGTGATATGGCCTAAACGCACACAACTGGAGTTTTGTCATTGCTGGATGGAGTTTTGTCACTGCTATTTTACACACAACTGTGCACAACAGCAGTGACAAAACTCAATCCTAAATTATTCACAAGGACTAGATTTGATTAGCTCAGTGACCGTTAGAGTTGAGAATGGCAGGAGATGCAGTGGTGCTTTTCAGACCACAAGATCTCTTAGTTATGGCCTTAAAGTTTGAATGACAGCAACACTGTCCCATGCCTTCTTGGAGGCCATGTTTTGCAGCTGCGTTGAAGCAGTCCATTGCACTTGTCGCATGGATGTAGTAGATTTAACAAAATCTAGCAGACTGAGGCAATTGTAGCTCCCTTCCCATCACTGCTCTGACAGTCAAATTCCAATAACAAGGCAGCGTCCTTAAACTCAACACCATCAATAAAATCGGCCATAAATGAAGCAGAATAGCAATATTTTTAAACATGCGTGCCACTTCCAGAGGCAGGCATTTTTGCTATCTACTTTGATAATCGTAAAACTTCAGAATATCTTCAAAAACACCACCAAGAGGGAGAATGTGAACTGATTCGAAAATAGTTTTCCTCTTTCACATAGGATGGTGCATTGTGTCCGTCAGTGACACAGAAGGTCTGGAAAGCAGCACTTCAAGCCTTTGACAGTGGGCTAATGATGCCCAACAGGCATGGCAGGGAAAGAGTGAAAAGGTTTCAGTACCTTTTAAATCCTACAGATTAGAGGCTACGTCCTTACTGCAAAATTGAGGCCAGGTAATAGTGAAGTGGTGTCCCCTCAGCAGAAAATATCGCTCGGTACAGTTCCTTAATGTGGCCTTGCAACACTTTTACAAGTGATCTTCGAGGGACATCAGTTAAGGAGCTCATTGCCCCACAAATTTTTCAAATCCATTAAATACTAGCAGAGTTCGGGCATCAAATCTTAGGGGAGCTATACCGCCCGAATGTGTTTGCTCTCCTTTCGTCCCGACGAGCATGCTGGAAGAGCTACACAGAGGGGAGGAAAAAGGAGGAAGAAGCCACGCCAGCGCCTGTCATGACCTTGCACATTTTCTCTTTGCTTTTTTTTTAACACATTCACTCGCACTGCCCAAGTGTGAGCGAATGCGTTAGAACGCCAGAGTCACTGCTGGGACGTGGTACCGCCCCACGACATCCACAGTAACTGCCACCAGGATCCAGCCAATGGTGGTTCTGATTATTTTGTAGTCCATGCGAATCACATGTCTTGCTGAAGAGTGGGCGCATTCCTGATGCATTTTGAAACCTAACTGAAAATTCCCTGCTGCATGTAGTGCAATAATATTTTGCTGACATGTTCAGTTTCTTCCCATGTTCAAAAAGTGTTGCAGCGCCCCTTAAAGGGACACTGAAGTACAACACTAAGTCAGTCCATAAAGATAGATCATCCTA